>CAJVRN010000030.1:5642500-6842500 GCA_911728415.1 Lagocephalus sceleratus | reverse complement strand
TTCATAGAATGAAAACCAACCCCATCAGGTGAATCTAATTTTTATTCTCCAGAAGAACATTTGTGTTCCTTTAGAAGCTAACAGGAAAACAAAAAGTTTCCAACTCAAATATCAATCAATCCATTCGCCAAATTAAACAGCACTTCTGGTAAAAGGAGCTGTAGGCTGGTTTCATTTTTCTGTAAACTGTCCTTCTGCTGTGGGAGCCCACCAGTCTTGCGTAGAAGGATGGCAGGTGCCCTTTTACCTGGTGGTACGCTGCATTCTCCTTCAGGTGGGTATCGATGCACTTGGTAATCTGCAGCAGCCAGCTCCACTGGGTCTGCAGCGTGTCTCTGTAAGCCTGGTGAAACGGGAATAAGACCACACCAGTCACACTCAAACTTCCTGTGGCGATGCTGCTCACGCTCCCAAACCTCGATCTTGTCTGAAGCCGGGTGGTTGGTCTTCAGCAGCGCGTTGGCTTTGGCCTTCAGCTTGTTCAGGTCTTTCTCTTTGACCTCCAGGTCCCTCATCAGCTTCTGCTCCGACAGAAGAGACAAACCTTAAAAGACGAGCTGGAGCAGGCCCGGCCCTCCTCAGTCCAGGACAAATGCTCCGCTCACAGAGTAGCTCTCCTGCTTCCGTGGGATGTACTGCTCGATGTTCTTGTCTCCCCAGTCGAACACCAGCTCCTCCTCCTCCCTGTCGTTCACCCACATGATCTCGTTGGACATTTCCTGCATGATCTGCTGGAGCTCCTGAAGCTGTTGAATCCGGCCAAACGACATTGTCTGCGGGAGAAAAGTTTAAAAATCAGGACCTGGGATCCAGGTGACCCTGAACCTGATGCTGGCTCTACCTGCAAACTGTCCCATTCTTGATCCAGAGCGTAAAGGTTTCCTTTGTCTCCCTTTTTCACCTGCAAGAAGAAAGTCAAACACGTGACGAGGTCAGAAGAAGTGGTAGGAGCCACCGCATTTTGCTTTCCAACTGTAATCGACTTATATCTTCTGCAACCGCAAGCTTTTAATCTCCATGACGATGGCTCACCAGTTCTTCTCTGGCTCGGTCCACCTCGGCGCTCCTCTGGATGGAGTTGTGAACCCTCTGGTGGTTGGCGAGCTGTTGCTCGATGGCTGCGGGGTCCTCCCCCCAGGACGCCGTTTCGATCAGACGCTGCAGCGGCAAAACGAGACGTTTCAATGAAAAGCCAACAGTTTAGCCCCTCAGTAACGGCTCAAGTGGCCAGCAGGAGGCAGTACACACAAGGTCATTGTCAGAAACAGTGATGTTTGACCTGAGGGACCAGAGCTGAATGTCAGAGGTAAAGAGAGATGATCCAATAATGTGTCACAAAGTGTTGAGTTACTTCCTCAAGAACCATTAAAGTCAAAAGTGAACATTTGGCCCCGTTTCTCATCAAAAAACATTGCCTCCTTCTCCCTGCAGTGAAAATCCTACTAAACAAACTCTCAAGATAAAATATTATGCATTTAAAGCAGGGGTGTCCAAACTGTTCCTCAAAGGGCTGTGTGGCTGCAGGTTTTTGTTCCAGTCCAGCACACGCAGTTTGACCAATCAGTTTTGTGAAGACTCAGATCAATCAATCAATCAATCAATCTTTATTTCTATAGCGTCTTATACAATCAAAATTGTTTCAAGGCGCTTTACAGAATCCCAGGGCCTAACCCCAGACAAGCAACAGTGGCAAGGAAAAACTCCCCTTTAACAGGAAGAAACCTTGAGCAGGACCAGGCTCATGTAGGGGGACCTTCTTGATGATGGCCGGCTGGGTAGAGAGAGAGAGGAGAGGAGAGGAAGAAGAGGGAGAGGAGAGGAGAGGCACAGAACACAGAAACACACACAGAGATACAAAAATACAATATACAACAGGTCAGCGGGCCAGATGTTGTCATGCAGCTCCGACGGCGGCGATACCTGTAAATAAATAGAGGGGGGGGGCAGAAAAACTACACAGGAATCTGCATAACTAGTCTGCTTAATGAGGAGGAGGAAAGGAGAGGAGAGGAAACCATCACCAGTGTGGTGGCAGAGGCCTGTCAGGTGATCCTGTTTCTGGACCCCGGCAGCCTTGGCCTATAGCAGCATAACTACAGATGAGTTGATTAAGTGAGTCCAGTCTGGTGTGCTGCTGCTGGGTTGGAACAAAAACCTGCAGCCACACGGCCCTTTGTGGAATCGTTTGGAGACCCCTGATTTAAAGGAATTCTGAAGCCACACCCCCCGCACCAGTGGGTGGGTCAGAAAAATTCCCGCTGCTGCTGCCAAAAGTATACCTGACACTCAGCCATGAAATTGAAATTTATGACCTTTCAAAATTTAAACTTTCTGGTTCGGTGAGTGTCAGAGCGGTTAAATGTCAACACGAGCTCGTCTGTCGCAGCGCCCCCGTGTGGCGAATACTTTAACAGATGAAAGGTTTGACATTTGCTGCTGACTTCAGGTCTGAACTCATTACAGAGATTCCAGGTCCTTGAAGCTGTCTGAAGTTTGTCTGCCTTCATTGTCTCTGCTGCAGCAGGTGGAACGCTTCCAAGTTCCGTCTGCGTGCACGCTCTTCTGCTTTAACGAGACCTGTCAATGAATCGCGTTTTTCTTTCTGCTGGTTCTACATTTTCAGCCTCTGATTCATGATGACTTGCGTGTAGTCTGGGGTGAAAGGTGGGGTGATTCAGTCATAGCTGAGTCAAATGTCGGATTAAAGAAAGCGTAATTGATCAGTGCTCCAAATTCCAAATCACAGATTCTTTACACCCGGCAGGTGTAGTAAGTTTGGTTTACAATTTACAATACAACCACAATGGCGTCAAATCAGGACAAGTGAACTTCACGATGAATCAAAATTAAAGGTGACATATTGCGCTTCTTTTCTGCAAGTAAACATGGTTCCCTGATGTCTGAATTAAATGTTCAATGTTTTTGACAAAAAAAAACAAACAAAAAAAACCACCTAAACATACCAGTTTCCCTGCTCAGAATGGGCGGTTTGACTGCCTTTCCCTCTAAATTCTAATGAGCTATGGTGGGCCCCGCCCACAAATGCTCTATTCCCCGCCCACAGGCAGCCCCACCCATCTCTTCTGCTGAGGGAGAAGATGTGAGGACCGGTCTGTGTAGGCGGGTAGTTGCAGTTTTATGAGAAGAGATGCCTGGCATGAGGGCGGGGTAATTCGAAATACCCCAACTATTACGCAACAGTTGGTCGCGAGTGGAAAACGGACCATTCTGAGACATCTGCAGACTATGGCAGTTTACTTAACATTGAATTAGTTGTTGAAACTGATATTTACAGGGTGGGGAAGCACTCTGGATACACAATTATGCGGACTAAAGTGAAAAGGTGAGCTCTCAATAATAGGTCCCCTTTAATGTTATTTGAGATGTTAAATCTCATGTGTGGAGACCTTCTGCTGTGCGATCCAGCCCATGGCGTCCTGGAAGCTCCTTCCAGGATCCTCCCAGGCCGCCCCACCGCTCCCCCTGGTGCTCCTCCTCCTATGGATGGTGCCTGTGATGGCCTGATGGACGCCCTTCAGCTGGTCCTTGCATATCTCCAACCTGCAGACAGCAAAGATCAGGCTCCATCCCCCCGCCACGTGTTAGCAGAGCGACCGAGAGCAGAGCGGCCCCCCACGTCCTGACGATGTTGTCATTGGGCTGTCCGTGCTGCCTCAGGTCCACGGCCAGACTCTTCAGGTGCTCGATGGTTTCTTTGGCCATCATCATGTGGCCCTCCGCGTCACCGGCGGCTCCGCCCTGCAGGACCAAAAGGCTGAAGGTCGATGTCTTCACATAACAAACCAGCAAAGGGAGGCTGGGGGGAGACATTCGGCCCTCACATCTAATTTAAACATGAAGTAACTACCGGAAGTTACTGCTGTGTCAAAATAAGAGCGCAACACTCTTTTCTGTCTCTGTACCATGCAACGCCCTAACTGGAGTCCATCTTCATATGAACGCAGCTGATCACCTGTTCCTTTGCGCAGAAAAAACAGCTGTCACATGACTGCAGGTTTAACTACTTTTTCATTTATATTCAAATTAAATTATCCTCAGTTGACCCTGAATATTTTGAATGTGACATCATATCACCCGGAGCAACAGCAGAGTTGTTTTAACTAATTTGAACAAATTAAACAAGAAAAAAAAAAAAAAAAGAGAGAAGATGTTGCTCGACGTGAAGATGAGGAAATATTTGCAGATGCCAGAGTGAGAAGTGACTCTATGACATTTTCACTCCTCCCGTCTGTCATTTGTTAAAGAGAGCCTGAGGGAAGGCGAGCGCTCACAGACTGGAGGGCGAACTCGGCTTTCTTCAGGTGGTCCTGGCACTGGGCCTGCAGCATCTTGGCCCGCTGGTGGATGGCGCCGAGGTTGGCGGCACTGCGGAGAGCATCGGAGGAGCGTCAACGCCAGAGCGAGCGCAGATGTCGGCAGACAGGTTTCATCCGCCCCACCTTGCGTTCAGGTCGTTTCAATATTTTATACGGATGAAAACTAAATAAATCAAAAGATTAGATGCACAGATACGCTCTCGTCTCCCCTGCACACCTCAACAATCTCTGTTGCGGAAAAAATTAAATAAAAGGGAAATTTAAATTTTGGAACTTGGAAAGGAAGGTCAATAACCATGGGATTATTCATCCTGCACCTTATTTTGGTGGTTTACATTTTGTGTGTGTGTGTGTGTGTGTCATTCATACAGGTCGGTCTGGAATTTCTGCAAATTTTCACTCTTCAGAGTGCTTCGACGTGTGTTCGTGCTCCTCAACCCTGACAGCACGCACACGTTGACAGAGAGGAAGCATCGCCCCTTCTGACAAAAAGCAACGCAACATGTCTGCGACGCGGGTGCCGCCCATAAAACTCACCAATCAATCACCTACTGGTTTCAGGTCCAAAATTAAAATGGTGTGAAACTTCATCGCAGTGTGAGATCAGCCCATTTTTGACAAGCTTGCGTATGTGTGTGTGTGTGTGTGTGTGTCTGTGCATGTGTGTGTGCATGTGTGTGTGTGTGCAGGTTTCTTCTGGTTTTTAATCACAAACTTTCACCATCAGACTGGTCAGCGCTGAGATAAGCAGCCCCCCCCCCTCCAATCAATCTACGATCAATGCATAAACAACTTTGCATTCTGCAGCCTTGAAGGCTGAATTATTTAGGCCGAAGGAGGCTCTTTGTGGGTGAAACCTGACAGCCTGACCCCACAACAGCTCTGGTCCCTGCAGGAGGGGCGCTGCTGCGCACAGAAGAAACTCTTTACTATTTACTGTCCCGATCAATAAGCACAGATGCAATCGCCTCCTATGCACGCGTCACGCTGGTGAGTTCGTGCACAGCAAACAGGTGCGTGTCCACGGGGTAGTAGAATCCTGGATTTTACGCATCTGTGACAGAAAAAAAACCGCTTCTGGTGCGCAGGAATGAACCAGAGAGGCGAGGGAGGGGGGGCTCCAGGATGAATATTTGATTAGTCTCCGCACTCAGGTAACAGGTGAGGGAAGATAACGCAGATTCAACTCAATTCATGGGGAATTCTCACCTCATCGTGCCTCCTCCGCCGGTCATAGCGAGCCCCGCCGCGCCCCCACCGACGGACCTGGTGGTGATGGTGTAGGTGTATCCGTCCATGTAGGGATCGTACGTGGCAGCGGGGCACTGCGCGACCTCGTTGCGAGTGAAAAACTGGCTGCCCACTCCCGTCAGGTCGGACTTGGAGCCCACCCTCTGGACCAAGTTCAGGCCCTTCTGGGAGCCGTACAGACTCATCGCGACGCTTCTGTCCTGCAGCCCGACGCTCCAGGTGCAGAGTGCCGACGGAGGGAGGCGGAGGGCCGGCCTTTTGTGTCTAGGTGTGGGCCCCCGCCTCCACCACACAGCAGGGAAAACTTTCCGGTGCCACTCCCACCAGACTCAGCTGGAGGCGCGCCAGAAGCTTTCATAAATTATTTAAAAAAAAGAAAAGAAAGTTCTTTTGAATTTTGAAGAGGGCGAAGTCAGAAGCGTCTGAAAGGGAACAGTTCCATAAATGCACAAAATATTAGCTCATTCATTTCTCTACATTAAGGTTTTTAGTTTTACAAGTCTAATTGTTGAAGGGTAATACAAATGAAGCAGTAATCTCCACTCAAAGGTTCACTGAGGGGCTTTGGAAATCTGCTGAAGGGTCCATAAAAGCAACATGAGCCGAGTCCACTCAGCGTTCCGGAAACAATTCCCACAATAGGAACACTGTCAGAGGAGCCACCGGTGGAATTCTCTGTGAAACAACTTGAACCAGAAGGTTTTTGGGTTTTTTTTTTAACTCTGGGGCGACTCATTACAGCGAAGACAAAACTGCCTGAAGACAAACTGCTGCACTGAGGATGAAGAGGACGAGGAAGAAGACGATGATGAAGATCCAGCAAGTTGATTTGAAGCCTCGCCTCCCCGGCTCATCATTAAACTCTCTGTTTTAAAAACTCATTCACACCCTGTAAATAGGCCTGCAGCCTCAGGGTGGGGCGCTCAGGAAAAACGAGTCGGCCTGCTCCTCCTCGATCTACAGCCTGGATGGATTTAACCATCGCAGCCCGAGCTCTGCTCAAATACACTGCACAAACACACACAGGTACCACTTTACCAGGACACAACTGCTGTTTGTATACTCTTAACTTTACTGCCCAACCCCCCTGTTGGTGCCCCACTATCGCCCCCTGGTGACCGGCTGCTGTAACTGACAACTCCTCCCGTTACTTGAGACGACGACTGGGACTGCAGGAAGTAGTGATGTGCCCATTTTTGTCACCCAGGCTACAAGTATTGCTCATTTCTCACGGTTTGATTTTTACCTCTGACCTGTTTTCTAATGAAAATTATGCTGCAGGAATTACATCAAACTAAGACTTTATAATTGTAAATCAGCAGACAGAGTTGGTGAAGACTTTGACCTGATACGCCAGCACTGGCGGTAAAGATAGGAATTTGTGTGCGTATGTGTGTGTGTGTGCACGTGAGAGTGAAAGTATGAAACACTAGCAGCGAGGGGTGCGGTGTCCAGTGCATCAGTTACTGGAACCTCTCCTTTTCCAGTTGCAGCGGTGTGACACGACGCAGACGTCTCAGACCAACCATAGCTCGGGGTTGGGCTCTGACCGTTTATGAATAAATTCAGACAGACGGCCGTTTCTCTTTCTGTATTCAGGTACGATCCATCTTCTTATCCCTGAGGCAAGTGTCATCTCAGTACACGCTTTTACCTGCACATAAACGCACACATTATTGCCAAAACAGCATTCCAGTGGTGGTTCTTCAAACACTTTGTGTCCTGATTCTGGACTCCGACGACTCCGCGTGATGAGACATTGCGCTTGACCACTGGACCAGCGTGTCTCAGCCTGGAGGAAGAAGTGGATCTCTGTCGGCTTCCGCATATTTGAATTCGCTGCATAAAATCAGCGACTGCTGACTGGGTGTAACAGGCGTAGTCCCAGTATTCCCAGCCTTTCCCATCTATTTCCTCCAGATGAACGAAGACAGGATCAGGCTTGCAGGCCGTCTCATTATCAGGTGTTCCGCAGCTGCACGAGGAATGAGAGATAACTGTTAATGACATAAACAGTGGTGGTAGCATAGGGGAGCAGTGCTGGCCGCTTTAGGCTGCAGTTTGAGTTTGAGCTCAAAGTTGCTTTTTGAGTTTAATTGTCTATTTGATCAGATCAAATTGTGCATTCTCCAGAAAATAAACAGAAACATATACTTCTTTAGTGTTGCTAATGTCAGCAGCAGAAGGTTCCCCCACAGGCTTTTATCTCTAAGGTTGAGCCTTGCGCCCCTTGGGGCCAGGAAAGGAAATGCAACGCCTAAAAAAGTTTAGTTTTCCTCCATTTATGCATTGTCAGGTTATTGACTCATGGGAGAAGAAGAAACGAGCTGCACACCTGCTGCTAACACGCTTATAATCACCTTTCTGTGTCTATTGTTTGACGTTTAAGGTAACAGTCGCGCCACACCCGTTGTCACGCCTGCCAGGGTGGAGTGTTTAAAATAGTCCTGGTGTGAGAGAATGAAGGGGGAACACGAGAGTTGTGGATTAGCAGCACGACAGTGACTCAGACGGTGTTGCTGCCTCTGCAGACGGTGCTTTAGCTCTCAGGGACCCCACCTCTGGCAGGAGGAGCACTTTGACAGGGGCTGCCTGGTCATGTCAGGCATGAGGCGTGGTTTATAGGGAAAGTTGGCCATCATTAGGAGGCGGTCGTGAGTCATGATAACAGCTTGGGGTGTGGCGGCCCTCAACAACAACAACTACATTCACTGATTCATTTGGGTTCATCAGATACTTGCACATTCTCAACAAATGAGTCATTTGATCCTTAAATCAGAGCCTGACAAGAAGATTCAGCTACTTTGTTTTAGTTGTCGCATTCTGCAGGTGAGTCCATGTTTAATCTGCTGGATTTGTTTTTGGACTCGTGCACGGGCAGAATTATTGGGACAGCTGAGACGCTCGGAGGGAGACACGAGATGACTCCGAGGTGGATGTGTGGGTGGAGTCCAACGCCAGCAGAACCCAGAAGACACACAAGCACACTCAACAGTTTTCACTTTTAATAGAGCTCGCACAATAAGCTCTCCACCAGTTCTCACACATGGTGTGTGCACCTGTGTGTGTGTGCATGTGTGTACATGTGTGCGAGAGAGAGAGAGCGAGGTATAATGAGAACGAAAAGGCAGCAGAGAGGAATGCATTAATTTGCCTGCAGGGACTTAAGATCAAAGGTGAACACATCAGTGTGCAACAAAGGCAGCAGCTCTGTGAACAGCCCTCTGAACAGCTCTGGTGAACAGTTCTGTGAACAGCTCTGATGAACAGTTCTGGGTAGCAGCTCTGTGAACAGTTCTGGTGAACAGTTCTGGTGAACAGCTCTGAACAGTTCTGGTGAACAGCTCTGATGAACAGTTCTGGTGAACAGTTCTGGTGAACAGCTCTGTGAACAGTTCTGTGAAAAGTTCTGGATGAACAGCTCTGGTGAACAGCTCTGATGAACAGTTCTGGTGAACAGCTCTGTGAACAGCTCTGGTGAACAGTTCTGGTGAACAGCTCTGTGAACAGCTCTGGTGAACAGTTCTGGTGAACAGCTCTGTGAACAGCTCTGTGAAAAGTTCTGGATGAACAGCTCTGGTGAACAGCTCTGATGAACAGTTCTGGTGAACAGTTCAGGTGAACAGTTCTGTGAACAGCTCTGGTGAACAGTTCTGGTGAACAGTTCTGTGAACAGCTCTGGTGAACAGTTCTGATGAACAGTTCTGGTGAACAGTTCTGATGAACAATTCTGGTGAGCAGTTCTGGTGAGCAGCTTTTTGAACAGCTCTGGGGAGCAGCTCCGTGCTCTGCTCTCAACATGGCCGTCTGCTTGTCCTCCTCACTCTCTCTTCCTGGTGGAAGCTGCTCACCTGATGGTGAAGCAGCAGGAGCGGCTCACAGCCACAGAGGCAGACCTGTGCAGCAGGGGGACATGGATATTCCCCCTGGGGGGGTCTGGGGACAAGAGCGCCAAGCGTGGGGGGGTGTATGCTGTGGAAGGAAGAAAGGGACTGTCAGAGAGTCACATGATACCTGCAACAATCTAGGTCACTAATCTCACCGAGACTTTATGTAAAGAATTCTTTCACGTCAGGTGGGTGGAACAAACGCCTCTTCATCGCTGACTGTTGGAGCAGCCGCGGAGCGAACGAACACGGTCGCTTTAAATGTAGGACCAACAGTGATGGACAGACGACACAGACTCCCAGAGGTCATGTGACCTGAGGTTTTTAATTATTTTTTGATTGACAAAATCAGTCTTGATCATCTCATTGTGGTTTCTCTTCTTTTTATTGGGAGCTTCATTAAAGGTGAACAAGTTTTCACAGGTCTCCCTCAAGATGCACCCGTTTACAGATGAAAGCAGCCACATTCACTTTGCACGGTAACCAGACTGAAAGTGCTACTGACTGGTTTTAATCCTTTAATATAGATTTATTATATATTCTAAAATTGGCTAATCACCTCCCAACACAAACACACATCCTTACAAACAAATGCACACTTACTGTAATCTGTGCATCCTCAAACCTGTATTGTCATTTTGTTCTTTAATATGAATGAATAAAGAAAATCACATTAAAACAAATAAAAATGTTCTTAAATGCACAAATAAACATTTTAATTTTTCTCTAAATTGATATTTGTCAAAAATGCTGCTGGCGTGAACCCGGACCTCTTCATAAGCCTGCATGTTTTCTGAGGGGATGAGATTCTCCAGGAATAACTGAACGAGCTCTGGTATGTTTCGGGCGTGGCCGGCAGACAGTAAGAGATATTTAATGCTCGCACGCACGCACCCGCGCGCACACGCGCACACACACACGCCGTGTGGTGGACTTAAATCTCAAGGTCACTGGAGCTGCAGCCTCATGGACGCTGGACAGCTCCTCGCCATCCCGCGTTCACCTCATCTCTCGTCTTCGTTCCACCTTTGATGGTGACGTCAGATAACCCGGGAGGCTCTTTGTTATTTGGCTCTTATTTTTTTATTTTATTCACATTTATAATTTAAAGCAAAAAAAAGAACCCCAAAGGACGCGTAACGTGAGGGTCGGGCGCCCCCCTGTGGACACCATCCAGCACTTCATCTAAAAAAACAAAAAAAAACCACAAAAAAACCTCTGCCCTAAACACAGCTTCTTTAGGGGGGCTGTTGTTAAAAAAAAAAAAGCAGGATGACGCGGAAGGCGGATGAGACGCGTTAGCGTGGCCCTGCCGGATCACCTCCACCCCATCGGTGTGCCAAAGAGCACAATCGATCGATGGGTAAGTGATATTCAGAGAGGGCAGAGTCTGCACAAAGAGGATCATTGTTGCCTGCAGATGCCCGTCAGTGGCGCAGTCGCCCTGTGGAGCTTCTCCAATCGCAGCGCATAGCGCGACCGAGGGAGGGCGGGGCTTGCGCCCCCCCCACCACCACCACCACCCACCCTACTCCACCATCTCCGCTCAGAGCCCCGCTCTGGCACCGTGTCCCATTGACTACACAGCCAACGGCGAGAGCAGCGCGTTCGGGCGCCACTGTGTGAACTCCACGGCCGCCCGAGCGGAGCTGTGACCCGGGACAGGTCGGGCATGAGGAGGTGATGCTCCCCGGCAGGAGGTCACGGCCCGGACAGGTATGAGACCTGTGGCGCCCATGGATCAAGGACCAGCAGATGTTTAGGGGACCGCTCCGAGGGTAGCGCTCCTCGTTCCCACTTGCGCGTTACGCAAAGGCCCGGCTCGGTTCTGCTCCACATGGATGGGTGCCGAGGCTGTTCTCGTGGAATACAAAGCCGGTGCTGTTGAGCATGTCTGCATGTCCGAGCCCAGTCCTCTCCGGGACCCCCTCCACAGCCCTCTCCTGACACACAGCCTCTTCTCGCCATGAGGACAACCGCTCGGTGATTCGGTCCTTCATTGCGCGCACACGGACCGGACATCTCCACTAACTTGGATCCTTTTTTTTTTTTTTTTTTTTTTTTTTTTTTTTTGTTGGCTACGCGGATTTTAACTGGTGGGCTCTTTCTTTGTGTCGGAGGGGGGCTTAACACAGAGCGCGCAGACGGCAGCAGAACGGGGGCATCGCTTCACCCGCTGTTGCGCCCAGCAGCTGCTCCCTTTGTGGCCGGGCCGTGATGGCAGTCGGCCGGCCGGAGGCGCAGGACCACCCGCCAGAGAATGGCTTCACCCCGCTGGAGCACCCGGTACCGCGGCTGCTGCCGCACATCGACGGCTCGGTTCTGCCGTCTCTGGGGGGGTTCGGGAAGCACCAGAAGCAGCTCGTGGTTCTGACCTGGATACCCGCATTGTTCATCGGCTTTAGCCAGTTTTCGGATTATTTCCTCCTGGCGCAACCCAACGGCACATGCGTGCAGCCCACGGGGAACCACAGCAACTGGACCCTACCCTTCCCGTCCGGCACCCCCGTCGGTGACGCGCCCGCGCTGCAACTCAAAGGCAACGGCACCCCCGGGGAGGGGGACGGCGACGGCGAAATGCTGTGCGCCTGCAAGGAGTGGAGGCTGGAGCTGCAGACGGGACTTAGTCAGAATGTGGTTACCAAGGTAACGAGCGCGCACCAGATAGACCTAGAGAGAGAGAGAGAGAGAGAAAAAAGACTGTGTGCACCATCATCTCCTCCACCACCCAGTCTCAGCACCATCACACTGCTGCAGCAGATGATTGACAAGTTTCCCCACTGACCTCGATATGACGGCGCGGGTGCACGAGAGAGAGAGAGAGAGAGAGAGAGAGAGAGAGAGAGAGAGAGAGAGAGAGAGAGAGGTTCAGGATTAAATATGTTTGACACCGAATGCGGTAGATTAACGCTAAAGCACGACTAAAACAAGGATGTTTTATTTATTTATTTATTTATTTATTTATTTATTTTTGCCACTGTCTTTTCGAGGCTGGTGGGCAGCCGAGCGACACGACCGCGGATGTTTACAATAATTAATCTCCACATCTGCTAATCCAGATTAACACAGTCCGAGCACTGTCAGCATCTGCGCGAGCGGCGAGAGAGAGGGCGACAAACTGGGTTGAGCGTGGACAGTTCAGGAATGCGCCAGTTTCACCAAGGATACAATTTAGAATAGGATTTTATTTTCTCTCCGATTCTGGAGGGAAACGACCTTCCTCTCCCAGTCCCTTCTGTTTCATTTGACTAATTTGACCTTTGACCTCTGCTGATAAAGCGTGCTCTTATCAGTCGGATGGGCTGCCATTCCAGACCTTTAAGAACCTGTTCTTGCTTCATCTGCCCTTCACCAGCAGCTGAAGCTTTACCTCCCATCTCAGGGCCTGGCTGCAGACGAAGGCGCCACGAGTTACGCTCCCGCGTCTTTATGAAAGGAACCCGCCGATCTGTCCCCTGATGCCCGCCTCTTGGTAACCTGCGGCGACCGCAAACCCAGGCCCGGCCCTGGAAGAGGCTCCGCTGGTCAGTTCAGGCTTCCGCAACCTCAAGCCACCAGAGAAGTCCCAGGAACTAACCAAACTCCTCAGCACGCCCGAGGGAACGTATTCCTCCGCGCGGGTTTAAAATCAGATTTCAGGGGCAGAACTCGGATAAAACCGAACGCTGGGATCGTCCCACGCTCTCCCCAGCCGTCCACTCCGGGCTCGCCTTCGCCACTTTCAGGGCTGCGCAGGCGCACGGTTCCACGTGTGACCTTGGCTGAGTTTCAGATGCTGAGAGCTGCGGCGGTGTGTTCACTGACCCGTGCCTTCAGAGGAGAGATATTGATTGGGTTTCTTTTGCTTTTATAAACACACACACACACACACACACGCACACGCGCGCATGCCACGTGCTTGATCTCACACTCTTCTTTTTCACCCCCCCCCAACCTTCCTCTGCAAAATCGTTTATTTGAATATTTCAGCAGCATCTGTTTGGCTCGTCAGCCTTCATGAATTATCCACAGCCGGTGGCTGACTGGTTTCTGTGGTCACACAGACACACACACGCACACATGCGCGTCTTCTTCTTCTGTGTTCCAGTGGAAGCTGGTGTGTGACTCAGCCTGGAAGGTGCACATCGCCAAGTTCTCTCTGCTGGTGGGATCCATATTCGGCTACCTGGTGATGGGTGTCATGGCTGACTGGTGAGCCCCCCCATCTTCCTCCTCCTCCTCTCCTCCGAGAAAAAGTCCTCAAATCCCGAATGTTGAAAGCTTTGAATGATTCGTTTGCGATCGCTCGTGAAGCTCAGTTAAAGTATCGGTGGCAGTGAAAGTGTGTGTTCTCACACACGCGTGCCGAGAAAAAAAAAAACCAAAACCATAATTAAACGTAAAAATCTGCTGACTCAGCTTTATTGGCTGTCCGAAAAAAAGTAACTTGTACCCACAGATGTCACGTAACGCCACAGAGTATAAAGTAGGTTAAAGGGACTAGTTAATGATGAAAATGGCTGCCAGCCGATCGCTCGGCCAGCTGATGAATTGTGGGAAAAGTGTTGAGCTCCTGGGAAAAGAGTCCCCGCATTGTGCTCGGGATCAGTCACCGTGGAAACGGTGTAAAGGGGACGCCCGGGCCTGGGCCGTGACCCGCGGCGCCGACCCAGTGACCCCCAGCCCCCCCCCCTGTGTACCCGTAAACGCTGCAGCCACCTTCTCTCTGCCTCTCTCTCTCCCCCCCCCCGAAGGTTCGGGCGACACCCCGTCTTGATTCTTTCGGTGCTTTTCATGCTGGTGTTCGGCCTGAGCGTGGCCTTCTCTGTCGACGTCACCATGTTCAGCACCTTGCGCTTCTTTGAGGGTTTCTGCTTGGCGGGCCTCGCTCTCTCCCTCTACGTGCTCAGTAAGTACCCGCTGCCACTTCCTGTCTCCTCTCTGATGTCACTTCCCTTCTCAGCCTCCTTCCTGTTTTGGGTTTTACATTTTGTGAGAAAAAACAAAAAAACAAATAGTCCTGGAGGTGTCAGACGTCATCACACTGGTTATACTGGGGTGGAGGGGATGGGCCGACTGGTTACACTGGGACAGAGAGGAAAACTGACCAGTGGGACAAAAAGAATAAAGAATTGGTTATACTGGTACAGCGAGGGTAAATGGACTAGTTATACTGGGACAAAGGGTAAATGGACTAGTTATACTGGGACAGAGGGTAAATGGAGTAGTTATACTGGGACAGAGGGTAAATGACTGGTTATACTGGGACAGAGAAGGTAAATGTAAATGTAAATGTACTGGTTGTACTTGGACAGTGTAAATGTACTGGTTGTACTGGGACAGAGAGGGGCGTGTTCTTGTGGACCTTGTGGTCATTAACATGTGTTACAGATCACAATCATTAATCCCAGGTCCATTAATGATTCACGCTGTCAGAGCCATGACTCCGGTGAAGTCACACTCAGGCCCCGCCCCCTCCACGCTCGGGCCAGTGGGAGATTAAACATGCATCAGGCGTGACTTTGAGCTGGGCCGGGGTGGGGGGGGGGCTGTCCCTCTCAGCGGGGGTGCTCCGTAAATCTCTGCTCACATGCTTAAAGAAACAAACTAATGGACGCCTCTCAACCATCTGCTGACACCGAGGGTTCATGTCGGAGGGGATTTACACGTAGGTGAAGGAGGAACGTCAGTAACGCTGCGATGGCGGAGGGACATTATGACCGAGTCCAGGACTGATTTTTAACAATGAGGACCCATGAACGTGAAAGTATCCTCCTTTAATGACTGATTCATAGTTTGAGAGGTGAAGGTCACTTTGTACTCTCGACGAGTGACTGACCGCCTCAGCTCTCTCTACCTGATGGATTAAGATTAGAGTTTACAAATACAATTAGACCAACCTCATTAGTGGAAAGAACTAGTTTTCTTTCCACTTTGTTGTCACATCAAAGTCCTGCACTTTGAAGCATGAAGAGGTGTGTGAGACAGAGAGGTGTGTGTGTGTGTGTGTGTGTGTGTGTGTCAGTGTTTCCTGAATACAGAGGGAGGGAGAGTCCCTCAACAACAGGTCTAATCTGACGACAGCAGACAACAGAAGGTGTGAAGCGGCTCGCGGGGGCCCGAGACGCTGGCCCTTTTCGAGAACCCGCTCCTCCGACGTCCAGACGCGCCCGAGAAGCCGGCGTTCGAGGCCGCACGCGCGAACGCCGGCTGCGTGGAAGATATTCGGGCTCATTAGCGGGGAAAGAGCCGCTGATGGGAGCCGACAGGCCGACACTTCCAATAACGTCTGAACCTGAGCGGGCTGCAAGAGCCTGGCTCGTCGTTAAAGCCCCCAAAGGGAGAAGCAAACAGGCGCGCGCGCCACGCGCATATTGGGCTTTGAACGAGCTGAGCGTGCACGTGCGCGCGCTGGGTTTCGTCAGCGACGGCGTCTGGTCCCCTCTCACCCGCCGTCGCCGCACAGCTGAATTTCTATTTTGGAATCCGGCGGCTTGCTCTTTCTTTCCATTTCCCCCTCGGCCCTCCTTTGCCCACCCCACTCCATTCACCCCCCCCCCCCACACACACACACACACATCCTCATCCTCCTCCTCCTGCTCTTCATCCTCTGTGTAGCATTTTATTTCTACTCCTCATTTTCTCATTTTGGCGAGGCTCATTTGAAATCACTCAGTTATCTCTCTGCAGCATGCAGCGCATAATAAACTGAGCTGCCAGCCTGCGCTTCAGTTTGCTCTGCTAATATGAGTTTCGGCCGTGCACGCGCGTGTGTGGGTGTGTGTGTGTGTGTGTGTGTGTGTATGTGTGTGTGCTGCAACGATTATGCATGGCAGTTTATTCACCTATTAGGCAGCACCTCTAGGTGTCCTCTGGGAGCTCCTGTCTCCCTCTACTTGTATTTCTCTGTAATTCTGGGCCGTCTACTGTATCGACTGTATCGACTGCAGGTGCAGAACGTCTCGACTCGTTCAAACGCTCACACTCGATGTTGCTGCAGGTCAAAAAAGCAACAAAAAAAAAGCCTCATCTTCAAGTCATCTTCTGTTGCGCCATCAGCAGCCGAGACTTCCTGAGGCCTGTCACAGTTCACAGATGAGGCCGAGATTACGTTTGTTTTCGTTGGCGCGACGGATTTCTTCACTGACGTGCTTGGCGTGGCGTTTCCTTCGAAAGCGCAGCTTCTCACGTTCCGAGAGATTCCGGGCAGCGGCAAACAAGCGCGCCGCAAGCAGCGACGTCAATTCGTCAAATCGAGCAACTCCCCAAAGTCTCCTGATCGCCCCCTGGTGGTCGGCGTTGTTCTCCTCCGGCTGCACCGGAGGGGAACAACGACACCGTTAACCACAGATCACGTCAGGGATGAGGGTAAAGGGGCGTCGGGGGCTCCTCGCAGCAGCGATGAAGGAGCCCACACGCCGCCGTCGGCTCTCTGAAGGGGCCTAATCACCGTCCCTGAGCGACTTTGGTGCCGCCGTCGGCGAAACGTTCTCTAGGTGTTGCGACACGACAATAGGACGCTCGCACAGACACAGTCTGTTCCGCACGGCATATTTGCATATTTTAATTTGTGCAACTCCAACAACGCGGCGTTGTTTACTCGGCAGCCCCCCCCCTCTGTGTCACTTTACTGCCGCGGCAGCAGCGAAAGCTCACAATCCTTCAGGGGAACGGGAGCATTTGAACCTCGACTTTAAAGCTCTTAAATCTGAAGCTGTTGCCAGATTGAGACGCGCGGCTTTGAAACTGGGCGAAAATAGAAACCCAGCGTTGGGACGGAGCGAGTTTAGTGGTTTCTGGCGGATCAACGTGAACCAGGAAGTCCACTTTAAGCACCGGAGAGGCGACGAGTCGCCGAGGCGCCCGAACGCCCGAGCCCGCGCGTAGGCCGCCCGCGAAATTCCCACGGAAGGCCGAGGTCGGCGTGAAGTGACAGGGGTGGGGGGGGTCGGGTCCCGCTGGAGCCGGCGTTTAAAAGCCCATCCGAGGCGAGCTGAGACGAGGTCGCGCTGCGGAACCGAGGGGAACAGATGCGGTCCGCAGGTGGGGGGGCCCCACCGCCGCCGCCGCCTCGGGGAATCGCACGCGGGCTTTCCTGTGGCTTCAAAGTCAGACGGGCGCCGTCTTCCGCCTCCCCGGGGGCTCGGAGACGACGACGGAAACGACAAGGGACAGACTCCCGCCGACTCGGCGGAAGAGCTGGCCCGGCGCTGTCGCTCCGCGTCCTCGTCATCCGGAGGTCGCCGCGAGGGTGGCGGCGCGCAACCCCCCCCCCACAAAGGGTCATGTGACCACAGACTAATCACATGACCATTCTGACTAAAGCAGCCCTTCCAGCCCATTGGTGTACCCCCCCTCCCCCTCCCCCCCTCCCACAGGCCCAGGGAGCGCGCAGATGTGCGGCAGATGTTCCGCCCTCATCCCTTTCGTACCGGTTGGGCGCTCCGGCGCCCCAGGAGGACTCGCCCCGCCGATTCTGGGAACGGCCGCAGCGGATCGATGCGTTAGCTAACTGTCCCAGGCGCTGCGGCCTCGGCCTCGCCCCGCGTCCCCGCTCTGACCTCGCGCGCTCCGAAAGCCGATTGTCTGCGCCCGGGCTGCTCCCCGAGCCCAGGGCAAGGTTAGCGAGGGCGCGGCGGACAAGGGGAGGCGTGTGCGAGGCGTGCGCGAGGCGCCGCTGTCACCCGCCCGTCATCGGGACCGCCCGAGACCAGCGACATCCGGGCCTTCTCTTTGTTCTGGTCCCGGTCCTTCGTCGGCGCGGTTGTTTTTCCCCCAGAACTGCTCACATTCGCATGTAAAGACAGTGAGGACACGGGGAGGGGGGGGTTGGGGGGTGAGGGAGGAATGGGGGGGGGCTAGGGAGGGAGGGGCGGGGGGGGGGTGATGGCTTCACAAAAGGGTGAGGGAGACGCTTCAGCCCACAGAGGAGGCAGTGAGATAATCAGCACAAGGAGGACCATTCTCACACTCAGCTGCAACAGAAGTGTGTGTGTGTGTGTGTGTGTGTGTGTGTGTGTGTGTGTGTGTGTCAGCAGAGTCAGCTGAATCAGAAACCCTCTCTGGAGGGTTAGGGAGGAGCTTTTGTTTTACAAGGTAGGTTTAAAGAGACTTTGTCTCTGTCAGCATACAGTTCATACAGTTTATGTGTGTGTGTGCGTGCGCGTGTGTGTGTGTGTGTGTGTTGGGGGATGCAAGAGAAAATCTTGACATGGGAAGGAGATGATAGGAGCAGAAGAAGTGTCCGTATGGTTGCAGATTGTGAACCCACGGCCCCACTCACACACTGAGTGTTACTGTAACATGAAGTGGTCCCACAGACATGACGATGAAGGAAGTCAGGACGTACCTGGAACTAACCTTAAACTACCTGGCGTCCCTGTCAGAGACTGGCTTGTTTAGAGGTGAAGGAGATGTCGATCCCGGGGGGGGGGGGGGGTTGTAGCTTTAAAATAAAGAGATTCAGGGTGGGTGACGGCGTGTCCTTTTTTTTACCTCTCTGTCCTGTCCTGTATTATCATTCCTCTGGTGAGTGCTTTGCTGAATAGAGGGACTTTTCCGTGTCCTTTGGGAGGAAACAGTCATTTGTATTCTGCTCCACAAACCCCCCCATACACACACACACACACACACACACACAGACACACACCCCCCTCCCCTCAGGTTGTTCCCTCGCGCTGCTCCTGTACATTAAGAAGTGGTACACGATGCCAAGTTAAAAAGTCCCCTCCTGCCTCACCCGTTCACAATGGTCACCTTGAAAAAAAAACACGCCCCAACCATATGGCGGGGGCCATCTGGACGGTGAGGGGGGGGGTTAGGAACCGATTACAGCAGAACTCTGGGCGAGCAGCTGAAGCCGCTCCAAAGCTTTGATGCATATTTGTGGTTTGGTGTTAAACTGGGGGAAAGATGTGTAACTGGAGAACCGCCGGTCACACGAGCTCGGCCCGCGCATCATTCACCCCCCCCACCCCCACACCCCTCCCTCCCTCCCTTCAGGGATCGAGCTTTGTCTGCCGGGCTGGCGCTTCTCCATGACCATGGTGGCCAGCTTCCTGATGGTCGGCGGGCAGCTGCTGATGCCCGGGGTGGCCGCCCTGTGCCGCAACTGGCCCGACTGGGACGACTGGCAGGTCCTGCAGATCGTCATCATCAGCCCCTTCGTCCTGATGCTGCCCTACATCTGGTGAGCCTCAGCCTGGGAGGAATTCCACAACTGTAGGGGGGTGGTTTCTGGTACTGGGTGATGGCTCGTAACGAACAATGCCGTTTGTCTTCCCTCCTCCTCCTCCTCCTCTTCCTCCTCCTCCTCCTCTCGGCTCTCACCCCTCCCTCTGCAGGCTGTTCCCGGAGTCGTTGCGCTGGTTGCTGGCCACCCAGCACTACAGGCGCTCCAAAGCCATGATGTCGCGCATCGCCAGGAGGAACCAGGTTGACATGACGACCGAGTCCAGTGGAGTTCTGGCAGGTGAGGAATAAAGACAGGAACAAAGGGGGGGTCCCAGATGTGCGGTATTTACCTCCGCTGCTGGTTTAAAGAGGCGCCGCAGTCGGGGACGTCGCGCTTCTCTACCTCATCACCCCCCCCCACTCCACCACCACCACCACCCCCACCCCCCCCTGCCCCAGTGACCAAGCAGACAGATAAGAAGCCGGCAAAGAGCCGTGCTAAATCCATCTTTGACGCTGGGAGCACATTACCCTGTCGGCGCCGGAGGTCCCTCCCCAGCCAGGCTCTCATTACCTCCTGAAAGGTCTCCAGGTGTCCGTGTGTCTGTCCGCTTCCAGAACTGGAGCAGGAGCTGCACAAGAAGCCCCAGAGGACCTGCATCGTCAAGATGATGAGCACCAGGAACTTGTGGAAAAACATCGTGGTGCTGTGCGTCAACTCGTAAGTGTGCAGGCCGACCCCACACACACACACACACACACACACACGCGCGCACACACACTTCCCCCCCATCACCACCGGAGCGCCGGGCGAACGTCTCCTCATCTCCTCGCAGGCTGACGGGCTACGGGATCCACCACTGCTTCGCCCGCAGCATGGTGGACCCGGAGGCGCGGCCCACCGCCCTGTGCCACGCCGACTACTACACCATGGCCGGCATCGCCGTGGCGACCTGCCTGGCGCTGTGCCCCGCCGTGGGGCTGATGGGCCGGCGCGGAGGGCTTCTCACCTTCATGATCATCACGGCTCTGGCGTCGCTGCTGCAGCTGGGTCTGCTCAACTGTGAGTGGTGGCGGGGTTCTTCTTCTTCTTCTTTCTTTTTTTTTTTTTGAAATCTGAAGGTTAGAGAAAAAAAAGGGATGAGAGGCACACAATGAAAACTGGAGGTTGTCATGGAAACGGTGTTCTCTTTTAACGCCGACCTCCGTACTGAAGCGCATTTCAGGCCTGGGCCTAATGTCACCTCTCTCCCTCATTCCAATGCTCGCCGGCGGGACGCAGTGATCGGGAAATACAGCCTCCGACATGACACAGGTGAGAGCACCCCCCCCCCCCCCCCCCCCCCCCCCTCCAGGTCCCCATCTGCCTGACTCATCACCTTTATCCCTGTGCACAGTCCTGCGGGACACTCTGAACAGGAAGTTCTCGGTGGCGTTCTCCATCATCGGCATGTTCTCCTCTCACGCCGTCAGCACGCTCAGCATCTTCTTCTGCGCTGAAATCACACCGACTGTTATCAGGTGAGGGGGGGGCGAACGCCTCGTAAAGCTTTTCATTACTGCGCTGGGAGCGTTTGCTGGGGAGGCTCAGGGGAGATTCCGGACGTACGGATCTGTTGGACCGGAGTGTTCGTCTCTGTGGGAGGAAGGGCGAGATGATTGGTCAGTCTTGATAGACGGTTCCGGTTCTCTTGCTGCTTCTCGCCTCCCTCTGCTGGTGGAACACGTGGAAGGTTCCAGCTCTTCTCAGGCTGGACGATCTCCTCCCTCTCCTTCCAGGGGCGGAGGCCTGGGCCTGGTCCTGGCGAGCGCCGGCTTCGGCATGCTCACCGCCCCCATCATGGAGCTCCACAACCAGAAGGGCTACTTCCTGCACCACGTCATCTTCGCCTGCTGCACCCTGCTGTGCATCATCTGCCTGCTGCTGCTGCCCGAGCCGCGGGGTCATCCGCTGCCCGAGAGCCTGGCGGACGGGGAGACCTTCACCCGGCAGACTCTGCTCCACCCCGGCGAGCAGCACCTCCTCCTCGCCAAGAGCGACGGGGAGTACTCCAGGGTCCACGACACGCCGCTGCACCTGTCGGCCACGGGGGGTGCCACGGTGGCGGTGGCCACCGCTCTGGCAGCGGTGCCCGCCTCCTACGCCCTGGCGACGGGAGGGGAGGTGATCGGGAACCGGGCCATCGCCAACGGGGTGTGAAGGTCAAAAGCAATACAGCCGGGGCCGTCGTCACGCGAACGCTTTTGGGGCGCGCTAACCCGATCGGAACTATCTCTGAACTCGCAAAAAAAAAAAAAAAAAAAAAAAAAAAAAAAAAGAAAGGAAAAAAAACAAAGGAACCACTTTTGTTTTGATCTGTTCGGATGAACCAGATGAACTCGGTCAGGGTTGAGATGGTGACGATCGGCCTTCTTTTATTTTGTAGGTTGTAGTGACCATGATTCATTCAGGTGTTGCCAAAAAAAAAAAACTGAAACCACAAAAAAAGGTGAACAGGAGGATATTTAACTGACAAAAGCGCATCGAGCTTCAAGCTTTGTCGAGCTTTTTTTTTTTTTTTTTCGTGACGCCGTCCAACCTGTGATTGGGGGGGGGGGGGGGTCATCAGGAGGCCGCTCGCTCCTCTTTTTTTTTTTTTTTTGGCTCGCCGAGAGAGGATTTCACTGCATCTTACAACGTAGTTGTTTTGCACTAAACGTCAGAGACGCAATCAAGTGTTTGTGATTTGCAGCCGACGCCGGGGGTGGGGTGGGGGGTCGTGGGTGGGGTGGGGTGGGGGTCAGGGGTCGGCTAAACCACTACCACTCTTTGCATGAAAAGGGCACAAATGGTTTTTTCTCTTCTTATTACTCTGTTCTGTAGTCCCATGTGGCACTTTATCCTCGGAGGTCAGTGTAGACGCTGATTTTGTGTGTTTCTTTGTATTAAAGAGTGCGTTTCTGCTGTTTTCGTGGGTGTATGATGGTTGTCCGGGGGAGGTGGGTGGGGGGAGGATGGGGGGGTCGTGCAGCCGGAGACCTCGGCAGACTGTCTGTGTAGCTGAAGCGAGCGTCGCTCAACAAAGCTGAGAGTTGAACGGACATTAAAAAAAACAAACAAAAAGAAAAAACGTGGCCCGTCGGCGGGACTTCCGTATGTCTTATGATGCGTCTCGGTATTTAAACGGCTTTATGAGAACAGCTCTGTTCTTGTGAAAAACAGAGAATGTAATTTAAGAAGAAAAAAAAAAAAACGACAAAAAAAAACAACAGTATTTATTTTGTCAAGCTGCCACGGGCAATTTGTTGCTTAAAATACCTCCTTGATTAGCAGATATTTACACTCCACGTCTCACCCTTGTTCTCTGTCCTGTGGTTAACGTTGTAATCCTGCTCCTAGGACGTGTTCCTCTAGCCAGAAAGCACAATATTTTACAGTTTCCTTTTTTTTTTTTTTTTTTTTTACATAAACGTCTGTGAAGATTAGAATAGAGCGGAGTCGTCTGCGTAGACCAGGCGTAGTCGTGATTAGTGTACATTTAAACACTTTACTGAGTATCTGTAGGACTGCATCGAGGTATGAACACTTGTGCCATTCATCCAGAACCTGTGGACAGTTAATGGTTTATAGCCTGTGAGCACATAGGAGACATCCCATAAGTCATTTTAAGTCCAAAAGCACCACAAGACTCAAACATCATTGTCCATTTTTTTAAAATCATATTTACTCGATGTGACGCGAGTATCCGGAAATCTGTACGGTTTGCTAGTTTGGATGTTTTCAGCAGTTAAACACAAAGAAAGAAAAAAAAAATTCAGCCACTAATGATGTTTTCTAAGTGTTATTTTTTTAATCTGATGCATTTGTACAAAAAGCCATAGGCCTACATGTTTTGATAATAAACCACTTAATTTATTCTGTCAATAAAAGAACACTGGATGTGACTGCTGGGGGTCAGCGTGTCAGTTTTTCTCAGGAATGTCGGACTCTGTTTTTAAAAGTGCTCGGGGTGAAGCTCCAGCTCCTTCTTGATCCTGTTCTCCACCAAAAGGTTAATGTTGGGGTCTGTCACAGGGAGGCTGTAACTCACATAAACTTGTTTTTTGGTCTTCTTTGCTACAACACAAACAAAACCCAAACGACTTTGGTAAATATTGATATACTGTTCACATCGTACCTGCAGGTCAGGATAGAAGGTATTAAAACCTCCAGTTGTTCTGAGAACCAGAAGCTGCAGTTTTCCCTTAAATTCCTCAAGAATGAATGTGAAAAGAATGGATAACTTTCTATATTATGCACGGATGTGATTAAATCAGGGTTGGTGGAGGATTCATCCGGATATCCAGAAGAAGAACATCATTACCTAATCTCTGCGCCAAGGTGTTTGGAGCGGTGTTGGACGGATCCCCCATGACTAACGTGGACAAAGGTACTGAATCCTGCAGACACACGACACGGAAGAACACAGGACACACACACACACACACACACACACACACACACACACACACACACACACAAGCTTCTTAATTCCAGTGCAGCAGGTCTGCGTCACTCAAATGGATCTGCTTTAAATCAGAAGCGTTTCCATGGTGATCACTCGATTAGAAACAATCTCGGCAGAACCCATGGACTTCTAAAGCAGCTTCACAACTAAGCCTAAAGCGAGAACTCGGCAGGCGTCGCGTGTATTTACGTATTTGCTGCACATCGCCACGGCCAGGTTGGACAGCTCCGGGCTCGACCCGACCCACAGGAAGAACCCTCCCGACAGCTTCATGACGTGGAAATGCACCGCCTGCTCCAAGATCTTCTCGGAGAAGTTGTACACAGCGATGGGCTCACCGAGCGACCCGCCTTCTGTTCCGTTCATTGTGTGAAAATGTTCTAAATCCTGCGAGCATCGGAGGACACGTGTTAGCTGTAAACACAGTCACTTCCTGGTCGGGGAGCCTCGGCAGGACGAAGCAATCGAACACCGATGTATCGCTACTGAATCTAAATAAGAACAGAAAAGCTTTCAAATTAGAGTTAGAGAGTAGTTCTATGAAAACAAAAATATATAACAAAGAAATGCATTCTAATTAATTTAATTAACTCTAAGTGCTATTACTTCCTGGCCAAGACGGTCAACTTGATAAAACCCGCATGTACCAGAGTCAGAAACAAAGACCATGAAACTAAGGACATTCTACAATATCATAACCAATTAACTTAACACTTTATTATGTAGTCTTCATTTTAAATCATGTGCATAACACAAAGCAAGACATTCGGTGTATAAAACTAGTGTTTATTAAATCATTCATCCAGAAAGTCTTCCACCAGTCTGTTGAATTCATCAGCAAATCTCAGGTGAAGGTTATGTTTCCCCTCAGGCATCAGGTGTAATCTGGATTCAAGACAGATCAAATATGTCTGGGGTCATTTATTCACTCAGAGGTGAACGTTGCATTTGTGTGTTTGTGTCTTTTCTCACCGCGAGCCCTTGATATGTTTGAGGAGGTACTGTGGGTGGAAACTGGGCACCATGGGGTCTTTCTCTCCGTGGATAATGAGGGTCGGACAGCTGATGAGGGGCAGCAGCTCCCTACAGATACTCCCTGACCAGAGCAGAGTCAACCTTTTCATCATCTGAGCCACTTTGAGGAGAAGAACTTCTTAAATCTGCTTAAGTGGTGGTTCCTTCTAATAAAAAACTGCAGTGAATCATCATTTAAAGATGCGCGTTCCCTCTGGTCCTCCTCCAGAGTGCATGACCCCCCCATACCCTCATGAGGAAAGAGCAGAGGCTTCAAGAGCTGATGGTTCTCTACCTTCTGGCCTCTGTGTATACGCTGAGATTCCATCCACCCAGGCCTCCCACATTTTAGCAAAGACTTCTGCTCCGTACATCTCCTCCATGGGCTGCCTCATCCTCACGCTCCACTTGGAGACGTCCCGGACCGCTGCGGTGAAATAAGGTTTGAGAAATACCAATCCAGAGAGGTCAAGAGTGCGCGGGCAGCCGAGAAGGGCTACCATCGTAGAGCTGGAGGTCCTGCTGAGAGACGAAAGCGTTGGATCCCCACACCACCATTCTCCGGATGTTATCGGGGTTCTTCGCCGCTGCGATCAGGGCTGTGATTCCTCCATCGCTCCACCCCAACAGAGAGAACTTGGTGAAGCCCAAAGCCTGTGAACAAAAACAAACCAGCGTTTACATGCACAGAGATCTGCAGGTACTAGAAATTGCACACAGCAGCCAGGATCCCCTCTCTCTCTCTCTCTCACACACACACACACACACACACACAAACCTTCATCAGATCCACCGCGTCCTTCGCGTCCCTCTCGAAAAAGTCAGGAGGGAAATCTCTGTCGGGGGGCCGGGACCGTCCGTAACCACGGGGGTCCCAACCGACCACCGTGAAACGTTCCTTATTCAGAGACTTCAGCTGAGGCCCAAAATCAGTCCGACTGCTCCCTGCGGGAGAGGTCTGTGGGTGAGAGGCCTCGGCCCCTGTGCGCGACCGCGCAGCTCTCCATATTTACCCAGAGCTCCGGGCAGCAGCAGGACGCCGTGGTTTCCTCCCCCCGTCCTCTCGAAGTGCAGATCCACGCCGTTCACACGCTGGCGACCCCCGGAGCTGGGGGGGGGGAGAAGCCGCGTGAATGTGTGGGATTCGCTCCATTGGTTTCCCTCCCTCAAACGGGAGAGCGACGCGTCCCGGTTCTTAACGCGCAGGTACGAGCAACTGGCCCTTTAAATACTTTTATCAGGAGCTTTTGCCTTCCGACGACGACGCGGAAACAGAAAGCAACAATATTCCACTTCAAATGTTTCTCTTTATTTCTCCGCATGCTCATTTCGCCCCCTACAGATCAGTAAACCCGCTCATTTATTCTTTTTTTTTTTATTTTTTTACCCAAACAGGACAATGTTAACAATGTTGAGATCCTGCGGGCCCGCAGCCTTGCAGACCTCAGAACAAATACCCTCACATGCACGCAGTTACCATTGCCGTAGGAGGGTTGTCATCATGCACTGGACGTCGGTTCTGGATTTCAGGAAACGTCCTCCGAGCAGAAACGAGGCCATTCTTCCTCCTGTGCCGAGCAGAGGCTTTTCGCAGCCCCAATGACGTTTAAAGTTTACCCAGCTGCGACAGGTTGCGAAAGAAGCAGCAGGCGCGGGACCACTGCGCACGTTTTTTACGCACGGTGAGTGCGCGGGTTACGCTCACTTTACGCAGAGGCTGAATCGGAGGAGGGTGAAAGCTGTGACTGTTCGGGAAACACCGAGGAGTATCCAGACCATCCTGAAGAAAGTCATTCCAGAGAAGTTTGAAAACCTGGTGAAACAGGAGCTGGAGCTCCCACAATCTGGAGGAGAGGATGAAGGACGTTGTCAAGATGCCCTTTGAAAAGGCCACGACCGAGCAGCACTGCAGTGAATAATTGAATGAATGAATAAAAATTAATATGAATGAAAATGACGATTTTTCTCAATTGTGATAATCATCACAGGGAAAAAAATGTCCCTCAGAATCAGGTTCCTCAATGACCTGAGGGCACGAAGATAAAGTGTTACACTACTGTATATATACAGTATACATGTGTTTTTTGTAATTATATAATTACTGTGATTAACACACCTATAGTCTGGACTGAGACTTTTTTTTGGTTACACAAAGTAATACATTTTATTCTATGATTTTCTTCCACATTCACAACCAAAAACTAATTTGCTGAATCAGTAACAACACTGTAGTAGGTATAGCAGGCCAAAGGGTGGCGCTGTACGTCCAGAAACTCACGGGTGTAACTTATTTCTCCTGAAATGCGTTGAGAGTAAACATAAGCCGAGGAGTAGGATGGTGAACACATGGATGAATGACTGATGGTGTGACTGATGACTGATAGAAATTACGTCAGCATTTGTTGCTGCTCACCACAAAGTCAGTGATGGTGTGTGTGTGTGTGTGTGTGTGTATATAAATTACAGTAAAACAGACATTTAGGCATCACGATAAAGTAAATTATCCTTCTATAGCAACTACTGGGCCACAAAAACTACATGCATGTTTTGATTTAATGTATTGGGTCATGTGTTTTGTACACAAGGGTGTGCGGGACTCACCTGGATGATCAGGTTACGTGAAGTGGCCGTTATCCTTCAGTCCTCTTACTTCCTCCCCACCGGAGGGAGGAGAGTTACAGAAGAACTGGACTGTGAAACTGTAGAATCAATACCTGCGCAGTGACGGAAGAACGGTCACCATGGACAGAAATCTCTTTTACTGGATATTCTTGTTTGGATATTTATGTGAATCATCTGGAATAGGTAAGATTGCTTCACAGCTTCTGTTATATTGATGTTCCTGAACAGAATGGGAAAGTAGAGAGAAATCTTGAGAAAGTCAAAGACATCAGTTTCCAATTTATGTTTGACAGTTGATCAATTTCAAGACAAGTGCCAAAGAGGAAATTAAGTTAAAGTAAGTTATGGGGTTTATTTGGTGAATTAAAGTACAACTGTACTGAGTACCTGAGAGCACATACATAGTAAACAGAAATGTGTTGTAGTCATCTTTAAACAATCAGCAATTTTAACTATTAAAACAAGTCTTAAATATAAAGGTAGTTTAATCCTGTAAGGTAGAACAGAGGTGACTCACGTAGTAAATTGTCGGGTCCTCTGTCAAGGGCATTGGTGAATGATAAACAATAGTGAAATCATGGAACCTGTCTGTGATGCCTCATTAATTTCCTGCTATTATTTGTGTTTCAAAGGATTAAATGAATGCACACTTAAAACTCAAGAATTAAAAAATGAAAATCTTCAACAATAAGTGTGAACATTTGATGGCAGTACTGTATGTAGTGATGATGATGATGATGATGATGATGATGTTTTTGATGATGATACTGCAGACTTATCCACATCTCTTCCACAAAACCTTTCAACAACGTCAGTGACATCAAATCCTACCACGACTCCAATAACTACAGAAAACACATCATCCACTGCTGGTCTGGAATCAACAGCAATGCAATCTGTAGCCACCATCAACAGGAAAGCTCAAACATCCACACCTGCATCTGAAACGACTCCAACAGGAACCCAGCACCAAACTCGTGAAGCAACTACAACAACCATTCTAACTAGTACAGTTCCAGTGGACACCTCTATACTAGGTCCATCCACAACTGCAGCTCCTACCTCCATGACTGGAGCCACCACTATTCTCACTCAAAACACTGGAGACACCAGCACCATGACTCCACCTACTGCTTCCACCCTTACATCTACTCCAACAACAGCAGCAACAACATCATTTTCTGAAAAGACTAAAACAGAGGCAACAATGACAAGTCCACCTGTCACTGTTAGTAAAGATACCACCACCATGCCTTCAACAAGCACATTGTCAGGAACTCCAAACACAGGTATAATAACTACACCTGGAGCCACAACTTCTGCCATTCCAACTACCACTTTCTCTCCAGCAACCAACACTTTATCAACCATGAAAGTGACTTCAAAGAACACAGCAGAGAGAGTGACCAATCCAACATCAACAAATGAAGTAACAACAGCTGCAACATCTCAAAGCTTCCCACAATCTGAGTCCACAACACTTGGTGTAACAACCAGTAATGGACCCTCCACTCCCCCTCCTACCTCCACTGTGACTCAAACAACATCAGCTTCAGCCACAGCAACTCAAGCATCCACCACTGTGATTACAGAAATAACATCTGAAGACACAACAGCAGCAAGAACAACACCAGTTACAACTCATGAAGAAACTACAACTGTAACCAGTACAGTTCGAGATACTGCACATCTCAGTTCATCTCCACACCCATCTCTAACAACTGCAACCTCAGCATCTACAACACCAGCGACAACCAAGGGAAGTACTGAAGTCACTAGTTCATCTCCAGTAACAGCAGTCAGCACAGAAACTACAACTTCTACAAATTTGACACAGACCACCGTGACTGTGGACACTTCAACACAAGGTCCATCCACAACTGCAGCTCCTACCTCCATGACTGGAGCCACCACTATTCTCACTCAGAACACTGGAGACACCAGCACCATGACTCCACCTACTTCTTCAACCCTTACATCTACTCCAACAACAGCAGCAACAACATCGTTTTCTGAAAAGACTACAACAAAGGGAACAATGACAAGTCCACCTGTCACTGTTAGTAAAGATACCACCACCATGCCTTCAACAGCCACATTTTCAGGAACTACAAACACAGGTATCATAACTACACCTGGAGCCACAACTGCTGCCATTCCAACTACCACTTTGTCTCCAGCAACCAACACTTTATCAACCATGAAAGTGACTTCAAAGAACACAGCAGAGAGAGTGACCAATCCAACATCAACAAATGAATTAAAAACAGCTGCAACATCTCATATTTTCCCACAATCTGAGTCCACAACACAAGGTGTAACAACTAGTAATGGACCCTCCACTCCCCCTCCTACCTCCACTGTGACTCCAACAACTGCAGCTTCAGCAACAGCAACTCAAGCATCCACCACTGTGATTACAGAAATCACATCTGAAGACACAACAGCAGCAAGAACAACACCAGTTACAACTCGTGAACAAACTACAACAACAACTGCAACCAGTACCGTTTTAGATACTACACATCTCAGTGCATCTCCACACCCATCTCTAACAACTGCAACCTCAGCCTCTACAACACCAGCTACAACCAAGGGAAGTACTGAAGTCACTAGTTCATCTCCAGTAACAACAGTCAGCACAGAAACTACAACTTCTCCAAATTTGACACAGACCACCGTGACTGTGGACACCTCAACACAAGGTCCATCCACAACTGCAGCTCCTACCTCCATGACTGGAGCCACCACTATTCTCAATCAAAACACTGGAGACACCAGCACCACGACTCCACCTGTGGCTTCCACCCTTACATCTACTCCAACAACAGCAGCAACAACATCGTTTTCTGAAAAGACTACAACAAAGGGAACAATGACAAGTCCACCTGTCACTGTTAGTAAAGATACCACCACCATGCCTTCAACAGCCACATTTTCAGGAACTACAAACACAGGTATCATAACTACACCTGGAGCCACAACTGCTGCCATTCCAACTACCACTTTGTCTCCAGCAGACACCAGCACCACGACTCCACCTACTGCTTCCACCCTTACATCTACTCCAACAACAGCAGCAACAACATCTTTTTCTGAAAAGACTACAACACCTCGATCTGGAGCCACAACTGCTGCCATTCCAACTACTACTTTGTCTCCAGCAAAGGAAACTTCATTGACCACTAACGTAACTCCAAATAACACAACAGATAAAGTTACTAATCCAACATCAACAAATGAAGTAACAACAGCTGCTACATCTCATACCTTCCCACAATCTGAGTCCACAACACACGGTGTAACAACTAGTAATGGACCCTCCACTCCCCCTCCTACCTCCACTGTGACTCCAACAACTGCAGCTTCAGCCACAGCAACTCAAGCATCCACCACTGTGATTACAGAAATAACATCTGAAGACACAACAGCAGCAAGAACAACACCAGTTACAACTCGTGAACAAACTACAACAACAACTGCAACCAGTACCGTTTTAGATACTACACATCTCAGTGCATCTCCACACCCATCTCTAACAACTGCAACCTCAGCCTCTACAACACCAGCTACAACCAAGGGAAGTACTGAAGTCACTAGTTCATCTCCAGTCACAGCAGCCAGCACAGAAACTACAACTTCTCCAAATTTGACACAGACCACCGTGACTGTGGACACTTCAACACAAGGTCCATCCACAACGGCAGCTCCTACCTCCATGACTGGAGCCACCACTATTCTCAATCAAAACACTGGAGACACCAGCACCATGACTCCACCTGCTGGCTTCCACCCTTACATCTACTCCAACAACAGCAGCAACAACATCGTTTTCTGAAAAGACTACAACAAAGGGAACAATGACAAGTCCACCTGTCACTGTTAGTAAAGATACCACCACCATGCCTTCAACAGCCACATTTTCAGGAACTCCAAACACAGGTATCATAACTACACCTGGAGCCACAACTGCTGCCATTCCAACTACCACTTTGTCTCCAGCAGACACCAGCACCATGACTCCACCTACTGCTTCCACCACATCTACTCCAACAACAGCAGCAACAACATCTTTTCGAAAAGACTACAACACCTGATCTGGAGCCACAACTGCTGCCATTCCAACTACCACTTTGTCTCCAGCAAAGGAAACTTCATTGACCACTAACATAACTCCAAATAACACAACAGATAAAGTTACTAATCCAACATCAACAAATGAAGTAACAACAGCTGCTACATCTCATACCTTCCCACAATCTGAGTCCACAACACACGGTGTAACAACTAGTAATGGACCCTCCACTCCCCCTCCTACCTCCACTGTGACTCCAACAACTGCAGCTTCAGCAACAGCAACTCAAGCATCCACCACTGTGATTACAGAAATCACATCTGAAGACACAACAGCAGCAAGAACAACACCAGTTACAACTCGTGAACAAACTACAACAACAACTGCAACCAGTACCGTTTTAGATACTACACATCTCAGTGCATCTCCACACCCATCTCTAACAACTGCAACCTCAGCCTCTACAACACCAGCTACAACCAAGGGAAGTACTGAAGTCACTAGTTCATCTCCAGTAACAACAGTCAGCACAGAAACTACAACTTCTCCAAATTTGACACAGACCACCGTGACTGTGGACACCTCAACACAAGGTCCATCCACAACTGCAGCTCCTACCTCCATGACTGGAGCCACCACTATTCTCAATCAAAACACTGGAGACACCAGCACCACGACTCCACCTGTGGCTTCCACCCTTACATCTACTCCAACAACAGCAGCAACAACATCGTTTTCTGAAAAGACTACAACAAAGGGAACAATGACAAGTCCACCTGTCACTGTTAGTAAAGATACCACCACCATGCCTTCAACAGCCACATTTTCAGGAACTCCAAACACAGGTATCATAACTACACCTGGAGCCACAACTGCTGCCATTCCAACTACCACTTTGTCTCCAGCAGACACCAGCACCATGACTCCACCTACTGCTTCCACCCTTACATCTACTCCAACAACAGCAGCAACAACATCATTTTCTGAAAAGACTACAACACCTCGATCTGGAGCCACAACTGCTGCCATTCCAACTACTACTTTGTCTACAGCAAAGGAAACTTCATTGACCACTAACGTAACTCCAAATAACACAACAGATAAAGTTACTAATCCAACATCAACAAATGAAGTAACAACAGCTGCTACATCTCATACCTTCCCACAATCTGAGTCCACAACACACGGTGTAACAACTAGTAATGGACCCTCCACTCCCCCTCCTACCTCCACTGTGACTCCAACAACTGCAGCTTCAGCAACAGCAACTCAAGCATCCACCACTGTGATTACAGAAATCACATCTGAAGACACAACAGCAGCAAGAACAACACCAGTTACAACTCGTGAACAAACTACAACAACAACTGCAACCAGTACCGTTTTAGATACTACACATCTCAGTGCATCTCCACACCCATCTCTAACAACTGCAACCTCAGCCTCTACAACACCAGCTACAACCAAGGGAAGTACTGAAGTCACTAGTTCATCTCCAGTAACAGCAGCCAGCACAGAAACTACAACTTCTCCAAATTTGACACAGACCACCGTGACTGTGGACACTTCAACACAAGGTCCATCCACAACGGCAGCTCCTACCTCCATGACTGGAGCCACCACTATTCTCACTCAGAACACTGGAGACACCAGCACCATGACTCCACCTACTGCTTCCACCCTTACATCTACTCCAACAACAGCAGCAACAACATCGTTTTCTGAAAAGACTACAACAAAGGGAACAATGACAAGTCCACCTGTCACTGTTAGTAAAGATACCACCACCATGCCTTCAACAAGCACATTGTCAGGAACTCCAAACACAGGTATCATAACTACACCTGGAGCCACAACTGCTGCCATTCCAACTACCACTTTGTCTCCAGCAAAGGAAACTTCATTGACCACTAACGTAACTCCAAATAACACAACAGATAAAGTTACTAATCCAACATCAACAAATGAAGTAACAACAGCTGCTACATCTCATACCTTCCCACAATCTGAGTCCACAACACACGGTGTAACAACTAGTAATGGACCCTCCACTCCCCCCTCCTACCTCCACTGTGACTCCAACAACTGCAGCTTCAGCAACAGCAACTCAAGCATCCACCACTGTGATTACAGAAATCACATCTGAAGACACAACAGCAGCAAGAACAACACCAGTTACAACTCGTGAACAAACTACAACAACAACTGCAACCAGTACCGTTTTAGATACTACACATCTCAGTGCATCTCCACACCCATCTCTAACAACTGCAACCTCAGCCTCTACAACACCAGCTACAACCAAGGGAAGTACTGAAGTCACTAGTTCATCTCCAGTAACAACAGTCAGCCCAGAAACTACAACTTCTCCAAATTTGACACAGACCACCGTGACTGTGGACACTTCAACACAAGGTCCATCCACAACGGCAGCTCCTACCTCCATGACTGGAGCCACCACTATTCTCAATCAAAACACTGGAGACACCAGCACCACGACTCCACCTGTGGCTTCCACCCTTACATCTACTCCAACAACAGCAGCAACAACATCGTTTTCTGAAAAGACTACAACAAAGGGAACAATGACAAGTCCACCTGTCACTGTTAGTAAAGATACCACCACCATGCCTTCAACAAACACATTGTCAGGAACTCCAAACACAGGTATAAATCCCCGAGCCACAACTGCCTACCTTCCAACCCCCCTTTTTTTCCACAGGACACCACCACCACGACTCCATCATACTGCTTCCACCCTACATCTACCCAACAACAGCAGCAACTACACAACACCCATCTGGAGCCACAACTGCTGCCATTCCAACTACCACTTTGTCTCCAGCAAAGGAAACTTCATTGACCACTAACGTAACTCCAAATAACACACCAGATAAAGTTACTAATCCAACATCAACAAATGAAGTAACAACAGCTGCTACATCTCATACCTTCCCACAATCTGAGTCCACAACACACGGTGTAACAACTAGTAATGGACCCTCCACTCCCCCTCCTACCTCCACTGTGACTCCAACAACTGCAGCTTCAGCAACAGCAACTCAAGCATCCACCACTGTGATTACAGAAATCACATCTGAAGACACAACAGCAGCAAGAACAACACCAGTTACAACTCGTGAACAAACTACAACAACAACTGCAACCAGTACCGTTTTAGATACTACACATCTCAGTGCATCTCCACACCCATCTCTAACAACTGCAACCTCAGCCTCTACAACACCAGCTACAACCAAGGGAAGTACTGAAGTCACTAGTTCATCTCCAGTAACAGCAGTCAGCACAGAAACTACAACTTCTCCAAATTTGACACAGACCACCGTGACTGTGGACACTTCAACACAAGGTCCATCCACAACGGCAGCTCCTACCTCCATGACTGGAGCCACCACTATTCTCACTCAGAACACTGGAGACACCAGCACCATGACTCCACCTACTGCTTCCACCCTTACATCTACTCCAACAACAGCAGCAACAACATCGTTTTCTGAAAAGACTACAACAAAGGGAACAATGACAAGTCCACCTGTCACTGTTAGTAAAGATACCACCACCATGCCTTCAACAAGCACATTGTCAGGAACTCCAAACACAGGTATCATAACTACACCTGGAGCCACAACTGCTGCCATTCCAACTACCACTTTGTCTCCAGCAAAGGAAACTTCATTGACCACTAATGTAACTCCAAATAACACAACAGATAAAGTTACTAATCCAACATCAACAAATGAAGTAACAACAGCTGCTACATCTCATACCTTCCCACAATCTGAGTCCACAACACACGGTGTAACAACTAGTAATGGACCCTCCACTCCCCCTCCTACCTCCACTGTGACTCCAACAACTGCAGCTTCAGCAACAGCAACTCAAGCATCCACCACTGTGATTACAGAAATCACATCTGAAGACACAACAGCAGCAAGAACAACACCAGTTACAACTCGTGAACAAACTACAACAACAACTGCAACCAGTACCGTTTTAGATACTACACATCTCAGTGCATCTCCACACCCATCTCTAACAACTGCAACCTCAGCCTCTACAACACCAGCTACAACCAAGGGAAGTACTGAAGTCACTAGTTCATCTCCAGTAACAACAGTCAGCCCAGAAACTACAACTTCTCCAAATTTGACACAGACCACCGTGACTGTGGACACCTCAACACAAGGTCCATCCACAACTGCAGCTCCTACCTCCATGACTGGAGCCACCACTATTCTCAATCAAAACACTGGAGACACCAGCACCACGACTCCACCTGTGGCTTCCACCCTTACATCTACTCCAACAACAGCAGCAACAACATCGTTTTCTGAAAAGACTACAACAAAGGGAACAATGACAAGTCCACCTGTCACTGTTAGTAAAGATACCACCACCATGCCTTCAACAAACACATTGTCAGGAACTCCAAACACAGGTATCATAACTACACCTGGAGCCACAACTGCTGCCATTCCAACTACCACTTTGTCTCCAGCAAAGGAAACTTCATTGACCACTAACGTAACTCCAAATAACACACCAGATAAAGTTACTAATCCAACATCAACAAATGAAGTAACAACAGCTGCTACATCTCATACCTTCCCACAATCTGAGTCCACAACACACGGTGTAACAACTAGTAATGGACCCTCCACTCCCCCTCCTACCTCCACTGTGACTCCAACAACTGCAGCTTCAGCAACAGCAACTCAAGCATCCACCACTGTGATTACAGAAATCACATCTGAAGACACAACAGCAGCAAGAACAACACCAGTTACAACTCGTGAACAAACTACAACAACAACTGCAACCAGTACCGTTTTAGATACTACACATCTCAGTGCATCTCCACACCCATCTCTAACAACTGCAACCTCAGCCTCTACAACACCAGCTACAACCAAGGGAAGTACTGAAGTCACTAGTTCATCTCCAGTAACAGCAGTCAGCACAGAAACTACAACTTCTCCAAATTTGACACAGACCACCGTGACTGTGGACACTTCAACACAAGGTCCATCCACAACGGCAGCTCCTACCTCCATGACTGGAGCCACCACTATTCTCACTCAGAACACTGGAGACACCAGCACCATGACTCCACCTACTGCTTCCACCCTTACATCTACTCCAACAACAGCAGCAACAACATCATTTTCTGAAAAGACTACAACACCTAGATCTGGAGCCACAACTGCTGCCATTACAACCGACACTTTATCGACCACTAAAGTAACTTCAAATCACACAACAGACAATGTTACAAATCCAACATCAACAAATGAAGTAACAACAGCTGCAACATCTCATACCTTTCCACAACCTGAGTCCACAACACACAGTATAACAACCAGTTATGGACCCTCCACTCCCCCTCCTACCTCCACTGTGACTCCAACAACTGCAGCTTCAGCCACAGCAACTCAAGCATCCACCACTGTGATTACAGAAATAACATCTGAAGACACAACAGCAGCAAGAACAACACCAGTTACAACTCGTGAAGAAACTACAACAACCACTCTAACTAGTACAGTTCCAGTGGACGCCTCAACACAAGGTCCATCCACAACTGCAGCTCCTACCTCCATGACTGGAGCCACCACTATTCTCACTCAAAACACTGGAGACACCAGCACCACGACTCCACCTACTGTTTCCACCTCTAAAAGTGTGTCAGCTACTTCTTCACACCAAGCAACTACAATTGCCACAGCTGCCACATCTGTGGGTTCAACTCCAGTAACTGCAGAAACAATATCTCCAGAGCCAAATACAACTGGTGTTACAACCTCACCTGGTACTTCTACCATGTCTACTCCGGCAGCCACAACAGCCTCCGCAACTACAGGTTCAAGTGTTGGACCGAATATCACCTTATTGACAACTAGTTCTTTTATTCCACCTGGAGGTATGCAACTGTACACAACATATAATTTCATGGTAAACATGATCAATCTGATGTAATTTCTCATTCCACAGGTTTAGTATCACTGGCACATTTCCAGATTAAGATAAGGTCTAACAGCGAGATCAGCAACTCAACCATCATTACACTTGTTGAACAGGTGTGTAAAAAAGAATGGATGGTGGTGGAGTAAGAGTGTAGATTGAATGGAGAATATAAACATGTGATTTTTGCCCCGGTGTATAGTTTTTTCGAGACCAGCTGAAAGAAGTGAAGCACTCGGCCACAGTGACGAACATCCGAAGGATTCCAGCTGTCCCATAAAAAGACCTCATGGACAGAGTTGCAACTTTAGCTGACACTTTCCGTCAGCATTTGGAGGTATTGCTCACTGAAGCAGAACTTAAATGTGGGATTTAAAACTCCCACAATCAAAACCAAAGGTTTGTAACTTTGACTCATGTCTCGCTGTCATAATGATGCTAATCATTAAATCATGTACGGCAAACTCCAATGAAGCAACCCGATCCGCGAAAGAGGCTTTATCTGCGACAGCGGTTGCCATGTCGACAAGACAGGTAACCAAAAAACATTTTGCCTTCCCCACAAAAGCCTCTGAGAAATCCCACAACAATAGACAACTTTGGGAAGAAGATGCTTCCACATCAACTGTTTGAATTTGCTGACAATTGCGTCAAATCTGGTTAATTCCAAATCTGAAATATGAAGCAATGTTCCTGTTTGTTTTAGGGGTGGAGTGGTGCAATAAAACCAAGAAATATTCCAGAATGAAGGACAAAGTGTGAGTCTGGGTGGTTGGAGACCATATTAATAATTAAGCATGCCAGTTAAGGTTCAGCTATTCGCTCCCGGTTTTAACCTTATTTGATATTTCCCATACTTGTGTTTTCCCTTCCTGCTTTTATTCAGATCACAAATCATGTTAACACCTAAAGAGTCTTTAACATAAATAAATGGCTGGTCATTTCTATCCTGATTTCCTTTTTTTGTGTAAATGAAATGACATTTAAATTATTTACTGGATGAATATTACATTACCTACTGAGACATGTTTCTTCCCTGGACTGCTTAGGAATTGTTGCTAGTCAACAAAAGAGCTGTTTTAGGAAAAGAATGGGATACAATGCGATCTGTTGCCTATAAATGTGGAACATGCTGCTCAGCAGGAAAATCAGCGGGACACATTCATAACCATATATATTTTATTAGATTTTCAGATAAGGGGAACATTTTCTGGGTCATGACCAAGTAAATTACACCTAATTGTCACATGCATTTTTATTCTTTTAAAGCCTGAATGGCAACCTGGATGCCATTTTACAGAGGGTTTCTATTCAGTCGCTAATATTGTATCAACACACTCGTGGAGTTCTGTCTGGTTTTTCAAGTTCTGTTTAATAAGTTCATGTCACCCATTTCCCCTCAGAGCTGAAGGAATAACACAAGTGTCTCTGGCTGGGTGCTGTAGCGAGGATCACCCAACATGGAAAAAAAAAACATTCATTAGTCCGTTTAAAACCCAGAATACTTTTATCAATAACATCTTCAGTTATATTTTCATATCAAGGGGCATAATTGTTTCTTAGTGAAGCAATAATTAACAAATACATAGAAATACAGAATAAAAGATAAAAGACTTGATATTAATGAGAACATTTTCATGCTGCAGCTGGAGCATTGGATCCATCTCCCCCGAGTGTGACTTGACATCCCTCAAACAAAGTAATCTGAGCTGTGAAAGAGGATTTTCAAGAGCTGCTCATTATTTCCAAAACTGGAAGAGCAACTTCCCCATTGCTGCTAACCACTTAACTGGAAACATTTTTTGCTGGCTAACTCCTCATTCAGGAAATGTTTCTGGAGAAGAATGAATCCCTCTTACACTGAAGAGTTTAGGGGTGTTCTCAACTGTACATGCACATACACACATTGTAGAGTTTTTCAGCTGCTATGGTCCAGCTGTGTCATCATTTTCCGTTTTCAGTCGTCACTGAAACGTAACGCTTTGACGGCAGTTCAGTGTTTGGAACAGAGTGAAACCAAATGTGTGTGAATATGGACCATCCCAGCTGAAAACTACACAATTGTGTCATTTTCTTTGGTGTCCTTGTTAATGTAATTTACTCAATGGTTGATTTTAATGTAATAACTAGCAAAATTTCAGGAATAATAAGGTTTTACATTACATAAAAGCTGAAAGTAATCATATGATAACAGGAGAAATAATAGGATAATAATGTGAATAGGAGAAATAACAGAACATTTAACAGACAAAGAAATGTGTCAAATCAAATGTAAAAAAATTTGTTTTTTCAAACAGTGATGATAATAAACATGATTAAAATGTTGAGGAAAAATTGTAAGTTTTTATATGTCATCTATTAAAATTGAGCTTATTTATTTTACTTGGGTCATACAGATGTACCCGCACACATTGTTTCCATGGTGTTAGTCCATCAGCAGGTCCTGACTGTGGCTGACTGAGACACACACACACACACACACACACACACACACACACCCCATCAGCCCACCGTCTGTAGACCCCTGAAGCCCTGGGCCTCGTGCAGGGCTCTGCTGAGCAGCATCAGCAGCTCAGCGGCGGTGGTCGCCCCCCTCGGCAGGAAGAGCTCCGGACCGCTCGCTGAGGCGTAGGGCAGACGCACACACGACTCATTCACATCCTGGAAGGGAAGAGGAAGAAATGAGTTTTTCTTGGGTTTTAACAATGAAAATGATTGGCGGAGGGGGGAGGGGGGGTCACCTATATGTTTGTTCTTTACAACACTGCCCCCTCGTGGCTGAACCTGATGTGCTGTAAATGCTAAATGAGCCCCTGTTCAGGGTGTAGCCCCGCCTCTCCACTTAACGCATTCATGCTCTTGTACAATGTGTCTTGTGCATTCATTTATTCTCCTGACAATTTAAACATTCTTAGCGAATTACCAACCTGGGAGTAAAAATGCAGAGTGATCGGAGTAGGAAGGCCAAGGGGAGGGAGACGGTCCGCTCCTGTGATGAAGGTCAGCAGGTCCTCAAAGGAAAAATCTGCCCAACCGTCTGACAAAGAACTGTTTGATTAGAATCTTCTCATAACCACATGAGTCCTCCCGAATCTCAGACGGTCTCCTCGCCCGCTCCATCCCTCCGTTCTTACCTCCGACCTCCTCCAGGACGGATTCCCAGTGTCCGACCGTGGCCTCCTCAGCCGCCCTCAGCGGGCCCTCTGATTGGCTGTAGCGAACGCTGAAAAGCTGCTGGAACTCCGGCTGGGTCAGCGGGCGCTGCCGTACGCTCGTCATCACCGGCGCAAAGGTCTCCCAGTGCGACTCAATCAGGTCCCACAACCCACCACAGCCGTTCAGGCCTTCCTTAAACTGGAAAATCATACTGGCCACCCTGCAGAGGGAGGAGGGAGAGCTTTAATCTAGACCCTGAACACATAAATGCTGAACACCAGTGCATCATAAATAGTAAAGAGATCATTTTAAAGTCAATTTGAATCAGAGGAAAACTGTAAAACCCACCTGTGGTAAATAAAATGTTTGACAACGCTGCTGTAGATGGCCGGAATTTCATCCGTCTGTAAGCTGATTCCAGAGATCCCGCAGCTCAAAACCCAGTCAGACAACCGGGGAGAGATCGACCTCACATCGGTGCAACAGTGCAACTGCGGGGGGGATCGCAGGGATACTGAGGAACTGCGTGGGTGGGTGGATGGGTGGGTGCGCGGTGGGGGCCCGTTACCTGTTCCAGTCGGCTCCGCACCTCAGCGTTGACGAGGTCGCCGCAGCTGAACTCCTCCAAAGGCGGATTCTGGCTGCACATCAGCTGTCGCAACAAAATCAAAGGGAGAAGCTGAAAGCCACCGGGGGGGTAAATGTTTTTGGAAACACAGGGGGACGCAACCTGGTAGAGCGCAGGGTGCAGACAGCGAGGGCCCGGACCGCCATGAGCCAGGGACCAGCCAATCAGAAGGCCCGCTTTGTAATACATCTTCATTTCAAGAGCAGCGAGGTCATAGGTCAACAACAGGCGCCCGGGAACACCCTCAAACACTGAACTTTCCTGCAGTCCCATCAAAACTAATCTGGGGGAAAAAAAAACAAAAGAAAAACAAATGTTACTTTGATGGATCTTCGTTAAAAAGGATGCATAATAGACAGAGCGTTACCTGAAGAACTCCCTGATTGGCTGGCTGCGGTCAGTCTCCTCCCCGCTGAAGGAGACGACGGGCGTCTTCCTGAAGCAAAAGTTGGGCCTCGCCACCACCTTCAGAGCGCCGTGGAGGAGCTCCCCCCTCTTCACGCGGACCTGGATCTCCTCGCCTGGGTCGGTGTTCCCCTGCCTGTGCAGGCGCAGCAGACTCCCCAGCGTGACCTGCGCACCGGACGGAACCGGCGTCACCGGAGTGCCGAACGAAGGGATTTCCGGGTTGCTCCCTGAGCACAAACGCACCTCTTTGTCGCTCTCCTGCCTGACCTCATCCAGGCAGCACGCCACGATGTCATCCACACAAAACCTCCTTCCAACCGACAAACCATGAAACTAGTACTCAAATAATCCGACTTCATCTGGGCCGAACTGGAAGAATGAATCATTTACCTGTTTCTCAATGATTTGTCAGGATGTGCCTGAGTGAAAAAACAAACACTTCATTAGTATTCATTAATAGAAAACACGAGGGAATACCCCATCTGTTCTCTGTGTCCCAGTATGACCAGTCCACTTCCCCCCTCTGTCCCACTGATGGTGCTGATCTACCTGTGTGCTGTCCAGGTGACTGAGGACATACAGAGGCCCGTGCTCAGAGATCCGGAGCACGCGTCTTCCGGTCCAGCCTTCCGCCGGCGTGTCTGGGACAAACAACACGCTGGAGCCCTGCACGCACTGGAAAGCGAACGCGGCGTCACCTCCGACCTTCGGCACCATCCACCGTCCGGAGAGAGGCGTACGCGCACGCGCCTGGAGGAAGGTGAAGGACAAGCGCCGCCCCGCCGGCTTCACGAACCAGCGGCTGAAGAACAGCGACAGGCAGCTCTGCATCTGCACGGCCGACCAGTCCGAGTCGATGGTGACGCGGGCGTTCACGGTCGGGGACGCTCTCTGGGTGACGCACGGAACGGGTCGCCTGTAAAGGTGGGACGCGCGATGGTTTCATCCAGAAGGGTCAGGTCGCCCCCTCGCCTGAATGAGGGAGTCTCACCTGTCCAGGTGTGCCAAGTATCCGCTGGGAAGACAGACGACGTCTTTGACCACCAGTCCGGCGTTCTGCAACACTCGCTTCCATTTAAGGGAAGCGGCCTTCTTGGGCGCCTGCAGCCGATCAAAGGAGCGCGAGCGGCGGCGGTCAGAGGAGGCGTGAGCGGCGGCGTAAAAGACGGCCGCGGCCTTACCTTCGCTGGCTTTCCGTCAGCCACGCTGTTGGAGGGGAACATCTGGATGGTGGGTGGGTGGGTGGGTGGGGGTTAGAAAAGAGGGAAGGAGATCGCAATCGAGGTTTTTTCGTGACCTTTCCGCGCCCCGGCGGGTTTCTGACCTGCATTTCTATCTCGGTTTCCTCCATGGCTCCTGGGTCCGGGCTGCAGGGCTGCTGCTCTCCACGGGCTGCGGGCTCCCTTTTGGCTTTGGGGGGATTCCGGCTTGTTTGGGTCCGAACAGGCAGCTCTGGGTCCTCTTCGTCGTCCTCCTCATCGAGCACCAGGGGATGACTGTGGTGTCTCTGAGCAGTGACAAAATCCTCCAACATCTGTTTGTTGTTAAGTTGAAGGTGCTTCAACTAATCACCTCTTTTGTTTCTTTACTTTTGCTTTAGACTACTATCTATATTATGTATATACATACATACATACATATATATACACACATACATAAGTATATGTGTGTACACACACACACACACACACACACACACACACACACACACACACACACATACAGAGTTGTTGTTCATAACCTTTAACCTGCAAAGCTAAAGTCCCAAGTAAGACTTTCAGAGTTCAATAATACCAGGACCAGGCTGCAGGAACACAAGTGTGTCAGTGTGGTACATTTTCACACATGCTGTGTTCACAGCAAGTCATTAAAAACAATCTTATTCCTCTTCTAACGATCATTCAACAGAGGTTGTTGAGTTGGATGTGATCTTCAGAACTATAACTAAACATGCACATTGATGGATACATTTGGGATTATTCTGACCCGTTGGGGGGGGTCACGCATTTCCTAGATTCACCTGGTCAAAGGTGTATTTTCCCAGCTGCTCCTTCTCCTCCTGTGTTTGGATCACCGCACAGGGCTCCTCTGAAGAGAATAACTCCATCTCGATGTTTTCTTTGACGACCATCATCGAGGCCTTCCTCTCAGCTCTCATCGTCCTTTCCAGATTTCTTGCCAGTTTTCTTTTTTTTTTTTAACTGCTAAAACCTGATCTTTCGGATAATTCTGGAGATGGTGGGGCGGTGGTGATCTTCCAAACATCTGAGACCTCATTAGTACAAGCTGTGGTCTTTCAGACTCTGAAAGGGTCAGTGTTGCCCTCAGGCTGTGATTGGCTCGCCATCCTATCTCAACAGTGATTGGTTGACAGCCATGTGAAACAATTTTGATTGGTTGAGCACTTACATTTGCATTTTCCTGTTTCTTCACGATAAATTTAAGTGTTGAAATGATTTAGGATACTATTTTTTTTCCCCCAGAAAACTATGACTCAAGATTATAATCATTTAGCTGTTTTCTATCTTAATAATAAGATTGATTATATTTCGCTGCAAAGAACTAAAAAAAAGTCTAGAAAAGAATTGATTCTGAAATGTGTTTTCTTTCTAAAACTGCACCCTCAGCAGTCTCCAATCAACACAACAGCAAACTTTACCCTGACAGCAGCTTTGTACACAAAAGATTAAAGACTTTCCGGTTAAAAAAAACAGCATTTAGACACACAGTTTCAGCTCATCAAGTCCTCATCATCGTCACTGCTGCTTACAATCTGATGACCTCTGACCTCTTTGATTGTCTCAGAAGTAACTGATCAAAACACCAAATGATCAATGACTACTGGAACCAGTGTTTAATGAACAATAAATAACCAGGAAGTCACAGGAAACCTTTACAGAAACGACTGTAGAGATAAACTGAGAGATACATTTCATTATGACAGACACAGAATGAGTACAGGGATAGATCTAATCATGGTTTAAATATAAAAAAAAAACACATTATGGTACTAAAAAAGAAAATGAACACAAATAACTGAATCCTCATCTGACCTACAGACCTGCTTCTTGACTGTCTTTATACATTCTGCAGGTTTGTTTTCTCAAAGGAAAAGAAGGCTTATGATTGTCTTTAAAATCAGCATTCAGTGTCTTAAGACCAGTGTACTGTAATAAAACAATCTAGCAAAACAAATATTCCACATGATTAAAATGTCTTCTGAGATTGTGTATGTGTGTGTGTGTGTGTTCAGGTGGGCAACTGTCTTTGGCTGCATGCCAGCAGGTGAGGCAGGAAGTAAGAAGCTGTGCCGTCGTCAGGGATCAACTCCAGGAACTCTGCAGGGCTCATCTCTGTGGACACCACCACCAGGGTCTCTGTGGTGGCGAGAAACAGACGGTTTGAAAGGGCAGGACCTGGATCCGACACCGCGAGCGTCTCCGTTTACTGCAGCAGAAGAAAACCTCCACGGCGGGGTGGTCCGCGGAGCCTTTTCTACCTTTGAGTGCGGTCAGGAGGATGCCGTTATCCGAGGAGGCTCTCGTCCTGTCGCAGAGTTCAGGGAGCAGCTTCTGCCACCAAAACACCTTCACACAGGACACGAGGCACACGGGGTGATTTAAAAAATATGAAACTCTGGGATGAGGAGGCCGCCGTTCAGGTTCAGCACTCACCATGTTCTTGTCTTGTAGGTGGTGGTTGGCGTAGGCTATGATGGCCTGAGGACATCGGTCCAGAAGTCTTTCAATGCTGCTCCCGTAGTGCCCCCTCCTGGTGGCACACAGGAGGTGCAGGCTGAAACCCCATATGGTGTCTTTGGAGAGTCGCTCGAGCAGAGGAGCGATGGACTCCACCGAGAGTGATGGACCACACAGGAGGGCCTGGATGGACGGGGAAAGGATCACTCTTTAATGTCACTGCACGCCAGACTCTCCTGTTTGCCGACAGATTACCTGAAGTTTGTGGAGGGCCTCCTGGTTGTGGGAACTGGTGGTGTAAGGTGGATTCAGAACAGTGAGCCAGGGGTACAGAGCGCCGTAGTGGGAGCAGGAGTTGATCTGAAACACAAACCCGGCGCTTTTCAACGACTGACAATCGCCCTGATCAGGAAAGCTCAGACATAAGAGGAGGTTTTCAGCTGCCGCACCAGATCCTCAGCGTTCCTCAGGGGCCTGCGTCTGGAGGCATATTGGAGAGAGCTGGGCTGAGCGTCCGAGTTTGTCAGACGATCGATGTAGACGGACGCCAGGCGGAACAGAAGCTCCTGGATGATGGCTTCCTGTGAGGAGGCCATGAGTATCGCCTCCCAGAAGTCCACCAGCAAACAATTCTCACAGCCCTGCTCCTAAACACACACCCACATAAACAAAGACTTAACACCAATAATTGTAATGGATAAAGTGCCGTCTGGTACACTAATCTGGGGTTTACTACAGCCACATAGACACAAACCTTGAATATGTGATCCGCTTGTTCCAGCTTGACTTTGTTGTTTTCATGTAGTCCCACCATGGCAGCCACAAGCAGGCCCGGCAGGGACTTGATCAGCTCTTGAGTCAAAGCTGAGGGGCGGACGTGTGTGTGCTGGCCTCCACCTCCACCGTGCACCAACAGCCTCGGCTCTTCGATGAAGCCGTACACCAGAACCATCTGGAAAAAACATGGACATGAATGAGCACACACACACACACACACAGATGCACACACGTGTACACACAGTTGTGTTACGAGAGTTCAATTCAGGGATAAAAAGCGAGGGTCCAAAGTCAGCGAATCAATCCCTCTTACCTCCGTGTGTCTGCCTATCAGCTGTGTGTACTGCGCCAGGTCACCTAAACGCAGAGCCATGGTTGCCATGGTGATCGTCAGCGTGACAGAAACCCCCATGGTGTCCTCCAGATGCTGCAGGATTTGCAGTGTCCAAGCGGGACTGATGTTTACCATCGACGGACTGACACATATGCTGACAAGCTGCGAGGGCTCTGATTGGCTGAAAATGTCAACGACCTCATCAGCAGTTTCCTGCAGAGGGAAATAAATAAAACAATAGCTTAATGATTATATTTTTTGATTTCTTTGCACGTAGCAACATATGTAACTGCGGACTGTGTTACCTGGCTGAGCGTCTGCTCCGTTTCTTCTAAGAGGTAATGTTTTAGGTAAAACAGGAAACCGGGACCGTACAGGTGAGGGCTGCTGGGATGCGGGCGGTTCCTGGCGATGATGTCTGTGATGGAAAGACCTGACATCCTGTAGTACGGCAAAGCCAAGTGACAGTCCTTCTGACTGCTCCTGTGAGAGAGGGGAAACAACAGACTCATGAGAGGAAACAGCTCTGAGGATCTTCAGCTCATAATAAGAGGGACTCCTGAGGAAAGATCAGTAATTACATAACCTCAACACTGACCAATAACACCTCAGATATTAGCAGCACCTCTGTCAGAAATCAGTTCATCACCTGTAATATTCATTTCCAGCTATTTAATTTTAAATGCATTTTAACTATAATATTCATACCTAATCCACATTAAGGGGCCGTTAAATTCAGCACATTGAAAAGAGGAAGGTGTCTGAGCTGACTTCGGGGATCCTACCTGCTGAAAGAGTCTCCCAGCTGTGCACAGTTCTGCCTCAGAGCTTCGTCCAGCTGCCCGTGGTTCGGCTGTTCCTGTGGGCCTGTCTCGGCGGAGCCTCCCTCAGCGCCCTGCTGCTCCGCTCCCCTTTGGAGTAAAGAGGTCCGGAGGAGGATGTGGGCTTCGCTGAGGAGGTGCCGGAGACTTTGGGCCTGCGTGTTGGTCTCAGCATAACGCTGACTGTACTCAACCTGAGTGAGACCCAGACGGACTGTAAACTGAGTCCCTCAGTGAGTCTTTCATCATGATCATATCATAAACAGCCAGTCAGATATTTCAACATCAATTGGATTATTTCAGATTTGCATCTGTCAGCTTCACAGTTATGTAATTGTATGTAATTGAAACACACACACACACACGCACACACACACACACACACACACACACACACACACACAGTTGTTTAAGGGGGTGCATTACCATTTCTTGGTACAGAGCGAATGGTGTGACAGCGTCAACCACGTACAGGTTCCAGCCATGTCCCACTTTGCTGGGTTCTTTGGGAGATGAGAGAGTCCACTTCCTGCTGCTAAAGGTCAGAGGTCACACAAACACCACAAAGAGGACAAAGAACCATCAGAAACAAGTGACACTAATATTATACCAAAAATATAAACCAAAGCTTTGAAGGATGTATGATCCAGCGATGGTCCAGCAGGACCTGACCAAGTCAAAACTAAAGCTGGAGCCAAACCCCCTGAACTTTTAGACTCGAGTTAAACTCCATGCATAGTTGAATGTCTTCAATTTGTCAAGTCTGAATTTAGTCTGTGGGATTATCCCAATTCTACCCATTACATCCTCGGTTTATCTTTGTTTAGGGGTTATGGAGCCCTTCCTCTGCAGAGAATTGGGACATCCCTTCACCAGATAAAGCGGTGCCCCTATTCTCCGTAGGTTAAGGAGGAGGGCCACACAGCCCTTGAAAAAGAGAAACCAACCAGCTCACTGGAAACACAGGAGTGGAGAAATTTGGTGAGAAAGGGTAAGGGACCGGGATTGGCCTCCGTGATTCCAGTCCGTACCAGTCATCACCATCACAGCACCAGTAAGCATCGAGCTCGGAAGAATAACCTCCGGCACAGGAACCGAATGAGGCTCCAGCACCAGACTGTGTTTTAAAAGACTGCACAAACCAGGAGGTGCACTCAGGTATGCTACCAGGTCACCCAGGGCTCCTGGCACTCCGTGTGGTTTACCACATTGTTTTAACTACCTCACAACCAGGCCGTCGTGTTTTCACTCTGTAAGATGGTCTGGTGAGGAAGAAGAGAGGGGTCAGGGAGGAAAAGTAGGATGTGAAGGGGCGGCTGGAGGAACGTGCACTGCAGCACAGTGGCAAAACTGACATTGTAATTCATCTTCAAGTGACAGCGAGAACATCCTGTACAGTGTTTCTCATACCGGAATTAGATTTGTGCAATATTCACCTCCTGATATTTATGAGGAAATTATTCTAGTTTGACAAACTGATAACATTTTTATGAGATTTTATTTATTTGATGTACCACTTGCACAGTTTATGACTTCTATTTTTATTGTTTATGGAACATAAACATGCTCCATGGTAACAAATGAGGTTATATGTAGTTTATTGCGCTGCTGGGTTCAGTAAAACAGGATTAGTTTGGCTCACACACACTAGAGGGTCGGTTAGCAGGTTATGGTTGGATAAGTTGAGGAACTACAAAAGGGGGGCTGTTAAATCTTCTAGACCAAGCTGTATAGGTAAACAGAAATATCCATCAAATGTTATACTGAGTAATGTGTGATGATTTTAGTTTTTTAGTCATTTCATTTTATAAGTCTAAAATGTTGAATGTTTAACAATTTGTCACAAAAAATGTAAAAGTAGGGGGAAGTGAAGGGGAACTTTTTTCTTTTTGATACATTTTGTCAACAGAAAAATCTAAATTATCCAAGATTGATGAAGAAGAATATTTCAGGGGCTTCCTGCAGCTTGGCCTTAATATGACAAGAGACACTGAGGGGTGGGGATACAGGTGGGGAGGGGGCTGGGGGGGACTGGGTTTGTCTTACAGGAACGGGCGTGACAGAAGGCTCTCCAGAGCCGGCGAGGTAGCGGGATCAATTCCCACTGCCTGGAAAACACCAGTCAGCACCGTGTGCTCTTTCAACTCGCTAAAACAACAACAGCACACAGTCAACAGGACTATAAATTTATGTACACGCACACAAATGCACACAATATATACCCGACTGTACTATTATTGGCCTTTGCTGTGTGTGTTCACGTGTGTGTGTGTGTGTGGCTTCTGTGTTTTCATACAGGCCTCTGCGCTGCGGGGTCCGCTCAGTCTCCTCTGAGGTCTCCGAGTCGGCGGTGGACAGGAGGATGACGTGACGGCCAAAACCGCACAGGGAGCGCAGACCGATGAACAGCTGCGACCGGAGAGCACACACCTCCAGGTTGCTGGGTGGACAGGCCTACACGTACACACACACACACACACACAAGCTCAATTTCAACAAAATTATATTTTTGTCCACACGGGAGCAGACACTGCCAATAAGATGACAACTCTAAAGAATAACTTCATGTTTCACATGCAGAAGCTCAGTGGAGCCTTTTGAAATCACCAATCAGCTCAGACCTTCATGGTGGTGTCAATGTAAGGGTCTTCAATCCTGGCGGCTACTGCTGCGCAGCGCACACTGAAAGACTGTAACGCGCTCCTGTCAGGTGAAATAAATAAATAAAATGCGCTTCTATGTCAAACTGCTGGAACATCGGTCAGATGCAGAGTCAACTGTCATACTTGGTGATGACTTGTAGCAGGTAGTCCGTTAGCACCGCCTCCAGGGCCTTCTCTGGATACTGATAGGTTGAGAGGAGCTCAACGCCCCCTTTAAGGCTGTACAGGTAACCGGTGGTGGGGAGAGAGAAGAAGCAGAAGAGGCACGCTGGTTCCTCCTCCGCTGACTGTTTACCTGCAGGCGGAAAAGCACAACGCCTTCACTGTTTTACCAATGGGGCATTAAAAAGACTGCTTCTTGCATCTGGGGGACTGACTGGTGAAGAGCGGGTGCAGCTGCAGGGAGTGGAGCTGGGTCTCGTCCACGCTGCATCCTTGGATGAAATCCGGAGTGAGCCGCCTACGAGAGAGAAATGCACGAGTGACACACGTCGTGTGCCTGAAACCCACGTGCAGGAAGGTTCTCAGACCCACCTGAAGAGGACATAGGAGAGTGCGTACTGTCCCCGGTCCTCCAGCCCTGTCTTTTCAATACTGACGGAGATGTCACAGTCTTTAGCTCGGTCACCCAGCAGCTCCAGGTGTCTCGGGATGAACAGAAAATCCGCCTGATCTTCTGGAGGATCTTCTGCACAAACAAACTAAGTCAGCAACTGGCTGCCGGTCAATGCCATGGGGTTAGAATCAGACAGGAAGGTGAGGATGGCATGCTTTCTCATAACACTTCTATGACGGGATTTGTGGGAGGGTCTCAAAATCAGACGCATAAACATTGAAATATACGCTAACAAAAAGCAACTTACCCACAACAGAAGGTCCAATGTGAGACAAAGAGGGAAAAAAAGGAAATTTTAGAACTGTTCACATATCTTTACACTGGGTTTCTTGCGTAAAATTGTCTGGTCAGAGGGAGAAGTTGAATGCTGGGTTGGGGTAGGACAGGGAGGATAAACGGAGGGTTGCTGCTCCTGTTTCTCCTTCAGGAGAAGGACCAAGAAACAGAAAGAGAATAAAGTGGGAGTAATGAAGAGGCAAGAGGAGGGGGAGAAGGTGGAGGTGGTGAAAATACAGACTGAAACGCAGAGAGTCTGTATGAGGAAGAGCAGGTGGAAACACCTGGTGAAGAGGTGCTTCAGCACCAGGAAGAGGTCCTTAGTGGAGAGGAAGAGGTTAAAGAACAGGAGGATGAGGAGGAAGTGATATTTATACTGGGCTTCTTGAATAAATTTGTCTGGTTAAAGGGAAAAGATGAATGTAGGGTTAGGGTAGGACAGGGAGAATCAATTGGTTATAGTGGGGCAGGGAGTGTAAATGGACTTCTGACACTGAACCAAAGAGAATTAATTAAGTGGTTAGTCAACAAAACATCATTCGCATTGATCAGCACTCTGGAGATCTCCAATCTTGTTCACATGAGAACTAAGAATCTACTGCATTTATTTCCACAGTTCAAACAAACATAACAATCCACTTGATGAACTGGACTAAATGTCTAAACTGTAATTTTCAGTATTTGTTTCCCTTTCGCAGCAATCCAAATTTGTGTTGACAAACCTTTAGTGGGACCTGATGATGATGACGACTCTTCGGGGGTTTTACTTTCTGGTGTTGCATCCAGTTTCAGAACCAGCACCTCCACCTCTGCCTGCACTGCCACATATCCCCCACACAGCGCCACCTAGAGGAGAAGGCAGCTTTGTTTGAGCGATAATATGATTGGCAAAATCAGACAGTTTGAAATAGATTTCTGCACTGGGACGAATGTGCAGCAGTGAATGCTTACCTGTCTCGGCTTAAATTTTGGAAGGTGGAGAAGAACTGATCGTTCAAAATCCAGAATGGAAACATTTACGGCTGAACTTTGACGTGTAATCTGAAATCAGAGCACGGATGAGCAGAGTCAAGCGAAGGAGACATTTTTGTTTGTATAACTCTACTGAAACGTGATCTGGACTGCAAATATCATATTCAACTATCAGACTACCTTGACTGGGATTCGGTCGAGAGGTCGGCCAGGCACTCTGAAGGATCTGTTGACTCTGTATCTGCTGAATTTCCCAGACAAAGAATCACTGCATCAATGCAAGAAAACCTGGAGCAGCCAAAAAGACGCTACTTTTTGGAGGCTTCAGCTTTGCAGCAGCTGTTAATGCGACCATGAATACAAATGTGCGCGTAAATCTAAGATGCAATGTAACATAATCAGACAGATTTCAGCAGTGAAACGTTGTTGAAGTTACAGCAGCAGTAAGCCATTCGTTCTCTCATCTGATCAACATCCGGATTCTTACCAGGCTCTGCTGGTTCTGTCTCCTGAGTGTAAACAGAACTAAAGTGTTCTCACAGGCCACCAGAAGGTCTCCAGACAAGGGACAGCATGCCACAGCGACGGGGCGCTCTGACAGCGGGATCTCTATGATCTCTGTCTGGACTCCACTCCGCAGGGACGCGCCACGCAGGAGGTGGCCCAACAATCGCACCCCAACACGAGCCTTCTCCTCCGCCTGGGCAGAATCACCAGCGCGTTACTCGACTCGTCCAGTAGAATCTAATCCTCTCCGTTTCTGTACCTGGTAGCGCCAGTTGGTGTACGCTCTGAGGTAGGTGGCGTTATTTTTTTCCTCAATGGTCACCAGGTAATCACCTGGAAGAGGAAAGCCAACGTGATGTCATTTGGGGGATGGATGGTCCCGACGGCGTGACCATTGGTCACCTAAACCTGGCGAAGGTGAACGGACTCGGAGGCTGATCCGGGAACAGTGGCGCCATTACCTATCTTGCTGTGCTTGATGCTCTTCACTGTCCCCATGGTTGCGAAGCGACAGATGAGCGGGCAGCCCTCCTCCTCCACACCGTAGGCCTCCACCTTCATTCAGTGAAACGCGTCACAACAAACTCAGCAAGGCTCCAGAGACATTAGCTCACTCGGAAGACGCGTTGTCTTTGGAGAGATGCTCAAATAAGTAGAAAGACGCCTGGGCTCTGTGCAGCAATAAGATTCACTCCCCGAAAACTTACAATACTTGACTCCAGCCTGCTCACAAGTACTGGTATTAATATAGTTTATATTGTCAGGTAATATCCATGTTGATTTCACAACTTAATACGAGGTGGGGGGGGGGGTATTGGATCTTTTCACATTTCCGCAATGCTTTATTACGTTTTCACTTGTTATTTTGAATCATAAATTCCGCAGCTGATTGAAAACACAAGGGTTTAACCCACCCTGCATCCTCCACTGGCGACGACGAACAGCGCTCCACCTCCGCAGCAGACCAGCCCGGGCTCCTGCTCCACCTGTACCACAGACAACGCTCTTACAACCTGACACACACACACACACACACGCGCATGCACGCACGCCAGTGGCCATCACTCCAGTCACCTGCACAATCCGTTGGGAGGAGAAAGGGTGGCAGTTGTAGACGTGCACCATGTCGGGTCCTGGTTCCTGAAGAGCAGATCCCGGGGTAGAACTTAAACCTTCTTCTCACCTCCACCTGACTTCTGCTGGTCAGGAACAGCATTTAGCACCTGGAACACTAAATAAGACCAAAAACCGTGGAGAACAAGCAACTAAGAAACGGAGAACTCAAAGATAAATTCAGGTTAATGTGGCAGAAAACGGAAACACTCGTGATGAATCCAGTTTTCTGGACTTCTGCTTCGTGCTGAAACGTCACTGTCACAAACCGCACCTGGGCACTGCTGTACATCTCATTCATCTGCTATTCTATTCCTTTAGTTTACGTCAAGTCCTTGTTGATGTTTCAACTTAGCTGGACAAACAATAACTTTGTGATAAGCACAGGCCAGGAGCGGAGTGATGTCTCTAATCGATATCACATGCCTCAGTCTTGTGATCAGGACGACCAGCGTCCCCCTCCACACGAACCCCTCACACGCATTAAACACTGAACAAGCCCCGGCTGCAGAGGCTGAGCGCCTTGTTTTCAGTGTACAGTACCTGCCTGGTTCCGAGCTCGGATCGCCTTCCTCTCCGGTCGTCCTTCGGCTCTTCGCCGCCACAGTTTATCGATTTCACGCTGCAAAGCAGGAAGTGAAGCGTGAACCACAACAACGGAGGCCCCGCCCACCTCTCGTTTCAATTGGACAATGTCCCCGTCTGTCACACATCGGGTGTTCGGATTGGATGTCTCGAGGTCTCCGATACTTTGTTCTTATTGGATATTCTGCACACCCTCCAGATTATTATCTATTATCTATTTTGTGTTTTAGTAATCTGTCATAAATCTATATTTATGTCATATCTGAATTAACCATACAAGTGGCTGACATTTTGAATTATTTAAACGATGTAAGTGTCAAACCTGCACACTGAAACAAGAACAGGATCTGGTAAATTTCACCTTCAGTGAAATAGAAATATGAATTTATTACGGCACATGGACACAATAAATTCGATGCTTCCTCTGTGTTTTCTTTATTTATCGCACTTGCTAAAACGATCCACACGGTGGCAGTAGCTGGCAAACATGTGTACATCAACGATAAGCGTTTATTGCCTCCCTTGGGAAAATTTCGTCTTGGACAGGAAGGAGACTCCCGGAGCCACAGATGCATACAAATAGATGCAATCAACACTTAACTGCGCAAATATCCCCCACAAATGCCCACAACAGTTATTTCTTTTTCTTTTCGTTTTAACTGGACAACATAAAAGAAAGAAAAAGAAATAACTGCACAAACATAATTGCACAATATCCTCAAACCCTCGTGGTCCCCAAGGTTGGCTTTTGCAGCAAGTGATAAATGAACATTGTGAATCTAAATAAAATGCATTGAGAGTTGACTGGACCACCACACGAGTTTGTTTTCAGGTACCACGGAGTCTGTTTCCTTGAGATAAGCTGGTATTTGCGGAGGTGTGTTACACGTTTGGATTTGAAATTGAGGAGTGGTTCTGTGTTACTGAGGTCAGGGGGGAGAGCGTTCCAGAGCCGGAGTGGCAGAATGCTCTCCTCCCCATGGTGCTGAGGCAGGAGGAGGGTGGATGGAGGAGGACGTGGAGCTGAGGGAACAGGTTGGAGCGGAGATATGAAGAAGATTGGAAACAAGGGGAGAGATTGCGGATGGGCATAAATGTAAAAATAAGGATTTTGTACTTTGTCTTGAAAAAAAACAGCAAAGTTTTCAAAGTTTTGGGGCACTTGGAGTGTTTTGAGGAACTTTTGTGGTAGGCTCAAACTAACCTTTGACCTTTCAATGATCAAAGGAGCTTTGATTCAAACTGACATACTATATATCACATCAGTGCTGCACTGTATTACATTACATTGCCTCATTACCGGTCAGCAAGAAAAATACCAAAAAAATACAAAAAGGTAAGACACTGAAGGCAGAAAAGACACTTAAATCTCTGTGGCCCTGCATGAAATGGAAGTTGTGCAAAACAGGACACTCATCATGGTATTTCCTGCCGTGTGTGGTAGACGCACGGATGTGACCGTAGCATCTAAAATAGTGCTCTGTCCTCCGCTTAAAATGCAGCGAGGGAGGACAAACTGAGTCACGATGTGACGTATGGTCATTAACTGTTGGCACTGGGCCATGAAAGGAGTGCCATGTCAGGATGTCACATTAGTAACTCCACCCCACTTAGCCCGGCTTTTATTAAATTTACTATTGTCATTTGACAAACAGAACAAAACAGACATTGGTTGTGTTTTTTTCGTTTGTGCAAATTTTATGCAAATTCTTTGGCTTTGTCGGCAGCAGCACCTTTGTTTTCATTGCTGCACATTGAGAGTTTAAACATTCAGTATGTGTAAACATGTAAAATGCATATTTGTGAAATTAATGCTAATTAATTGATCATTAATTAAGAGTGTCTGGGAGAGCTGCAGAGACTAGATGTAGATTGTATGTGGTGACAGAACCTGCTTCAGTTTTTAATTTTGTGTAGATTCCACTCCAGGTAAACGTTTACAGTGCCTCTTTCTTATTAGGATAATGGCTCTACCAACACTCTCAACTCGGGTGCCCTCACGGTTCCTTAATCCCGGCGCATACATGGACTGGGAGCGGGAGCGGAAAGCTGAGAAGCAGCACCAGTTGGAGACGCACGCGCGGCATTTGGAGCGACAAAATATCTGCACTGAGAGACATGCTGCATGGACATCCACTCAGTGCTACAGGAAGAGGTAATGGACTTCTGCACGACTGAAGACTGTCCTACAGTCACACTGTTGGGAACACTTGCAGTGGAAACGGTCTGAATTTCATAGATACAAACACATGCATATGTATCTGTCTATATATATATTTTTTAAAGTCTCCACACACACATCCACATATTGTGGTAAACGACACATTTATTATGGTTACTGCTCTATTTGATGAACTGCAAGTAAATATGTCTGGTTGAAGCTTTCCACTTCTCTCTTTCTCTTTCATTGTGTTTTCAGTGTTTTGGAATACCAAAAGCAGTGTCTGAAAGAAGAGAACACAACTAATTTGGAGCTCCGCAGGAATCGGCTCCGGACCTTTCTCCAGGAGGAGACAAATCATTTGGAGGCAGAGCTCCGGGACTTGGTATCCAACATGGAGACACGGCGAGGTCGGCACCAGCAGAAAATACAGGAGAGCAGTCGGGCAAGACAGGAGAGGGCGGGAAAGGTGGGACATTTCCCCTTCACCCCCGGCAAACCAGCGATCCGCTTTCAGTTCATGGCAGCAGAAAGTCTGGTTGAACAATTCCTGAACTTTGTTCTTCTGCTCGCTTTTATTGCGCCCACAGGTCGAGCCAGAGTTGTGCGAAGAGCGCGATGACGGTCAATGGCAGGAGCAGCTGTCCGACGGGGAACAGGTAAAACGATAAAGTCACAGTTAACGACCCGCGACCACCTCAACCTGGCGTCTCAGGGCTGGAGATGTGGAGTGGACAGCCAGCACATGGCTCCAGGACGGGTTTGCACCATCTCTACTGTCTGTGAGGTGATCTGTGATCTTTCCAAACATGCAGCAGCAAGTGTCGGAGCAGGAGGCGGGAGGACTCTTTGCAAAGGAGTACGAGACCCCCCAGAACGAGGACCTGGAGAGGATGATGCACGCAGAGGAGAAAAATAAGAAGAGGATGGAAGACCTCCATAAACAAATGGAGGAACTGAATCTATGGGAAGTGGCGGTATGTGGACTTTGAAGCAGCAGTTTCTGAGGCAACCAGCAATATCACAAATTCATAAATATTATATAATTCAAATATTCTCTTTTAGACAGTTCAACTGAAGGAGGAGCAGAAGGCTCTGTTAGTTAAGCAGATGCAGCTGGAGAAGATCCAGAAGGATAGGAAACAGCTGGAAGAGAAACAGAGGAGGCCAGAAATGCGGTAAGAGAATGTCATCGTAATAACACCACACGATGACGACCTCGTTCCGTGGTAAGGCCGCACTTCAACTGCGTTTGCTCCATCAGGCGTTTCCTGGTCCGTCATTATCGTACTCAGATGATTCGAAGGGCCGAGCAAGTGCGGGAGGAGTTGGTGAGTCTGCAAACTTTTAGAAACTAGTCAGACCTTTCGCTTTCACGAACATTCAATTCTTCTGTGCTGAACAGGAGGCTGAGCGTAAAATGCTGGCGGCCCTGATGGAAGGTGAGGAGGAGAAGGAGGAGACGGAGGGCTCCCGCAGGGGGAGGCCCATCGCTGACTTGGCCTGGATGAAGGGTGTGATCGAGGAGCAGCTTCAGTTGGAGAAAGAGAGGGAGGTTGAGATCGATGACCTGCGCTGGTGAGTCCTGAGATTCTGTCAAATCAGCTCACCGTCTTCAGACTCCGCTCCAAGCAAACCAGGGAATGCCCTCTGATTTAGGCAAGGAGCTCAGCGGGTGTGGGATGAACAAGAGCTACAGTGGGAGGAAGAGAGGAAAGCCAGGGGACTCCTCATGGAAGAGGTAGACTGGTTTCAAATAAGCTGCTTCTTGTCACGTTGAGAATTTAACAGATGTCTCTTGGTCCTTCTTGTGCAAAGGTGCTTTCTGAGAGCAAGCAGCAGCTGACGATGAAGATCCAGAAAAACCGCGAGGCTCAGGAGGAGTGCCGGAGGAAACGAGCAGAGCTGATCCAAGAGCTCGACACTCAGTTACCTTAGATGTCACAACCTGGCCCAGAAACCTGAAATCTATTAAAGGGAATAAGCTCTAATCAGTTCATCAATGATGTGTGTAGTGTGTGTGTATGTGTGTGTAGGCATGTAAAAAAAGTAAGCTATCTAAACCCAAGCTCACCAAAAAGAGGAGACACACTGGTGGCTATATATATATATATATGTACGATGCATCAACCTTTGATTCGGGTTTTTTCGTTTTTAAAAGCAAACAGGTCAATGGTTTGTGATCTGTATAGATTACCAAACTGGAGGCCACCCCAACATGGACATCAATATGTTGAGGGGCCCAAATATGATGAGGGCGATCTGTTCTCTGATGTGAGCTGACACATTTGTGGATTTTAATCCACGCCACCCATTTGTAATCAAAAGGCGTCCCTCTTGGTTGGCATGGAAATGCAGTTTCCACATAAGCAACCGCTGTGTCCCACTCTGGGCTCTGTGTCTCCCTGGTCAGCATCAGGAGGATCTCCATTAGGCCCCTCACTGTCATCCTCAGAAAGACAGGCACGATACCACACCCAGCGCTGGTCCGAGTGATTAGCCTCTGGAGATCATTCAGGTTAATGACTGTACTTTGCCTGGACTCAACCAGACCCCATACTTCCAGGACCTGCGTGAGCCTGCTGCTGCATTCCCACTTTTTGGTGCCTACTTGGTGTGACTTTGCTCAACACGATACGGTTCTGAAGCTTTTCTCACTCGGGCTACCATTCACTGTACATAAAGATGTTGACACCATTTGGTTAATGCAAGTCTGTTAACACTTTTATAGATCAGGGCACTGATGTCACCAGAGCAATTCGTTTCAAAAAAGTCAAATAAGCTATCTTTAAAACCCCACAACAGCGATATGTGGACGTCTTCAATGGCTTTGAGGTTTTGGCAGGCAAGACAATCCACAAGGAGCTACATAGTGATTACACATGGTTCTTATTTGAAAATAAATAAATGAAAAAGCTATTGTTAAGCTATTTTAATTGGAAAATAAATTGATGCTTAAACAGATGCTTAGTTATCTAACTAATCTTACTAAACTATCTAAGCCTTTGCATTTCCTTAATTTGGGTTCACTTTTTTGACATGCACATTTTACGCAATATTTGATAGATTCAAGTGTATTTTGTTAGAGTATGGTGTAAATCTGTACATTCTGTAGAATGCTGTATTTGACCCTGTACCAGAATGACCGTATACCTTCACAGCTTCAGTACTTTGGTCGTTCAGGTGCCTCAGCAGCAGTTTTAGTGCTGGATTCCTCCTGAGATACAGGTGTAGTTTAGTCATGTTGCACAGCCAACGGCAGCCTTCCCGATCCTCTTATCTCTCTCTCTCTTCCCCCAGGTTGTGGGCTGGTGCCTGCACACCATTGGCTGCCTCGCTGCAGCCTGTTTAATGTGGTCAGTGAAACAATTCTACGTTGATCACAGCTTGATAGTGGAGGCTCCTGACGTGCAGCATCTCTACACCCCCCCACCCCCCCTCAGCAGCAAGTATGCAGAGTGCATGAAACAGCCCGCTGCGCTACTCCTGTGTCTCTATCACTCTGCAGCTCTCTGGAGGTAAGGCACATTTAACTGATTGACACGTTCTGCATTTGTTTTGAACAGAAAATACCCTGCACACCTTTACCTGTGAGGATGCATGTTTTGGGAGACTGGACTGGTGGATTTGTGTCTATTTGGTGCATATTTAATCAATGTAATGTCCATAAATGTAAATATATTTTATTTATATTTCTTTTTACTTTATCTTTTACTAGAACATTTGCATTTTTACAAATGTTTTACATTACTTTTTCCAGATTACATTAGACTATTGAAAAATATGCAACAGAATAGTGTCTATCTGTCTGTCTGTCTGTCTGTCAGCCTGTCTGTCTGTCTGTGGTACACTGGGAGCCTTCAGACATTTTAGAAACTCTATCAACTTATTCCACTGACCAGGCTGACCCAGGTTAGTGTTCAGAGGCTACAGCAGCAGGATCCTGGCGCCTGTTCACCATGTTTGATAAGAAGGGCTGACAGGAATAATTGCTTTACTGGAGATGGGCAGCGCTGGGTACCTGCTACTTTGTCGACACTTTGTTGATCACTGAAACAGGCATCATAATTAAGCAACAGACCCAGTTTAAAAGTAATGGGTCTAAAATAGATTTTGAAATTAATAAACACATGATTACATAAAGTGATGCGCAGGGGTAGATTTTCTTCCTCCCCTGTGGGTGGTCCTCATCGTGAGTTCAGTAATATGAGACTATAAACCTTCATATACTTTGACTGGGAAATGTATATTTATGGTTTAAATTACACTCTTCCCCTCTATGCATGTAAAAGAAAAAACAGACAGCTGTATTTAAATGCCCAATAAAACAGGAATTGGTTAAAAACCAGAATAAACACAGCAGCCTACTCCAAACTGTGCTGTGATAATAGACCCTCTGCCCGCCCCACGCCACCAAAATCATCCAGATTCCCACACTAATGCCAGGTTCTGTGACCACCGTACTGCAGGCCCAGCCATGTTTTGTGTGTGAGTGTGTGTGTGTGTGTGTGTGCATGTGTGTGTGTCAGGGTGTGTGTGTGTTTGCAGAATAATGATCACATTCAAATAACTGTAATTTGTCCTCCAAAGATATTAGCATCCAAAGAAACTGTTTATTTCATCATCTTGTAATTCTTGTAAGTCATCCCATATTAAAACGATAAATTCCACCAGATATTGTGACTATTAAGTCAGGTCAAAGCGGGAACAGACAATAGAGACAGGTTTTGTTTTATTTTCAAAGTGAGGATGCTGAAGAGTATCAGATTAAAGGTGGTTTTACATATAAAGAAAGTGAGATGAAAAGGGGTGAGATGAAAGACAAGATTTGAGATTAAAAGGAAGGATGGGTCGTGAATGGGAGAAGCTTCAATCAGCATCAGCGGACCTATGGGGGGATTTTGATCCTCACAGACAGAAGCGACGCATGCTCATGTGGTTTGCACAGTGCGGCGTGATAGTTAGAACTCAGTGGAAACTCACATGATTCGTTTTAAAAGTAGTGTTAAAGCATGTGTAAATTCTGATTTCTGTTTCTGCCTTCTGTGCTGTGCAGACAGTAGACCAATTTCCCAGCGACGCTTCTTTCACTTGAACCGGCCACCCTGGCTCAGCGAAGGCAGCTGTAGCTGGCTCGATGGAGATGCTGATGTTATTTCAGCAGCTTAACTCGATTGGTTGGATTGGGCCTAATTTCATTGGCGAAACAGATGCCCTTGGGCAAGCAGGCGGCCATCACAGAGTCAATGAGAAATGTCCTCTACTGCTGCAGTGGTGCTTCGAGGCTTTGGACTCTCCTGCGGAGCATGCAGTCGGTGGGATGCTGGGATAGTTCCATTTATATGCTATAATCCGATGGACGCTGTAATGACGCTCCAGAAAACTGTGGTCATGGGAAAACACAGAGGTCAAACCAACAGGGAGAAGGAGGAGATGGGACTGGACTGAACAGGAAGAGGTGCCTCTTGGGACACAGCACTGTTCATTTTGTTCTCTCAGCCTGTCAGGATTGTTGGGAATGCGCGGCAGCATCCCCATATGCCTGTTTTCACTCTTTATCCACAAGTAAACAGTTTTTCTCAACTCCTTTAAACCCGCCCCCCCCCCCCCGCCATCAAATTACAGTCCGCGGAACTCAAATGTGTCTGTCATTTTCCCAGAGCTTTTCCTCCCCGTCACGTGGAAACCTTGGGAAATTTAATGAGATAGACGGCTCGCTGCACCGGGCATGGCTTCAAAGTGACAAGCAGCCCGTCTGTCGGCCGTGCCGCACAGCTGGATCATCTGGCTGAAAGATGGCATCCTGGTGACAGAGTGGGGAGACGGGGCGTGGCCGCGGCAGGTTTCATCTGGATCCCACACAAGTTCTCTATTAACGACATTTGTTCAGTCTGAGGAATGGCGTCTGTAGAAAAAGTGGCTGTTTCTGGAGACTACTTTTAGAGGAGAGTAAAGTACAAACGGTGTGCACGGATTAGAAGTACAGACTCCCCATGCTTACACAGAGGAGTTTGATGTAAGCGTTACAGAAATGTTGAGAGTAAAACTCATTTTAGGGAATTTTCCTTTTTAGAATAATTGCTAGGCCCTCATGAAGACACCTCAAAATTGTATCCCATTTCTGTGTTACCAAGTAATAAACTTAATCTATATTATTTGGGGGATCCATCAGCATATAAATATAATTGAGAATGGGAGTTTTCCTCATGTCTGGCCACTGTGTAGCCTAATGAAGCCTTTGATCCTATCATTCAAGAATATCGACTAATTTAGAAGTAAGATGGCGGTAAATTTTAATCAGCACCGCAAGTGCAGTTTCTGACGCCGCACGTTAGGCCAGCGATCCATCACAATGACCCCTGGTGTTTTGGAAAACGACTTAAGTTGATTGAAAGTGGAGGACGTGAAGAGATGAAGATGAGATATGTCAGTGCGCATATCTGCAGCGTCAGCGTAATCTGTTATCAAGCGCAGCGTAAGAGAACGAGACAATAAATCAACAGACCCTGCCTGCAAACATCCGCGTGTGTGTGTCTGCATGTGTGTCCCAATGTGTGTGTGTGTGTATGTGTGTGAGAGAGACACATGAACCATGCTCTTTAACTCTGAGGTGGCACACGTAACAGCTGTGGAGCACTTGAACACAGAGTTAATGTGGTAAACAGTTTGACAGATCTACATTCTTGCTTTAAAGGCTGTAAATAGAACACAGGGACTCTGAAAGGGGCGTTTGGTGTGTATGGTGTTTGTCTATATATGTAATTCATGTATCTTATAAAGCTGTCCAGCTCACTTTTGGGTTATAGTATTTAGCTACTGAAACTTGTCAACAGTAATGTTGTTGCAGATTATCGAATTTGTTTACTTTTTCGTGATTTATCATCAAGCGCAGATGGGTGAAATAGTTCCAAAGTTTCTTATAATCTTCTGATTGTGCAACAGGGGTCTCCAGACCAATCCTCCAGGGCTGCAGCCCAGCCGGCTGCTCTGTCCCAGCCGACAGACAAAGGCCGTCTCTCAGCAGGCGTACTTGTCCGTACTCGTGTTTTCCCGCCCATTTGATCAGGTATCCATCAGATGGGACGTGTGTGGACTTGGGACGGCTGGGCATCCCACAATGCGTTTCACCTCAGGCCAGTGACAGCGTCAGCAACGGCAGAAAGTCAGCCCTCGCATACTTAGTATGGAGAAATGGCTGACGCTGGGATCCCACTTCTCTCTGCACGGCCCAGTTGTATTATCATGTTCGTGTTAGCAGATGAGGAGGTCATGTGACACTGCTCACTGTAAGAGCCCACTGTAAGCCACAGACATCGCTCATCCTCCTAAACGACCTCCGACTCTCCATAACAGACAGGAGTCCATCTGCTGTATGAACTGTATGTAATTTACATGATGACACACTTAGAGATTGGTGGGGTAGGGTTGAAAGACAGGGCTTCTGTGTGTGTGTGTGTGTGTGTGTGTGTGTGTGTGTATACGTAACACCCTTGGGTGATTTCATCTACTGTAACTCTCTGACATTACTTAAGGGGATTGGTTGGGGGAGCGACTGCAGGTGCTGCGTGACCGCCGTACCAATGACGCCGCCTCACGCACGTTGATCGATGCAACTCGAGAATAAAAATGAGCTTTCCGGCGATCGCGAACCAGATTTTCCGTTGCCGTCTCACCCTCAGCAGTGAAGGCACGCTCGAATAGTTCCGCGCAGGCTGTTTCGTGTCCACGTTATTCTCTGAGACAGTAAAGGGATTAGAGGTCCATCCGCTTGTTCCCTGGGTGTTGGTATCAGCCTCGGTCGGAGCCTCAGACGTCAACATTCGGGGGTGTTTACAGCCCTGAAGAGTCTGCTGCGTTACTGTTGATCCCCCATCAGCCCGATAACGACTTGGCTGCAGAACTGCTGCGCTGTCAGAGATAAGTGTCTGGACACGCAGTCCCGAGCAAGTCTCCTTTTTCTGCTGAGCGTCAGAGCAGTGGTGTTCTTCACACTTTCTACACCAAAATAGCTGAGGGGGCAACCCCCCCCCCCCACAGGTCAGAGGTCAGGGTCACACAGATCTAATTTCTGCTCATAATTTTAATGTTCGCCCACGTGGCTCTGACAATCAGTCATCTATCTCTCTCTTACCTACTATGAATGATATTGATGATATGTCACGTTCAAAGCTCCTACTTTGACATCAAAGGCTTCGTTCTCTTGTGTTTCTCTTTAGTCCACACGTCATCTGAATTTTACTCGTGTTCTGGTCATTTTCCAGCTTGGCTGATGATGTGACCCCAGGCTGTCCGTGTCAACCATGAAACACCAGTCAATCTCCAAATGGTTGAGCCAGCTGGGACTGCCGCAGTACTGTTTAGCACTGGAGCAGGAATACGATGGCGTAGAGGTAAGACTCTCACCTTAATGCCCATTAATGGCCTTCGTTGGACATGGATGGCCACAGTGAACTCTGCTGAAATGCAAATTAAAAACACTGACGTGGGAACACCTTTTAGCCTTTCACATGTAAATCAACCCATACAACTTTCCTGCTCATTTCACCCACAATGCACAGGTGCTATTAGCACAGAGGAGGTAAATGGAGGTAAAGAGGATCACTTATACTTTATCTGGTTATCGAACCATATTGGTGGAAATGAAACCCACATTTGCTTTGCCTGCTGGTACCAGCTGTGGCGGCCATAATGGATGGGAGTCATCAGTCCTCTCCAAACCATCAACCATGCAGAATGAAGGCAGCTTATCTGTGTTAAAAGTCCTGCGTATTATGACAACAATATCCAGCTCAGTGGTTCGCAGCTATCTGGTAAAACCAACCGAGCCGCTGCCATCAACACAAACTTCACCTTAGGCCATTCGCTTCACCCTCCGTTCATGGCCGATGTCCCTCAATGCGGAGCTCAAAGTGGGAACACTGTTGTTTACTGCTGCTCAGAATTAAACATAAAGGGCCAGAAGAAACTTATCATCAATTTCTTGGAGTCTCGGGAGGTTTTGAGGTTTGTTTATGAGCCGTGGTAAATTTGGAGGAAGACTTCCTTCTGGTAGGAACGTTCACACGGTCAAAACCAACAGAGATGACTGCTCTGTCAACCCTGATATGAGTTTGTTTTAGTGGTCGGTGCCGTGTGATCTGCAAAAGAAAGGAAAGAAAGCACATCAACCTGCTGCTGGACACAAAGGGAGATGGCATGAATGAGTGAATGAATGAATGAATGCATGTTCTGATTATTGTGTTTCTGCTCTGCAACTTTGTTTCATACTTTGTGGTTTGTTTTTCATGTCTATGTGTGTATGTGTGTGCGTGTACATGTGTGCATGTGTGCTTGTGTGTGTGTGTGTGTGTGTGTGTGTGTGTGCGTGTGTGTGCAGTCTAAATAGAACATTGTTGTGGTAAACTGAAGAGAATGGGTGTATTGTTGAAAAACCAAAATAACAAGGCTTCAGTGTGAGGCCTAAGTGTTCTGCGATATGACACACTGTGTGTTATTTGTGTGTGTGTGTGTGTGTGTGAGTGTGTGTGTGTGTGTGTATGGTTCCATTACTGTAGTTTGGGTTCAAAGGCTGATGGCTTCCCCTCTCTGGGCTATTTTCAGGGGGTCATTTATGTTAATGGCGGTGGGGCTGACGTGGGGCAGTTTGTTGCTGTGTGTGTTTAAGACAATGTTGTAATGACAGGAGGAGGACGAGGGGAGGACACGGCACACTTTTGGAAGATAGGAGGCCGGTGACCTCAGCAATTTTTCCTTCTGGAGCCACAGACCTGTCTAGACAAATAGGGTGTCCCTATACTTCCTCCAGAGGTCTTATTCTTAAATAACCCCCCCAAAAAAAACAACAAATCTGTGTTTGTGCTCCTGTTCTGAACCTTTCAGTTGTTGAACGGTGCAATTAAAGCGTAAAACAGGACGAACTGTTGCTCCTGCTTCACTCTAAAATATGCAAAGTGCATCTTTGTCATCTCGAGGAGCATCAGCAGATAAACTGTGACATTCTCATCTGTTGTTAGGTTTTTGTTGCTTTTCGTTGTCAGGGGTGTGAACAATGTTGTACTTCCTGTACTTCATATCGGGAGAGATCTCCTGAAGTTATCAATGTTGGTATCAATAAACACGAATTACTGTCACGAAACATTCAGCGCAGTAGACTGAAAGATTTTAGTCACTTAAAAATTCTGCTTCAGGGGCTAGATTGTGACACCGAAAACATATTTACTTTTTTGATTCAAAGCACTGGCAGAGTGTTTACACTCCTCCCCAATCATTCTGCCAGAGCTTTGAATCATAGAGTCCAAAAAAAACCACTTGGTTTAGCACAAGTTTGTCCCTAAACGCTAAAGAAAGATCAAAACTTGAACCTATTGGCGATAAAAATCAGACACTTGCTCATGTTTAAGAGTTAGATGTTTAAATATAATAAGCCACTGAATAGGAAGCATCTGACTTTAGGGCTGCCAGTGTTTGTTTTCTTAACAAAAGATGCTACAATCATGTAACTTGATGTTATGTTTTCCAGGACCTCCTCCACATCTCTGAGTATGACCTGTTGGAGCTCGGAGTCCACAGTCACCTCCACCGCCTGCACCTCCTCACGTCCCTTCGCCTCCTTCAGGAGCGCGAGAGGAGGAAAGGTACCCTGGCTCATGCACAGACAGTTCTGCAGCGTTGACCGAACACGATCTGACCTCCACCAGCTCAGCTTCGGGCCCCGCGCTTGTCTGAGTCTCCAGGTTTTCCTGTCTCTCTCCCAGTATTGTGGAGACCTGATAGCATGACTGTCATGTAAAGACATGCTCGTGCCTTAGGGAGGGGGTCTGGTGGTTGGTGGGGGTTGTCTGGAGAAGGACAATGCTGCCTCACACACACACACACACACACACACACACACACACACACACACAAACATTTGAGCTTTTAAAGGTCTCAAAAAGTGAGGAAAAGAATGCTGAGGGCTGCAGCCCTGCTGGGTTTAATCACATCTTAGTGAGCTTGTGTGTGTGTGTGTGTGTGTGTCTGTGTGTGTGTGTGTGTACTGACTGCTTTGTTTGCCCACTTTCCCATGCATTATACTGCGAAATCTAAGTGTTGTCTTGGTGACTGGGTTGTGCAGCAGAAGACCAATTTATACCAAGTCCCAAAAATATTCCATATCTTATATATATATTGATTTATAACAGGTCAATTTCCAGATTATCCTTTGAGTCTCTTTGTTTGTATCACATAAAAATACAAAAATGGATGAATTATAAAAGCAATGCTAGATCGGATTTTCAGTCAGTGGACTAGATTGTAAGAAATCTCATCACAAATTACACATTTATCTCTAATAAATCTGTTTACATGAGAAATGAGGTGTTCAGGCTAAATACTCTAACTTCTGGGAGAATTTACTGACAATTGCAATGAAAGAGCACTGAATTAGCCTGAAAACTAAAGCAGGAAAAAACCCTTACACATATCTACTCAAACATATACAGTTTAAACACAAATATCCAGCTAAATGCAGTAAAGCAGGAGGTGTCACCATTAGAGTGTGTATCCAATTAACTCTAACTCTAAGATTTACAGTATGGGATGTGACAAACTTCATGTGACAACTTTATGGATTACGCCTTTAGGCGCACATTTCTGCATTCCTGGGAACGCTGTGTGACCACCAGCAGAGGCCCAAACTGCACGACGTTGTTGGTTGCTAAGGGGAAGCCGCCTGTAGTTGAAATGACTCTGGTGTTGTCTGTGTGCATGGCAGCCCGCCACCACTGCCATTACCACAATTATCTGCTCAACGACGGTATCCCTGATGCGGGCACACACACACACACACACATGCACATGCACACACACACACACACGAACACACAGATACACAAACACACACAAACTGACCCTGAAAGTGCTGACTCAACCCCTCAGACCCAGATCAGAGTTTCAGGGCACACACACCATATCAGCTTCATCACATTTCTTGTCTCGGGGCTTCACTCTGTAATTACGCGGCTCAAGGAAGATTCTGCGTTTGCACATCAGGTACTTTCCTTTGGCACAATAAAATAGAGACGCTCCAATTAAAACAATTAGAGGCTGGAGGAGGAGGAATCATTTTCGCACGTGCACGGAGCCAACTTGGTTTCGCTCGGTAGTGTGTTTGTGCAAAACTGGGCCGGGAAACTCACAATGAACTCTGAATGCCTCTAATCTTTAACCAGCATATTTTGAATATTTTCTAACATCTTGTATATAAATAATAAAGCAGTAAACCTAGATTAAAGCACAAAATGCCAACCTGAACTTTTACTCAAGTTAGATTCTAGAATATTAAAAGAAAATGTCCTTAGTTCAAGTTAAAATGTAAATAACAGTGTGTAGCGGTTCTGAAGCCACTTTGCGTTGCACTGGACATCTTAATTTAATAAGGCACCTTTATCTGGCCAATAATTCATTTATGAGTACGTCTGCTTTCTTTCTCACCAAATAGATGAAGACACAGTTGTAGAGAATGTATGGATTTCATTAAGCTGCTCCATTAAGCTCCTCAGTAGGCTTCAGTGAGCCTCCTTCACTGCAACAGATGAGTTTATTACAATAGGCAATCATGTTAGTGATGGTTTGGTTTTAATGCATTCTTATTAATGAAAGTGTGATTTCAGCTTGGTTGGCTGTCACAGGTCAGGATAGTTTGAATCTTCTGATATCCTTATTTAAGATGAAGTCTTTTGGCTTTTTCCACATGTAAAATTCTTTGCTGAAGAGGGTTCCCAGTTTGCAGAGACTTCAGGTGTGTGTAGGTCTGATCTGAACAGGAGCCCACACACACACACGCACGCGCGCGCACACACACACACGCACACAGGCTGTTAGTGTGTGTCAAACTCGGTCCGTGCACGTTTGCGTAGATGTTTGAGAGACAACAGCTGTTGGCGCTGGCGGTTGTGTTTGTGTCTGTTTAACTGGGCTCCGTGGTTGCAGAATACTACAGTGGTCATTTGGGAGTGAATCAATCTGAGACAAATATAGAACGATTAAACCGACATGGACCAAAGACCCCTCCGCCCTGATTGGACGTGTGATGATGGCTCTTCAACATATTTATCAGAATTTTTCTGTCCCAGCTGTCTGCCAGTAGCTCTAAATGTTCTTTTGACCACCAGAGCCAGGAAACGGTTGCTAGGTGTTTTTTTTTACCAGCTGCTGCAGATCTTCTTCTTTTTTTTTTTTTTTCTGTTTTCAACAGTCAGACAGACATTCTTCACCAGCTTAGGTCACGCCACTCTTTAAAAATACACTGCTCCAGTTTTATCATGAAAAGAAAAGTATGCATTAAATGTTTTGACATTGTTGTTTGGAGTAAATTCCATCTATAAAAAGTGAAGCAAAAAGCCACTTGAGAGCCTGGTGTTTGAAATTAAAGAAGAGAAGGCTGAAAATGTCACGTACATGGCAGCGCTCGTCAGTGTGTGCGCGTGTGTGTCTGTGTGTGTGTGTGTGTTTCTGTAGGGAAAGAGACCAAGTGTTGTTTTCATCAGCATTGAATGTTCATGCAAGGATTTCCAGGACCCTTGCATAATTATTGACGTCATAACCAGGATCATCTCTCATGTGAGGTCACCAACATGGCCTCCAGTTAATACAAAGTGTACTATAAACACGTGTGTGTGTGTCTGTGTGTGTGTGCATGCACCAACAGTGCAGTATGTTCTTATCATTCATGTGTCCAAACAGGGAAGATTTAGTTCGTGGAATTGATGTAGTTTAAGATGGAAACCCCAAAAAACAGACGTGAGCGAGTGCTTCGAGGCAGTCCACCTCGTCCAGACGCTCCTCTTCAGGTGAGGACAGACAAAAACGGTCGCCCGGCCGTGGGTTGCTTACGCGTCCGTTCCCCGCTCCGTCTTCGTGAATCATTGTGGCGCTGCCGCTCAAATCAGCCACCGAGCACGGTCGAGGCCGTAAAGCAGCTTCATGCGTCAGAAATGAAAAAAGAAAAAAAAAAACAATTTTAGATGGTCTGGTTTCTACGCCCTGGCAGCTGCAGCCGGAGGAACGGGGACGCGACCTAACGACTGTTCTAAACCTGTCAGATCAGAAAGACACAGCATGCATGTGCGCGGAGAATTTTCCTTCAGGGATGAAGGGAGGAAGAGGAGAGAGGGGAGGGAGAGAGGAGATGAAGGCAGGTTGGAATGAGGGGGAGAGGTTTTTCAGAGTACAGTATGTGGCAATTGCATTTTTCCAACCAGTTTTTTTTTTTTTTTTTTTTTTTTTAACAAGAAAACAGTACCTGTGCTGGTGCAAATGCTGCCATCACAGAAATATGTGTGTGTGCGTGTGTGTGTGTGTGTGTGTGTGTGTGTGTGTGTCCTCAGGTGCAGAACTGAAAGCCCCCTTCTCAGGGTGTTAATGGCCATTATTCATCTGGTCCAGTCATTCTTGCAGCCATTTGCCGGAAAGTGAGCGGACGGTAAATTTAAACGCAGGGCTCACCCCGTCGCTCCCGCCCGCCGACACATCAAAGAGCAGTCAGGCGCTCGGCTGGCAGCCTTACACGTCCGTGTCATAACCCACCGCGTTTTCAAACGGGAAGACATTCAGATTCTTCTCCACGCTTTTCTGCCCCATCAGTCTCATAAATGATCCCCCTTTACCTTTTATCATCTTATCATCTTCAAGAAAATATGTTGTTTTGCAGACAGCTCAGCCTCATTAACCAGGCATTAACATTGTACCCACACACACACACACACACGGGCGCGCGCACACACACACACTCTTTGCCAGTGTTTTAGTGTTTGAGATGATTACAGATCTTGCTACTGACTCATCATACACCTTCCTGGAAACACCACCCTCATAGGTGCACAAAGATGCCAAGAATTTCCACATGCTCGTGTGATTTAGTCAGAAAAGACCGACCGAGTGGAGCAGCAACCAGAGGCGCGGTTACGGTTACGGTTACGGTTCGGGTTCGACAGCAGACTCAGAATGCTTCTGTTGTTCAGAGAGAGAAATGACACTAAGTGTTGGTTCCTGTAGTGGCAGTTTAGCTATTTCTTGTCAGAATTGACAAACCTTTATTGAGTGGAGTTTAACCACCAGGACAAAGACTAGAGGTGAAGTCATAACAAACCAAAAGGACCACTTTTCTGACAATGAAACCAAAAGCTGTATATGTGTGTGTGTGTGTGTGTGTGTGTGTGGGTGTGTGGGTGTGTGTGGGTGTGTGCGTGTGCGTGTTGTACAGGTCATCTGATCATCTCAGCTTTCATCGCAGCAGGATGGACCCTTGCATTGTCTGAAATGAAGCGCGCATGCAGGCGTGCACGTGTGTGCACGTGTCCGCATGTTATTGCCTCTGGACAATATAGAGGAACAGGGGGGACAAAGACAGGAGAGTGTGTTGACCTGGGGGCCAATCAGTTCACAGACAGACAGATAGACACACACTCACACACACACACACACACACACAAGAACATGACATCAGCTATGAGGTCATGGCAGCAGCGCCGCTCTCCTTATTTCAAATCATTCAGATGATGGAACTCCATCGTTGTTCATGCGTCCTTTTAATATCGAGTGTTCCCTTTTCCCGACGCTGTGGCGGGACCCACACAGCTCACCCCCTGTCCTCGCAGGCAGTCACCGTCTCTGACCTTCACACCGTCGCCCCACGCGTCTGACGTCGGCGTCCGCTCACCCAAACCAACCGACGTGCCGCAACGTCTGCGCCATGACACCAGTCCTTTACTCCTGTCCAGCTCTCTGTTGTGTCTGGTTACGGCTCCACTTCAGAGTCACCGCACACGAAATGCGCGCGCAATGATGTCTTGGTGTTTTAGCAGCTGTGGAAAAAAAAAAAAAAAAAAAAGCTAAAAAGTCTGATTTCAGCTGATTTATTCTTCCTACAGGAGTGAGTCATTAAAGTCTGGGGGCGAGTGTGAAGTGGACCTCAAGCTGCTCAAACATGTCTGTACCCTGCTGAGAACAGTGTTTTTGGTTGTTTCATCCCCAGTCTGCAAATAGCAACATTAGGTCACGTCTAAATCTTCCCCAAGTGGAGGAGCCAGTTGGTGGGGCTGCTGCAAGACGTTTCAAACAAAAAGGCTCGGAGGATGAAATATGAGGCAGTGCAGGGAGCGCAGAGGAGAGGAGGAGGGCTGGGAGAGTTTTCTTTAGAGCTGGGGGGCAGGAGCCGAGAGACATCTCCACTAAAAAAAAAAAAAAAAAAGAAAATAAAAACTCCTCCCAAACGGAGGAGGAGGAGGAGCTGGCTCACAAATCACTGCCCAGAGAGGGAGAGAGGGAAGAGGGGCAGGGGGGGGTCAGAGCGCTCTGATTGTGCACTGCTGCTTGTTGTTGCCTGTCTGAGTGTATTGTCTTCCAGCCGGTTCAGACACTCAGTCATTTCACCTAAATATGAGCCAGGACTCGTGCGGGGGACAGCGATCGAACTGAGAGAGGGGAACGGAGAGCAAAAAGATCTTTAGGGGCACGAGAGGTCACACTCGCAGGTAAGAATGGAAACCTGTGTTTGTGGTTCTCAGCATCCATGGCACAGTGAGTGTGTTCAGGAATGTGTGTGTGTGTGTGCTCGTGTGTGTGTGTGTGTGTGTGCACCATGTTGTCACTGGTCAGATGCGTTTCTGACAGTTTTTACATCACAGGAACAAAAAGCCCATGTAGGATTTAATATTTTCAGCTGCTTCGCTTGTAGAGAGTCAGATGTGCTCGCGCGCGTCGGGAGCAACAAGTTGCCATCCCAAGGCACTGGGTGTAACTGTGGTTGCTGGGATTGCTGGTGCTAACTGGAGGAACCCCAGCAGGAAACAATTACATGAAATATAACAGATAAGATCAAGTTTCCTTTCTTGTGTGCGTGCTTGTCTATTTTCAGGCCATATTCCCAAGGGTTGCTTGTATTTAAAGGCTTTTAGATTTTTTTTTTTTTTTTTTTTTGGGGGGTGTTGCTGTTAATATTTTTAGCCCAGCTTAGACTCTTAATGTGAAATTATTGATGTGAAAACTGAGCTCTGCACATGGCAGCGGAGCTGGAGCCTTATTTAGTCGTGAATTAACGCTGCATAATTTAAAACCGCTATTATTAAGGTCAGGTTTGATATAGCTGGACGTTGTATTTTAGTCTCAGCCAGGCTCCTTGTTTGACGTGCGGCGACAGACACGCCGACATCGGCGCAGACATTCATCAGGGTCCTTCGTCTGAGCTCCTCGAGAGGGACCAGACCGGTAATATGCGTGTGTCATATGCACAGGGCTCAGCTTTTAACCTCATGATTGACGATTGTGAAGTTGCAGGAGCCCCGGTGTGTGTGTGTGTGTGTGTGTGTGTGTGTGTGCGCATGGTGTTGCGTCACCTGCGGGCGTGAGCTCAGTGCCGACCGACTGTCCGGCGTGTCCGTGCAGACCCACAGGTTGGCGAAAAAAAAAACAAAAAAAAAAGGAAGGCCGTTAAACGTGCGCTTCTAGAGGCTCCGCTTCCTGAACCTGAGACGTTGATGTTGTGAGCCTTCGGTGTTTATATTTTGCCTCATCCAGGACCTTGACGTCTGTTGTCAGAGACAGACTGTCCGGACCGACTGCTCGTCCTTGGTCCTTCGGGGACAACGTGTTTGTTCTCACGCGCAGACTCGGTGACGACGCACAAAGAGTCTGTTTCATCCTGGAGCCACTACAGTGGCATTTAATGATGGCCTGATGAATATGTCACACCCACACAAACACACACACAGATTTTTAACCCACACACTGAAGACCTACCCCCCCCCCCCCCCCTCTCTCTCTCTCTCCCTGACAAAAGCTAACTCCACACAATGGTCATGTGACAGTTGTTCCCATTGTCCACGTCTGGCCAGGGGTGGTTTTCCTAATGCTGCGTGCATGTTTCTGTGTGTTTGCATGGGTGTGTGTGTGTGTGTGTGTGTGTGTGCTGGCGTGCGTGCTTGCGGGCCGTAGCAGGAAGACGCTTGAAAACCTCCGGAGAAAACTCAAGTTGCATGTTTGATGCAACACGTGCGTTTATATTTAACTCATCTGAGTTATGAGTTTATTTGAGTTGGTCGCGCTCCTTCCCCTCTCCAGAATAAAACACTATTTAACAAAGCTGAAATCAAAGCTGGCTCCTGAGTTATGTGTATAATTGAGGAGAAAGATGGGGGGGGGGTTCGGGCAGTTAGATGGAGTTATGGCACTTTAATCGCGTGAGATCAAGTACAGAATGAGACAGTGAAAATGGAGAAAGGAAGTGAGAGTAACCCTTTATAATGAGCTGCCTCAAGTCTAAATGTTTATACTGCTATTTCCTCTTCCTGTTTAACTACACTTGCTTCCCATCCAAGGCTTTTGTGTATTTGTGGCTCCTAGATAACTTTACCCCAAAATATTGACTCTTTCACACTATGAAAAAAGAAATTCCTTCTGTTGAACATTTGGAATGCAACCGTATTCCTATTAAACGATTTATACAGTGATCTAACTCTCTCTTTGGGATGTGCACCAGATAGTTAGATGAAAAATAATATTAAGAGTTATTACAGCTGACATTTTATTGTCAGTAACTGTAGGAAACAAAGCTACTTTTAACAGGAGTAACCTTTAGTGATGAAAAAGTCATTGAGAAAAGCAGAATCTTTTAGAGTATTTACATTTTTAATTCAAAATAAACTGCAGCTTCAGCCAGTTGAATCAGAGCAGTCCTTTAAACTCCCCTGTTCCTTTAAAAATGACATTGAATTTCCTTTGGTTCATTCATTAAAGAAGTGAATGAACATGTTGCCTGAAATACAATATGTCCCACCCCCCCCTCCGTGTGAGGGAGAGCGATGGAGCGAGACATCTGGAGGAGAGGAGGGAAGAGAAAAGGACAAAAGACAAAAAGGTGATAAAGTCATCAAAGCAGAGCTCACACGATGGACACACAGTGGGTGGGGGGTGATGAAGGAGTTTTATAAGACCTCATACAGGTCAGGTAGGGGAGAGGAAGCGTGCCGGTTACACCTGAACTCTCTTCCTGTCTGCAGAAACAATGGTCTCATCAGATCAGCGAGCAAAACCTAATCGGGTGTCTGTGTTTCCACTCAGCGAGGGTCAGATCTATTCATCCTGCAAGGGGAGGCTGTGTGTCTGGCAGATGGTCAGATGGTCAGGGCCACACACACACACACACACACACACACACATTGACCCTGCCAGAGGGTCTTATAATAGGTCCCTCTTGTATTGGTTCGGCCCTTCAGAGGAATCCACACTCTGACCCAGCATGCCTAAGCAGGACTTTTACAGTGTGTTTTAGGGTGTGTGTGTGTGTGTGTGTGTGTGTGTGTGTGTGTGTGTAGGTGTGTGTGTGTGTGTGTTATGACTCATCATCTCATGGTGGTGCCTCAGAGCTCTTAAAGCTGCTGCTTTTGTGCCACCCAATGTTATCTGATGTGATTCCACTTCGTCTTTGTGCACGTCACGTGCGGGACAAGGAGAGCCTCATCAAGAAAGAAGCGAAGACAATCAGAATAAAGTTTCAATCACCTGCTCTGCTGATCTTGTGGTTTGACTTCCACCTTTCCACTTTTGAAACTGGACCATGTCAGACGTCTGCGCCGTATTTTTAGCTCGTTGCCCAACAGACTTCTGCATTTATCCCACATCTGACTGAAGGAAACACGGAAGGCTTCACCACAGGATTCACGTGTAATTGGCACGCGAACACACACACACACACACACACGCTCACCAATTTGTGTAAAAAGTAGATTTAACGCCTTTCACGTAGACGGAATTCGTCCGATTCTTTGCGCGTGCGGGGCCGCAGCGACGTCTTGTGGATCACAGCTGTTGTTGTTGTTGGTAGTGGTGATGGTGGTGGTTGTGGTGGGGGGGGGGGGTCTCAAGATCACGACTCCATCAGGGCTCACTGGCAGAACCACCGCAGGGCCACACCCAACAGCTTCCTTCGATCACAATCAGGTCAGTCAGATAGACACAACAACAAACAGCTATGGCTGCTGAGTCCTGGTTGTGGTGCTGGTGAAGAGGGGACTTCCCTGCCCCCCCCCCCCTGCCGTCCTACCTGCCACGGCTGATGTTTGGTTTATTCGGTCCGACTAAGTGCTGCCTGACAAGTGATTCAGAGCAGAATGTAGCCGTCATCACAGATGAATTCATCAGGAACTCATCCAGTACCCCCCCCCCCCTCTCGTCTATTTATACAGCGCTTCTGTCAGGAGAGAATATCTGCACCTTGACTAAAGGCAGACCTGCATGAGCACAGCTCCAAACACTTGAGAGCACCTGATGGTCTCTGTAGCCGCCCGCTTCAGCCAATCAGGCTCCAGCCATTCGTCTCACTTGTTGGGCTGTTTCATCGCCGCATATTAACCCAGTCGTGATGGGAGGGGCCGGAATGATGGATCGCCGCAGGCCCTTCGCCACACATGCACTTTGCTTCTGTTTATTGGGCCGCCCCTTCACAGTGAAGCCTGGCTGCAGGTCAGTGTGTTAAAGCCTGCAGGTTTGAAATAAGTTCAAGAGAAACAATCACTTTAACCAAATGTTTATAACAAGAACATGGAGTATGATGGGACGTGGATGACCTGGAAGGGTGCGCATGAGTGTGTGTGTGTGTGTGTGTGTGAGTGTGTGTGTGTGTGTGTGCATGTGTGTGTACATTAATGCACTGCAGAGATTTAAAGGATTTACCGCAGTGATTTAAAAAGATTCATTTCATCACCTCATGTTTTTGTTCTTGTGTGTTTCATTCAGCCAATGTGGTAAAATGTAACTTTCGTTTATCAAGACGTGTTGATGGTTCAGTGTGTGTGTGTGTGTGTGTGTGTGTGTGTGTGTGTGTGTGTTTCTGAACCATAAACATGTCTTGATAAATAAAAGTTACATTTTACCACATTGGCTGGATGAAACACACAAGAACAAAAACTAAAGACTAAAGAATTAGACTGGCCTTCTTGACCCGAGAGTGTGTTATGTAATAACAGGCTGTAAAAACAACAGCTTTGTCTCTCAGGTATCATGTCTGTGTGTGTGTGTGTGATGTATACTGATACTTGGTCTGATATGAGTGCTCCAGGTCATGTGTTGTCACAGAGGTGTGCTTTTCTGATTTACATCCGTATCTTGTGACCATGGTTTTGTAGCTGCGCCTCTCAGGTCAGCGTGGAAATGTACATTTTCTTCTATATTTTCCGACGATTATATCACACCCAACTTTCTCCAAACCCTGCACAGCTGGTCAGAACCTGTGAACTCAGAGGTGAAAGGTCAATGGTGCTACTACTACTACTACTCCTACTACTACTACTCCTCCTACTACTACTACTTATACTACTACTACTACTACTACTACTAGTAATAATAAATAATAAAATTAACACTATGAATGTTCTTTCTGCTTATTTTCTATTAGCTCACACAAGTCTTGACTTATCGCTGCCTTCCTCACAGATTGTTCGCTGCGTCCTTGCAGCCCATCATAATTAAATCTCCACCACTCGCTGGCACTGCTCGTCCCTTCACTGCAGCAGTGATGTAATAAGTGTGTGTCTCTCTCTCTCTCTGCGTTCCTCTGTTTCCCAGAGCTGAAGATGATGGCAGAGGGGCGCTTTGCCAGTCTGCCCAGGTCGCTCCACACACACCACAGCCTGGGCGCAGGCAGCCCTCACCCCGGGGCGGCCTCCTCCTCCGCCCTCTGTGGCCCCGGAGGAGGAGGCACGTGCTCCTCCAGGAGGCTTCAGGCCTCGCTCGTCACCTCCATGGACCTCCTCGGCACCAGACCGGGGTGGGTTGACGAACGATCTAATCTGATAATGCTGCTCATGATTTATGACCCGTTAGTTAAAGGTCTTTGAACATGATGTCTTCGTTTCTGGCTCTCAGCCTCCCCCCTGGACAGGACAGCAGCCTGTCAGACAGCTCTGCAGCAGCCTGCCAGCCAGTCTCCATACATGGAACTTTGCCGCGGCGCAAGAAAGGCGGGGCCGCTCACGCTCACGGAAACTACACCTGGGACCCCAGAGCCAATCAGGCGTCACGCTTCCATCAGCCGCCGACCTCCCCGCTGGTCCAGCACGGCGGCGATGAGTTTCACGGTTACAGGTAAACAAAAACTCTGATGTGGGGATCCGTTAAGCTTTGGTGCTATAAGAGGGTGTGAAAGGCTGGTATGTCCTCAGTTACTGCGGAGCGGAGTCGTGTTTGATAAGATTCAGCTCATCTTCTGTTGAGTCACAGCATCGCTGTGGCATTAGTCCATCTACAAATGCAGGGGCGGCTTGTGGGGGTTGGAAACGCGAGCCAGCCAAGCCCCCTGAAGGGTGAAGCCCAGACTTCAGGAGAACACACACACACACACACACACACACACACACACACACACACACACACCCTGTACACTCATCCCTCATCATCGGCTCCCACCTTTTTTATCTGTAGTGTCAAGTTACAACAGACTGTAACTCATGAAGTATCTGTGTGTGTGTGTGTGTGTGTGTGTGTGTGTGTGTGTGTGTGTGTGTGTGTGTGTGTGTGTGTGTGGAGTAGCCCTGAGCCACTGGGTTACCTTTGTAGGTCTGGGTGTGTCAGGACAGATGACAGTGAACTGGGGGCTCTTTGTCTGTTCTCTGGATATATTTCAAACGCCGCTGACATAAACGGTGAAATTTGTCCAGGTCAAAGTCAAACGCGCAGGTGGCTACATAATGAACATCACCGAAGTCTCAGCCTGGTTCAGGTTCATTCTTCTTTTGAAGTCACCTTAGTGAAAAAAGATATAGAAAGTCAAAAATGACATCACTGAAAGGATGCAGAAGTGAAAGAGGATATAGATGAAGCAACAGGCTCATGTCAGACAGTCAGCTGTATTCTACAGATTTATTATATATACATATATGTTTAATTTAACATATGTTGGTCTTAAATAATGTGATTCTGTGAAATGCATTGTTAGTGTAAAACTTTTGTAATTTTAGAATTTCTGAGAATCATAATTGACCGCCAGGTGGCGCCTTTAGGTAAACTACACAATAAATCATTATGGAGGTAACATTTTCAGTCATGCCTCACAATCCGATCAGAAAAGGAAAATCCTGTTTATTAAAGCTTTAGTTAAAAAGAGATTTCATGGTCTTAAAATGTGTCAATATCGTCAACTTTTTCTATTGTCAATATGCATGTTTGCATTTCTGATCTTGGATATTTTATTTTGAATCCAAGCACATCTCAACTTCCACAAGGGGCAAAAAACATGCCAAAAAAAAAAGCATGACCAAAGTGAGCCTAAAAATGTGAATCTAAATAAATCCATCAATGTCGGGATTAGGATCAGTTAATACCACGGTTTGTAACGTGGTCTGCAAATTGTTTGATTATGGTATTTACAGACCAAAGAAAAGCCTAATTTTGCTCCATTTCTATCTTCAGTCTTGAGAAACACTTCCTTCCATCTTGCATTTGTTTTGAAACCTTTCACAGCTCTCAGTTGACTTTTCTATAAAAAGATAACGGAATGTAACCAGCGCTCACTTACTCTTGACTTTCCATCAGTCAAGCTTTCAGCCGACCTCTGACCCCTGACCTTATGTTGCACTAGTTTCCAAATGGCCAGTTTGACTTTGTTTTTGACCACTTTGGGCAGTGCTGCAGACCACCAGGAGACCGGGGGGGGGGGCAGGGGGTGACGGAGTCCAGAGAGACATCAGGCAGAAATAAGCAGAATCCAGCTGGAGACTCTGGCACTTTCTCAGCAGATTGTTTAAAATTTTTGCAGAGTTTACACATTTTTTGTGCCTCACATGATCATGCTGATGTCTTAAACGTTATGTTTTTACAGAAACAAGAAGGTTTCAGTCATTAAATCAAGCATTATTAATTATTGTGGGTTTGTATTTAATGTTTTTGTGGTGCTTGAAGTATTTAAAATCCTATTATATAAACAGACATTTAGCAGTCTGGTTACATATTTGGACAGCACCAATCAGTCTTCACTTTCACTAAATGAGAAGTTTAGATGTATTTTGACATCGTAGATGTAGAAGAACCGTCTAAAAAGCTGATTTTAGCGGTTCTCTCACTTATTAAACGTCAACTGTGGTGATCCGTGTTTGGAGCGCACTGCCCTCTGCTGGCCGCTCGCAGACACTGCACACGGGTTCCTCTCCTGTCGCCATTCCTCCCTCTCTGTGACTCCCACACACACAAGTATGGTGCCGTCCCTCACCGAGGCCAGCTGCGGTCATGCTCGGTATTGTGTGGTGAGGCACAAAGAACAACAGCAGCCAGAAAAAGCCCGGTGCGGCGAGGGCATCTGCCTCTGCCCTCGTCTGATGGTTTCCCTCCTCTCACAACGATCCCTGCTCTGTTGCCGAGTCAAGCAGAAAGAGATCCAGATCAGGATACCTTCTGCTCCTTCGGGAAGAGTTTAGGCTTGGGTTTGCAGTTTTCCTTCACAGTGTGAGACCGATGGCCTTCGAGATATTCAGACCGGCCCCCTGAAGGTGATGTCAGGCGGACGTTAAACAGCATTCAGCCCGAAGACAGTGGGACATCAGACCTGCTCAATTGGCCGCACCCATCTTTGGATCGGAGAAAGTGATGCCAAACTGTCCATCTTCGTTCACTGTCGCTGGTTTCACCTCCGGGGCTCCGGCTTTGTGAGCCTGACCTCTGACCTCCTCCCCGATTACGCGGGATTTTCCCTCAGCTGCGGCTGGGCGAACTCCAGCAGGGTTTATATGGGAGTTGTCTGGTATGCGGTGATTCTCCGTGCTCCCACCTCCGAGAGCGGAGCTTTAGGACCAGGTTACGAGGGGCAGGTGGTTGCTGTGGTGACGGCCTGGGGCCCACGCTGACGTTCAGCCGACCGCTGACTCCAGCGGAGCAACAGTTCCTCGTCGCAGAAGCCAAAAGCAAAATTTGAAAGGGAGATTTCAGTTCGTTTCGACCGCAAACGCCCGACACGGCTCTTCCCTTTACTGCTTCATCTTAAAATAAAGGCAGAATAGTGTGATATTACAATCCGCATCATGGGAAAACACGCGGCTTTATTGCGTTTAACTCCAGACACGCTGCGCTCTCTGTTGCACAGCAATCAGAGAAATCTTTAATTGCGATGCTGTAAATTACATTTGTTAACGGGTATTTTGCGTCCTGGTTTTAAACTGGAGTTGAAGGCTGATGTTTATGGGGACTTGTGGCGTCATCATTATATATCATAAAGTGAAGTAAATATAGGAGCATGTAATTCTCGAACATATCATATTCATGTGCTGCACCCGATATTCCACATTACCAGCCCTAAATTTAGTATATTGTAATGATGTCATCCTAAGTTATCTAGTTTGGTGTAGCAATATATTCGTAAAAGCATCTTTTTATGTTCATGGTAAGCTAAAAAGAGCTGCAATAATAGTTACTATGTAACAACAATAATAAGCGAAATGTTGAAGGTGAATGCGCCTGTAGGGGGCGATAGAGAGACCTGAGTGTGAATAAAGATGCATTGTTGTGAATGGAAGCTTCTATGTCGTTACACAACTAAATCCTTCTCATTACTTGTGGCAGTATTAAACGGTGCGAGCTTCAAACTGAGCATGTTTAGTTTGGTAAGCAGTGGACTGTGCTAATATTCCCGTGGGAACAGTAGTAAGGGCTTAAGGGATTTAAACTACCAACCTTGCTAAGATAGTCCAGGATTTTGAGCTAATTGCCTCTTTTGCTGAGCCCAAGGCTTTAAGCCTCCCGTAGAGAGAGAAATTAATGCACTCGAGAACCATTTAAGAGACGGCACGAAGCATAAATAATGAGGCCTACGTGAACAAGCTATTCGCAGCTGAAATGCTAACGGTGGCGACTTCCACAGTCGCGGCCAAACATACGACGGTGGAGAGACGAAAGTAACTGGTTTAACTGAGGGAGAGGCCAACTTCACTGGTTTTAGTGGGACACGGGGATGGAGGCGACCTGACACTCGATGCGACAAAAACACAAATGGAAGCGTTAACCTCTCGGCTCCACAACGAAATCTGGAGAAATGGAATAAAAAGGCTGCCACCTCACATGTCTGCGCCACAACCTCTGTGAATTTGTCAGTAGACTCAGAAGGAAAAGACGTGTGGCTGCAATGTGTGTTGGTGTGGGGGAGGAGAGAAAGAGGGAGGGAGGGAGGGAGAGACATCCAGGCATGTTTACCACCAAGTGAGAGTGAGGAGAGAGAGAGAGAGACCGGCAGCAAATGGGTCTCAGAAAGAAAATATCTGATCTGGTGTGAGGGAGCCGGGACCAGAGCGTAGATTTATTAACAGTTACCAGCTGAGGAGATAGCATGGAGTCAGGATCCCCAACATCTGTGTAGATCTCAGGGATCCTCACTTTTGTCTCCGCTGAACTGACTCAGCATCCCGTAAAAGTGCCGAGGTGTTTCTGCAACATCCCGGGACTCAAACCTGCGTCATCGCCCAGAAATGTGTTCCCTAAACCGGACCATGTCTCTGTCTGTGTTCCCCAGGGAACCTGCTGCCGGCCTGGACGCTGCGGTGGATTACGTTAAGGTAGGAGCAACAGGTTATTTATTTACATCCTGTATTCACCAAAACACCTGGATCACGGTGGTTTTAGTGGAAACGCACAGCTGCCACTGGTTACACACATTTTGAGGGAACATACTATTTCTTTTTTTTTTCCACGTGTGGCGACACAGATGAGAAGTCCACAGCCTGTCGTGTGCCCAGAAACGCAGAAATGGTATAAATTGTGGATTAGGATCTGATCTCCGTTGCACTGGGGGATCCTCCAGCTGTGCTTTAACGAACCCCGCCAGTTTTCTTGAAAACCTCAAGCGCTCCACTTTCTCGGGAACACATGCACTTTTCCAAGGACGTTTGGAGGCTTCAGGGCAGCGTTTCCTAAAAGTCATCGCTGTCAGTCTAAAGCTGGTTGTGAAATTCAATAGCTGTGTCCGCGGGCTGCAGCACCGCTCCGATTTAATCCCATTGGCCCCGGGCTTTAAGGATAATCCACCAATAATTCATACGTGCAGAGCTGTTGATCGTCGTCATCGCGGAAGCAGCACCTGAGTCCCCGTTCCTCAGACGGAGGGGATGGTTCAATTACCACCTCACTCACATCAGACCTGCTGTCTTACTGTCTGGAATTCTGCCTGCTCCTCTTGGATTATTATCATTACTATCACATGAATCCACTTTGTTATTAATGCTTGATTCCAGTTCAAATCCAAACTAAACGGAGGAAGGTAGCAATACCTGCTTGGCCCAAGGATCTGAGCGAAGCTAGATGGCGGTCGCCAAACTTTGTGCCTCTTTGCTGCTACAACCGCTCCAAACAGGAATGTCCGTGGAATATCTGCAACCCCGTCTTCCCAACGTAACCATTTCATTTTGTTTTTTTGGTTAAAACGCCGAGGGACCACAAAACTCTGGCGAGGCCCAACGGTTCCCTAAAATAGAGCTGATTGATCCGCCCGTTTTACTGAATCCATACTAAGTTCTAATGGGCTCTTCCTCGGCTCAGAGCACATCTTCCCACCACATTTCAGGGGTGCGATCGTTAACTTTAACGCAGCCCAGCATCCTTTGGTTAAGTATCATTTTCCTTATACATATATCATCCGGATACATGTGGACAAATATCACGGGACAGTTTAAACTCATGATCGGATCTTAAATAATCCATTTCTCATTTTTACCATCAGTTAGTTCATGTTTGGAGGCTGACACCTTCCTCTGAAAAGTAAACGCATCTCTTCCCATGTGGGAGCCAACTTTGCACACACACACAAACATGCACCCACACACACACACACACACACACACACACACACACACACACACAAGCACGCACACACACACACATGCACACACACACACATGCACCCACACACACACATGCACACACAAGCACGCACGCACACACACATGCACACACACACACGCACACACACATGCATACACACACACACACACACACACACACACACACACACAGGAGTGTTTATTTGGCCAAATTAGCGGTGTATCCGGGTGTAAACAGAGTGTGTGTGCCGACCACAAATGGAGCTTCTGTTTCTCACCCATTATATAATATGTGTGAAAGTGTAGCCGTCAGCTCTGGTCCTCCAGGTGTGTTTGAGTTTCCACTCTGGCTGAAAAACAAAACTTCGTGTTCAAGCTGCTGCTTTGTGTAATATCTGGTGACAAGGTCGAAAGGGCACTGGCCTTTTGCATTGTTGTTCTATTGATTATGCGCAGTATAATGAAGGTGTGTGAATGAAGAGAAGGTGTGTGTGTGTGTAGAGAGAGAGAGAGAGAGAGAGTCATGTAGAGCTGTCCCTCTTGTCTGGCTGCAGGCTGGTTTATCTTCTCAACAATGGAGTTTTCCCGAGATGCTAAATGAAGGGTTACATAAATACAAGTTTGATGGAAATAGAAAAGTACAGAGGCAGAGATCAAATAAAGATAGATAATTAGAAGGAATGATGAAATGTCCTCAGAATCTAAAGCTTAATGATAACCATGTATTGTATATCTGTTTATTTTGCATTCAGCGTCTTCTGTAAAGTGTAAATTGGCCTTTCATTAAATGCGTAACATTTTATACTAAAAGGGAATCTACTGATATAGAAAAGAGAAGCCGCACTGAAGTGCACCAAAGACAGAAAGATCAGAAGGAATGGAGTGGCTTTTTGATTTGACTGCTGCATATTTCATTCATTCCCACGCTGCCTTTGACAAGAAAACATCAAAGGATTGGCAACAGTCATGCTTTGTGTGTCAAACAGCAATCAATTTTGGCCACATAGTTGATGCTTTCAGCCCAAGAAAGTGGAAACAGCTCAAAACCCTATTCAAATAGAACAGATCATCAAACGACCACTTATTCGTTCAGTGATTAACGTGGTTTCATACAGAAAGTCGTCGAGTGTTGAAAGATGTCCTCTGGGTCCATCTAGCGGACCCTTTTGGTACAACACCACGGCCCTGACGCGTCCACGCATGGGTCGCAGGGGTCGTCTATACGTCACTGCGCCCCTCTGTCAGTGAGATGCATGATGTCAGATGGCGACCAGGCATTCGGCCAATCAGACAACCTCGCCGCCGGCACCTCTCAGCTCCACCACTCAACCAACGTGCGGGCTTGTCCACCGATCACTGAACAGCCAATCATATTCAAATTCAGATACTTTGTACTTGTTCCTGGGAGGCAGTTAAAGGCAATCAATCAATCAATCAATCGATCAATCAGCCTATATACAGAGCAGGCAGCAAGACAGTGACCAATAAACTTGTTTGATGGTTGTCTGTCTATTTATGTGAGTAAAACAACTCAAATCAGATCATTTACATTAAAACCATCGCTTTTACTTCAGGAGGAACAGCCGAGGGGAAACCCCTGCTGATTTGGGTCAGATATAGACAGAGCTACTGTCACAATGCTGCCGCAAACCCAATATTTGCTTTGCTTCAGGCAAACAAAGGTCTGCTATGAACTCTCAGATGGCTTCATCACAGGGGCCATATGTGCCGCGCTGCCCCCGCACGGCGCTCGGCCGACGTCACGCTGCAAAAAGCGCGAGTTGCTTTGTGATCGATCGGCCGCCACAGGCACAGATGCACAGCAGACTGACCTGCGGTCCGAGCAGCTGTGACACCCATATTTATTGTTCTCTGGCACTGGACCATGATGAGAAGAATCTGACTGGAGTAGGACGCTCATGCTGGGAATCCTGAAATTATTTATCAAATCAGACAAATGAAAGTCTCCTCTGACCCCCTCCGTATGAAAAATAACAGGGTTTTTTTTTTCTGCCAGTTTACCTTCTGGGGTGCTGGAGTCGATCCCAGCTTCATATGGGTGAAGGCAGGGTTCCTCCCTGGACCCTCTGAGCATTGGGGTGGGGGTTGGTACCTTGCTTTTAGGGTACCTTGGCAGTGCTCTGAGGGTGTACTGGAACCTGAAACACTTCCTAACCCAATCCCTTTCAGCCCCTTCAGAGGTATCACTGCTCCTGAAAAAACAAAACAAAGAAAAAAAAAAAAAGAATCTAAATGAATCTAAAAAAAAAATCTAAAAAAATCTAAATGAATTCCCTTTTCGTAGCTACACCTTTATTAAATGGAGACTGCTCATTCATTTAAAGTTTAAACAATCAGCATCAGTACAGAACTTTAAATCTGTCAGTGTGTGACAGACAGATGACCGACGTTTGTGAGGGTTTACGACTCCAGAGGACCACAGTGGGAACTATTATCTACATCTGGGAATACTTGGAACGCTGCTGAACCTCCCATGAACTGGCCGGGGACCAGAATATCACCAGGAATGCTGCTGCGACTCCGGCAGGAACCCAGAATAACATCTATAATAACTGCAGGCCTTGCTTGGTCTACATCACTCTACATTATAAAAAGACACCGGACCCCAAGGAATCATGGGAGAGCTGATCAAACCGGCGCAGAGCGTAAAGAACCGAACCTCGTGTTATATTCTGAGGAGCCCACATGGCTTCACTTCCATCTGCATGATGTGAGAACTATTTATGACACCACACACACACATTTAGCTGCAGTTAGAGGTCAGCGTCATGACGTTCTCAAGGCCAGCCTGGAAGTAAAACAAGGACTGTAGAGGAGCCAGGATGCGGAGGTGTGAGGATTAATGTCTCTGAAGTGAAAGTGAAACCAGTGCAGGTCACTCCTCTCCTTCTTGTCTGGTATCACAGACTAAAGTTTGCCGCTGACCTGAGAGGTAAAGCACCAGCTGCTGATGGGGGCAGCGGAGGGGCACTAGGGGACACCGCAGCCGTGCAGGTTTTAGGACGCATGTTTCTTTCTTGATGAAATAAATCATCCATGCATCGGAGAAACAAAGCATCTCTGAAACGGCTTTTGTTTTTTGTTTTTTTTTGTTTGTTTTTTTACATAACAGAAACTCGGTCCCGCCCGGTCCGCTCACCAAGTTGCTGAAACAGCGCGACTTTTCCATCGGGCAGAAACAACAAACCGAAATAGAAAAGAGAATCTCAGCGCGCTGATTTTTTTTGTCCCCGGGTGTTTTTCCAGCGCATTCCTGCAGATACGTGTGTGTATTTTAAGGTGGACTTTTAGCCAAGCCGGTGATTTGGGGGCCGCTGCGGCTGGCGTGTGTGCGTTTGTCGCTGCGTCGTGCCACAGGGAACATTTTACATGTGTTTCCTCCCGATCCTGCAGGGAGTTCGCACTGTAATTAGTGGTTGTAATTCTTGCGGCGGCATACTCCAACTGGGTTGTGAAGGTTGTGTCGCCGCCGGTGCGTTTCGGTGTCTTTGTCGCTGTTCCTGAGCGCACGAGTTCGACCCTGTCCCGGGTGAAGAGTGCACGCTTCCTGTCGTTCACCCGCGCGTGTAAATTTGTGGGAAAATTTGCTGATCTGTGTGGGTGTAATTCCCCAGAAGTGGTACAAATGGGCAGAGTCACTGGTGCGTGCACGTACACACACACACACACACACACACACACACACACACACACACACACACACACACACACACACACACACACACACACACCCCTCCTACATCTCTCCTTTCCTTTTGTCTGCCAACTCAGAGTGAACCTGCTGCGGTCAGGTGTTCCTGCCTGTTCGTACCTGTTCAGTGTTCTTAAACAACTTTACCAGGACCGGAAATGATTCAATCTCTTTTCTTTTCAAAGACTCAAATCAGCAACCCAAAACTTTTATTTTTATATTTTTAACGCCACTAAACGCCACCTAGTGGCTGCTTCTATGCTTCAAATGTATAAAAAAAACCTGTCTGCTAGTGTACAGAACAAAGAATTCCCCTTCAGATAGCTTTGATATACAGTTGTGCATTTTCCCTGATTCCACAATATCACAGCTATTCAAATATTATTATATTATTCAAAACTCATAAATCTCAAGACAAGTTTAAGTCGCAAATGTGGATCTGATGTCATTTTATCTTAAACAACTGAGAAGTCTGTCCGTTTATTCAGCAGTAATTAGACTAAATTGCTGTTCGCAGAAGTAAACTTTGGTCTGCTGAGCACATTTAAACCATCATCCATCATCCGTGAGTTCAGCCGCTCCCAGTCCGTCCTGATACGTGATTGGTCCATACCGGGTCACGTGGAGCCCCCCCCCCACCTATATAAGGCGTTTAGGGCGGGGCCCCAGCGTGACAGACAGTGTGAGAAAAGTGGTGTGGAGCCGAGAGAGCGGAGGAGAGTTCACTCTGCAGGAGACTGTGGAGGGGAGAAGAGGAGACCCACGCTGATGAAGATGCCGGGATCTGGGCTTGACCTGATGATCTCCTCTCCCTTTTTCCACGCGCTCTGCTTAGACCGGTGTTCGATGATGGAAGTATTTCTCAGGGGGTGACTCGAGCCACTGACGCCGGTGTTTTGGCGGCTGAAATCAGCTCTCCCGCAGGCGCCTGAGAAAAGTTGACGAGAAATGTCGGAGCGATGCAACCTGAAGACCCTGACGGCCGCCCTTTGCTGCTTCTATCAGAAGAGCTCCGTCATGACGGCAAAGGTGTGTTTGGGACCATCGCGCGGGGCTTTCTCGCCGTTCTGTTTCCGGCGCGGCTCGAGCGAGAGGAGAACAATCAGGAAAGTGTCTGGGAACACTTCCACCGGCCCTCCTTTCGCCCCGGCCGTGTGCACGGGAAGCCAAACACTGGGCTTTTATTGCCCCGACCAGACGCTCTGACAAATGACCGACTGTCTGACCGTCTGGCTGCGTGAATGGGCGAGTGAGCCGGGCCGAGCCCTCGAGCCGGGTCCGTCCGCACGCACACAGAGCGCGCAGTGTGCGGCGGCCCGGGCTCCAGACAGATTCGGTTATAGAGGTATAGGGATAGAGGAGGGGGTGGGGGGGGGGTGACGGTCCTCACGGGTATGGTAAATGACTAACTTGTGACAGTTTGTCTTCTTTATGACGTCAGTGAAATCAGCTCCATTAGGCTGATTGGATGGGGGCGAGCGGGGGGTGCAGGCGAGCGGCGGCCACGAGGTGCGTCGCTCTGCGGAGGGAGGGGTGGAGGGGTGGAGGGGTGGGGGTGGGTGGGGGTGGTCACTTCAGGGTCTCCTGGATCTCGTTTACATCTGCCGCCGGGCGCTTCCTGCTGCTGGAGGCGTGATTGCGTGCCGCACTCGCGTGGGTCCGAGCGCACTTTGACCTCCGCTAACCCCGCGGGTTTCCGCCCCCCTGCGTGCGCTCTTAAAAGTCCCCCACTCTCGGGGGGGCAGGTGACCAGATGTTTCTGCGGCGCCGCCGTCGGCTGTTGCGGCCTCGTTCCCTCAGGTTTATTTGATCGGCCGTTCTCGGACCGGTCCCGCCGAGGTTAAGCCGCAGAAAAGGAAGGGGGGAACAAAAAGCGTGAAGGTGCAGAACAAACGGCCCTTTAAACCTGGGGGCCGCTGTTCTGGCAGGTGAGAGCTAATCCCAGGTCCTCAGGCCTTCGCTCAGCTGGATGGTGGTCTCGGCCTCCGCCTTTGATGGGTCTCGAGCTTCTGATCCGCAGGTTGTTGGCGCGTCACCCGCCCAGAGCGCCCCCCCCCTCCCCCCCATCAGCCCTCCTGCCAACAGATACTGTGTGTGTCCTGCGGTCCTCCTCTATCTCCCAATCTGCGTCTTTACTTTGGATTCCAAAGGGCCTGGGGTCTTTCTTCCATGCCCCCCCCCCTCCTCCCCCCATCTGCCTCTTTGGGCCGCTGCCATTTAATCACTGAGAAGCAGCTTCTTGTTTCTCGTCTTCCGTCACCGGAGAACCCCTCTGACCTCTTTTTAAACAGTGCAGTGTAACAATTAAGGCGACATTGGGATCGGTGTGTGTGAGATGCGGTTCTACCAAATTAATCGACAGTCGTACCCATACGTACAGATTAAAGGTCTTCCCGGAGGGATAAAGAGCTTTACGTCTGCGTTTTGTTTCAGTTTGAGAGTTCTGATGAAAAGGACTTTACTCTGATTGTTGTAGCTTTAGTTAAAGGCTTAATCCAAAGGGCTCTTGTAAGCATGCTTTTAAATGATTTCCCTTTTTTCTTGTGCCAAATCTCAAATATGTCCATTAAATTTTAACATTGCAGCCCCCCCCCGCAAAGCTTCGTGCGGATTCACTTCCTGCTCTTTGATAAATCCCCGACAAATTCGGATTCATCCCAGATCTGAGCAACGGCGTCCGAACCCGCTGTGTTTTTCCGTGCTCGGTGAACAGAATCGCGGCCGCTAATGTGACTCGCGCTCCTCCCTCGCTCTTGTGTGAACGACTTTGGAGCTAACGAGATTTGGCCCCTTTCACGAGAGGCATTAGTGAGGCCAACCGTGATGTCAGGTGATCGGACCTCACAGGGATTAGAAGCACTTCACAGACCCGCGCCTAACTTTGACCAGACAGTGTGAAAACTAACGAACACGGCAGCCAATAACGGGTTCCGTAAGGACGATTAACTCCCTCTGGAGTTTGTGACCCTGTTAAAATCAAACGGAACGATTAGAAGTAAAGACGCCGTCGACATGAAGGAGTCAGGACGAGGCATTACAACTGCTTGAAAAGTGCGAAATCCCAGAATAAATCCCGGTGGGTCTGACCACACCGATGTCCCGCTCTGTGGAACAACGCAATAATGATGGCTGTTGCACTGGAAAGGGCATAAATATTCATCTTCAGACAGGAAAACACACCCACAGGGAAGATGTGTTTGATAGTATGAAATTAGCACAACTGATTGCTGACAGTTGCAGTAAATCCTAATTCCGCGGTTCCAGTTTTTTTTCCGGTCTTGATGGAGGCGCTTGCACACACATAGACACACACACACACACACACACACACTCACAGATGCACAGACACACACGCATGCATACCTAAGGTCAGGGGTCGGCGGTTGTCAACACCAGGTCACATTAAACACGTCCACTCTAAAGAGCTGGGTCACCGTCTGGGGTTGAGGGGAATATTCCTGCTGATGTTTGTTTCCCTGGGGGGGCTCCTGGGAGGACGAGGGGATGTAAATAAACACCAGCATGGAACAACAGTCATTTAGAGATGACACCGTGATGAACCTCCTCCAGATCCAGCCCGATCCGGCTCGTCTAAACATGGGAAGAACCATCAATTTAAGAGTAAACAGGAAAGGAGGGACCTTGTGATTATGGAGCTGCGATGTACAGATAGAAGGGGGGGGTAGTCCTAAACTTCCGTCAACTTCACAGAGATTATGCATCAGATTATGCTGGTGAGTTTGAGCGGAATAACCCTGCAGCACCTCAGACAACGAATAAGGACGCGTTAAATAACCCAAATGACGTCTAATTTACAAACGTCGGTAGGTTCCCTTGAAAGTATCGCCCAAAGATTTTCCTTCAACTTGTGTGGAAGTTTCATGTCTGCGTCGATGCTTGCTGATAGATTAACCGGACAGTCCGGTCTCACTGGAGACGTTGTCTTTGGCGATTGATCACGGCTCGCTCAGACAGGCCGTTGGAGAGACGGGCCGTTACTGCGGCGCTGCTCCGCGTTCAGCCTGGTACAGGCGGAATGCAGCGGCTCTCCGGGGATGACATCATCTTGCAGCGTTTTATTCCAGGCTGACCTGTAAAAGAGACTAAATGCCTCTCCGTCTCTTTCCCTTCACCCCCCACCCCCCTCCTTCCGTCCTCGCCACTGATTTTACGACTGACTCAATTAAAGCCATCGCAGAATAGCAGCGTGTTTGTTACACTGGAGCCCCCCCCCACCAGCTGTGCTTCCTGATCTCCAGATCAGCTTCACCAGTGATAACAGCATCGAAGAATACATTAAAAAAAAAAAAAATCTATTTCCAATTTTAAGCTACTATTTAATTATTCTCAGGAAGGAGTGACACATCCCACAATCCCTTGCTGTTTCCAACAAAAGTCCTTTTTACGGACCTGTTTATGTTATTTAGTTCTTCTAGCCTTAAAAAACTGTCACATTTATCAGCTGGTGTTTTCCTCCATTTAACTCGTACCAAACTGAACTTTTAGTTTTCGATGTCGAAGCTGTAACTGGATACTCCCATTTCCTGTCATATGTGAGCATGAAGGTCCATCCTAATGGTTTTACAGAGAGAAACTACGAAAACAGAGAGCTCACGTACAGAGGTACAGGGTTCACGTTACACGGGGACATTTATGGATCTATTTTCAATTTCATTTTCATGGCTCGATAAACTCTCTTTGCACGCGTTGCTTTTATCTCGTTGTGGGGGCAATTTGGCTGCTCGGTGCTCTTTCGTGAGCTCCAATCATGCTTTCCAAGGAGTGAGCTCCTGAAAGCGTGCAGGATGACAAACATCGCTAAGAACCGATGAAGACGTTGATGACGTCAACCCGATTCTATTAACACTGACAAACTGATGATGAGCAGTCAGCTGATGAGTGGAGCAAAGGAAGCGCCAAAATGTTATAAAATAAGTTTAAATAAGGTGTAAATGTGGAAAATGAGGAGTGACAGTTGAGCAAACAATAAATACCTCCCTTTCTATTTACTTCTTAATTTAGTGGGCCGTTGCATAAAAATGGAAGAGAACAATAAAATGATGCATGTGAGCACGTGTGTGTGTATGTGTGTGTGTGTGTGTGGGCAGGTTTGAGTACTTGGGTGGGGCCAGTGTGATGACATCACAGCAGGTGTCACCCTGTGAGAAAATCCAGGAGAGGAAAATCACAGAGGACGGCGAGAGGAGCGCATGTGTATTTGTGTGTGTGAGTGTGTGTGTGTGGGATAATATGTCGCTACAGAGGAAAGAAGCTGTGAGTGTGCGAGAGACTGCTGGTGTATAAACCAAAGGTTGCGTTTTTAACTATGGAGTGTGCGTGTGAAGAAGCGACAGAGAGGGAGAGAACGATACAGAGACCCAGCAGCTATCACGTGAGTGTGAGTGTGTGTGTGTGTGTGTGTGTGTGTGTTGACTGTGCGTCCTGTCATTTTGTGACCAGGCCTGTCTGTCTGTCTGTCTGTCTTCATGTTACCGACCTTATATTCATCCATTGAAAGCCCTTTCTGCTCAGATCAGGTGACCTTCAGTGCGCTTGTGTTGCAGGACGTTTCACTTCTTTCCTCTCTGTTGTGTTTGAAGGACACGTGTGGATGCTTCACTTCACTCCCTTTAACACGTGAACAGCTTGAGGTGTCCGTCTGAACGGAGACTTCAATGACTCGGCGCCGAGCTCTCAGTTTGTGGCCTTTGTTTGCTGACACGCTTGTTCATTTGCGTTCTGGGTGAAAGTTTTTCAGAAGGGAGCCGTGCATACGCAGAGTCGTTGTGTTTGCTGTGTGTAAAGTGTGTGTGTGTGTGTGTGTGTGTGTGTGAGAGGATAAGTGAAGACTCAAAAAACAAAAGCACAGAGAGCGGGGAGATGAACCTGTCGCAGGGATCTAACCCTCGTGTTGAAATGAAACTCCAGGTGTGTTTGAATGGGGCGTAGGTCATGTGACAAAGCGAACGAATCACTCGTGGTCCGAGGGGAGGACCGATCGGACGTGACGTCTCCATGTTCATGGAGGTGAACCTGCAGCTGACAGCCAGAGCCGGGCTGGTTCCTGTGTGATCCCAGCGAACACCTGAAGCTGCGCCCGGAGGGAGAATGGGGTCAGACGACCATTTGATTATTACAGTTTGGGCGCTGGGGGGTAACGGGGACGACTGCGCTGGTGCATCTTTATGATCAGTCTGGGGGGGGGTTGAGGGATCCTCAGCTAGAACACGCTCACGTCCAGGATCTGCCGAGGAGCAGTTCGATCCCAGCTGCCGACGCCCAACGAAGCCATGACTGTTCCGGTGCTCGTGTGTGTGTGTGTGTGTGTGTGTGTGTGTGTGTGTCGGCCTGCTGACTTCTTCTGACCTGTGTGTTCTTCTTCAGTTCTCCAGAGATCAGTTCATCCTGGAGTGTCCTTCTGAGAAGCTACGCAAAGAGCTGGAGGAGGAACTGAAGATGGACTGTGAGGAGCTGCGGAGTCACGCCTGGTACCACGGAGCTATACCGAGACAGGTGGGAAAGACACACACACACACACACACACACACACACACACACACACACACACATGCATGAAAAAAATCTGAGTCACCAGTCACTCCCTGCAAAAGCATGGTTCAAAACTTGTTGAACCTGATCACCTAGACCACACACAAACACACACACATACAGACTACAGACTACAGCATTGTAGCCTGGACAGCAGAGTTACAACATATTTGTGTGTGTGTGTGTGCGTGTATGATACAGAGTGAGATAGTCCCATGTTACAAAGCCTCCTCTGACATGTAATCATATTTAATTAGCTGCTTCCTTTGGCTAAACTACCATTATAAACTACACAAACACTTGCTTAATTAAAGTCTGTAACATGTACGTGTGTGTATGCGTGTGTGTGTGTTTGTTTTTGCTGCATCGAAAGTACTAAACTATATGTTTCACCAGTGAAGTGAGGACATTCTGGCTGGTCCTCACAACTTCACAGTTCTGTTTACAGGTTCAGGTTAGGGTTTAAGTCTGGAGGAGTCCTCACAAAGAAACACAATTACCAAATAAAACTATAAATAAAACGATAAATCTAAGAAATAAGTATTACTAATGTGTCTAAAGCTTAAAGATTCTAAATGGGTTTTTTTTTTTAACTGGGGTCTTGCGTAACTGCGTCAAACCAGATGGATCCGAGATCCTAGAGGCGGCAGTAACAAGCGACCGCCATCGGCTTTAATTAAATGTTTAAAGTGGAAACAAACTCCACGCGTGTGTGCACATGCATGCATGCGTGTGTGTGTGTGTGTTTACACGTGGACTGATATGTGATCCCATGTGTTGTTGCAGGTGGCAGAAAACCTGGTGCAGCGTGACGGAGATTTCCTGATCCGGGACTCACTGTCCAGCCCTGGCAGCTACGTCCTGACCTCCCAGTGGAGAAACGTCGCCCAGCACTTCAAAATCACCAAGAAGGTAGGATCCCCTCCAGCCCGCCGCCGCCGCCGCCGCCGCCGCCAAACGGAGGCTGACGGGCGTGCGCGCGTCCCTCAGGTGGTGGCGCTGAACGAGGCCTACACCAGAGTGGAGTTCCGTCTGGAGAGGGAGGGCTTCGACAACGTCCCCGCCCTCATCCGCTACTACGTCGGCAACAGGAAACCCGTCTCCCAGGTGAGTCCCCATCAGCGCCGGAGCTGCCGTCCTCCACGCCGGCGCCCTCTGAAGGCTCCGCCCCCCCCGCCAGGTGGTCGGCGCCATCATCTTCCAGCCCATCAACCGGGTCATGCCGCTGCGCTGCCTGGAGGAGAAGTACGGCGTCTCCAACAACCACCGGGAGCGTCTGATGGCGCAGGAGAGGCGGAGTCAGAAGCGCCTCAGCCTCAACATCGCCAACGGGCACGCGCACGACGGCGCCCAGGCTGCGCGCGACGGCGCCCAGTGCCACGACGGCGGCCAGCTCAGGTCAGTGGTCACCTTGACAACGGTGGGGGGGGGGGCTCCTTTTGGCTTTTACCGCGAGGCCGTATCCATCCATCATCATCATCATCATCATCATCACCATCAGGCCGCGCTATCTGTAAACAAACAAGTTTTACGAGCTTCCTGCTCCGATTGGGTTACGTAAGAGCACCCAGGCGTACGGGACAGCGCTGAGGGAAATGGCGATTCCGTCCTTTTCCGTTTGAGAATAACAGCGACTGTGAACCGTTCCAGGATGAAGGATCGCTGCGGCAGCCAACCCGCCAGTCTGAACCAGGTCCACGACCGGCGACGCCCACTCAAGGCCCACCAATCAGAGAGCTACCTGCCTCTCGGTAAATAAATACCCACAATCCCCCGTTTTTCGATTCCAGGACTAGACGTGGTCTCTGGGTCTGATCTGAGCTCTCCCTCCCCAGGATCCAAACCTCAGCCCCCCCTGCCCGCAGACCCCCTCCCCCTGAGCCCCACCCACAAGTCCCCGGTGTTCCGGACGGGCAGCGAGCCGGCGCTGAGCCCCTCGGTGCCGCGGAGGTCAGCGGAGCTCCTGTCAGGTGAGCAGGCTTCGTCGTCGGCGACGACGATGACCCGACGTCGGCGGACGCCGGCGTTCCTGAGCCCACGGTCGTGTGTTTCAGGTCAGCCAATCAGGGGCTCCGACAGCCAGCTGTGTCCGAAGCCGCCTCCCAAACCCAGCAAGGTGCTTCTGTCCCGTCTGTCTCCCCCCTCCGACTCCCCCCGGTTGAACGCGCTCCCACTGGACTCCTCGTGTACGGAAGCGCCGGCGTTCCCGCGGCGCAGTGGAGGTGACGACTACGATAAAAAAACGCTAACGTTCAAACAAAAGCGAACATTAAAGGTTCATATTTCGCTGAGCGTCTCTGTCTCCGATGTCCTCAGCTCCTCCCCTCCCTCCCGTCAAACCACTCAAGTTCCACCTCCAGCTGCAGCCCGCGGAGCGACCCCTTGGCTCCTCCCCCTCAGGAGGCCCGCCCTCCGACGCGCTCCAAGGCCCCGAAGCTCTGGCGGGCTCTGGCGAACCCGACGCGGCCAAGACGCCGACGGGCGTCGCCTTCGACCTCCAGCCGCCGCCCTGCGGCCACGTGGAGAGGCTGAGGAGGGAGGAGGGGGGCGGGGGGAGGGGGGAGGAGGAGGCGGGCGCCGGGGGGAGGAGAGGCCTGGACAGAAGCTCCTACCATCACGCCATCGCCTCCTTGGAGTACACCAGCGAGGAAGAGGAGGAGGACGGGCAGAGGGAGAGGAGGAGGGCCGGCTCCCTGCGGCCCGTGGTGGAGACGGAGTCGGCGTTCCGGCCGGCGGATTTCGGATCCCGGCTCCTCCCGGCGGAGAACAAACCGCTGGAGATGTCGGTCCTGAAGAGGGCGAAGGAGCTGCTGCTCAGCCACGATCACCAGAGCATCGCCAGACACCTGCTGAAGGCCGACTGCCAGGTGAGCGCGCGCGCACCCGCCCGAGTCAGACGGGACCGAAACCCACGGAGTAATGGATTCCGTGGGGTTTTGATCGCCTTCCTCCAGGTGGCGAGGATCACCGGAGTGACGCCGGAGCTCAGGGCGCAGATGGGCGTGTCCTCGGGTCTGGAGCTGGTGACGCTGCCCCACGGCCAACAGCTCAGGCTGGACCTGATGGAGAGGTGGACATCACACTCACACACACGCAGTCTGTTGGTGTGAGCGGCGGTGCGCCTTACCCATGTTGTCACGACGACCGTCTCCCAGGCACCACACCATGGCCATCGGCGTCGCCGTGGATATCCTGGGGTGCACGGGCAGCGTGGAGGAGCGCGCCACCACCTTAAACCGCATCGTCCTGGTGGCGTTGGAGCTGAAGGACACGGTGGGCGACCTGTTTGCTTTCACCGCACTGATGAAGGCTCTGGACCTGCCCCAGGTAACACACACACACACACACACACACACACGCACGTTAAAAACAAAGTCTGAGCTTTGCCATTTCTGCTGTAGATCAGTCGTTTGGAGGAAACCTGGACGACGTTGCGAAGGAACTACACTCAGACGGCCATCATCTACGAGAAAACCCTCAAGCCGTTCTTCAAGAACCTGTACGAGGGCACAGGTACCGAGCTCCCGCCGATCTCTGATGCTAGCAGTCGATCACCGATCAATAACCAATCAATGAGAGCTTCCTCGGATATTAATGCTGTTATCAAGACATTTGCTTCTGGACTTGGTTTACAGTCATAAAACATTGTTGAACTCTGACCTTGGTCCTCCTGCAGCGTCCTCTCCTCCGGCCGTGTGCGTCCCCGTCCTGCTGCCCCTCCTCACGCTGATGGAGCGCTCCTTCACCACGTCGGAGGGGGCGGAGCTCTGGGAGACCAACGATCAGGGCTGCGACATCATGCTGCGCCACCTAGAGGCCGCCCGCTGCATCGCACACAACACGCAGGGCTATGCAAAGAACGCCGAGAAAATCTTGCACGGTAAAAGCAGCCAACGGGTTTCCCTTCCGTATGCTACGTTGATTTCCCCCACGTCCTACTTCTGCCTTTCTCTTTCAGAGTTTCGGTGCGACGACGAGCTGCTGGAGGTGTTTAAAACGGACTTCCAGCTGCGGCTGCTGTGGGGAAGCCGCGGGGCTTCCGTCAACCAATCAGATCGCTACAACAAGTTCAACCTCATCCTCACTGCGTTGTCACGGAAACTAGAGCCGCCATCCAAAACCCAGACGTTAATCTGACGTTGCATGAGCAAGGTCGGGTGAAAGTCAAAGGTCACAAATCCCAAATACGGAAGAATTCTCAGGAGAAAAATGGATTTAACACTTTAGGATGAATTTTCCCTTTTGATTATAAAACCAGATACAAAAAAAAAAGATGAACTCACGTAAAATTGACTCTGAAATTTTGCTGACAAACTGGAAGATTTGATCATTATTATCTTAAGCAGAAACATTCCAGCCATCAGCGCTGATTCCCGACAGGAAACATCGCTGCTGACAGAATCGTGTCAAAAAAGTTCGTTGATTGAACAGAAAAATCGCCTCATCGGGATGTTGCTTGTAAAACAAGCAGAGAAGTAAAAAAAAAAAGGTAGCATTTGTAAATAAAACAGCGAAATTCAGATATTTTTATCACAGATATCTAAAATGTGTAAATGTAGTTTTTCCTGAATCTTTAGATGAATGATGAAAATATTTTTGATCCTGTGTAAATGTGAGCAGAATTAAAGATTAAGTCTGTACATACTGAAATATTAGCATGTCAATAATGTGCCTGTATATATTTTATGTAGAAGATTGTAAAAAAAAAAGGAAAAAAAAAGTTGATTAATTTTATGAACTGCTGTAATAAATGTGTACAAACTGCACTAACGCTGGTGAACGTGTCTGGAACGACCTTCGCAGTCTGCCCGAAGAAAAGCCCAAATTTGCATCACTGGCGTTTATTTTTATAACAATATCCTGTAAGAAGGAAAAAAAGGAGCATTTTGTTCATGTGACAACATTCAGAGTAAAAAGACGCATCAACATGTGAGGAGGGGAGAATATTTAACGCTTAAAAACATGTTTAAATGCAACCGATGCTGTTACTGTATCGACAGACGGACGGAAGGACGGACAGACGGACGGACGCTTCCAGGACAGAAAGATCCTGCAAACTTGATTGTTTCTAATATCTCAGCTGTTTGTTTTTTTTTTTTTTTTTTTTTGCACAACGTTAGAATTCCAGCACGGCATCATACAGAGCTCACAGTTTGGGTTTAAATAGTTTTAAAAAAGAACACTGATGCTACTTTTGGTATGTTTCAAAGTTCTTAAACTGCACAAACAAGCCTGAGTCAACGAGACGACATTATCAGTTCATCAACGAAGCAACTTCTGTACATCGACTGCGGCTCCGACACAGCAGGGGGGGTTCGTCGTCGCAATCACGAAAGAAAGACACAGATCACAGGCACCAGCGAGTTGAGAAGCTGTTTTATCCCCTTATTTAAACCTGATTTTATTGTACTTCCAGCATGATTTCTGACCATCTTTGGATTTTTTGATGGAGCAAAATGAGCACTGGAAGACAAAGACCCCCCCCCCCCCTTAAACTGAAACAATGTCAGACGTGCTTCTGCTGCACCTCAGTCACAACTCAGCAGCGCAGGGGCCAGAGGTCACCGTCTGCAGACCGAGCCAGACGGGGACACGAGAGGTGATCCCCCCTGAGGACAAACAAGAACCTGCAGAAGACGGAGGGGCAGCTTTCCTCTGCAGCAGCCGCACGTCTGCATCAATACCAGGCAGCTCTGAAGGCCTGAAGTGTTCAATCGGGCCTTTAAAACGTGTCTTCAACTCTCCGGAGAGGAACCTCAACGGGATCAAAAACACAAAAAAGGCAAAACTGGAGCCAGGCGAGCACGATTTCACCTTCAAAACGCACGTCATCGCCCGTTTTCCCCGAGCTGAGCAAATGAATGAATAAGTAGCGGTAATAAGTATGACCTCACAGCCACTAGTTAGTGACCTTTCTGTCACTAACTAGTGGTTAAAGTCCTGCAGGAGGCGCAGCACCCCCTCGCTTCTCCAGAGGAAACGGCGCAGGCTGGTGTCGCCACCTGCTGGCCGCAGGGAGTAACGACAAGGAAACCCCACCATGGAAAATAAAGAACGTAGAAAAGCATGCAGGCTTAGAGTTACAAAACGATTATAAAAAAAAAACATCGGGGCAGAAAGGATGGTTTTGTTTTAGTCTACGGACGCTCACGCCTTCGTCGCTACTCCTCAGATTCACGACGCTTTCGGCGCATCGGGGCAAAGTGCATCAAACCCTCCGTCTCCCACCAAACAATCAGCATTGGAACACATTCAGCACGACAACAAGATGCTCACATGTACAAAATCGTTGAAAATAAAGAAACAACACGCGTCAGGTGCGCACATTTACATTCTAACATGTTTTTTTTTTTGTAGCGTCCCAGTCTGTAGATACATATATGTCAGTGGTATATGCCTGCATACGTCACATTCCTAAAAAAACAGCTGATCAGTTGCAGAAATCATGACCCATGAGCTGACCCCCCTTCCCCCCCGCGGTGGCTGATGGGGGATGTAGTCAAGTAGAAGCGCAGCTGCGTCCAGATGTGGAGTCACAGCATCGTCAGTTTTAAGGCAAAGAGACCAGAACTCCCAGACGATGGATGACGTCATTCCAGCCGATGGATTCCGGGGGGGGGCGGCGCCGCCTGCTGGTCGGCTGGTGGAACTACAGCCAATGGGTGACGCGGACGGGGGGGTCACGTGTTCAGAGGACACTAGTTCTGAACGTGCATGGGTTGGACGCACAATCACAAAAAAAAACATGCCGGAGAGCCTTTCAAACAGCGACATTCAACACGCAGGCCGGTCAAAGACACACTCACTCACTCAGTCAGTCAGTCACACACACACACACACTCAGATGAAACACGCGTTCCCGTGAAGGACATGCGACTGTGAGGGAGGAGGCAGGCATGATGGGCAGAGGCAGACATCACCAACACAGCACAGATGATGACGATGAGGAGTTCAAGCGGGTTACTGTTGTTAGTAAGAGCAAATCTGAGCATAAATGACCTTTAACGTGTCACAAACGTGGACACCACGACCCCCCCCCCAACAAGAAACTTGACTGTGAAACTGACAGGCAATGATGGACTCGTCTCCAGCGGAGACAAAGTTGATTCGGCCCTGGTGCGTAAGGCCAGGACTTCTGCGACATCGCTGGGGTCGTCATGCAGAAGATGCAGCATCCTGACTGATTTAACACCCAGGAAATGCAGCCAAGAGGTCTGAGTTAACCCCTCACACCCCAGAAAGCAGTCACTCACAGCTTGTTACTCAAAATTAAAGTCAGCATTATTCTTTTTTTTTTTTTTTTATCTTATTTGGCTGTTTATTCATCATTTTTTCTGTCCTCATTACCCGACCTGGTATCTCAGAATGCTTTGCCGATTGATGGATGTGCGAGCATGCAAACATGCCGGGTTAACTCCCATTCCCTCTCTACCTCTTTCTCTCTCTGCACATCACCCCCACCACCAATTATCAGCAATCAGCATGAGCCCTCCACCAGCCAAGCACATCGCCGGGCCACTCTGTGGCCCTCAGGAACCTGCAGTCACATAGAGGAGAAAGACAGTTACTCACAGACACACAGACGCGCTTTCAAGATTGAAGCACAGTCACTTTCACAGGGACACTCTCGACTGTTCGTGTGAAGTAAAGAAGACCGAAGGGGTTTTCCGTCATTTGCAGCTATAATCTGTTGAAATTCAACAGGACTCAGGAGAGGAGGAGTTGTGCTGGCCTTACAGCCGTCGGCGCCGTGAGCGCTCGTCGCCACAAGGGGGCAGCATTCCACCACGTCTCACTGACGCTCCTCCAGATTCACCTCAAGACTGAACATCCACATAAATAAGTGAATAAAACAAAACTCCAGCTATGAATCACAACACTGACATCAGGTGACGTAAGTGAGGACCTCATTTGCAAAGAATACACCAATTTATCTGCCAGCATTGCCTGCTCCAGCTCACCTTGGCTTTAGTAAGGAAAGTATTTAAGGTTTCGTGTTTTATTTTATCTTTAGATTTTGTTATCTGAATAAGTTTATTCAGAGGATCAGACTAACAGAATACTGAAGGAAACTAAAAGTGTCTGAACTGTTTTAATCAGCACAAGAACAGTTACGATACACATGATCTGTCGATGAAAAAATATTCTTGAAGTCTCTTTAAATAAACGGAAACCATTTTCACACAGTAATTTATCACTTTTGTAAAGATAAAAGCAAAAAACCCTGGAATTATGACTCACATTCAGGGTTTAACACATGATTTAGATTTGAATATTTGCACACGTAAGTTATAGGTTGAAAAAAAGCAAGAAACCCCAAAACCAGCACCGAATCCTGAAGTATTATCTGGACTAACAAGAACCTAAATAATACTGATTCTTCATCTTCAGAAATGTGAATTACTCATGGATTTTTCTTTGTTTTAACATTTATGATCAAATTCTCTTGGAGACAATATAACACTACATTTACTTAATAATTAAGGCCTAAATTTGAACTATTGTCTCCAACTGAGATTATTTCCAATTTTTCAAATAATGTTTCCTTTTATTTAATTTCCTTCAGACTTCAGGACACAAAGCTCCTCGTCAAGGTCGTGGTATCTCACCTCCTGTACACGTCCACGTATTCATACAGGTCAAGAGACTTGTATGCTCGTAGCTTTTCGCTAGTGTGCGCCCTAATTTTTTTCCCAACCAAATACACTTTGGTCACTTACTAACGTCGCGTATTAATGACGTTCAGGAAGCACAAAGGGATCTGGGAGCGGTTGCCATTCGGTAAAGACGGCTTTTTAAAAGTAAGATTCGCAACCTTCTCAATAACGACAGGTGATATGTTTTTCACACCGACAGTGACCAGCACTTATTTGTGTTGACCAAATATTGAAACACAATCCTCTCATGTCGGACTGCTTCTGAGACGTGATGGCTGAGAAACAAAACAAAAAAAAAAACATCAGACAAAAATCACGGCTTTGTGACGCCAAAGTCACCTAAAATCTGTGATAAAACTCCTGGTACAGTGTGAAAATGGTCTCTGTCTGTCACGGTCACAAGATTCTCTGTGAGTGATCCCACCTTCAGTGGTGATGGTCCAAAAACACAGGAAACACGTGGAGACCGACACACAAACACACGGCAATTAAAACTGAACATCAAATCAGTGCTAAAACGTCTCCAGTAAAAGAAAAAAAAAAAAATTAAATCAAAGGGACATAAAAAATAAAATGGTTCTAATATATTACACTAGACAGTCTTGAGACTTTGATCGTGAAGTGGTGTAGCCGTGACGACGGGCTGAGCGAGGAGCTCTCGCTCGAGTGTTTTCATTCCTTCTTTATGCTCAGACACTCACCTGCGAGTCCCAAGGACGCCACAGCAGAGCGTGGGAAGAGGAACGAACGGGACAGAGATGAGATCAAAGGGGAGGGACAGGTGAAATGTTCGTGCAAGCGCTCGGGCTCCGTCTCGAGAGATGGAGGGAAGGGGTGGACGTGCGGAGGGGGTGACAGACGAACGAGAAGGCGGCGTGATTTCAGATGTAGGTGACGGCACCTTTGCTGCTTTTCTCCATGGTGATGTCCACGTACGACGTGGGGACATAACCTTCCTCGCCGTTCTGTTTCCTCGCTCGGGTCCAGCCGTCACCTTTGTCCTCCTCTATGATGTATAGCACCTGTGGAAGAGTGTTACTATTGTTGTTATTGTTGTTGTTGTTGTTATCATGTTGGTGATAGTTAGTCTTCAGCGCTAGTTAGTGTCTTAGTTTCAGGTTAATTTATTTAAAAATCATCCGTGAGAAGAAGCCTGATCAAAATAGAAACTAATTCGAAGAAGAAGTCGTGACTTACCTCGTCTTCCGCCATCGAAAGCGTTCCCTCGTTCTGACCTGAGAGCCAAACAACGACGCAGAGGCGGTCACGTCAGCGTTAAGCGGTTACGTTTCGTCCGCGTTCGCGGAAAGCCGCCGTCGCCCGCGCTCACCGTCGAAGCCGTAGAGAGCTTTGCAGTGTCCGATGACGGGCAGCGGGTCGTCGTCGTCGAACTCGTCGTCGAACTCGTGCGGGTCGGAGTTGGGGTTCCCGGGCTGCGGGGGCTTGGCGTGGTGGTGAGGCGTGTGGTGCTCCTGGCTGGTGTCGTCCGTGTAACTGCCTTCAGGACTGGGGAGGGAGAGGGGGCGGGACCAAAGACGGCGTCTAATCGGCTCTCACGGGGGTTGAAAATGTAACGAGTGCTGAGCCTTGGCGGTTACCTCTCTCGGCCCTGAGGGGTGCGGTGGTGGTTGTCGGCGCTGTGCCGTCTGTCCCTGGAGCTCTGCTTTCCTTCCACCTCCGACAACCAGGTCTGTCCACGAGCACATCGCATCGTCAGCGCCGCTCGTGCGCCCCCCTCGCCGGCGGCCCGCGCCTCTCATACCTCGTTTTTGTGGATTTCCGAGCGCAGCTTCTCCATGTTGCAGATGGTCTCTGATATTTTGGGCTGGAGGCTGCTGGGGTCACCCATCTGTGGGTTCTTCTCATAAACGTCCTTCATCTTGTTCAGGGCGTCTCTGACACAAACGAAAACACATGTTTCATCGGGGGTGGATCAGAAGCTCCGCCCCACCCTTTTAAGGATTTTCCGGATCAAAGCTGTCAATCAAAAGTGAGCAGATAAGCCTGTCTTGAGGTATCTGTTGACAGATGAGGTCTGGTGAAGGTCCTACCTCTGGTCCATCTCTTTCTGGAGCTCTCTGTGGAGTTCATCAATCCTCTGCTGCAGCCTCTTCCTCCTCTGCTCAGGTGGTAAATGGCTGAAATCCTCGAGAGATGGAGCCTTTAAAGAAACACACAGGACGGCATTAAGCTCCACAAACCTGAGGCTGACAGCAGAAGAAGGATGAAGAGGGAACTCATGATTTCATCATCTGGGCTGGTTGGTGGAAGGAGGCAGGAGCTCTAAATCTGCCGACTACTCTGAATTACTGGAGGGAAACATACTTGGGGACAGGCACTCACACATACACACACTTACCGTCTTCACTGACCACTGATGTTTAAACGGTTACATTAGGAAAAAAAATCAACAGGACATGATGTTAGATTGTGAAGCAAATGTAGAAGCAGTACATTTACTGTTGCATCATCATCAATCATCTCAACTGTTACCACAGATTAAACAACGATTGGACTCAATGTGTCCGGATTAGGCTGATAAAAAAATGCCTTCATTTGTAAGCTGGAGGTCAGTTCAAGTTACAAAAGGTGGTTCAGCCACCTGGTGAAGGGTAGCCAATCACAGCTGCCCCTGACAGAAGACAGGAAGTTCAGTCTAATCAGTGGTGGTTCTGGCTGAAGATGATGTGCAACACACACATTTGTGTTCCAGGTAAAGCTTTAGAGCATCAGCAGACACACACTCACTCACACACACACACACACACACACACACACACACACACACACACACACACACACACACACACACACACACACACACACACACACACACACACACACACACACACACACACACATACACACACATCAAATTTAAGCCATGATGCATAAACCATCTCCCCCACAGAGCACTGCATCCAAAACACTCCAAATCCCTCTCTCTCACACACAGGATCACAATCCTCCATTATGTGATTGGAGTGAAATATTTCTTAAAACTGAAAGAAGGAAAAAAGGGGAAACAAATTAAAAAGTCACACAGCCATTAGAGCAAAGAGGATGAAGGTGCCTGCAACTTGTGTTAGATTCAAGTTCAAATGGTCAAATCAAACACAATAAAAGGTGTAAAGATGAATAACAACTAAAAAAAAATAAAATAATTTATCTCAAGAAAAATATTATGGTATATAATATGTTCTACAATTTGCAGACACCTTGTAAATTCCCAAACACCTCAAAAATCCACTCAACAAAAAACAACAACCTGGCTCACCCCTCTCTTCAGAGCTCTCAGATTCTGGGGGATTCTGGGTACTGTAGTCTTTATGTCAGACAGATAGTGGCTCATTTTTTCTGAGCTGAACCGAGATGAAAGAAACATGTGGGAGGAGGATGATGATGATGATGAGGGTGGCGGAGGAGGAGCGGAGGAAGGGGACTGAGAGAGAGAGCAGGAGGAGATGACACAGTCAGGCGAGACGTGTGGGAGTGTTGCTGGTTCACAGTGATTTTGATCTGCAATGGTCATTTTTGTCCCTGTAAACTGTTTCAAGGTCAGGCTGTGGTTCTCTTAAAAGCTTCTGGAGGCAACCCTGCCTGTAATAAAGCCTATAAAGCAAAACCTGAATTTAAATAACATGTTGAAAACTCAGCCTTTAAAAGAAATACCATACATTTGTAAAACACTACAGGATTTATTATTAAACTTTATATTGTTTAAGCTACAGGTGTGAAGTAATTTACTCTGGAATGGGATTAGTGCCCCAAATAATGTGGTTAAATCCAAACAGACAAACACACACACACACCCTGGTGCAACACACAGGTCCCTAAAACCTCTGACAGTTAATCATTAGACAACACTGGTTTTATGGAGCAGGCCAAGGTCCGAGCGGCGCGAGAGCAAAGAGTCGAGGGGTGTTGTTAATGGAAGCAGAACAAGTACAACAGCACAGCTGGAGTGTGAGGAGGATAAGACGTGTTAGCTCTTCAGTTACATCAGACATCTGCAGGACAAACATGATGAGACAATCATCCGAAAGGCTTTCCTACAGGAAGCAGATCAGCTTTCACCCCAATAAACACACATTTGGGTCATGAAAGGCTATAAAAAGGTGACTGATGTTGCTCCCTGGACTTTAGTCCGTTCATTTTTCTTTGGTGCAGCTGATTCGTGTTAATCTTTCACACACGTCTATGTTGTTAAAGTTACATGTCAATATCCTCCTTATGTTTAGTTTAAATAAAGACTTTCCCTTTAATGGACTGTGCTGTAGCTGTGACTTGAACCTGTGGTTCAGTAAATGAACTTTCCCATCATCCCTTGCTCTTGGTACCTTTGGTTTCTTGCCAAACAGCCACAGTTTGTTCTTGGTTCTGCTCATGGGGTGTTTGGGGTCCGGCCGTGGTCCTGGCCCGCCGTCCTTCTCCCTGTCTCCTTTAGGTGTGTTACTAATGGTCCCATCAGAGCCCGTCCTGCTCAGATTCTGACTGAAGTCCTCGAAGGGGTAGTCCCCAGGCGGGTCGAAGCCGGACTTGAAGGACTCCACGACGATGGCTGAATCCTGGGAGAACGAGAGGACAGGAGCGGCTGACGGACGGGCGGTCTGGAGAGGCGAGCGGACCCACGGGCCTCCCGCTACCACGTACCCTTCGCTCATCTACGGCTTTGGCGGCGATAATCATCCCTTCTAGACATTTGGAAATGATAGGAATGACTCGTCGCTCCGCCTCGGCAAAAGTCTGGTACGTCTCCCCGAGTTTCACTGTCCGGCGCTCATCCATGGCCTGTAGGTTCTGTCACACAAACAAGAGGAGGGGGCGGGTTAAGAGGCCTCACAGCTCGGGCCCGATGGCGTCCGCAGTTATTTAGAGAAGCGGGGCACCCTCAGCTACCTTGAAGATGTGTGGGATGGCGTTGTTGAAATGTTTCCACTGCTCCGCGTTGAAGTTCTGCAGCTGCGAGGCGTACTCGTTCTTGCTCTCGTCGGCGGCATGCGTCCTGGCGTACAGCTGGTTTTTGGCCTGGACAAAGCGACAGCAGCAGCGTCAGAACAAAGCGACGCGCACGCCGACGGCCACGGACGACGCGGACCGCGAGCGAACTAAAGTCCGCTTCAAAGAAAAGTGTGCCTGTATTAAAATAGAAGCCATCGACATCAATCACAGATTTCAACTTGTAGACGGGACGACTCTCATTTTTAGGCAAACACAGCGTGGTGGCTGTGCTATCCATCATAAAAAGCAGAAGTCGGTGAGTTTCTCACACCGACAGCTAATGATTAAAAGCGGCTGCTGCAGGTGCCTCTTACCCTCTCCACATCTGATTTGGTGGCGTTGTTGTCATTATCCAAGCGTTCAAAGGTGATTTGGGACTTCTCTGCCTCTTTACACTCTCTCTCAAACTTCTTTTTACTCTGAAAACGAAGCAGAAGAGAGCAGAAGGCTGAAAGGAAGGATTTTCCTCTCTTTGGACCTCATCTTCAGTGCAATTCTGCCAAATACACGCTCATACAATTTTGATGTCAAACCCAGATGCTTTATTCCCAATTGTAAATTTTGAAGGAACAGATCAGAACTGGCCATCAAACTGTCCCATATCAGCGATCTGAGAATGTCTGTAATATTAAGGCTTTCGTTTGTAAAAGTGATTTAGCCGCGCTTCATTTCAGGCTCACTGTGCTGCTTCACTGAGGCGAAATGACAAAGTTTGTCTCCCGCTCCAAATACCTCTGGCTCTGACTGTATTTCACTTCCTGCCAGCCCATCTGGGTCACATTAGCAGTGAAGGAATCATGGAGAAGAGCTGAGACTTTACAGTCCAGTCATTAAATAGTCATGATTAGTCACAGGGACACAACACCCTTAGTCAGATGTGCCACAAACTTACTCAAATGTAAAACTACTCTCAGCATTTCCGCTCTTTAAAGGCTTTAAAGTAGCCAATTGGCCGATTACAAATCAAATAAAAAGAGATGAGAAGAGAACAAAGTGAATATCTCTAGAGGCAACATTCAGGTTTTCAGGGGTCAGATGTGGCCTCTAGTATGTGGTGTGTGTGTGTTTCCAGGTCTTGGCTCTACCCTTGTTCTAAGGAGTAGATGATTCCCAGAAAGAAATAGGTAAGGAGTCTGCTGCCTGTGATTCATCAGAAACAGTCTGATATTCTAATGGCTTTGAATCTGCCCACTGAAGGTACACCAAGTTCATGATTCTGCTGAAAAATCCTTATGCTAAAAAGCATTTGTGAAAGTGGGGGCCCCTCGTTTGTCCCGCAGTTACCCCCACTAGCATTTTTTGGATTCTTCCTGAAAGACGAGTGCAGCTGGCTGTTGCTAACTGAGTATTTCCACCAAATGCTGATTTTTCCCCTACTCCTCCCTCCTGCCACACTTACGTTGTCCATCTGCTTCCAGCACTGATCCATGTACTGCTGTGCTTTCCTGCCCTCCTGGAGATGCTGCACACACAAACGCGTACACACGACACAGTGACACAAGCACAGGAAGAAACATGGAATAAAACAGTCAGACAGACAAACACAATAACTGGACTTTGAAACTTATGTCACAGCTCCATTTATGATCAAATCCAAAAGTATTATTTACACTGTAAGCGTATATTTGCATTTCTTTGTGCGGCAGAAAGTGAGGCTCATTCATAAAGTCCTCATTATCAGCAATAGCTGAACACTCGGTGTGATTACTGGCAATCATTTGCAAGGAGTGAAAAAATAATTACAAATGTTTCACCAATGCTGCGTTATACGCCAGGGGGCGCTGTTCTCCCAAACCGTCCACAACGTGTTTCATGCATTTAGAAATGCCAACAGAAACGCCTTGAGGGGAAATGGTGACAGCAGTGGAGATTTGCTTTCATTCATCAACAGGTGCCTGTGTTAAAACTCACATGCTTTCTCTGAGCTTTGAGCTCTTGGCTGTACTTCATCAGCTCTCCGTACACTTTATGAGCCATCTCCTCGGCCACCAGCTCCCTCTGACCGGCATAATCGTTGAGCTCATTCAGTATGGAGTAGAAGGACAGACATGACGTGAACCTGCAACAAACACGTCATTTAAAAAAAAAATAAATAAAAATGTAGGTTCCGTTTGACACAGAAACTGAGCACATTAAAGAAGGGGTATTGCACTTGCCAAAACAGCGATCTCATTTAATTACCAAATTCCCTGCTCAGCATGGAGCCGCCGTACAAGGACCGAAGCAAAGAAACTCACCGTGGCTCTTCGTCCTTTGAGCGTTTTGGACAGTATTTCTTCACCAAGCCCCTGAAAAGTCAGAATTTTAAAATTACTGGCTGGTGTTTTTAAAAGTTCACATAAATACACACAGCAAAGAGGATGTATGCATTTAATTCACAATTGAAATATCAAAGCCTCCGTTGCCTCCAGCTCCATTAACACAAGCCGCAGGAAATGAGAGTTAATGATTAATCTTGAGCATAAGAACGTATGTGAACTTAAGCACACACATGTATATAAGAGAAGGTGGAAGGACTCTATATCATGATTAGTCTCAGATTAAAAGACATGAGTCAACAGAGGTGCAGCAGAATGTATTTAAGTCAAATTGTTTAAACCCTTAAGACCTGATACAGCATAGACATGTGTGGATGGGGCCATGGGTCCAAGTGGGTTAGATATGCACCAAGCAAGTGAAATTGACTGGCTGAGGTGATTACATGCATGTAAAGGAAAGTTAAAGCTGAACAGAATTAATGGAAGCACATTTGCTTCAAAAACTTCACATGAACAGACACATGACCTCTTTTAGGACCAAGAGTGAAGCCCCGTTGTATATGCTTTTATAACTATACATATTTTATACGTATGTGCATTTGTGCGCGTGTATGCATGCGTGTACCGGAGCTGCTTGGCGTAGTTTTGCTCTATCTCCAGCCGCTCCTTGACAAACTTTGCATAGCGCTCAAGGAAGTCGATGCCCCACTGCGTGTGTTTGTCCAGACTATCAAACTGGTCCTGGAGATGGAAAAAGAAGGGAGGGGTCAGCATGGGGGTGTATTCACATTCATTTCTCCGATTGCTTGAAATATTAAAATGTAAGAATTCTGCAAAAAACATACGCATGGGAAGAAGTCAAAATGATTTAATGCAAAGGAAAGTGAAAAGGGGTGACTATTGATCCATCCCTTAATTGCCTTCTGCTGATCTAAGATCAGCGGGGGCACCAGTTTGGGCACAAAGCCCCAGACTTCCCTGTCATCAGCCATGTGGGCCAACTCTGACTGGGGGATCCCGGGAGCTCCCAGGACAGGGGACAGGTGGAGAGATTATATCTCCACCTGTCCTGAGCATGAACCGAGGTCTGCTCCCATTTGGGAGAAGCCTTCCTGTCTGTGCTCGGCGGCTGTATTCCGAGCCTCTCCCGGGTGACTGAGATTCTCAGCCTAGATTCTCTCTCAGCGGAGAGAACCCGTCTCTGCTGCTTGCACCCGTGACCTTGTGCTTTCCCTCGTGGCTGCAGGTGAAGGCAGGGACAAAGACTGACTGGCGGATTGCGACTTGTGCCTTCTGGCTCAACTCTTCATCACAGCAGCGCAGTGTTGCACCAGCCTGCACCTGCTGCTCTGATTCTCCGATCGACCCCCGTGCTCCATCATTCCCTCGCTCGTGAACAAGACCCTCGGATACTTAAACTCCTTCATTTGGTGCCAGAGCGCGTCCCGCCTGGAGTAGGCGATCCATCTGTTTCCTACTAGGAACCACGGCCTCAGATTTAGAGGTGCTCATCCCTCTCGCTTACGCAGACTACTCATCTTTCATCTCTAAATGTGCTCTAGTAGAGAACCAGCTGCAATGTTGAAAGCCTGACCAGCCTCCTGGGAGCTGGGAATGTGTCAATGGAGCGTTTGTCTCATTAATAACAGGCCCTTAGTAATCAAGAGCTAGTCTAAAGCCCTTAGAAAGATAGAATCCCATCTTCCACTTACATCACTGTGATGACCCCCCCCCCCCAAACAAGTAAACACTCATTCACACCTGAGTGTAAACACTCCGCCTTCTCTAGTCGCCTGAATGACCCGATGGACACCCCCATCAAGTGCTTTCTATGGCCTTGGCCGAGCTGACTGCTGCTGGGTAAATGCTCCCCAGTCTGATACCAGCGTGTTCTGCAAGCACACTTTTCCTGCTCTCGTCAGCCCCGTCTGTCTATTGCCGGTTGCATCAGCCTGTGTGATGATGTGCATGAATAAGTAATGGGGTATGAGCTCATCCCGTAGTTTGTGGCAACCTCAGCCCAAGTTGGATCACAGGGGAGATGACAGCATCCCTGGGCGCCGAATCCGTTTGCTGGCAGGAAAACGTAGCTGGAGGACGAATTAACGACGTGTGGCAGCGCTGCAGCACCTGCACGAACAGATGCATTTGTCCCTCAATGGCTTTTCAGCTGCACTCTGGGATCTAGTTCTGGTGCATCGTAGAGAAGCTGGTAACATCTTTCTTTGCATCGAACTTCCCTTAAAATGGGTCATTGAATTGAGTGAAAAAGAGATGATGAAGTTCCGAAATGTCAGGACTGTGAAGAGAGGAAGTGAAGGGTATCGCTGGAAAGTGCATCATTTTAGAAATGAGCATGTGATATATAGTTCAGTTTATGGGCTTTATGGTGCAATTTTAAAATAATGTGACTGATATTCTTTCATTTTTAGGCTTTCTACGAAATTTCTCAGTGGAGGGCTGCTGCCCCGTTTACAGTTTTATTGAGTTTTATTCTCAGCCTGAGAGAATAAATTAGTCATTTAATTTGCAGACAACAAGAGCTAAAGGCCAATGAAATCCCAGTCTGCACACTCTCATAACCAGCCAGACAACGAGGCAGATTTTCTCAGCCAATCAGAGCTGGTGTGTGTCTGTGGGAGAGGGGTTAATTAACATGAAAACTCCTGCTACAACAAAAGACTCATTACTGAAGCATTCCAGAGGCAACGACCCACACACACACATATACACACACACACACACATGCTCAAGTTTGCATTCGTGGAGAGTTTTAGCATCTTTGTGAGGACTTTCATTGATATCATGTGACCCACAGCCCCTTACTTGAACATCACATGTCACAACCTGACCTAAAGCCCAACCCCAGTCTAACCTGGACCCTAAAACCAAGTTCTAACACCCAATGAGCACTTTAAAGTTGTGAGCACAAAGCAGTGTCCTCATTTCTCAAAAATGTCCTCACTTTGATAGAACAATGTGGATTTTGGTACTCAGTATGTAACATGAAGAAAAATACACACAGACACACACACAAACACACACACAGACCACAGACAAACCCCCCCCCACACACACACATACACACACACAGACAAAAAACTGGATGGGAAATGTCAACTTGTCTGGAACACTGGTATCGCTTTGAAACCCAGAGGCAGTGTCTGCACTCTCTGCACTCTGTGTGTGTGTGTGTGTGTGTGTGTGTGTGTGTGTGTGTGTGTGTGAGTGTGTGAGAAATAGAGAACATTTGTAGATAGAAGGTAAGTAATGAAACAAGTACAAAACAAGAATATTGACCTTTTCCTTTCTTTTTTTTTTTTTTTAAAACTACAAATACATCATCCATCTTCGAGTGCTTCATCCCTGAACGGGGTTGCAGGGGAGTCTATCCCAGCTGCCTTTGGGCAAGGCGGGGTACACCCTAGACAAGTGACCAGCTCATCACAGACAAACATTCACACATAATTCCAATCCTCCTCTCCCACAAATGTCTTTGGACTGCACACAGAAATCCCCCCAGGGGAATATAACCTTTGCTGTAATGTCAAAATGTTAAGCACTGCAACACCGCTCCCCCACCCAAGAAAAAAAACCAAAACCCAGATTTTTACTAAAAAAATGTTACAGTCTGCAAATAAACAAAATCACAATACTGATAACACATGATCCGCACCTTCTTTAATGTGATTGGGCACTTTTGATTTTGCGGAGTTGGTGTGTTTCTGGGTAAGTGACCAGGAGGTCAACACACACCCAGGTGACACACACTTTTCTTTTCTATTACTGAGATCATCTGAATTTAAAGGTTTGGATTGTAAATGAACTGACATGCTCTGCATGAAACGACTGACAGCACTGACCACATTTGTCTGTTTGAAGATTAAAACGTGATGACAGATTTTTCTGAATGTATTATCTTTCTTCTGAATGTGGGTACTGATAATACTCATAGTTTATCAACAATAAAGAATCCTGATAATCAAGATCATTTCATCATCACAACCCCTCTACATAGTACACAGCTGGCTGTATTACAGTGCTGGGAACTTATATTCAGTGTTGGCCACCTGAGAATCCAGTTTTATACTGGGATGGAGAGTAAATGGTGTAGAAAGAACATTAGAGCTCCAGTTTGGCTGCACTGACGTAGCGATGACATAGTTGGAGGCTACGTCAACACCAAACAATCAGGGACACGTCAGAGGCATTAAAAAAGGATGAACGTTAGTGTACACTGGAGCGGCAGCCCGAGGAGAGCTCTGCACAACTTCACCACACCAGTGGTTTCACAACAGCAACGCTAGCTGACGTCTGTTGAAGCTCAGCTTATGATTTGAATTTGCGTGCACGCCGCTCGTCGACAAACATCAAGTGTGTTTAAAAAAAAATTAAAAAATCTGCCATTGCTTGTGTTCTGGCGCAGCTTTGTTCTGTTAGAACACCTAAAAGCTGGCTGATCTCTTCATGAACACACACACAGAAACACAAATATGAACAATTCCTCTCACAAGATGATCTATTTTCATGTTTTTTTTTCTATTGTACGCTATTACACACTATCCAGTCACTGTGAGTGATTCATGGATGTTGAAATTACAGGTCATTTTACTGGATTAAAGACAAGCAGCCTCAGAGATTACAGCCGTTTATGAGTCAGTGCCCAAATGTTGTGACTGCATCAGGTTAATTATTAAATCTTATACCATGTTTGGGTATGCGTGTGTCCGACAAGGTCCTACCTACTTTCAAATCAAACCATTAATTTGTCAGCAAAATGGTCCCGGTCGGCTGTTTCTTCCCGTTACGTAAGAGCCGGAGCGTCTCTTTCTCAGTCTGTAGATGGTTTATGGTTGGATTACATCACAGCCTCAGAGTTCACCAACAGCTGTACAGATGTTGAACTGTGAGAAAGAACTAAAAACACTCATTTAAACAGTAGTTCTCTTGTGCCAGCTCAGGAAAAGAAATGTATCATTTAACTACTTCAGCTCATCCTGGATTTGTTGATACAATATACATGAATGGTAGGAAAATATGGCCAAAAGCATATTTTCAGATTAAAATCACAGCTTCAAACAATCCAGACTCCTCTGTGCGCATTAAACCCACGAGGAAAAAGTACAGTCCTGCAACTAGGCCATTTTTGGAAGTGAGGAAACCACCACAGAACTCCATTTAGACCAAAGCTCCAACTGTGGACAACCAGAGTTGCACAGAAGTTCCTGAGATGGAAAAAGTCTTTATATGAAAGAAAATACTTGGGATTCAGTTGTTGCCAAACAGAACAACTTTTATTTACAAGTCATCAGATCGTCAATTATTCCAAGTGTTATGGCACACACAAACACACACACAAATCTGTGAACTTGTGTTTCTAGAAAGCTAGAGTTCAACATTACCCTGATGTTGTCAATGTGCCCGTTGACATGAACATAAGTGGGAGTAATACATCTGAGTAACAGTGTAACACGTGGACAGGGAGAAATGTGTGTTAATCTGTAACAGCAGATTACATGATTACTTGAATAATCTTACACCACAAATCTGAGCCATTTCCCAACATTTACGAAGTAAAATGCACTTTGGAACAATATTTTATGCAGTGTCAGCTGTAAATAAGAAATCCAAACAAAAGGCTGCTCAATGCGTAAGCAGCTTTAGGATAACTAACTAAAGAATGATGCTGTGTGCATGTGTTTGTCATTTGTTGATATAAACACAGATAACGCTTCCTTCTTCTGACCTACATTATTACAATAAACACTGCTGCTGCTGCAAAAAATCCAAAATGATTTCTCATGTTTACTTTTCAGATGGAGAAAAAAGCATTTGTTTTTTAACTAACGTGTATGTGTGTGTGTACAGCTTCATGGAGGGAGAATCTCCGCTGCATAGCTGGATAAATGGAAAAATAATTTCTCTTGTGAGGGCAAGATCTGAGGATCTGTTCACACTGCAGCCCCAAATCTGATTTTTATCTTGGAAAGATCTAATTTCCTGTACTGTGAACAGCGCAAATCCCATTTCAACACGTGACTTCAGTGCAAGCCCGGGCAATCTAGATGTGCCAGCCCGTTGTTTAACTGCAGTGCAACAAGCAACGGCCGCCAAGATGGAATAACAGCGCAATGTTGGGCGAGGAATGTGGCGATTTGGATCGCTCTTATCCATCATTGCGTCCAACTGGTGTGACAGCTCAGAACCACGACTCGAACCCACCAGGAGAAACTGGAAAGGGAGAGTTCGCATGTCCATTGTCTCACTGCTCACACTTCCGTGTTGATGCACCGTTACCGTGGCAACCAATCCGGACCGGGCTCCGAAGTGCGGATGCAACACGATCTAATTTGACCCCTTGCAGAAGGCATCGTGGACACTCGGGCTTCAAGATCAGATTTGATTGATCGGATTTGACCTGTGAACAGAGCCTGAGGAAGATCGGGAGCCGTGTTTCATCTCACAGATCCCATTCTGCTGACAAACACTTCCTACCTGTCTGCAGTGCGCACACACACACACAAACACACACTCACACACACACACACACAAATAAGAAAGAGAGACACACAGGCCCTCCTTTGAGCAGCTAACAAGTCAGGTTTCACGGCAACTCTATCCCCTCTATTGTGTCACACATGCATGCATGCGCGCGCACACACACACACACACACGCACGAATATGAAAGAGAGAAGGGGAAAAGAGAGAGAGATATCCTGGTAGACTGGTTAGACAAGAGGCTGACAGAAACAGATGATAGGATGTGCCTCCGTCTCAGAGATGATATAACCTGATCAGGTGCAGGACATGACCTGTTAATACTCAACCGTGCTGTAACCAGTGTGACCACCCCTCGACCTTCGTGGCCGTTTACGACCCCCTCCGATTGCGATGGTGTCAGCCAGAGAGAAGTAAAACTCTCTTCCTTGGTTAACTAGGTCAGTTGCTCCGTCACCGTCGGAGCCTCCTGGAGATAAACGCGGTCTTCAGGAGGATCGCAAAGACAAACGTCAGATCCTGAACAACATTCACACTGTGAAGTGAGAAAACACACACGTGCACGTGTGCACACAAACACAAGGTCACCTTTGGGTCAAACTCCAACTAATTACATACACAACCAGGACAGTAACCCAACCAGGCCTGCCAAATAATGTAGCTCCTAAAGTTCCACATCACGATAATAGCAGATGTGTAATGCCTGCTTTCACACAGAGACCTCATTCATAAAAGAATAAAAATAAGACGAGCCCTAGTTCAAGTTCCTCAGAGTCCCAGCTGTTTCGAACATGGCTCCCAGCTGTGTGAAAGCGTGCGAACACGGACCTCCACACATCTTCCACACTGTCTCAGCGAGTTAACATTGTTGACAACCAAATATTACAGCTTTGGGTTGGGTTCGCCAGCAGCTATTTTTAGACAATAAAGTCGTCACATCAGGTTCATTCCAATCAGTTGCGACGCGTTGGTGCGGCCTCTCAGTCCTTCGGGCCATCAGGTACGAGAACATGATTTCGGCAGTATTTTTCTTCCTGCTTCACGTTTCCTCGTCCAATTTTCTGTTTTGTGAGTTTGTTGTTCCTCGTGTGTTCGTTATCGATGTGAGGAGAGCCTCGTATCTCCCACGTGGCTGCAGGACTGCTCCTCTACCCATCTACTTCATTGCACCCAACTATCCTACCTTAAACCAGCTGTAAACATCTGCTCAGGCATGTTTTAAAGCATGTAGATTGACAGAAATGACCTTTTGCTTCCTGCAGGGAGCGGCCATGTGTGAACACTTATCATGTGACAGGCTGACAGAATGCCAGCCGTGTAGAGCCATGTTTGTTCAGTTTTCCTGTCCTGCGTTTCATATCAAGGAATACAGGAAATGAGCTTCAGCGGTAAGAGGTTCACTTTAATATTAATTCGAGTCCTCTGTAATTTACAGCAGCAGTTACGAAGGAAAACCCCGTACCAGGATAAAAGACGATCAAAGTTTCAACGTCACAAGAACATGATCTTGCTCGCTACGAATAATGGGTCTTGGTCAGGTGCAGCTTTGGCTTCGACGAACCTAACCTGACCTTTAACCCTGTAGTGGCACTTTTCAAATCAGGCCTTTATCAATAAATAGCAATGGCACTCTTGACACGTTCAAAAAAAAAACTTCATTACTTAAAAAGTTGGGGTGAGAGCCAGCTCCACATGGGCAGAAAACATAAAATAAATAGAATTATTCAAATATAATAATGGTTGAAATTTTCCTCCTTGTGTGTCGTTCATAACATGGCATTTAAGAGGTTTCTTTTTAATTATATAATCTTTGTGATATTCAATACATTTTATTTGGATTGTGGTGGTTACAGCATCTGATACCAGATATTGTCAGCAGCCTATAAACCCCAAATGGAAGGAAAAAAACAAAACTTTTGTCTTGAAATATGCTCACATAGTAGGTTTAAGTGAGTTCAGAGCAGAAACCTGAATCCTCAGAGACTATTGCAAGTGAGTGCAGAACAAGTCTCACTGTCACAAACACAAAGGGAAGAAAGACAAAAAATACGTTCGTGTGTAAAAGGACACAAATGGTTGCATCGAGCCCCCGTTTATTTCTGAGACCTTTCCCTTTATTCTACCATCCAAGTACCTGATCACAGAGGGGCCACCGCATCGCCGCTGTGCAGCTTGGGGATCGCTGCCATGGTAACCAGAGAACCGCCACGCTGGGCAGTTACTACGTGTAAGTGCAAATGAGCGGTTTTATTGAGCTTTGAAAGTTCCCTAGAGGAATAACCAGCCTGGGAAAACTCTTCCGTGGTTAGGAACAACACTTCCTCATATGCAAACAGGCTGAGCAGAAGAAGGGAAGAGGGGGGGGGTTGTCCTACTTTAATCTCTCCCAATTATGCATGTACGAACATGATAACTGGATTCATGCCATGGATGCCACTGAAAATTCCTGCCAGCAGCCAGTGTTTCCCCAAACACTCGCTGACATCATCAACCACAACAGTGGAGGACAGCACCATAGATACGGTCGATACGGCCGTCTCTGCTCGAGGCGCGACTTCAGCACGAAACTTGCGTGCGGAAGGCAGAATGTGTTGGCAAGTAGGTAGAATAAAAGAAAAAAAACAAACAAACAAAAAGAAAAACAGCTTGGTTAGCAGACAAACTGTCCAGCACGGCGCAGAGGCGTGAGCAAAGAGCCCTCCTGAGCTGCTCTGTATGGTCTTACACTGTGGCTGAGGGAAGTCATGCTCCTGTGGAGATATTTAAAGTGATGCAGCCCTCAGGACCCTGTAGTGCACAAAGCATCACTATCGCTGATATTGCGTGTGTGTGTGTGCAGAGGTGAGCCGGTTTAGCAGCCACACTGTGTTTTGTACACACACAAACACACACACATACCTGAAGGTCATCAGCTGGAGGACATTTGGCTCCGACATCAGCAAATTAAAAGGCCCATTTGAGGATTACTGGGGAACACACAAAGAGCCTCGGCGCCAATCCAACTGAATATCGAACGCAAAGATGCAGATATGAGACACCAGCGTCGTCACGAGGCGAGCCGCGCAGACGGGCCGCAAAGACCTCACGGGGGAATTTAAGATTTCACGGTCTTCGGGGGAAAGGTCAGAGTGGCGTGAGCTGAACATGTAAGCACGCTGTGAATGTTTACATCAGAGCAGGAGCCTCCGAGGTAGGCGCGGGGACAGATTCCTCCGCTATCAACCGCACTTTAAAAAGAGGATGTAAAACAAGCCGGCTGACGGCAGCAGCCCTCTGACCACTGGGTTGAAGATGGAGGGAAAACCCAGCAGAAAGAATCTCAAAATCCTCCAACTTTCCATGTCTCCCAACAGCTGCTTTTTTTTTTTTTTTTAATACCCTTTTGGCTGATGAATGAGGTGACTAATAAACATTTGACAGACTGGCTGACTCTTGGAAGAAGACACGAATGCAGCTGCAGACCTAAACAAGTCACCGCTCCGAGTCTGGAGCTGTGGGGGTGGGGGGGGGGGGGGGGGTGTGATTCAGGTTTTTCTTCCTGGAAAAGAAAATATAATAAACACTTATGGTGCCACCGCAGTAGTTTATCTTCCGACTGGCAAAAGGGAAGATCCGAGGAGGGAAGGAGTCACATGCCAGCTGAACACAAAAAAATAAAAAAAATGTCGGACGCAGCAGATATTTTGAGAATGATGCTGCGGGAGCAAAAAAAAAAGAGGCTGTAAAGCAATTCCACGGTCGTAGATGACAAGCAGTAAAACTGCGGTAAAAGGGGGTTTGTAGGGCACAGAGTCGGCTCACGTGACGCGGATTTTAGATTGGATCCGCCGCATCAGTCCGAGAGGCAAACAGGTGAACTCCCAGCTCAACAAGAGTCCCGCTGCCAAACAGCTGGAACGGTCGGATCCAGCTGCGGCTGCATCCAGGGAGGAAGGAGAAGGGGAGGGGAATGGGAGTGGGAGGGGGGAGGGGGGGGGGCGCGGGGAGGAAGCGTGTCTGTCTGGGAGCCCCAAAACCAACGGCTGACTGCAGCCGGGCCCGCTCCCCTTGGCGTAGCCGCAGACCCGTCTCCTTCAGCGGCACCTCTGGATGGCGCGTTGACTCAATCGCAACAACGTAAGCGCCGAGCGCCACTGAAGCGCCCGTGCCCACGGTCTGGCGTGCGGCGCCAGGCTCCCAACATTCCAGCGTGACCCACTTCTGCAGCGGAAGTCATTTCCTCGACTCTAATACCTCCTCTATTCTTCAGGGATTATTTTATTGGAGTTTCCTTTAATGAATAACTGATGTTCCGTCATGTCTGGTAAAACTACTCATCTCGGTCGAGTTCAAAGCCCCCCCCCCTTGATCCTCTAAGTCCCTCGCCCTCACACCCCCCCCCACCCCCCGCCTCCCGCAGGTTAGGTTGTGTGGCTGGGTTAGTGCGCAATTAGGACTTTAATCCGGGATCACGCACGGACCACGAGAGCAGCAATGTTTGCCTCAACCCTGCCGGAAGGTAAACACCGTCTCCTTCCCACCTACAGGGACGCGTCCGCGCCCGCAGCCTTGGCCCGGCGGCGGCGGCGGCGGCCGACAGCTTGCCGCGCGTCCCCGGGGGGCCCGTGAGCCTCGGCCTCCGCCGCGCAGCAGATTGCGGGCTGGCTCTTCCCCAGAACCTCTGAGGAGCGCCCAGTGAACAAGGCACGCCGGGTCCGTTTACGTGGAACGCCCACCCCTGAAGCTGGAGATATCGCAGCCTTCTCGCTCCGTCCATCGAGCGATTGACGCGTTCTGACCCCGGACGGGACAAAACCTCCAGCTTTTCCTGGAATATCCGACAGAGCGGCCGTAAAATCAAGAGGCGAGACGGCCGTCTCTGTCCTCTGTCCTCTACCTGTTCACTTCATCCACTTATTTCTGCCTTTCTGACCCCCCCCTCCGCCCGCCAACAGAAGCGAGCGTCTGTCAGCCTCTGATCCTCCGGTCAGGCTTGGCCGCCGCGCTCTGCTGGCCTCCCGTTCACCTCCAGCAGACAGACCCGAGCGCAGCGTGGCAGCATCCCGGCACAGAGCGCACACAAAGCTTTGATTCAGACCAACACTTCCTACTCTCTGCGTCCGCCTCGGCGGGCAGGAAGCCAGCGCGCTAATAGGATGTCCCTCACTCGCTGTACAACCTGATCAGAAGTTCAGGGCAGAGGCACCGTGTTAACGTAAATGTACTTCATATATGCTTCTTTTTTTCATATACGGGTGGATTATCACAAATCATAAAGACAGAAAAAGTCAAACCCTGCAGCAAATAGAGCTTTAATGCGTCTGAATTTATTTACTCTTTACAAAGCCTTCCAATGGTATTTAAATAAAACACTGGATTATTCCTACTTAAAGTGCTCATAACAACCATAAGAAAGAGAGCAGGGCCTCTTAATAAAAGGAGTCACAATCCACAAGGGCTCACCAATTATGAAGAAACTACATTGTTTCCTCATAACCTAAAAATCTCATTAAACTATGTTTTCAAATAGAAAAAGCCTTTTGTTTTATTGATTGATTAGTTCTTAATGTGTGCCTGTTGCACAAACACTGATGCATGTATCAAACATGTTGATACAAATTTAAATTCTGTTTCTATCATACTGATTTGGATATTTTAATGTTGGCCATTATTGAAGAACAGAATGTTAAAACACAGACGACCTTGGAAATAACTGATGTGAGAATAAGACGCAAATATGTCTCAGATACAAAGAATTACATTAGATCAATGAAAATGGCACTATTTTTTGACTTATAATCTACATAAATGGCATTAAAAAGGACAACATCACCCAGTCATTCATCTATGAAAAACAACATCAAATCAGCAGCTTTGCATCTAACATGCAGAGAGTAATCTGTAATCTGACATCAGACAGCCAATATATTAATCTGATCAGGGGGATTATGACGGTTCATAAGCCGGCGGCTCAACTGCTGCAGCAGTTGTTGGGCGCAAATGTAAATTCTGTTTCCCTCCAAGGTGATTTGGACATTTTAAATTCGAACTGAAAACATTCTTGGAATTTGTCCCAGAGCTTCTTTCACAATAGCCCGTAGCTTCCATTGCAACAAAGTAACAGAACAAGTTTTTCTTATATTCACAGAAAAGGTTCAAATTCTGAATATTATTTATTATTCATAAACTGTATATTTAGATTCACTGATAAAATGTGCATTCTTCCCTCCAAAGGTAAATAATAGCTCAAATTAAGGATAGTTTGAAATTAATTTCTTGCTCTTTTTTGGAACCAGGGGTCTCCGATTTATACCCTAATGCCCAAGAACAGTCTGAATAGATCTATTTAAAAAAAAAAAAAAAAAAACACTGTCTAAACAAAACCCCCCAAAACCCACATCCTCTGATGATTTTACACCCTGAGCTTTAATCTGGTTCTTTATAGCAACAGAGTTAAGTTACATTTGTGTGCTGAGCCAGCGAAAAAATGGCTGACGGTATATTAAAGTGGAGATTAGGACAGGAGGAGTATCATGTCATCCCACACACACACACACACACACACACACACACACAGGGGATGCTCCTGGTTGCCTCTCCAGTTACAGCCTGCTAAAGCCATCACCCCCCCCCCAAAAAAAAAAGAGGTTTTCATTTTTAACAAACAATACCCAGATATCGTCCTATGACCATGGAACCTGAATCAAATGAGACAAAACGTGACAAAAGCAGCAGCCAGAGTTCAATAAAATGTGAGAAATTGTTGCTGCATTTGAGCCCCTTTTTTATTATTATTTTTAAGCGATACTAATCAGAACAATCGGTTTCAGGTGGAGGATTGCGGTCAAATGGGTCCCAAACACACGGAAGATGAGACAAAAGGTTGGTTAAACACGTGTAAAAGGCTGCTGACCGAGGTCGTGGGTGGGAACGCTCGTCTGCGGGCTGTCCTCCAGAAGCCCCCCGACCCAGCGGCCCCGCGTCCCCGCCAACCTCCCCAGCCTCCCCGGCCCGACAGGGTGTGACGCACCGCCATCCATCAATAAAGTACTTCTCAAGTTGCCGGCCGGGGGAGAAAGGTCGGTCCGGCAGCACGGAGCGAACCTGATTCTGAGGGGGTGAAGTGTGTGTGTGTGTGTGTGTGTGTGTGTGGCGGGGCGGTGGCCGCCGCCGCCCCGGCCGTCCTGCCCCCCCGCGGGCCCGCAGACCTGCCTATTGTTCGGCTGTCACCCGCCTCAAGGTGCTCCCGGTTAGCTCTGCTGTTAGCCACCGCCGCGGCTAGCCGCTCGCCTCCGCGCACAAAGCCCGGGGGTGAACGCCTCTCCGCGGGGGGGGGGCGCCTCGGCGCGACCCGGCGCCGCGGTACCGGAGGAGAAGCCGGCTCCGCGGCGCACGCTGACCGAAAGAGCCGGAACATACCCAGAGCTCCGTTCCCCAACTCATGGCGAGATTGGTCCTCCTGGCTCGTGCCGCAGTGGACGCGCTTGTCTCGGCTCAGTCTGCCCCGGCCCGCCGCTCACGCTCCGGTTCCCGACTGTCTCCTCCTCCCGCTGCCGCCGCGGCTGCTGCTCCCTGTCGGTCTGAACCAGCAGGGCCGCGCAGAACAGGTGCCCGGACCAGAGGACCACCCCCCCACACACACACACACACACACACACACACACACACACTCACAGACTCACACACACACACACACACACACACACACACACACACACACACACACACACACACACACACACACACACACGGAGGATCTTTAAATCAATAGGATGAATTCGCTTTAATGTAAAACAGTGATTTCTTATGTCATGTTTGTGTCTTTAATGAGGCAACCTTTTTACAGTGTGCGCTCTCATGGTTAATAACCCCAAAAGCGTTTTAAATGCTGTTACTTGTGATAGAACTACTAATATAAAATATTAAAAAGATTAATAATATGTTGAAAGACGCCAACAGACACAAAGAGAAATGAGTAATGGTGTCATTAAAAGGGTACGGTTTTTATGATTTGTGTTTTACTGTCGCGTTATCATTTTTATAATGTTGAGACTTTTTTATTCATAGTTATTGTGAATATTTCGTTTTCTTTTTTATTGTTTAATTAATTTTACAAGTGTTTCTGTCACAGTTACTTAAAAGGGAACTTTTTACATTGAATTACAATATTTGTAAAAAAAAAATAAATAAATAAAATGTTAAAATAGCCTATGATTGAATGATTGGGGCTACAAACTTATATTTTCTTATAAATATATTTTCTTATAAATCTATATTTCATTAAATTAACTGGTTTAAATATTCGTCAGAGACATGTCGTCGGTGAATGGGCCGGCAGCGCCCCCAAGCGTCCATCCTGTGGAACTATACCGATTGACCACCGTCGCAGTAGCGCGGTTCTGCCGGCAGGCGGCGGCAGCGCGCACGACCACCGGCGACCGCCCGCCCGCCTGAAGCCAGAAGAAGAAGCTGCAGCTTCTCCGTCCAGATTCTTTCATTTTCGCCGCTAAACTCATCAAAATTGTTATTTTAGACCACAACAGACATGTACCGCTGCGTCCTAAGGTAAATGGATGGCGTGTTTACTTTATCAGTTTAATTTTCGGCCATTTCTCCTAAAAGACTTTGGTTTGGAAGGTTGTGGACATTGAGCTAACGTCAAGGTTGTCCACATATTGTGTCGAAAAATCTCAAAGTCCGATTTGAATTACTTATTAAGATGCAAAATCTAGATTACTAAGACGCTACTCACGTTTTGCAAGTGATATTTAATATATTAGGCCACGAAGCGTGCATTTATCAACTGTAAATTGATTATCAAACTTATGATGGTGTTTGGGGAATATTTTTAGGAAAAAAACACTTTTGACCTGAAAAATAAGAATCATTATTTACCAGACAAATATTGTTAAATTGTCACCAAATTTTTTTTTTTGCAAATTCAGTTTTCTTTTTTAATGTATATGTATTATTGTTGAGCTGGTGAAAAGGAAATAAATTGTTGCAATTTGACTCCAGTTGTGATATTGTAAATTTATTTGATACATTTCAAAAAACCGACAGCCAAAAACCCTCTTTCAGCGAGTACATTTTGCAGCTGCAGGAGTTCTGACTAAACAAACCACCCGACCAGCGAAAAGCAGTCCAGCGGGACAGCCATTTATCATCCGATCATGTCATCGAATTAAAGATAAATGTTCAAGTCGGCGGCCTCTCCCCCAGTGGACGGGCCTCCGTCTGATACCGCTGTTGTGTCTGTGTCTGTTGCAGGCTGGCTGAGCAGCCTCGGCGCCACTCTGTCCGTTGCCTGAGCTTTCCCGTCAGAAAGAGGCGAGCTCTCCGCAGCGCCTTCCCGGTGCTGCAGCAGCCCGTCTTCCCCGTCCAGCAGCACGTGTACGAGGCCAACCTCCGAAACAGCAACGCCTGCTTTCAGAAGTACGTCGGGCCCGTCCGCGTTTTTAACAATAATGTGGAAGTGACGCGCCCGCCTGCCATCCTTCAACTTGCGCCCTCACTTTGAAAGGTATTTGGAGTTGAGCGAGAAGGTAAAGAGGGGCGGAGGAGAAAGCTCCGTCGCCAGACACACTCAGAAAAACCGGAAGCTGTTGGTCAGGGATCGGCTGCGCCTGCTCCTGGATGACGACCACTTCTTTGAGCTGTCCCCGTTTGCCGGTCTGGGGCTCCCATACGGGGATATCCCTTCAGCCGGCTGCCTGACTGGTCAGAAACCCCGTTCTTTTTTCTCTTGTACGAACTATAGAGGCTCTGATTCGCTGACCTCGTCTCCCGTTGCGACGCGCCCTCTGACCGGCGCGCTGTCGATGATGTTGCCTCAGGTGTCGGCAGGATCAACGGCCTGTGGTGCGTGGTCATAGCCAACGACGCCACGGTGAAAGGGGGCACTGCTTACCCGATCACAGTCAAGAAGCAGCTGCGGGCGCAGGAAGTCGCCATCCAGAACCGCCTCCCTTGCGTGTACCTGGTTGACAGTGGAGGAGCTTTTCTACCGCTGCAGGTTAAAACACACACACACACACACACACACACACACACAGAGGAATATTACCACTGTCTTTTGGGGATTCTATTTAATCTTGACTCTTCTGTGTTTGGTCCAGTCAGAAATCTTCCCAGATAAGAACCAGGGAGGAAGGACGTTCTACAACGAAGCCATCATGTCCGCCATGAAGATCCCTCAGGTAAATGGAGAGGGTGGTTTCTGAGATGGAGCCTCATCTGATCCAGGCTGTTAACGCGGCAGAATTAAAATGACGACCTGGGTGTGTGCCAGGGTGATATTGATCGAGTTGCCTGTTGGTGCTCTTTTATTATCCAAACTTCTAATGATCGTTCAGGTGTCAGTTGTGTGCGGCTCATGCACAGCAGGTGGAGCCTACATCCCCACGATGGCCGAGGAGGCGGTGATGGTGCACAGGATAGGGACGTTATTCCTGGGTGGGCCGCCGCTTGTCAAAGCTGCCACAGGAGAGGAGGTGACGCCGGAGGACCTGGGGGGGGCCAGGCTCCACGCCGAGTGGGTTCCCGCTCCGCCGTCGAGAGCCACAAGCGAGCGTCCGGCTCCAGCCGCTTCACTCCGTATCTCCTGCGCTCCAGGGTCAGCGGCTGCGTGGACCACTTCGCCTCGGAAGAGAAGGACGCGTACGAGTGCGCCAGAAACATCATCTCCACGCTCAACTTCCAACTGCCCGAAGGGGAGGAGCCGGCGAGGCGGAGGGCGGAGGAGGAGCCGCTGTACAGTTCAGAGGAGCTCCTGGGGCTCGCTCCCCGGAGCTACAGCTACAGTTTGGACGTCAAAATGGTACCGAAATTAAAGAAACTCAAATTCCCACGTTAAGATCACCGCCTGCTGAGAAACGTGTGTGCTTTATAGGGTCTTTTTTTTTTTTTTAATTTGAAAGGTCATCAGTCGACTGACAGACGGGAGTCGCTTCCAGGAGTTCAAAGCGTCCTTCGGAACGACGCTGGTGACCGGCTTTGCAAAGGTTCACGGGTAAGAACGAGATCCAAGCGCAGGAGAGTTCCGTCTCGTCTTTTTCGACCCGGCTTCAGCGCGCACTCGGCGTGACCCCCGTCCCTGACACACACACACACACACACACACACCAGGCACCTGGTGGGAATCGTGGCCAATAACGGAGAGCTGTCGCACGGAGCCGCGCTCAAAGGCAGCCACTTCGTCCAGCTGTGCGACCAGAGGGACGTCCCCCTCCTCTTCCTGCAGAACACGGCCCCCTCGGCGCCTCCGACGCGCTCCACGGCGCAGGTGATCACTCGAAGACGCCCCCCCAAAATCGCCTTCTGCTCACAATCGACCGCGTTACGTGTGAAACGCGGGCGTTCTCGCCTGCAAGCGGTAAATAAAGCTCGCGCGACGGCGATCTGCGTCTTCCAGGCAGAGATGAACAGCAACCGCCTGAAGGCTCAGGGGTCGATGATGTCGGCCGTGGCCTGCGCCTCGGTGCCTAAAATCACGGTGGTGATCGGCGGTTGCCACGGCGCCGACAGTTACGCCATGGTGAGCTCCGGGACGCATCCGCTCACCGACACATTTGAACAGAGACGCTTAGTAATCCGTTTGCCCGCCTTGGTTTTTTCCCCCAGTGTGGGCGGGCCTTCGACCCTAACTTCCTGTTCCTGTGGCCCAACGCCAGAGTGTCACTGACGGCCCCGGGTCACGCCAGCTCCGCGCTCCCCCACGAGAGCGAGCGGGGGGAGGAGGAGGAGGAGGAGGACTTGAACAGGGCGCTGGCGGAGGAGAGCTCTGCGTTCTTCTCGTCGGGCAGGCTCTGGGACGACGGCGTCGTTCTCCCTCAGCGCACCAGGAAGGTAAAAAACCAGACGCCGTCGCGCGTCACACACGCCCGCGGTTCTGCCTCCTTCCAGAGTCGATGACTTTTTTTTTTTTTTTTTTTTGACTCTTGAATCCGGTCGCAGGTCCTCGCCGATTGCCTCGACATCATCACTCAGCAGAAGTATCAGATCTCCACCGAGAAAGCGCGCTCGTCGCTGTTGCGCGTCTGAGAGCGCCTGTCCTCCTCGGTCCACCCGTCTGTGGAAATCGGGGGCGACGCTTCCGAAACCACTCCTGGACTCCAGAAATCACCCCGGCTGCAGCTCTCGGGTGTTGCAGGAAAAAGATAGCGGGAGGAGAAATCCACGAGCGGATGCGCTTGGGGGGGGGTGCAGAGCTCCCGCCGCAGAGACGTCGGCTCAAGCGCGGCGGCGCTGAGAGGTTCCGTGCACGCCCGACGAGGACTGTGACGTTTTCCTTTTTTCAGGGGCGACAAACTCCAAAAGCGGGTTGGCCGAGAAAACCGTGGAGCGATGTCACCGAGGCTAACTGGATTTGTCTGTGCCTTCAGTAATTCTAGTTGATTCTTACTGACCTTTGTTTGTTTGTTTGTTTGTTTGTATTCCAGTGGTGCATGTACCGTCGGCGTTAATCAGTGAGCGAGTGATCAAACTTTGATAATGTTCAACATTTAACAGAATGCTTGACTACACTTCTTGCACATTTCTTGCCTATTTAATGTAAATCAAAGGAAAATATTTCGATAGAGTTGAAGAGATGAAAGAATTGACCGTATTTTACAACAAAAACGCGTACTATTATCCAAGTTACTTTAATTTCTGATGTGACGTCGTATTGTAATGGCCACAGTTTAATGAATGCAATGGTGCTGTTGTGTTTACAGAATTATAGACGTTTAAACAAATGTTGAAATAAGTCTGCGGAAACACTGCAATCATGAAAATAGCGATATTGAAGCTGCATTAAACACGCAAACTTGCGGGAACAAGATGCTGTAAGTGAACTGTGTGTTTCCAGGAGCTGGAGGTCTGTGGTTCTGGGTTTGGTGCTAAAGTGGGGCTCATGGGTTATACATGCCGTGGAGGGTCACGGGGATGTTGACGCTGACCTCTGCCCGGGCCAGTTCGGTCAGACTCCTGGCGTCCAGCACCAACAGGAAACCGGGTCTCTCTGCGCCTGGTTTCACCACCACGCTCAGCAGCACACCTACGGCACCAACACGGGAGGGGGGGGTCACGGTGGGCGTGTCCCATTTATACACACTGTTCTGAGGCTGGATGTGTTTTGTAAATTAAAATTTCAATTTGTGATTAGGAAATTCTACGGTAAAGAATGGAAAGCTATAAAAGGTGGTCATCTTTGTGTCTGAGGGTACCGTCGTCCTCGTCTGTGGCCCCCGGGGTCGCTACGAACAGCGGCTCTGACGGGTAGCACTCCTCCTCCCGCCACTCTCGCGTCTCTTTGGTCTGAACGTTGAGCTTCATGATCTACATCGAGCAACAACAATAAGCACGAGTCGTAATAGAAAACAGCAGTTTTCATCCAGATCTGAGGTTTGTTGGGGGTTTTGTTTCGTACCCTGTCGGGGATGAAGTGGTTGAGCCCCAGACCGAAGGCGAAGCGGTACATCTTCCCCGAGTATTCAGAGTAGTTTATCTGTGGAAACTCAAAGGCTGGGGGACAGAATTTACATTTGTTTAATACAAGTATCAGGAAAAATGCACAGTGAACAATTTAGATGCAGTAGGCCATTTTGAGTTATTTTTATCTGTAGGTTAATAACAAATGTGATACTTGTGAATCAAATCTAAATATAGCAGTAATCTTTACATTTTTAAAGAAAAACATTTTAACATTTGGGCCATGATATTTGAAGCCAAACATCACTTTCACTTTACTCAAGCCAGTGTGTTTGTATGTGTGTGTGTGTGTTAGTGTGTGTTGTTTGTCACCATGTCTGGGTCCAGAGAAGAGAACTTCAGGTTCCAGCCAAATGGTTCCGTCACTGCGGAGAACGGCAGTGGCTGTTGTGTACGACAGGGACACGAGGTTCTTGCCCATGTCTTCCTAATAATACACACAAATCCGTTTCAATACACACACACAAACACACACACACACACACACACACAGGAGTTAATAGCGCCCTCTATTGTTCAGAGTGCGTCGTCACAGTTAAAATATTCCAAAAGTATAAATGAGGGAACATTCATCCAGCTATGATATCGCTTTAATTCCAGATGTCTTTGCTGTGACTCTTGTGAAATCAGAGTAGCTCTACCAAGGCTGGCTGACTCACTCGGTGGATGTCCAGCGGCAGGACGTAGCGCCTGACTTCAGGCTGAGGAGCTCTCATCGCTGCCTTCTTCACCTCCTCCCACTCCTGCCTCAGGTTGGCCAGGTACAGGTAGTTGTACACGAAGTCATGACTGTGCGAAGGGAGAGGCGATGAGACGGGGGCGCGCGCGGGCGCACACGAGATTCGCTTGTGCTCACCCCTTCCACGCACACAGGTCGACCACGATGAAGCCCTCGTCCTCGTAGGTGTTGATGTGATGGAAGATGTTGAAGGCTGAGGTTCGGAACTTGTGGCTGCTCAAATATTCCGCAGGTTCTTTCGTGGCCAGATGGAACCATGTCTACACACACACACACACACACAATTACAGTAAATGTGTGTTAGTATGGTGCCTCTGAACTTATGTGTTTGTGTTGAATTTGCTGGTTTTTTTGGCCCAGTTTCAGTGGTCCTGATCAACAACACTGATTTGCAGGACCAGCAGAGGCCGCGGCAGCTTTCCCTCCTGGGGCAGCAACACGCAGCACCCACCCCAAGACTCTCGTTGGATTCAAAGCAGTCCATGTAAGTGGCTCCTCTGATGCTCCAAGCTGACAGGAACTTGAGCAGGTTGATCTTCACGGGCTGCTCCACGAAGACAAAATAGTCTTCGGTCATGCCAAAACTGCAACGAGACACAGGCGGATTAAAAAAAAACCTCCCGCACGCGCGAATGACGCGGGATTCAAGAGTCAGGGTCCACTTTGGTGATGAAGTGTGTGTTCACCTGTGGATGTAGGAGGGTTTTAACCTCTCGCTGCTGGGCAGCTGAACCACAACCTGGGACTTTTCCAACGGGTCTGAACCGTCTACAAGCAGGGAAATAAGTAATAAAGGAACAACAACAAAAAAAAGATAAAAGTCAGAATCATGGTATTAGCAGACATTCGGACGAGGAAGCGTTTGTGTGAACTCGACCTTTCTGAGCCGGGGGGATCTTGACGACGTTGTAAGCCAGACTCATGTTTTTGCCGAAGCAGTTACCGATATTGTAGACCGTACCATCTGCATCCTTGTGGGGGTGCGCGGTCAAGCCGTTCACCGACAGGTACTTAGCAAGGTCAACCTGGCACATGTGACGAAATCAACGGCAGACAGGAATCAGCACCGAGTGGATGGACAAAAAAAAGCACCACCTCTGAATCAACGCTGACCTTCTTCAAAGTCTCCAGAGAGTCAGGGTCCACTTTGGTGATGAAGTTGGTCTCCGTGACTGCGTAGAAGTCTTCGCCAATCGTGTAGATGTTCACCGTGCAGTTGTCAGTCACCTCGATACCTTTGAAATAAGTGAAGAATCTGAGGAGAGAAAAAGCCGATGGTTGCTGGGGCGATCTCGCTTCAGTCCCTCCATGAACATGAACTCAGGATGGATGAACTGAGGTGACATTGAGGAGGCAGTTGAATATAATGAGGGTGATCAGAATGAGGGATCTGATCTGATCCTGAAAGCACGTTTTTAACGTTTTTAAAGCATCGGCGCAAACTCAAAATCCTGCGGTCACCTGGAGAAGATGTTTTTGCAGGGGTCAGGGTAGGCGGCAGTCCCAAACTCGGTGATGACGACCCTGTTCTCCGTCATAGCCCGAACGTACGCGTCTGTTCTGACAAACCTGCAGAGATGTTCAACGGCCCGGGACGTGAGGACCACCCCCGAAGTCGTGTTCACTGACAAACGTCCTCCGGGTCAGAGGTGAGCTTGCTTACTTCCTGTAGTAGGTCACCTGACCGTCCTTCAGGTCAAACTTGTGGAGGAGAGCCTGTCCGTCAAAGAGGTGATGGAAAGGTTCGTCTCCCACCTCGAAAAGACCTGGCCCCATCCTGAGAAGGCTGCCGCTCAGCCACGCCGGTATAACGCCTGAACATCGAACCACACGCATCATGAATGATTTTAAAGGTGTTTACAACCTCTCCAAACCTTGTGTCAGGGTCCTGAATGCAGCAATTCAAAAGATGAATGCAATTTTAACACAGAATCCTCCACACACATTTGAGTCAAATACATGAAATAATGACTTATCAATATGAACTCTTCCCTTGTAAATGATGTGAGTAAACGATTTTTATCAGATTATTTTATCATGACAAAATGAAATTATTCAAACATGAATCAACTGAAATATATTTAGGCTCCAAAAACAACATTGAACTGCAATCCTTTCTAATGACTGTTCATCAATCTGTAAAGGGGACTTCCATCTTGATATCCCACAACAACGTGTCTAAAAACAAAGTCTGGATGTGGGGAGGTCTGAGGCGGATGTCATGCAATAGCATGTCGCTCTAAAAACGTTGCGTTGACCCTTTTCCTACCTAAAATCTTCGCGGTTATGGGTTCGTTCAGCTCCTCCACCGTCTCAAAGATCTTCTTGTAGCCTGCAGCGGGATGCTCCACACTGTAGACAAAACAACAGCGAAGAGAAGCAAAGAGAACTTCCTCTCATATTGTAACTGCTGTTGACAAAAGTTTGAGGGGTTTTTTTTTCCCCCCTTGAACATGCAAAACTTTGAGGAAAAAAAACACAGATTCACTCACCGACTGGCCATGTTGATCTCTGAACCTCACGCAGCCTGTAATAGGAGACCTCAGACCACACTCCTCAATCCATCCTCATTTTCCCAAAATTTTTTCCATCCCTCCCCCTTCTCCCTTTCAAGTTTGTTGCTCCCCCAATTCCTCCTCCTCCCCCTCTGCGCTGAACAAACCAGCTTTGTTTCCTGTTTTCAGTTGCTTGGAGCTCTCAGCTCCTTGCAGACTGTTCTCCTGCTTTTAAGGCAAAAAAAAAAAAAAAAAGAAACACTCCCTCACCTTTGGAAGACACGATTCAGCTGAGCAGCCGATTTTAATTCCATGGTACTTCTGAACATTGGTGCGTGTGTGGAAGGAATTCAGCTAATTAAATCCAGGCCGCTGTTGGGAAACACTCAAAACTATTTTAATTGGCTGGGGGGGGACAGCAGCAGGGAAATAAAATGAACTCAGCATTATTTGTACTGTTGTGATGAGCGGGACCATTGTTGAATGAGGAGCAAAATAAATTCACGCGTGAGCAGAATGGGAGGTTCTTCCCGGCCGATCATACAGAGTGGTGACAGATAAGCGCTGGATTCATGAGGCAATTCACCTCTTACAAGTCATTAAATCTCAGGAGAAAAAAAATGTCCCAAAAATAAAGAACATAAAGGGTAACAACAACAAAAAGGACAAGAAGCACACAAAGGTTTATTTCCAATGGCTTTGCATAGTAAACAAGACAACTGGGAGGGTCGACTACAAAATCTTCTTTCACATTTTCTGAGGTATACAAACCATATGTAGGTGGGTCTAATACTTCACATAAATAGCTTGATCTTGAGTCAGACTGAGACTACCGTTCTGTTAGCAGCTATTTAGATTCAAAACCAAATTCGCCTGTCGTACCAGGTTAATGCAGACAACTGGCCACATTTTGAAAAACATTTGACGCAAAAACAATAGGGAGCACTTTCACCAAATACACTAAAGTCTGGGATACATTTTAGGGAGTATTGTGATGCATTAAATAAATAGAAATTCACTGAACCCATCAACAGAAGGTAACTGGCGAGATATAACAGCTAAAATCAGTAGAAAACCCTCAATTTATCTGACTCAAGAATGTTTAAGATGAGATGAAATATGGAGGAACAGGAGAAACTAGAAACAATGGGATCCATTTCAAATAACTTTTAAGAAAATTCTGAAGAACTCCCAACTACAAAAACACTCCCAAAAATGTAGGAAAAGCAACAGAAGGGAAAACACAGAAAAGAGAAATTCAAATATAACTCCAGATTGAGTTAAAGAGTCTATAAAATATTTAAAAACACATCAAAGTAATAGAAAAGACTTCTCCCAATATGATCATTCATATAAATTAATTTATCTAGAGCTACTATCACATGGACCAGTGATCAAAAATTGCATAATGTATACTCTTTCAAACTGCACACACACACGGACACACACTCACGAGGGGAATGCAAAGGATATGGAACCATGACCGACTTCCATCTGACCTAAATTCTGTACAACACTGACCCAGAGTGACCAGTTCAATCACACTCAGTTGATGGGCTGTTAAACGTGGCTCCTAACTGAGCCGAAGAAAGGAAACCACAACCCTAACCGTCCCCATCGCGGTAAGATGGACCTGTGTGTATCGGGGACGGTTTGGCTGTATTTGGGTCCAAATATCCGTGTGTGTGATGGTGCAGTGACTGGTTGGTTTAGTTCCTGATGCTGAAGGCTTTGGTCTTCTTGAGGTTGAGCAGTGGTGGTTTAATCTTTGGCTTTTTTACCTGCTCTGAGGGGGGAAACCGTCGACTGTAGATGTCTGGGTAGAATTTCTGAAACTAAACACACACACACACAAAAAAAAAGAAAACTCAGGATTGACATTCTGCCCCCACAAGAATAAGATCATCACTTTATATCATCACCTGCTTGAGTTTCTTGCATCTTTCCTTCTCAGTTAAATTTTGGTCTGTCAGGAGCATCTCCAGCAGCTCCTCCATGGCCTCCTGGGAAGATGTCACCTTTTGCTGTTCAAACTCATTACCGCTAATCTGGTGGCAGAAGGTGTGAATGGAGATGGGAACCGGAGCCGAATCACCGTCACTGGGGACAACCTCATTGTTAACAGGAACCTGGTAATGAGAGCCGGTTAATAGTTGCAGCGTTACCAAGGTCTGAAAGTTACTACTTCTCCATATCTACCAGGGTGCAGAAAACAAACCTGCGCTGTGCGTAGGTACTGCATGTGGTCGTTTATAGCGTTGAGCAGGTACTCTGGGACTGAGAGGATACGCTCTTGATGATCCAGTAGAAAAGAAACCAGCCTGGTCGCCAGCAGCTCATCCAGATCACACTCCACAGCACTGCCCAGGATGCAGCCTGAGAATGTATGCACCATCTACAAAAAAAGAAGCAGATAAGAACCCAAGACTTTCTGCGTGTAGAAAGACGCTTTCGGTGGAAAATAAATAAAAGATTTTTGGTGCTCCAAGTCAAGTCTGACCAGTGTTCTTGTGCCGATGGCCGGGTGGAGGCGGGGCATGTCCACGTTCTGGCTGATGCGAGACATCATCCTCATGAGGAGCTGCAACTTCCTGCGGGAGGTGGGGGGCAGGAGGAGGGTGCAAAGCTGCAGGGCTTCGATGGCCACACGCTCAGACTGAGGCTGGGGAAAACCTACAAGCAAATACACACCCACACAAAAACAGTGAGGATAAAAGATTCACTTGCATAGGACTCTGTCAAGAATCAGCTCCATTCATCCATTACATTCATGATTTAGACTAACAGATGAATGAATGAATGAATGATGTGATGGATGGATGAGATACTATTAGTTTGGTTTCAGGATAAACTACAACTACAGTAAACCAAGAGAGAAGAAGAGCTGCACAGCATGTATAAACTGTTTTATGAAAACAGCCCATTTGTTCTATATTCCTTTTAAACTGCATGTTTATTCTGTCTCAAAGTGGACCGGATTGCAATACTGCCCCCTCGTGGAACATCTAGGAGATGTCCAAATCTTTCCTTCTCATCTCATCTGTCGTTCAATTTTCAAAAGGACCAGGTGCAAGTGAAGATTAAATAAATAAAAACAAAAACCCAAGAATGTATGTGCTGCATACATTACAACTACTGATCCTTCATTTCATTCCTCCAACTTGATTTCTCAGTAGGACCTTGAAAATGTGAACACATTGAAAAGACTGTTGAATTTCTATGTATTAGGTTTACAAAACGGTGGGGTTAGACGTTAGATGGGGTTAGTTTGATTAGATGGTAACAGACAAGCAGGCAGACAGGAGAAGGTTCTTACTGTGCTCGGGTTTAGGTTGTGGGGGCTTGGTGCTGGCACTGAGCAGACAGACAGACGCTCTCTGTAGTGAATCCGGTTGAGGCCGCTTTGAAATATCAAAGGAACTCAGGCAGCGCCGAACCACGGTGGGAGCGGAGAGTTTCTGGAGATTAGAGGTGCTGACGGCGGGTCTGGGCCCGGCAGCTCCTGTGCCGCAGTTCGACCCTCGCGATTTGGTTACAGCGAGCGAAGAGGGGGGAAGACGGGAAGTTGGAGTTGAATTTGAGGAGCGGCGATGTTCCGAAGGGCTCACGTCGAGACAGCTGGTTGATCGGCCCTGCCAATTCGGCTCCTTTTCGCCTTCCTCCTTGGTTTCTTCAACTATGTCCAGACAGCTGCCAACACTTTGTGGCCGCAGGGGGCGCGGCTTCTTTGCGACAGACAGTCTGTTTCTGTTCGCCCCTCCGGAAGCGTTTAATCGGATTGATTTGAACGAAGAGGCCGCACAACTGTCATCACGGCTCCTGGTGCCGCATGATGCGAGGCTGTCTGAGGACAAGAAAAGCTTCTGCCGGCGGAGAAGGGAAGAGTCGTCCAGGATGTTTTCCAAAGAGCAACTCCGAGTCTGATACCTCAGAGAACCAGCTGTACTCAGACTCACACAACTTCCTCCCAAATGGCCTACACCTGCACTGGTTCCTGCTGCTTTCAGTGCCCCTGACTGTGACTGAAGCTTCCCACTGAGCACATCTCTCATGGGTGACTCCGTCTCATCACAGCCCCCCTGTCTGAGCAGTGACAAGAGGAGGCACTCTGTGGAAGGAAAATACGCCTTGGCTGGAGGGGGAGCAGCTGGAAGATCGGCCTTCTTACGTTTGCCCCGCTGATGGAACGTGGGTGTTGCGACATACCCGCAAAACACTGAGTGTGAAAGCAGAGACAAAAAAAAAAAGTACGCCAAAGAGTGCAGGCAAGGTCAGTGCAAGCAGACAGTTAAGGGGAAAGAAAGGGTTTATCCAACCCAAACTGAAACCATCAGACACAGACACGCACAGCACACAAACACACGTGTTACACTGGTTTCTATTAGCACATTTAACATTATCAAAAAAAAAAACTGTTAGCAGCCAGGCCACTGTTAGAGGTTCGAAGCATTCAACCACTTAGAGGAAAGCACGCCAAAATGATGAAAGAACAAAAAGGTTGGACGTTAGGCTACAGCCCGGTACCTACCCAGAATGTTGATAAATATTTCATATAGATCATATGTGAGTAATGGCTGTGGAAGACTGTAGAAGTGATCAGACACGGTTTTGAAGACATCTCTCTCAAATCCGGGATATGACGGTTGGTCACTGTTGTACTTTGGCCCTGAAAATGAACAGCGCGCATTGTTCATTTTCATGTTCAAGCCCAAACTATGAAAGAAATGACTCTATATGAAGTAGACACGGTCCTGCTGCCATGATCTGGAAACCTTAGCAGCCTGGGTAACAACTGGATAATAAGTCACAGTACTCACAGTGAGCCAGACTCTTCATAGCATTTAAAACCCAATGTGGAAGGTCATCTACACAGAGAGACAAGTTCAACTGGTTGTCAGGTTGTCAGTCGCTGTACACGATGGCGTCTGGTCATGCTATAAACCTACTGGTTTTGTCATCCAGTGTGACCACACCATGTTCGTTGACTTTGGTCATGTTGTAAATGATGTTCTGTGGGTTCACACTTTGTCGGTCTAAAACGTCATCGAGCGAGGCCACACCTAGAAGTTTCTGTAAACTGAAACCACAAAATTACCACCTTCTATGGATACCTAGCTTTTAAATTTAACCATACATATTTTCCCATACACTTTACACCCACACATACTCACACGCACGCACACACACATCCTTAAAATTAAATGGGTCTCCAACTGCTTCCTAGATATCAAATCTTTCTAGCAACTAATCCCAGATTATTTCTTAAACAAATGAATGTGTGCTTATACTGGGTTAAGGTGATGTATCTCCAGATCTCCTGTTCATCCTCCACTGTCAACTCTCGTCGCCGCACCGGCTGATCTGCAGGCTGATTTTCTTCCTCTGATGGGGCAGTGGAGCTCACATTTTCCTGGAAGATAAAGACAGATCAAGAATTACTTTCTCTTCTGCTCTCAAAGGAAACGATAAGTATGGAGTCTTTTTCCCCACCTCTGTCTCCTTCTCGAGCTTTGTGACGCTCTTAAATCTAAAGAAGCTTTCTTTGTCTCTGAAAGACGGCCTTTTCTTAATGGAAATAGAGGCTGCAGATGGAGGTTGACGGGGGATTGGCTTTAGTGGAGAGGTGGAGGGGAATCTGGAAAACAAGGGGGTGTGAAAAATCAACTATATGTTGATTACTGATGACATTTTCCAGGGAAATTTTGAAGCAATGACAATCCTTCTCACCTATAAAGCACATTGTTGTCCTCCAGATCCTCTGTTCCCCAACGACCCTTCACGTCTTCGATCACATGATTTTTAAGAAACTTTTTCAGAAGCTGCACGGTCTGCTGCCTGGTAACATCGGGGCCGAAGTTGCTGTTGCTGCAGAGCAGCTGGTGAAGCCAGTCCACAGCCGCAGAGGCAGTGAAGCAGGAAGCGTAGTGCCGAAAGTTCTGCCGATGTTTCCTGAGAGGCATCCCCGCCCGGAACAAACGGGTCACCTCGTTCCACTGAGATACAAAAGACAGATCAGTGCGCACAGACTCAGACGTGGTTGCTAAATAATGTTTGCAATGAAAACAAAAAGTACAACGTGAAATGCACGGTTAATTAATTTATCGTAAAGTTAACCATTTTGAATTGTGTTTTTTCTCAATCAACAGGATACCAGCTCACTGATCTTCACCTTTCATGAAAGCGGAATGGTTATATTGTGCCCAAATAAGTTTAATTGTGCAAAACTAATCAACTACACAATTACACTGTTGCAACAGTCCTGACAACGGTGGATGTAAACTAACCTTCTCTTAAGGTTATTAAATTATAGTAAATAGCTTTAAATTGTGATACAACTCGTAAACTATTTGTGGAAAACGTAATAAAAGAAGACGTCATACGGATTTCTTACCTTTATTACAAGGCTATTTTGAGACATCATCTTGAAAATGTACCATTAATTAGTCTGAATTAAATTTTGAGAAAAGCCTCAGTGGCATATTGAAATGACAAATACGCTCAGGAAAACACACCGAGGAACGGCTGTCAGCAACTTAGAGCATTTGTTGTTAAATTAAGCAGACACAACAGACAGTAAAACACAATAAGAGCGTTAGCTTCTCTGCAGCTGAAGCTAGTTGTTATTTTATCAACTTACCAGCTTGGTGGCTCGATAAGGTCCTGGAGTGATGATATGAGAACTCATCTTGCCCAGAGAAACGCGGAGCTCAAATCCTTACTTCATGTGATATGAAAACGGACGCAAAAAGAAACGGCTTCTCGTCACATTTGGGAAGGTTTGCCCCCGCTTGACAATAAAACCCTGTCTGCTCACCGTCTGTTCAAAATTACCAGCCGGGGCGTTCTGACACGTGATTGGCTGAAATCAGAACCACGTGGTGAACCGTCGCACCGATGGAGGCGGGGCCAAATAAAAACGCGTGGCCGCTCCACGGACGGTATTTGAGATCACTTTCAAAGGTAAAGTGTCATTTATACACTTTTATTGTTTTTCTGTCATTAAAGTGACATTAAGATAACCGTGGAAGGAAGAAATATAGATGAAAATGTTTGTCTAATATGTACAGTAATTCTCTGTCAAATGATGTTATTTTTTTCCAATTACACTGATAAAGATAGATGTTTTGTCTTGTTTTTATTTCATTTTAGATTCATATAGTTAAAACGTTTTGTTAATTATCACATAGAGAAAAAAAATAAACTAGGCCCCTGTGTTGGACTGATGGGCCCTCGTATGTCGTTTTTAAATTATAATAACAACATACGAGCGTCGACCAGAGTGCCGCTGTCTTGGTGAATTGCCATCATGGTGTACTTCTTGTCAAAAATGTTGGTTTGTCATAAAAAAGGCAGTTTCCTTTTATCAAGAGGTACCAATAGGACGTGCTCTGATATTTTTCTATCCAAACATCCATCCATCATCTACCGCTTAGTCCTCCACAGAGGGTCATGGGGGACTGGAGCCTATCCCAGCTGACACTGGGTGAAGGTGGGACTGCAATTGACTGGACTGGATGCCAATCAATTGCAGGGCTGACACAAAGACACAAACAAGCATTCATTCTCACAGTCACATCTGTGTCTATGGACAATTTAGAGTGACCAGTTAACCACACCCCCAGGTATGCATGTCTTTGGACTGTGAAGCCAGAGTACCCTGAGAGAACCCACATAGGCACAGGGAGAACATGCAAACTCCACACTGACAGATCCCAGCCTCCATCCCAACCTGGATTAAAACCTGAGGCCTTCTTGCTGTGAGGCGACAGTGCTAACCAGCAGACCACCGTGTCGCCCAGTGCTATGATATATGGGAGGTGTTTTGATATGGTTGGGGCCTGGCTGTGTGATAAATCAGATGTTCAGATGTATCAAAGACATTGTATATCCGCAGATGCTCCTGCACCCAGAAGGGAAACTAGGGGACAAGAGAAGCAGAAAGCAAAAATTTACATTTTCCTCAAGCAATTTATTTTGAGTGGTCGTGTCGAGATTAGAGGTTGAATGAACTACATGTGAATGGAAAGAAGGGCTGTCTCAAGGTCAATTAGAGGTCAGTTTAAAGTCAAAGTCCTTGAGGCAAAACAACCTGAAAGAAAATTTCACATAGACATCACCCTCCAGTTCAATACATCATAAGCGAGGTGGACTTTGATATTAGAACAAAAGTACAATCTACAGGTTGAAAGGTATGACATCAAAGCAAATCAAAGGAATAAAATCGCACCACTTTGAGCCAATGATGAATGATAAAACAGTCTATTTCACATAAACCCTATGTTAGAGAACAGTTGGATTAAGAAAAGCATTTTAAAAAGTACAAAAGTGTGAGAGTTTTAAGAGTAAAGAAAAAGACAAAAAAAATGTTTCGAAGCACTTCTCAAAGCAACCTGTTTTCCGTGCTCTCCAGCATGGAAAGTAACCCACTGAGACTCTGGAGAAAAGTAGTAAGCATTTATGAAACCATGAACTCTCTGGAAACAGCTACGCTATTTGTGCACTAAATATTTTAAATCAACATCAGTGTCTGTTGTGATGCCTATTTTGTAATTTTGTATTTATTTTTTTTTTGATAATTTTGAACCTCAATTTAACCCAGACGTTGAGTTTCTCAACTGTTTATTAGTGCATGAATGTTAAGTGCAAACCGATTACAGGCCTAATTTAAGTCATATTTGTGTGTTCACAGGTTGAAAGTGGGCATGTAAAATGTGTTCCGGATGACGAAAGCACGTCTCCCGTAATTGAGGTGCATGGGATAAATACACGGTAAATTTGTGGGGTTTTTTTCACTCGATTTTTCATCTCAGTAAAACCGCGGTCATGATCATCCATTTTCATGTGTTTTTTTTTAATGATTGATTTTCTTGCAGAACCACCTTTATTACGTGCCCGCTAGACCCCAAGGATAGCCTGGGCATCTGGCTCCCTTTTTTAAACCTGTTACTGAAGAAGACTGGTGATTTCAGTTTTGAAATTACGGTAAGTACACACACCATCCATGTTTGGGCTACAGGAACAGTCAAATTATACTCATCATGGGTATAAATACACATGGACAATATGCCATTGCCCAAAATAGAAGGCAAATGGACAAGATCACATGTTTGTTACCAACTCTCGTATGGTTTAATCTGTTACTGTTACTGAATATTAAAGTGAGTCTGTCCAATACTTTTGTTTTGATTTGTTTGGGGGGGTTTTTTTCTGTCAGATTGAAAAATGTAAAACATTTTGGACCTCTGTTGTGTTATCAGCAATAAGAAGAATCATAACATATTTCTTTCTTTTTTTGAATGTGAACATTTTCAGGTTATTGATGACAAAAGGATTCAGCGGCAAATCTGCATGAGCACCTGGCAAACGGCAAAAAGCAAGAAATGCCTCTGTGTCGTCCAGCTGAGTCCATCTTCTTCTTGGACACACATTATCATCAACTTGCCAGAAGTTACCAACAATTTATTTGGGACCAAATATGTGGAGACAGTGAAAATAAAAGTAAGCGTACACAGATTCTTACAGACGATGGCAGCATTGTTACATGCTCACACTTACTCACTTTAATTCCATTTTCTGCTCTTTTTCAGATTCACGCCAACTGTCGGATACAAAGCGTGTATTTCACCGAACGGCTTTACCGTCAGGATGAGCTGCCCAGCGCTTATAAACTGGAAGCCAGCCAAATGGCGCCCAGCATGAATGCGGCGACGCCTGACATGTCATCGGTGGTGCCTGCTGGGTCTTGCGATCGGGGCCTCAGTGAAGGACCAGATAGACCAAGAATAGATATTGCCCTTCAAACCACGGCTGCTGGTGAAGAATACATCTGTGGATTTCACACCATTTTATACAGCATTGGGTGGAGTCCACTTAAATTTTGGAAAAAGGAGGTAAGTATCTACGAAACCATGCGCCAACATCTCCAATCATTTCCATCATCACTATTGTCTGTTACACTTTATTCTGATCAATTATTATTAATTCGAGGATGAAGATCATTGCAGATTCTAGGCCATGTGAAAATGTAACCAAACTGATATTTTGTGTGTTCACAGGTTAAAAATGGACATGTAGAGCGGATTATGGATGAAGAAATAAAGTCTTCAGCCATTGAAGTGCATGCGAGGAATGCACGGTAATTTCATACGTCTAAACTGGATTCTTCATCTCGCTCCCTGTTCATCTTCATCCCTTTTAGTTTCAGTGATTAAAAAAGATAAATCTGTATTCCCCCACAGATCCACTTATATAACATGTCCACCAGACCCCGAGGACAACCTGGGCATTAGGCAGCCATTTTTAAACATGCTGGTAAAGAAGACTGGAGAAGACTTCAGTTTTGAAATCACAGTAAGTATGTGTGAGGAGGGAAACATTCATGATCGCTCATTCATGATAACTCTTGCAGGTTAGTTTGACGTTACCGTTAATTACCCGTAGGTGTTAATGTGTAATGTAATGCAGCTGCTTTGTTCACTTTTTGTTGGGTTGAAAAATGTGACGGACACGAGACCTTTATTGTGCTGTCGGCAGCAAGAAGGATCCTGTAGATTTACTTTTTGTAATTTGAAAATGTTCAGGTTATTGATGACAAAAAGATTCAGCGGCGAATAATCCAAACCACCTTCAAGAATGAGATGAAAGCCATGATTTATGTGGTTTGTGTTCCGTTGATGCTTTCTGCATCCTGGGAGCACATTAGCATCAACTTGGCAGAACTTACCAATAATTCATTCGGAACCAGATACATGGAGACGGTGAAAATAGAGGTAAGTGTACACAGATTCTACAAATGACAACAACGCTGTTACACGTTCACACTCACTCACTTTACTTCCCATTTCTGCCTTTTTTCCCCTCCAGATTCACGCCAACTGTCGGATACGGAGAGTGTACTTCACCGACAGGCTATACTCTTACCAAGAGCTGCCGAGGGCCTTTAAAGTGAACATTTCAGGTCAGAGCCAAACAGCCCCCAGCATGAATACAGTGACGGTTGATAAGTCATCAGTGGCCGCTGCTGGGTCGGGGTCTCAGGACCAAACAGCCGAAGCTGCCCTTCAGCCCATAGCTGTTGGTCATGAATACATGCGTGGTGTTCAATCCATTTTAAACAGCGTTGAGAAGGATCCACTTCAATTTTGGAAAAAAGAAGTAAGTATCTATGAAGTCTAAGAAACCTGTTAGTTTAGTTATGCACCAAACAGGACTATTTTCTGTTACTTATTTTGATTATAATCAGTTTGTATTGCAATTTAACCTGACTTAGGCAGCTGTTTAGGTGTATAAAAGATCTTTGCAAATTATAGGCCAAAAAACAATGTATCCAAACTCATATTTTTGTGTTCATAGGTGGAACATGGACATGTAGAATGTGTAATGGATAAAGAAATAAATTCCTCAGCCATTGAAGTCCAAGGCAGGAATATGGAGTAAGGTTCCAAATTGGATTCTTCATGTCAGACCACTTTCATTATGTCCCTGTTCATCCTCAACCCTTTTCACTTATTTTAAATGTGGTCTTTATTATTATTATTTTTTTCTTGTTTCTCTTGCAGAACCACCTGTATAACATGTCCACCAGACTCGAGGGATAAGCTGAGAATCACGCAGCCATTTTTGAACCTCTTGCTGAAGAACACGGGAGATGATTTCGCCTGTAAAATTACGGTGCGTACACACACACACATCCGTGTTTGGGTTCCAAGAATACGCTCATTCAGTAAGAAGAGTCACCTATATTCTCGTGTTTTTGTTTTTCACAATTTCCAGGTGACTGATGACAAAACCGTTCAGCGCCGAATAGTTCTCACCACTTTCAGGAAGGAGCTCAAGCAAATGCTATATTCAGGCTGTGTCCCATTAAAACTCTCTAATTCATGGGAACACATTTTCATCAACTTGGCAGAAGTCACCACTGCATTATTTGGAACCAAATATGTGGAGACGGTGATGATAAAGGTAAGTGTAAACAGAGTTTTACACACGACGGCAGCGTTGTGTGACTCACTTTACTTCCCATTTCTGCTCCTCTCCTTTCAGATTCATGCCAACTGTCGGATACATAGTGTGTATTTCTCTGACAGGCTTTACTGTCACGAAGAGATGCCCAATAATTATAAAATGAGCATTTCGGGGGAGCGCCCAACAGCACCCCGCATAAATATAGTGATGGCTAAGTCCCCACTGGTAGGACCTCAGGTCCCCAAGAAGAAGCAAAAGAAACCAAGTACTGGCCTTCAAGCTGCTGGTCATGGCCGCAGGAGTAAACAAGATGATCGAACTGCTGCTGACAACGTGGATGGTATTCAGTCCATTTTAAACAGCGTCGAGAAGCATCCACTCAAACTTTGGAAAAAAGAAGTAAGTGTCTATGAAACCATGAGCTCTAGATTTTTTGTTGCGTGCCAATATTTCCAGTCATTAAAATCATGACTGTTGTCCGTTATACTTTGATTATAATCCGTTTATATTCAATTTGTCCAAATTTAACCTAGATGTTGAGTTTACTAACTGTTTAACCAAAAGATACTTACAAACAGATGAACCCAAATGTAACCAAAGTCATATTTGTGTGTTCGTAGGTTGAAGACGGACATGTACAATGTGCAATGGATGAAGAAATAAAGTCTTCAGCCATTGATGTGCATGGAATAAATACGCAGTAAGTTTATGTTTCTAAATTGTAATCTTCATTTCAGACCACTCAACAAATCCCTATTCATCCTGTATTTTCATTGATTTGTTTTTAAATAATTATCTTTCGCTTCAGAGCCACCTTTATAACATGGCCACTAGACTCTAAGGATAGCCTAAGGATCAGTTTCCCAGTGTTCAACATATTGTTGAAGAAGACTGGAGACGATGTGGGCTTTGAAATCACAGTAAGTACACACACCATCAATGTTTGTGTTCCATGAACAGTCAAGGTAAACTTATCATAGGCATGATGAGGGAAAAGTACAGGATCATGTCCAAATGTTTGCAGGGTAGTTTAATCTGTTACTGTTAAATACCAGTAGGTGTTAATGTGGATCTATGCAGCTGTTTGGTTTCAGCAAGAAGAAGAACCATCAATAAAAAGAATCAGCTTTATTCACCTTTTTTTCTTCTTGACAATTTCCAGATGATTGATGACAAAAACATTCACCGTCAAATATATTTGGGCACCTACAGAAGGGAGACGACCTCTCTTCCCCTACCATTCCGATGGCCATTGAGTCTTTCTAATCAGTGGCAGTACTTCTGTCTAAACCTGGCGGATGTTACCAGTAGTGTATTCAGGACCAAATATGTTGAGACGGTGAAAGTAAAGGTATGTGCCAACCAATTTTACAGATGATGGCGGCATTGTTACATGTAAACACTAACTCCCTTCTTTATTTCCCACTTCTGCCCTTCAGATTCATGCAAACTGTCACATACGAAGGGTGTATTTCACTGACAGACTATACTCGTACCAAGAACTGCCCAGTGATTATCAGGTCAACGTTGCACTGCACAGTTATTGAGAGCATCCTGGCTGCATACGGCAGCACAGGGCCGACCCAGCTCTGCAGATGTTCTAATGAGATCCCACTCAATATCATCAATGTGTTAGTGCATTCATCTGCTTTTGCCAAATGAAATAAAAATGTATTTCCAAAAAGTCATTACTGTGTGTTTTTACTGCCATGTTGTGATGTAATTTGAGAAGTTATTTTGACATATTACAAATGTCACCATTACTGATTTGCCAGTGGGTTGCTTGAAGTAGTAGGTTTTCCTGGCCTGCGCCTGATAATTTTTTTAAAAAAGCATAAAGGTATTGGAGGATGCGGGCATCGATCCCGCTACCTCTCGCATGCTAAGCGAGCGCTCTACCATTTGAGCTAATCCCCCGATGCGCCATATCTAGCCATAAGGTATGATATAATGATGTACTTCTATTATTCAGTCATTATGATACGTTTTAATAATGAATGACGTTCATTCATTTTAAAACAAAGCGTGCCGTGACCCTGAGTCGAACCGTTGAAGCCACCGCCTTCCTTCACAGTCACATGTATCCAGGAACGCCTATTTCAGCCTCCCGTGCCCCTGGGCGGGGCTTAGGTCAGTTCAATATGAGCTACGCGTGTTCCTATTGGTTGATGGCTGCGTGCGACCTCGTCTCTCTTCTTATTGGACGAAACGTAACCGTAACTCGCATTTGATTGGATGACGGAACAACAGCACAATTTCAAACTTCCTCGCGTTTCCTTGTGTTTTTGGGCGACAGACTTCAACATTCGTCGGCAACGGGGCAAAGCCGACGGTGGTAAATAGCCAATATTGGCCATGAATCTTTCGTTATTTTAAAGTGTTCATTTCTAACGATCTAAAAATGTCAGAAACGGCAACGCGTCGAAATTTTTTGGACTTCAGTCCAGTGAAGCGAGATGAGGGAAACAAGGAGAACGACGTTCCAACTTTGCGCTTGATTCAGTTTTCAAAGGCTCCTTTTTTGACATTTGGAACCGTAAAGTTGGGAGCATCCAGGTCGGCCGTTCTGCAAATCGAGAATCCGACGGAAGACGTTGAAGCTGAAGTCACGGTGGAGAAAATCCCCTCCAGTAAAGGGTTTTCCGTGGATCACAGCACGTTCACCATTGAGGTGAGATCCTCACATTCGTTCCGTGCAGGGACTCTTAAAAGTGCATTTGGTCCTGATTCGTGTGCCTTTGGTCCCTGCAGCCCGAGGGATCGTTCTGTTTGACAGTCACCTGGACCCCAACAGAGGAAGGGGGGATCAGGGAACTCCTCATCTTCAACGCCAACGGGATCCTGAAGCACCAGGCTGTTCTGCTGGGGAGAGCAGAAGCACCCAAGAAGAAAAAGGTCCATAGGATGTTTTTGGTTATCACAGAAGTCGTGTAACTCTTAGTTCAGTTTGCATGAATAGAGTTGCAGGAAGATTGTGATTCTTTGGGATATTACTTGCCTTTGACTTTGTAAAATGGTGGATGCATTTTCGACCCATATTTGCTGCTCGCGTCGGTTTCTGCTCTTCATTCAGGCTTAAATTATTTACAACCAGGAAAAATGTGACTCAGATCTCTGAAGTATTGTCCTGCAGAACAGGACTGAGGCTAAATTTTTTTGTTTACAATTTCCACAAACTTGCTGGTGTTGAAATTATCAGAACCTGGTGAAAGTTCAGACTTTTGGTGATACAAAATATGCTGCATGTTGAGCCAAATGATTATTTAGTGGTGGAAAAAAGGTTGTTGGAGCATGTCTGTTAAATAAGCGTGGCTCTTGACATAAGGTGGAAGCTCTAATGTTTGTCTGCGTGTTTCACAGAAAAGCCTTTGGGATGCAATCAAAAACAAAAACAACAAGGCGGCTGCACCACGGCGAAAGGCGACCGATCAGCCGCTGAAGATGGCTTCCACGAAGGCCTTCCAAGTGTCCCGGAAGCCGCAATACAAACGAGAAAAGGTTCGCAGCCCGCTGGCGTCCCTTAATGAGGGCAAACCTGAGACAGGGAGGCCTTTATCCGAGCAGATTCCTCAAACGTTACCGCAGCAGATGGCGTTCGACTCCCAGGCCCTGGAGAATATCTTCAAAGTCCAAAGAAAGCCTTCGCACGACCCACTTGGGGTGTCTCTCAGTCCGGATGGCATGGTGAGCAAGCCTGAAAGCAAAGATCTCATCCAAATACTAAACAAGACACTTTCCCCTGTTGGCACCCCTGAGAGGTTTAAGAAGCTCATGCCTCGCATTTACCATGAAAGTCCACTTTCTGCGGCCCTGAAGCCTGCAGCCTCTCCAGAGGGCGACGATAGCGGAACCCCAGCTCTCTCCGTGAAGGAGGCGCTCGCTCTCATCGACTCCGACCTGAGCCACGTCCATTCGAGCCCGCGGGACACCAGCTCCAGCTGCGGCTTTTCCGATTCGCTGGGGTCCGGCGGGCCGCGTGGCCGCAAAGCCGACCGCCGTTTCCCCCCGGCTTCGCCGGGCAGCCCTCGCCAGCCCGACGCCTGCGAGCCGAGGCTGACGTTCTTCGTCGCGAAGCCGCTCGGGGGCGAGCCCGCCGGTCCCAAACCCATCGCGAAGGCCCCTTTCACGTCCGTCACGGTCACCAAGGCGAAAGCCCCGGCGGAGGCCGGCGGCCCCCGTGGGAGGAAGACGCGGAAGTCGAAGCGCAGGCTCTTGGAGGAAACGCTCGAGCTGTCCGACGGCAGCAGCGACTCCGGGCCGGGCACCCCAAGCCTTCCCGTCATAGACGGAGGCGCGGGGACCGAGCCCCGCGACCACGCGCCGGAGCCAGGGGAGCCCAGCACCTCCATCCTGGCCCACCAACTCCAGGGCTTGCCTGTCACCACCTCCTCCCCCCTCTCTCTGCCTCCGGCTCACGCCTCCTTCTCCCTCGCCTCGCCACTTCCCCTCGACACCTCCATCCCCTCTTCGTCCCCCTTGAGCGCCTCGTCTCCCCTCCTCTCCAAGCTGCGCGCCAAGACGGACGCCGGCGGGCCTTCTCCAGCCGTGGCGCCCGCCCCCGTCCAGGAGGACCTCTTCCCCATTCACAAGGCGTTGAAGAGCAAGAAGAGGAAGAGCGAGGAGTTTTCGAGAAGCGATGGGAAGAGCGAGGACGGCGGGAGAGCGGAAGCCGTCAAAAGGACAAGAGTGGCGCCGTGGAAATCTGAGGCCTGCAGGTCGGTGCGGGAGAGGAGAACGGCATCACAGCGGCAACAGAGAACATCAGGTGAGAGAGAGCGAGGAGCGTTCGCTCTAGATGGGCCATCAAGGAGCTTCACTGATAAAACCCACGATTTTGATTTAAAAAAAGAAAAAAATGTGTACGTGTGAATTGTTTGGAGAGTTTAGAAAGTAACTTAATGGAAAAGTGGAAGAAGCACAGATGTGTTAATATTCTGCGGGGGGGTGGGTTTGTCCCCAGGATCAGAGCGCTCCACGACCACATCATCTCTCAAATCTGCAAAGGCTGTTGGTGCCAACCAGACAAAGCCGTCCAGCTGTAGACGCCCCTCACGAGGTAAAAAAAGTCTAAAAACCGCGTGTGTTTACTCTCTGGCAGGAAACACTGTTGTTATTGTAGCTGTTGAAACTGTTGAATTCCAGCCAGTTTTTTTTTTTTTTTTTTTTTTTTTTTTAAGTTTTGAAGAAGAATAATCTGAAGTCTTTTTTTTTTTTTTAAATTCATTTTTCTCTTTCCTCCTTAGGTCCTCCGTCCCTGAAATCCTCTGGCGCTGCATCTGTGAAGGCCTCTAAAATTGTAGCTGTGGCCCAGTCAAAACTGATCTTCATTAAACCAACACAAAATGGTATTTCAAAGATTATTGGTTTCAAAGATTACATGGTGAAATGTCCTTTTTTCCTTAAAACGTTCCTTTTTTCTTTTTCTTTTAAACTTTCAGCCATACCGAGACACCCTATGCCGTTCGCAGCGAAGAACATGTTCTACGACGAGCGGTGGATCGAAAAGCAGGAGCACGGTTTCACCTGCTGGATTAACTACGTGCTCACTCCGGATGACTTTAAAGTGAACACCGAAGTGGCTAAAGGTAACGGCTTTTTCTAGTTTTTACGCACCTCACATTCTATATTAGTATTAGTTTTATTGGCCAAGTAAACATACACGTAGAACCCGTGTGAATAAACAAGATGGCCTTCTAACTTATCCACTCATTCATTTGTATCACATTCATGGGAAATTAATATTTTCTTGATCAGGGCTTATTTTTACTTTACAAATCAGATAAACTAGTCTATTGTTGTACACCTATGATTTATACATATATATATATTTATATATATATATATATATATATATATATATATATATATATATATATATATATATATATATATATATATATATATATATATATATATATATATATATATATATATATATATATATATATATATATATATATATATAGATATCTTCTTTTGTTTGCTTTGACTGTAGTGAACGCTGTGTCCATCGTGATGGGCAGCGGTGACAAGTTCAGCGTGCCCAAAGCTCCCACCAAGGAGGAGATGTCTTTCAGCACTTACACAGCTCGGCGGAAGCTGAACCGCCTGCGTCGCTCCGCCTGCCAGCTGTTTACGTCCGACGCCATGGTCAAGGCCATCCAGAGGCTCGAGCTGGAGGTGGAGGCCAAGAGACTGCTTGTCCGAAAAGATCGCCATCTCTGGAAAGACATAGGTAAACGTGGACGAAAAAGCAGGCCTTCGACGGCACGAGGAGAACCACAACAGGAACGGTTTTTCATTTATTTGTTGTTTCATTAGGCGAACGCCGAAAAGTCCTCGACTGGCTCCTTTCGTACAATCCCCTGTGGTTACGGATTGGGCTTGAGGTATTCTGAAATCGGCGTTTGTTTCCTTTTTTTTTTCTTTTTTTTTTAAATTTCATGCGTTCCTTTACGATCTCTTTCATCCGGTTTATTCTCAGACAATCTACGGGGAGCTCATCTCACTGGAGAGCAACAGCGACGTGGTGGGCTTGGCGATGTTCATCCTCCAGCGGCTCCTGTGGAATCCGGACATCGCGGCAGAGTTCAGGCACGCCAAAGTGCCTCACCTGTACAAAGACGGTAACGTCGCACCGTCCACATTCAACGGAAGTGGACGGTTCCCTGCGAGTTTTAAGCACTTTGGCGCGTGTCTGTCGCCGCTCAGGTCACGAGGAGGCGCTGTCACGCTTCACTCTGAAGAAGCTGCTGCTGCTGGTCTGTTTCCTGGACAAAGCCAAAGAGTCGCGCTTGATCGAGCACAACCCCTGTCTGTTCTGCTTGGATGCAGAGTTCAAGGTAGGTCAAAGACTCCTGTTGCCAACAGCAGACCATGGAAGTGGATTAATCTGTCTTCAAGCGTGCCGCACAAAAGTCATTCTGTTCCTTTTGGCAGTTTTTACAAATAGAAAACTTTAAAATATTATTTGCATTGTGAAAAAAATTATAATTTGGAGGGAAAAAAAACAAAACAATCTGCCGTTGCTGTTGATGTAGGCTCTCAATCTATATATGTATGTATATATATGTGTGTGTGTGTGTATATATATGTGTATATGTACATATATATATATATATATATATATATATATATATGTATATGTATGTATGTATGTGTATATATATATATATATATATATATATATATATATATATATATATATATATATATATATATATATATATATTGCTAGGTGCCTCAATCCAGGGAATGTGATAATATTTTAGTCTGTTTTTGTTCCCAGGCTAGTAAAGACCTGCTCCTAGCGTTCTCCAGGGATTTCCTGAGCGGAGAGGGGATTCTCCCTCGGCACCTCGGCTACCTCGGGTTATCGGTGTCGCACGTTCAGACGCCTCTGGATGAGTTTAACTTTGCCGTGAAGAGTTTGGCGGTGGACTTGAAATGCGGCATCCGTCTAGTGTGAGTGAGACATCATGAATTTTAATGTGACGCCGCGCTGCCTATTGGGAGATTGACTTTTCTCCGAGGTCAGGTTCACTTAGATGGCAGTTATCTCTACAGCTGGTGGGAGTTTAATGTTTAGTGAGTCTTTTGGGCATGCAGCTTTAATCCAAGGTTTATTTTCTTTACTAACAACAGATGTCTGTAAACACTATTGTCCTCGCCTGTGATCAGGCTTGCATGCGTGGAAGGTTGTCTCCCTCTGTCACTCATGCATGCACAAATAACTTAAATATGTTGGTGTCCAACCCTAACAAAGTTCTTGGATTATTTATTTTTTAATTTTTTTACATGATACTAAACTATCACACAGCACAGTCCTTTGTTTTTTAATGTTGTGGTTTTTTTTAATCCAGACGTGTAATGGAGCTACTGATGCAGGACTGGAGTTTTTCAGCCAAGCTCCGTCTGCCCGCCATCAGCCGCTTGCAGAAGATCCACAACGTTGATGTGGCTTTGCAAGTCCTTAAAACCAAAGGGGTCGACCTCAAGGACGATCAAGGTATTTATCACCAGCTCAAAGTTTCTCCAACGCAAACACACTCATAGCATGCTTTAAAAAAAAACAAACTCAAAAAACACATGTTCCGTATGCTGTGAAAAAGGTTTAAAACAAATGTGGTCTTCAGTCTCAGTTGTTCGACTGTTCACCTTTTCTGGATTATTTGGTGATTTATTAATGTGAAATGATTTTCATCTTCTGAATATACTTTAGCGTTTCAGGAAAATGCAAGAATTTTCCCTATGCTTGTGTTTGCAGGAACCCTCATTGATTCTAGAGACATTGTGGATGGACACAGAGAGAAAACGCTGAGTCTTTTGTGGAAAATCATCTTTGCATTTCAGGTACGCGTCCATCTCTGTGCTGTGTTTCTCGCGGACAGGTCATTTGAGTGCTGGAATGAAGACTTGATTATGCTGTGTTTATAGGTGGAAGTGATTTTGGATGAAACTCAGCTGAGGGAAGAAATTGGCTTCCTGAAGAGAACTTTGAGGACCAAACAAAGGCTGGCGTTGCTGAAAGCCAATCAGAACCTCCAGTTGATTTCTCGACCAACAAGCGCACCACATGAACACAGCAGCACTAAGATATCTCTGTTGATGGACTGGGCCCGAGCTGTGTGTGAATTCTACAATGTGAAGGCCAGTTAAAATGATTCCTCTGTAAAATGCCATATTTCTCTATGAACAAAGAAACTAGTAATTTAAATGTATTACTATTACTAAATTTAATATTTAATTAAATGTGCAGAACATTCAACAAGGGACTACTTAAAATGATCATTTACTGGTAGATGAAACGGCAATTTTTTTGACATTATCTTTATAGCTTTTGAAACTTCAAATTGGGGTGAACTGACTGAAGTGTGGATGCACACACTGCTTTTGCAGGTGGAGAACTTCACTGTTTCGTTCTCGGATGGCCGCGTCCTCTGCTACCTTATTCACCATTACCACCCCGGTCTCCTGTCAGACAAGGCTGTCAGTCTCCTTACGACTCAAACTGTCGAGTGCTCGCCGAGGGGCCGCGTGGAGCTGGACTGCTCTGCCAGCGAGTCCGACAACTCCTTTGACTCTTTACCAACACGCCTGAACGGTACACGGCAGCTGTGAGCTGTCACACTTCAGTGACTTTTTTATTTTATTAAGAAGCTTCATGCGACTCTGCACTTCTCTGTACTGCAAGTGTTAGCTTAGAGGAAATGTAAATTGTTTCAATTACAGTTGGTAATTTGTCATTACACTTATCAAATGGATACATTGGCACTTTAATGGTTCCTAGAGTCTGCAAATGAGAGGGAATTATGCAGTTTGGGAATAATTAATTACAATTAACAATTAATTGTGTTATTTATTTAAAACTAGGCCCAGATTCTCCATCAGTGGAGTTTAAGGAGCTACTGGAGAATGAGAAAAGCAACTTTAGGCTGATAAACACAGCAGTATCATTCCTGGGTGGAGTCCCAGCCATGATCAACCCAGCGGACATGTCCAACACAATTCCCAATGAGAAGGTAAGACCCCATACATAACACAACACATGTACATAGAAAACACTTGTTTGAATGGTGGATCTTCGTTATGCAGTGAGAACAGTGGCAATCTTCCATATTGTTAAACATATACTAAACTAAGTTACAAGGTTAAAATGCCATTGCTGCGCTGACATCTGTCTCCAACAAACACGGTTATTTTCAGGTTGTGGTGTCGTATCTCTCCTTCCTGTGTGCCCGTCTTCTGGACCTGCGGAATGAGACCAGAGCTGCTCGAGTCATACAAACTGCTTGGAGGAAATACAGGTTAAACAAAGACTTGCAGCTCTACAAGGTTGGTTCAACCTCAAACAGAAACTGAGAGAAAAAGGAAAAGTGAAGCAAAACTCCGTAGGCATGAATGGTGATTTGTGATTTTGTAGTGTCATGTGTAGGGAATATATTCTTGTAATATACACTATAACAAAATGGCTCTGTAATCAAAGCTATAATAAAAATGTTTGTCTCCTGATTTGGGATAGGAAAAAAATATGGCTGCAGCGAAAATCCAGAGAGTTGTCAGGAATTTCCTCCAGAAGTGCAGAGCCAAGAAGCAGAATGAAGCAGCCAGGATGATCCAAGCGGTCTGGAGGGGGCATGCGGTGCGAAACAGGTTAAGCCGTGAAAAAGAGGCTCAGCTTCAGGCTTCACGGCACAAGGCAGCAACTGTCATCCAGGTAGGTGGTGCCTGTTGTTTTATATCTCCAAAATGAATACTGCTTGTGCTGGTGCAAATGTTACAAGTGTTTTTATGTCATGTTTACAGGCCCAGTGGAAAATGATCTTGGCCCTGAAAGCTTACCAAGAGCTCAGGTACTACACTATCATTCTACAGTCACAGTGGCGAATGAGAAGGGCTTCATCTGATTACGCAAGACTTTATTGGGCAACAACAATCCTCCAGACACGCTGGCGAGCACGGGTCATGGCCAAAAAAGATGGGGGATATTATTGCTCTTTGAGAGCCTCAGTTGTGAAAATGCAAAGAGGATACAGAAGGTGGAAACTCAACAAAACAGAAAAGGAGAACCATGCCGCTATAGTGATACAAACTGTGTTTAAAAAGTGGTTCAGGGGAAGAATGGATGCCAAGACAACAGCTGCGGTGAGGATCCAGTCTTGGTATAGAATGCAGAAGTGTTACTTTGCGTACAAAAAAGTCAAATCGAGCGTTGTGCTGATTCAGGCCCTCTGCAGAGGTCATGCTCAGAGGCAGCGCTTTGAGACGTTGAAGCTGCAGCGCCGCTCGGCCGTTGTCATTCAGCGCGCCTTCAGGGGCCACGCAGTCAGGGAGCGAGTAGCAAAAAATGAGGTGCGCTGCAGTGGCCATCCAGCGGTGGTTCCGGGCCTGCGCGGAGAGACGTGCAGCGGCAAACATTCATGCAGCTGCGAGTCGCCGCCATTACGGCGCAGGCAGCGTATCGGGGAAAACGGGCCCGGGAATCCCTGAAAAAGCAACACGGAGCAGCAACGGTGATCCAGGCAGCTTTTAGGAAGTACGCCGCACGACGGAGCTACCTCCTGTTAAGGAAGGCTGCAGTTGTCCTACAGCGAAAATACAGAGCTGCGATTTTGGCCCGCAATGCAAAGAAGGATTACGACGCTCTTAGGAAAGCCGCCCTCACTATACAGGCCAACTGGAGAGGCAGAGCCGACCGGAAAAAGATCGAAAGACAACATCAGTATGCAACGTTGATTAAGGCCCACTACCGCCGCTACAAAGCACGAGCGGCGTACAGGTCCAAGAAGGCAGCTGCTCTTGTGATACAGCGTCGTTACCGAGCTTACGTGGCTGGAAAGCAAACGAGAGAAGCATACGTGCGTACGAGAGCAGCCTGTGTTACTGTCCAGGCTGGATTCAGAGGCATGACGGTTAGGAGAGAGTTGAGGAAGCTGCACCAGGCGGCAACAGCGATTCAGACTTCGGTCAGGATGTTTTTGTGCAAAAAGCAGTATCTGCTCCTCCAGAGCGCGGCCATCATCATCCAGCGGCGATACAGAGCGGTTGTTCTTGGCAGGGAGCAGCGACGTGAATACAGGGGACTCAAGGAGGCGGCCGTAACAATACAAGCCATGTACAGAGGTTTTAAAGTGAGAGAAGAACTTAAGAAGAGACACAATGCTGCCAGAGCGATCCAAGCACAATTCCGGATGTACAGGATGCGCGCGGCGTATCTCGCAGCCAAGTGTGCTGCCATCATTATACAAGAACGCTACAGAGCCAACAAGCTCCGGGATCGACAGCAGCGGACGTACGCAACCGTGAAAGCTGCAGCAGGAGTCATCCAGGCTGCGTACCGGGGCTACAGGACCAGGAGGGAGATTGCCAAGATGCACCGAGCTGCAACAGTCATTCAGAGAAGGTTTCTCAGCATTAGGGAGAGGAATAGGTTCATAGCCATCAGGGCTGCTGTTTTGATTTGCCAACAGAGATACAGAGCACTGACCACGAAGAGAAAGGTCCGTTCAGGCTACCTGTCAACGCGCAGGGCGGTTATTTCCCTTCAGGCAGCCTGCAGAGGATATTTAGTTCGAAAGCATGTGCGAATCCAGCATACGGCAGCTTTGACAATACAGTCTCACTTCCGAAAGCACCAGCAGAGAACCTACTACAAGAGGCTTCAGTGGGCTGCCTCAGTATTGCAAGAACGCTACAGATCCAACAAGATGATGAAACAGGAGATGCTGCTCTGGAATGCCAAGAAAAGAGCTGCCATTATCTTGCAGGCTGCTTTCCGTGGAATGCAATGCCGAAGGAACATAAAACGAATGCACCAGGCTGCAAGTGTCATCCAGAGAGTTCATAGAGCCCGCTGCGACCGCAAGAAATATCTTGCTCTGAGAGCTTCTGTTGTGACCATTCAGCGGCGATTCCGAGCCACGGTGGCCGCAAAAGACCAAATCAGAAGATACCAGAGGACGCGCGGAGCAGCGGTCCTGCTACAGGCAGCGTACAGAGGTCAGCGGGTGAGGAAAGAGCTGGCACGCTGCCATCAAGCTGCAACTGTGATCCAGTCTGCCTTTAGGAGCCACCAACAACGCATAAAGTTCCAGGCCATGCGTCTGTCCGCCGTGGTCATCCAAAGGTGCTACCGCTCCTGCCTTCTCCAGAGACGAGAGAGGGAAACCTTCCTGAAAACGAGACGCTCTGCCATCGTTCTTCAGGCAGCTTTCAGAGGTCATCGCGTGCGCCGCAGCATCAACGACATGCACAGAGCTGCAACGGTCATCCAAGCACACCTCAAGAGGTATAAGCTGCAGGCTGCATTCAGGAGGCAGCGCTGGGCTGCTTGTGTCCTCCAGCAGAGGTTCAGAGCTCAACAGCTGAAGAATGATCAGGTGGAACATTATCAACAGCTCAGGAACGCTGCTGTTGTGTTCCAGGCTGCGTATCGTGGAATGAAGTGCAGAAAAGTGATCAAACGCAGACATCAGGCAGCCGCTGTTATTCAGAGAGCTTTCAGAGCCCACTGCCAACACAAGCGATACCTCACCATCAGATCTTCCATTATACTTATCCAGCGAAGATATCGAGCCACAATGGCTGCGAAAGAAGAAGTGAAAGTCTACCAGAGGACGCGTGGAGCAGCGGTCCTGCTACAGGCAGCGTACAGAGGTCAGCGGGTGAGGAAAGAGCTGGCACGCTGCCATCAAGCTGCAACTGTGATCCAGTCTGCCTTTAGGAGCCACCAACAACGCATAAAGTTCCAGGCCATGCGTCTGTCCGCCGTGGTCATCCAAAGGTGCTACCGCTCCTGCCTTCTCCAGAGACGAGAGAGGGAAACCTTCCTGAAAACGAGACGCTCTGCCATCGTTCTTCAGGCAGCTTTCAGAGGTCATCGCGTGCGCCGCAGCATCAACGACATGCACAGAGCTGCAACGGTCATCCAAGCACACCTCAAGAGGTATAAGCTGCAGGCTGCATTCAGGAGGCAGCGCTGGGCTGCTTGTGTCCTCCAGCAGAGGTTCAGAGCTCAACAGCTGAAGAATGATCAGGTTCAACATTATCAGGAAGTTAGGAAGGCTGTCATCAGCTTACAAGCGGGATACCGCGGAATGAAATCCAGAAGAAGTGTCAAAGAGAGACAGCATGCTGCGCGTGTTGTCCAGAGATCTTTCAGAGCCTACCTGCATCACAAACAGTATCTCCGACTCAAATCGTCCGTCGTTGCTGTCCAGCGAAGGTACCGCGCTACTGCAGCAGCAAAAGCGGAAAGGCTACAATACCTGGAAACGCGCTCTTCAGCCGTCGTCATTCAAGCCGCGTACAGGGGGCAGCGGGTCAGAAAGGCGATCGGTCGACAGCATCAGGCCGCCACCGTCATTCAGTCTGCTTTCAGAGGGCACCGAGAGGAAGTCAAGTTCCAGGCCATGCGCCTGTCCGCCATTCTCATCCAGAGACGCTACCGCTCGCACGTCCTCCGAAGACGAGACAGGGAGAAGTTCCTCGAGATGAAGCGGTCCGCCAGCACCCTTCAGGCAGCGTGCAGGGGCTGGCGCGTCAGACGGGACGCGCGGCGACGGCATCGCGCCGCCGCGGTCATTCAGTCACGTTGGCGAGGCCTCGCGCAGAGACGCGCGTTCCAACGGAAGCGGGCAGCGGCCGTGAAACTCCAGCAGAGGGTCCGGGCAGCGCAGCTCGCACGCTTGGAAAGGAAGAAGTTCACCCAGATCAGATGGGCCGCTACTGTAATCCAACAATACTGCAGAGCCTGGATCACAAGACAACAGGTAACAGTTTGTGACTTCAATTTACCCAGCAAGAGAAGAATTCAATTTTTTTTGGGATGCTTCTTTGACTTTAAAGCCGTATTGACCATTTCAGGCTTTTGAGACCGAGAAGGCAGCAAAGAGACTCCGGTTTACTTCTGCAGTCTTCGTTCATCTCAGTGCCATTAAGCTCCAAAGAGCTCTGAGAGCCCACTGGGCCTTGGAGTCAGCCAAAAAACAAATCCAGTCTGTCATCACGATCCAGGTACTGCGCGTTCTTTCGGGACAGGATCTGCTGCGAATAAAGTTTTTCCTCCGGCGAAAGGACCGTAATTGGCACTGGCGTCTTGTCTTTGTAGCGATGGGTCCGAACAAAGCAACGGAGGAGACGGTATCTGGAGGACAGGCGGAAGGTGATCGTGGCCCAGAGAGCCGCTAGACGCTGGTTAAGCCGCCGTAACAAGGCTGCGTCGACCATCCAGCAGGCGGTCCGGCAATTCCTTCTTCTCAGGCGTCAGAAGAAGGTCGAGCAAGGCATCATCAAAGCACAGGTACTATAGTTAACAGAGGTATTTGATAAAATAATGACATTGACTTTAAAGTCACACAGGGTTACTGACCAGCATAGACCAGCTTAGGTTCACTGTCTGGCTAATGTGTTACTGTAAAGACTTTGGGAAGACGACGTTGGCCATTTACGGCCCAAGAAATGAAATTTGAAACCTAAGAGCTGAAGATGGTGAACTAATGTCTCACAGTAAATACCATTAACATCCTTGGTGGTGAAGCATGTAGGATGAATTGGGTTTGGGCTGTACCAGTTCATAGCAAATTACGGTATTATGCGCTTGATTTTTAAGCGTTCGCTGGATTTAATTCATTTGGTCTCCTCCTCATGCTCCTTTGTCCAGGCTCTGTGGAGAGGACATCGCTCCCGCCGACTCAACGAAAATGTCAAGGTGGTGAAGTTGAGGCAACGCCTGCGTCAACTCAACGCTGATGTCAGAGAGGAGGACAGACTGGGCAACAAGACGTCATCTGCACTGGACCACCTGCTCAGATACAAACACTTCTCCTACATTTTAGAGGCCCTGAAAAACCTGGGTTGGTTTGTTTTTGAATTTTTATTAAAGGTTATTGCGTATCATCCAGCGAGTCTAACTTAGTGATTGCTATATTGTTATAAATATCATATTACATATAAATATCAGTAACAATATTGATTCTCTTTTGCTCCCAGTCTAAAATTGTAATTTTGTATGTGTGAGATCAGGGCTCCTCAGCCATTTCAACAGCTCACTAATGTGGTACTGTGTGTGTGTGTGTGTGTGTGTGTGCTTTTTGACTTTCAGAGACTGCCACCAGACTGTCGCCAGTGTGCTGTGAGCGGCTGGTGGAGAGCGGAGCCACCAACGTCATCTTTACGCTCATCCGCAGCTGCAACAGGAGCGTCCCCTGCATGGAGGTCATTACCTTCTCCATCCAGATCCTCCTCAACCTCTCCAAGGTGCCCACTCAGAATCACACTCGCACACCTTGTTTTGCATCAGGTTAATGGAGCGAGAGTTTTTTGTTTTTTTTGTTTTTTTTTTAAATGAAGTAAATTTTTCTTGAAAGACTAACTTCTCTGGTTTAAAAAAATGCACCATATACACTTGTGGACTTATTGCTATTGATAAGACATACATATTTGATATATATTGGGTAATTAATTGTGTTCATCTGATAGTGTTTGCTAGTGTAGCATTTGCTTTTTATGTAAAATAGTGTTGATGCCTAAATGTCATTAGTTTTCTCATTTTGGAAAATGTGTGCAGAGCTGGTTTGATAAATATTTACATTATAATGCTGATGCTGCACACTTGCAAACTGGACTGTTGCCATGTGCTGATTTAAAATGCCAAGTTAGACTTTTGGTTCCTTCATCAGCTATTTGGAATCAGAGCTCAATTCCTCTTCCGCAAAATGCAGTTTAGACAGAGTTGAAACGTCTTTATGAAATTGTGAATTTAACGTGCAGTAACCGCTCAAGACAAAATACAGAAATTGTGAGTTTTACTACCTTTGCAGTTTTCAATGTAACGTTCCCTTTTCCATTTCCTCTCACTAGTACCACAAGACCATCGAGGCAGTGTACTCGGTGGAGAACTCTGTGGACATCCTGCTGGATCTGCTGCAGAGATACCGAGAGAAGGCCGGCGATAAAGTAGCCGAAAAGGGTGGCAGCATCTTCACCAAGGCCTGCTTCCTCCTCGCTCTGCTCCTGCAGGACAAGCACCGTGCCGCGGTCTGTACCGAACACGTGCCTGTGAGATGCTTTTCCAGTGTGTTCGTTTAAAAGCTTCACGCTGTCCTATCTCCACCTTCGGCTTTAGGAGGTCACGAACCTGCCCAAGGTTCCGGAGAGGATTCGCAGCATCTACCGCCTCACGGCGCGCAAGCACAAGAAGGACGCAGAACGAATTTTCACCAAGCAAAAAATGAACGCGTCAATCAACGGAAGCTTCTTTGTTCAAGCGACGCCTCTTAAATCCCGTCCAGTACCGAAGTACGTCTGCGTTTGCATATGAACAGTTGTGTCTGCCCTGCACTCTTTACGTTACCCGCTAACGTGGTAACTGGCGTCCTGTCTGTGTTCCAGGTTTGCACCAGACTGGGTTCTGAGAAAGGACAAGTTGAAGGACATCGTGGACCCTCTGCGAGCCATTCAATTGGTGGCAAACACGCTCTCCATTGTGTTGTAGGCAAACCTTTGTTTATTGTTGTTTTTTCTTTTCTTTTCTTTTTTTCTAAACTTGAGAAAACATTTTATGTATTGCTTCAGGGCTCTTTTTTTCGTATAAAATATTAACATGTCATCATGTTTAATATTAAAGTGAATGTGTTTCATAAACATGAACAAGTGGAGTCTTTTTTTTCTGCATTTTGTCTCTATATTTGGTTTTAACATGGCAAAGAGATTTCCTTTTATTCTCAAGTGTCGAACATGTAGAATTTAAAAAATAAATTAAAAAAATGGAGTATGTAAAGACACTCCTGGGAATGCATCACTGGATGAAATGTTTAATGGCAAGAAGGCAGGGGGAGCACACCGTCATTGCAGTACCGACGCATGTTTTCTGCACTTCTTCCTTTAGTACATCGAAATTGAATGCCATCATTGTGAGGCACGTAGAGTTGTATGACCAAATTGAATTTCAAAGCGATATTATGTTGCATCATCGCATCAGCAGGAATGGTGCACGGCTCTGCAGAGGACGTGAAAAATGAGTTACTGGCAAAAAATACTTGTGTAATCACATATAAACATCGGAGTGTTAATCTTCCTTTGAATGTTTTCTGCATGGACTCGAAAAGATCGAACAACAGGATGCCTTTTCATAGCACTGAAATTTAGAAAGGAAACTTACTGAGGCATCTGATGTTGCCAGTCCATTCACCATTGATGCAGGTTCTGTATGGACCACCCTCCATAGTGTATAAGGTCGAGCAAGTGTATTCCACTCTCTCATTGTGATTGTATTCAAGTTTCATACTGCTCTTGATGTCTCCATCATCCAGAGGAGTTGGAGACTGACATCCTGCAGGCACTGAACCAACAAGAGCTCGGTTATTTCCTTGAAGTATGACCACAGAAGACAGCATTAGACTGTTGCAGCAAATGTGGTAAACTGGGTTAAAACTCCAGATCTGATTGTATCGAGACATTCCGGTTAATGTCACTGTACTCGATAACTTTAAGCGTTAGGCTGAGTGAGTGAAATGGTTCCTGGACCCAGAGCCAGACCACCAGCTGTTGGCTACAGGACCCCTGTCTCAATGCAGATTACTGGAGAAGGTGCAGCTACGGAATACGAGCTGAAATGAAGTTAGTATCTCAACATCCTTACCACTCAGTGACAAAGAAACATCCATGTTCAGCCATAGGAGCAGGCCAGCAAGTAGAGAGAATCTCCTCATAGTGACGGTGCAGAGAACCGATGTCTGAGCAGGATTTTTACTGGTAATTTAACCACAAAATCTTTCCCAATGTAATTTCTCTGAAAACATGTGACGTTGTGACCCTTGGACTTTCACGTAATGACAGGTTTGGGTAACAGTTTCAAAATTTAGGAAATACCAGATTTGGTCAAGTGTTTAAAGTAAACTAACCATAAAATGGCGCCTGTGAAAGAGCTCCACCAGTTAAATACTCATTCCTGCAGCCATTTTGGGTTTTGCTTCAGATGTATTGTCAGGTATTTATTGTTTTGCTTCTTTTGAGTGTTTTGTTTGTTTGTTTGTTTGTTTTAGTTTGGGAGTCTGGAACTTCTGAGACCAGGAATGTCAGTTTAAAATGAATAACTTCTTCATTTACCCGTCAATCTTCTCATGAACTCTGGCCAATGCCAGAAACAGGAGCATGAAATGATTTCCCTCTGCAGGGTGGTGGAGCGCTGCCTTAGAGGTTAGGAGCTCTGATACCTGGGAGGACCTCCTCCACATCGAGAGGAGCCAGCTGAGGTGGCTTAGGCATCTCTATCGGATGCTCCCTGGAAGCATCCCTTGGCATGTCCCGTCGGAAGGAGGAGACTGGAGTGACTGTGTCACTCGGTTGGTCTGGGAACGCTAAGGAAGACTGGGTGACCCTGCTCAGACTGCCCCCCCTCCGCAACCCAGTACCAGATAAGTGGAAGACAATGGAATGGAATATAATCAGAATACGTTATAATTATAATGTCAGTATTTGTGGGGTTTTTGTCCGTTCACAATAAAACTTAAACAGTGCATGTTGAAGCAGACTAATCAAAAATGTACAGATTGCAACATATGACAACATATAGACTTTGGTTATTCTACATGTGATCTAATCTCAGTTATTTTCTCTGTGCTTCTGTGGCAAGCATAAATTGGACCATCTGAGTGATAAAGTAAGTTTTCTGAGCCATGTGATGAACTGGCTTCTGTGGCATGATTTTCTTTGTTGCAAATGCTTTGACTTGTTTCTGTGGAAAAATATTTCATGCACACAACACATTGAAAATTGAAGACTAAATTATCTATTGGGGACTGGAATACTAACTGAATTAATGTGCAACATTGAAATAGTGTCCCGAAACAGCATATTTGAACCTGTTCACTTCGGAGCTCATGCCCAGAGTCGATAGAAATAGTTGGCATTGAAATGTCATTGACCTAAATGGACCATTTGGTTGTTTTCTTCTTTTATTTGGTTTATAGGCTGAGGCTGACAACCAAGTGAAAAAGAATACTAACGAGAGAGCTAACAGTCACAATGCAATCAAAATTATAAGGCAGAAAACATATCATGATACATTTTGTTTTTATTAAAATAGGCATACACAACCAACATGTAGAACTACTGATATGAAAGTTAAAATAAAAAAGAAACAAAAATCACTGGAAAAATGCTTTTATCTTTGGCAGATCGAAAGTTAAAGGCCCTCCGGATTCCAGAACATCACCAAAATGTAATCATCTCTTCCTTGGTCCACGATCAACACTTTCCTTCATTAAAATCTTCATTTTAATGACCTTCATGACCTTTTGGGTTATTTGCTAACAGAAAGACAGATAAATGCTGGCTGTCGCATAACCTCCCTTGGTATCGGTAACAAGTGGTAACAAGTTGTTCACGCAGCCATCTATGAATAAGAATATTTTAAAGGCAACGGGGAAGCTGCATTACACCATCAAAACAATAGCGCTTCATGACCAAATTTTCACCAACAGGATATCCGCGGGTGCATGAAAACTCGATCCCATCTCTATGCGGTGCATATATCTTCTGTTGCCTTCTGTGCTTTAACCTGATGTTGCGTTCTTGCATGTCTACTACATCCACAATGCAGGGTCCTGCACAAACAAAAATAAGGACATTAGAAGACATTAGAAAGCTAAACATTTTAATTTAAATCTACAATAAAGTCTTTAATGTTTTAATAACAACAACAACAATAATAATAATATTCATTCTTTTAATATTCTTTATAAAAAACAGAGGAAACAGAGGTTTTTTTTATATATATATATATACGTATAAGTGTGTGTGTGTGTGTATGTGTGTGTCTTTACATGTCTATGCTTTAGTATTGAAGCTTATTGTCACTTACTGAGACATTTTACATTTCCAACCCATTTGCCATTTTTGCAGATTTTATAAGAATCCTCTTCAAAGACGTAGAGTTTCTGACAGATATACTCCACCCTCTCATTGTGTTGGTACACAAAACGAAGACTGTCCCTGAGGTCGCCATCTTCAATACCTGGTGGTTTGCCACAATCAAGAGGATCTATGAGAGAAAATGAAAAGATTCTTTGGAATGATTTACGGAAGAACATAATGTTTGTTGTTTTTTTTCGTTTTTTTTAAAAAAAAGAAAACATCCCTAAATGGGAGCAGCATTGAGTTACCTCCACATGTTGGGAAGGGATGACTCCACTGTCCATCAGCTAAACATTCGACTTCTGCGTTCCCTTGAAGAAATGTTCCACGTTTTCTACACGCAACCTGCAGTTTCTGACCTTTCCTTACTTCATTGTACTGCAGGTCACTGGTAAAGGTAAGTTCCTGTGATATATCTGGGATTTTGCAATTCTCTGTTTTGGAGGAGAAAATCAGCTGAGCAAGAATCAGCAAGTTCATTGTGAAAAAAAAAGCTTATATAACTTGTCAGCAATCATGCCTGGCTAAGAAATTCAGTGGTTTTATGAAATAAAGTTAATGATGTTGATTTGTTTAGTTTTAAGTGCAATCCCAGGTAGAAATATATGTGAAAAGGTGAAAAATATCAAACATACCAGAACATGTTGGAAATGGCCCATCCCACTTTCCACTGTCTAAACATGTCAGTTCTTGTTTTCCATCTAACCCAAAATCATTGGTGCACCTAAAGTATAATGTATGTCCGATATTCATTTTTTCATTTCCCCGCGGGAGTCCAGTGACACGGAGGTAACGGTGCATCTCCTCAGCATCACAAGTGATATCTGGAAGACATAAAACAGTCTTATTAAATAGTAATATAACAGTTTTGGTTTCTTCTAAAATGTACTGCAATTTGTATGTAGCGGGACTCTTGATTTGTACCTTCACATGTTGGGAATGGTGCATCCCACTTTCCATCTTTCCCACATATCAGTATCGAGCTGCCATTCAGGTACTTCCTGGGAGTCTTACAGCTGAATCTGAGGAAGCGGTCGGGAAGAATGCCCTGGCTGTTTTCTGGCACCCCCTGGACAACCACTTCTCCATCTGCAGCTGGAGGTTCGCAGGTCAACGCTGCGGAAAACACAAGACCGAGTGAAGGGATGAGATTTCTGTAAACAAACGACACACTTTAAAACTTGTGATAGTACATAGAAGTTCTGCAAAGACTTACAGTCGCATACTGGCACGTGATTGGTCCACTTGTCCAGCAAACAAGTTCTGGTGTCAATTCTGCTCACCATCTGATACCTGCAACAAAACGCAGATTAAAACAGCAAAGACTTTTGACAAAGGAGGATGCACTACTGGTGTCTGTTGGCCTGTGACTGGACTTAATTAATGTGGTTACTATGGCTACCATTATTTGTCATTTCTGTCAATTATTCTTTATTCACTTACCCGCTGTTACAAAAGTATTTAATGACTGTTCCAAAAACAAACTCTTCACCTTCTATTATTTGATAATAGCCATTGGGAGTTTCTTCAGGAAGCACACATGGTTTCACTAAAAAGGCAGAGAGATAATATTTATCAATTTTAAAATTCTAATAGCAAATGGGTACCTGGAAACAGGAAACTAGAAATAATATAGGTTCATCCTATCATTTAATTAAGGTTTTGGTTTTTTTTTAAAAGGAACTCACAGTAGCAGCTTCCTCGATGTATAGCCTCCCAGCCTCTGGCTGTGCATCTGTACCTGATGGTTGGACCAGATATATAACCAGTTTCACAGGTGAAATAGACCAAATCCCCTTCGTAGTACTCGTCTTTTTGTGTGTCTTCAGAGACCTGAGCATGATTAACATCTGGGGGCTGTGAACAAGTTGCTGACAGAAACAGAGTCATAAAGAATCAAATTAAATTAATAAAGAGGACATGTATTTTTAGCAACACACACACAAAGTATTTCAGGTTAAAATGTAATTGCTCTTACCATTGTGGGATAGAGAAGTGTGCAAACTTCCCCACACGTGGAGCAAAAGAAGGATTAGTCTCATGTTCCACCAGTTGCTGTGAGTCTAACTGTGTCCTGCAGTCTCCTTCCTGTGCACAGGATTTGTGTATTTATCCTCAAGTTCTGCCCAGTGAGGATTACGCAAGAACTCCTGAAGTCAACATGGTGTAACCCACAGTTTAAACATAATCACATTCACACGGCAACACTTGAGTAATCCAGAGACCCTTCCTGTTGTGGGAGGGACAGTTGTGGAAAATAACCAAATCTACAAAAATGGCACTTGCGGTCCAACGTCCATGTGCTATTCTCGTCTGGTTTGGTCTGTCTGCCACCACAAAAGTCCTTCAAAACATCTTTCAAATGTAATATAACAAATAACAGATTGTTCCATGTCTGACTTGCATTTAACCGTCAGAAATGTTGGTGTTGTTTTGCTTTTAGCTGATGATTAAACGTGTTCTGTCCTGTATTGATTGCCACATTTGATCTGTTGGTCCTGGACATTTGTCACAGAACAAACATTCAGTGATACAATCAAGATGAGGTCCTGCTGAGGAACAAAAAAAAACATTTGTACATCCAGACAACGGTGCGTCATCTCAGATCTTGTCTCCTCTGGGCCATGTGTCAGTTATTGTTTCTCAATGTCAGCCTCTTTACTGACGTACACATATCCAGAATATTCCGCTGTTTTTTTCTTTATATCCTTTAACTTTCAATAACTGTAAAAAGACTTTTGCAGCAAGGATACAAACTTTAATGGACTAATGAAAAACCTGCCAAAGCAATACTGGCTCTCCTGTAGAAGCCCTGTCTACCCTCAATCTTAATTAAGGTTAGTTAAACTTACAACCACACCTTTTTCTGATCATCTGAAATGATTGGAGTCCATCTGTGGTAAATCCAAATGAATAAACATAATATGTAAAGACACACAGTTCCATTTAAGGTCTCACAGGTCTGGAGAAGGCTACATAAACATGTCTGCTGGTATGAAGACAATAGCACAGCAGCATGCCATCATTCTGAACTGGAAGTTTGGAACAACCAGGATTCTCCCCAAAGCATCTGACCAAACTGAGGAATCTGAAGAAAAGGATCTGGATAAAAGACATGACAAAGAATTATGTGTGATGATTAAAGGAAGCTCCAGAAGGTCAAACATCACTGCTGCACCTCGCCCTTCTGAGCACCTTCTGAGTTTCTGAGGGACAACTCTGTGAATGTGGATCAGTCAGTCATCAGTCCTGAACTCAAGTCAGTCAAACATCTCTGGTTAGATCCCAATGTGGTTTCATCCAACCTGACCAAACTGGAGAGGGTCTGCACAGAAGAACATCTAAACATCCTCAAATGTCCGACAAGGGTGCTTCAACTAAGTACTGAGTAAAGAGTCTGAATGCTGATGGCAATGAGATAGTTTAGTTTTATTAGTAAGTTGGCTAAAAAAACCCCCAAAAAACACCTGTTTTTATCTGCACACATGTTCATCTAATAACATATAAAAGATATTTGGCCACCAGATGAGGGATCTCCAGGAGTCTCCAGCAGAATATGACAATGGTGGTGGGTGCTGCACACTGGTTCTGAATGCCTGCATCTGTACGAACAGTTTGTTCGTCTTGGGACATAAGGTGTGACCATCCACATAATCCAGCTTCCACATTTTCACTAGTTTATCACTACACTACACTTTTTCTTTCTTTTGCTTCAGTATACTGCTGAAAAGCTCTAAATCCCCATTAACTCTATCAAATTCTGTTCAAATATTCTAAACCATGACATTTAAAATGATTAAACTATTATATTTTGTGTTTAATTTAATTTTATATGAACACATCTTGTTCAATCGTGTAAACCCACTGTTAGACGTACATGTAAGGCATGGAATTATTGATGGCAGCAGGTTGTTCAGGATTGGACGATGCTGTAACTGGCTTCAATCAGTGAACCTCACCTAAATTTAAAAACAGCTGCTGCTGCCCATCTTTGATTTGTGCAAATTATGCATCTATTATTTGTGAAATCCCCTAATTTTAAATGAGCTTGAATTCTTAAACCACAAATAACTTATTTTAACACCAGAGGTTATGTTGCTTGCCTCTCCTCCCTTCAACGACCTCACCCATAAAAGACAAGTTTTAAAAACAAGTTTTTTTGTTTTTTTTTATTCACTTGGAGAATAGGAGATACAAATATTGAATTCAGTTTATATGTATCATATGTTTAATGATGTGATGTGAACTATATGCACTTTTCTTGCTATGTGTTCTGCCCAAAAGAACCAGTCCAAAAACTATTTTTATTTACAGAAATAAAAGAAAACCTTTAAAAGGGATTTCCATCCGGAATGTCGGCAACATCAAGTTTTGTCTCGATTGCTGTGGGAAAAAGGAAATGGTTGTGTTTAGAATCACATCTCAAAAAGTAGAGACATCGGGGACCCAGTCCATTGTTGCCATGCATCCCATGATTAAATAAATTCATGTCTCATCAATCGAAGACAATTTAAGTAAATGCAAAACTGTCAATGAAAATATCCTAAATTTGGAAATATGACCTTTCATTAAGAAAATGGCTCTTTTCCAAATCTGTGTTTTACGTTCTTACCGCGACATTCCACTGACTGGGTCCATTCTCCATTAACGCATGTTGTATTTAAATGTTCTGCATGCTGTGTACATTGATAATGTAAGACTGCCCCATCCTGGAATCTCTCTTTAGGCACCTTCACGATGATTGTGTCACCTTTGGGTTTGTCACAGTAAGCTGAAAAAACAAACAAAAAAATTACATGTACCCATAATTGACACAAGTTGTCTTGACTAATGTGAAGCTGATTTCTGCTTCTGATGTGTGTGACAAGAATTCCCAATGCAGTGCATTTAACTGTGGTTGTGGTTCACAAATTACATTTATGAACACCAGAGTATGGCCTAGTATCTAATCCATCTCTATATTGCAGGGATTCTGTTGGACCTATGCAAGTGGGCGTCAGGTCGGGACCCTCAGGACTTCTCCTGCTGGACTCATTATTCAGGTTACTCTCAGAGTGGTTTGCAGACGAGAAGTCTGGATGAGGTCTCAGAAGGGTCTGAAGTTTTGGGGGGAGGGTTCATGTATCTTATAACTGAGAAAGAGGTGGGAGTGTGCACCGTACATCTGCAGCAATCAGCTGTATGGTTCTGTTGTTGTGAAAAGAGCTCTCAAACTGACCAGCCCAACCCTTGTCGTTGGTCACAATTGCGGGTTGTGACCAGAAGAGCGATCACAAGTATAAGCGAATGAAAAATCTTCTTTGGCAGAGGGCTGAGTTTAGGATTAGAAGTGGGACGGAGCTCAGACATCCTGGGCAGAACTGTTGCTTTGAGGTGGTTTAGGCATCTTTCAGAACCCTCCCAAGCCTCCGAAACATGCTGGACACATCTTCATTGCAGTGAAGTGCAAGGGTGTGGCTCAAGACTTGGATCCACGCCACTCACAAGTTCAACTATGTGGGTTGGTTAATCACCCAAGGCAAGTGCTGTTTAAAATCAATATGTAGCTTTGATGTGTACGCACGTGCACATTTGATGATCTTCTTTTCCCATTTTCCATCTTGGCACTGCAGCCTGTTTTCTCCCACTATCATATACTTGTGCTGACACTCATAGACCACTTCAGAGTTGTCCAAATATGTTTTCTTATATGCTGTTCTTATGATTGAGTTGTTAAATTTAGGTGGGGCATCACAGTTATTGTCCTTGGCTGCAAAGGAACAAACACACACACACAGCAGTAGATTACACACGGTGCTCCACCAACATGTGTTTATGTGCGACTTACTGAGGACGTACGTTTGCACAGATCTTTCAGTGGTAATCCGTCGGTGCTCCACTCTCCCTTATGACAATGTAAACCTTCGACCTGAGCTTGGAATCCGGCATGACAAGAAATCTGGACGCTTTCACGTTCTTTGTATGGCTTTTGAATCGCGGACACATCCCCATTAGGTATCTCAGGAAACTCCCCACACTCTGATTTCTCTAGGGTGGATATGTTTACACACTGTTAGATTTGCATTTTCATTCACTTTTTATAGGTTATATTTTACTCAACAATTCTTGATTGTAAAATAAAAAATATGTATCATTAAAGTTTGACATGGTAAAACTAGATGTATTATTACCAATGCACCAGTCCAGTCTCGACCACACATGGTTTATACATGTTGCTACACCCCACCAGCCTTTCTTAAAATGCTTATAACCTTCGTTGCAGGTATAAGAAATTTTGTCGTCCAGTGGCTCAGTAGCAAATCCATTTTGAACCACAGCTTTTGGACATGCTGATAAAGAAAGAATAAAGTTAGAATAGCATCACCAAGACTTCATTAGAGATGGATTCATTCTATTTTAACATTTAATCCCAACCTCAGATTGTTTCATTGTTCAAACTGTAAAAATAATTGATTTGCATTTTTGTAGATGAGTTGCAGACATTCCCTACCTGAACAATTTATAATTCCCTTCCAGGAACCTTGCTCACACGTAGCAACACGGATTTCCTGTGTGTATGTGCAGACATACTCGATTTGATCTGTGTCCTGGTAACTCTCTCTAGCGTAACGGTTAATGTGTGCATTGATGAGCTCAGGCTTAGCACACATTTTCCCTGGAACACATTAAGCCAATAAGTCATTGAGAGAATAACCAATGATGATCTGTCTGTATTAATGTGATACAGGACAGAATTGAACTTCCAGAGCAGAAAAAAAACAAAAGTGGTATTTTGTTTGGAAATAAACTACAGCGTTCTCCTCTGCTTTCCACCCTCCACTTTTAGAGTTTCTCTGGTTACAGATAATATATGTTTTTAACTGTAAAGGTTCCAGGTTCCAAACCTGAAGACTAAAGCATACAATTAAGCAGGCCTACACTGTTTACTTACTCTGACAATGTGGATTCCCCATCCACCCACCTGTTTTCCCACAGGTTATGGTAAAGCGACCTTCAAAACCTTGGGAGCAGACATACTCAACCTGGTCGTTGTATTTGTACACAGCCTGCATAGGCTCCACCGTCTCTGCATATGTGAATAACTGTGCATTGCATCTTATTTCTAAACAAAGAGACAGTTTAACGTCAGAATAACATGCACTCACAGGCAAGAGCCATCAGAACAGACACTTTAGCACCAGGTTACCTTCACACGTGGAGGTTGCTGTCCACCCATTTTCTCGACATTGACTACTCGGATTTCCAGTGAAACCTTCTATGCAGTCATAATAGGCCCATTCTTTGTTCTTGTATTGCAGTTTGTAGGAGTCTCTGTTGACAGCATTTATGATATCCTGTCTGTCACATATTATTTCTAAAAAATAGATGGATAAGAAAATCACCGTACATCCATATTTAACACTGGTTTTGAATATAGAACTTTCAGGAGTTGCAGGTAGAATGAGACTTTATTTACAGATTGCTGGTTTACTGGTCAGTATTACAAAACAGTGAGTAAATACTGTTTCAGTCAGGACCAGGCCAGACTAACACTGTGTAAGAAAACCTTTTTCAGACCTTCTTTTCGTGGCAGGTGGAGCGCTGCCCCACCCCCACCCAATCAGTGCCACCGGAGCTTGATTGCGCATTGGTGACGCCTGTTCGACCGCTGCGCTTTCGTCTGGCGCACACTGCGCGCTGCCTGGCGCTCCGGCGGCACGGCTCGGGGCCGGCGTGTCGCGGTCACTTCAAGATAGGCATGGGCACCTCGACTTTGTGCGCACCGTGGGTGCGGCAGCTGCTGTGGAGCGTGTGGCTTTTCAGCATCCGTGGCTGTACAGTCGGAGTGTGCCGTCGGGAGGTGTGAGGAGCGTGGCGTCTGCTTTCTGCTGTCACCGTCGACGGTGCTTAAAGCTCGGCTTTGGAGGTGCTTAAAGCTCTCCTCGCATGAGTTATTAGTTTCAGACTCGATGCTGTTTGCCCCCCGTTCTGCTCTGTAGCTGTTGAGCTCCTCTTCCTCCTCATGCGCTCTGTGTGGGGCTGTCCGCTGTGGCCCAGTGACGTGCGCCACAGCGGGGTTTCCGCGCACATTCGTCTGGTTCCCGCTCCGTTTTCCTCGTTTCTCTCCGTATTCTCCGTGTTCTGCGGGTGCTCAGCCTTCTGCACTTCGGTCCTCACAGTCCTCTGTGGCTGCTGGCCAGTGCAGCGGCTTTTAGCGGTGGGACTCACCCACTGTTGTTGCGTTTGATTAGGCTTATGGTTTATCATGTTTATATTATGTATGTAAACATGTATATGTTTCTTACTTCATTGGCTGGTTTCTTTTGGGTTGGATGTTTAAAATATTTGTATTTCTTAGCCTGTTGTTGGGGTAACCATATTTTCCTTTTCCTTTCCTAATTATTGTAGTTTCTTATTTCTGACACTCGTGCTTTGCATTTTCCCATGTAAGGGTTTTGTTTACTTTTAACTTCATTAAAATGGTAATCTTTTTTTTTTTTAATGTTTTTTGGAAGTCCATCTCCCATCTATTTTGAATTGCACAGCAAATCTCTGACCTTGTTGGCTCAAGTGTGGGGTTGAATGTATTTCCTGGGGTACCCAGGAGGTGGTGTTGGACACCCCCCCCCCCATTCTGCCACATTTTGCCTGTTTCTTTTCTTGCTCAGATTGTCTAAACAGCCAATGACATTTCTCACTCTTGCGCGACGCCATCCACCGTAACTCGGTGTTTGGACATTTTGGAACAATTTTGGACAGCTGAGCCCTTGCTCTGTGTGGAAGATGTTTGAACGCTTGAATAACATGCCCATAAAATGCGACGTACTCGAGATCAGAAAAATGCCCTCACCTGACTAAAATGAAAGAAAATGGTACGCTCACAATACCTTCACATAGTGGTTTGGGTTTCCACCCATCCCTGGTGCATCTAGCCAAGGTGGAGCCGTCAGTGCTTTTGTAGTTTGAGATACAAGTATATGATGTAGTAAATCCCACTTTGATTTTCTGGTACCGCCGCACGCCCCAACTTTTGACGGTATTATCTCGCCACGATGGGCATTCAAACTCTGGAACAAAGGAGAGTTTTGAATTGAGATCTGTCATGGCTTCAATAAGCATTAAAAACAAAAGGTGTTGTGACTGTACCTTGGCACACCGGCCTGATGGTCCATTGTCCCTCACGGTTGCACGTAGTATCCACAAAGGTGTTCCAATGACTGGAAATCCAGTAATTCTCTCCGCAGTTGACTCTCAGTGTGTCACCAGGAAAAAACACGGTCTTGAAAGACTCATAGGTTGTTCCCAGCAGAGGAGGCATAACTATTGTACATTTTATAGCTGCAGGGTTGAGAAATGAAGGGAGCAGCTTAATCCAAGTTTCACTTTTTATATCTATACATATATATATATATATATATATATATATATATATATATATATATATATATATATATATCATAATAATATAATATATATATATATATCATAATATATTTCTTACGTTCACACTGAGGCGTGGGGCTCCACTCTGCTCTCATTCCAACCTTAATGCATTTTGAAGGTCTTTCATCAGTTCGCTTAAATTTTTCATTGCACATAAAAGTCAGGATGCTCTGTTCCCTGTACTCTTTGGGCCCTTCAATGACATAACCGTTTTCAACGTCGGGTGGAAAACATTTCAGCTCTGGAAGTGGAAAAATACAGATGCATCAAAAGCCAAATGTGTACATCATAACAGATGGTTTGATTAACAAAGACACGGTTCAGATTGATTGAAGCTTGATGAACCAAACACATGAAAAGCCTGTTGGTGGTTTCAGTCCCAGCTCTGGGTATTATTGCTCCAGTTTGGCAAGTGGCTGCTGAACGACTGTTGGTCAGCGTCCACTGTTGATCCGGATTTGACATATTTGTCAAATTCAGTCAGCCTCCGTCCCTTTTTTTTTTTTCGGTTTCCGTGACAATACCGTCGCGTCATCCCTCCAATCTGCGTGCCTTACCTATGCATCTGGGGGGTCTTCCACTCCACTCGCCGTCGTCCTTACAGTAGATCTCTTCCAAGCCGTCCAGGATGTCAAATGGGGATTTGCATCTGAATCGAAGAACGTTGCCATAAGTCGCTTCTTCTGGGTCTCCGTTCACTATCATGTTATCGCTCACACGAATGACTGGACACTGCTGGGCTAGTGGACAAAAACGCACCAGGAATAAGGCGCTCATTCCCTCTTTAGTCATGTGCCTCTTCTTACTTTCATACCCTCACAAACTGGAACAACTCCATCCCAGCCTTCATTCAAGCATCGCCGGTAGTTTCTGCGACTGACCATTTGATAACTGGTAATGACAATAAATGGAAAGGGTGAGACAGAAAAGCTCATTTAAAAAAAAAAATAAGAAAATGTGCCATTATGAATATTCTCGTACCCTTCCTGGCAGGTGTAGACGACTTTGGATCCAAAGACAAAATCATTGCCCTCGACCAGATTAAATTCTGCGAACTGGGCATCGCCAGGGTGACCGCAGGCGATCGCTTAACGTGGAGGAACGATACAGAACATGTGGCCGTCAATCAGAAGAGATTTACTAAGTGAAGATGATGATGGGCGGGGGGGGGTTGTAAACCACACCAGTGTTAACGTTCACCGGAGTGTTTCTGCTGCTCGCAGAAAGCACTCAGAGCGACTTACGTTGACAGGGTTTGTGCTTTGAGGTCCAGTCCCCACCGCTACAGACCAGTTTGAAAAAGCCGCTGTAGCCAGGGTTGCAGTAGACTCTCACCTCTCTGTTGTTGCTGTATGAGCTCTCCAAATTACTAATGTCGAAATTTGAGTCATAGAGTCGACTGTTCCTAAACTCTTCAAGTGTGCAGTCTGTGGGACAAAGGTCACATAAATCACTTTGCAGCGAACGAAGAAGCACCGAAGGGGCCGACGGCCCCCGGCCGTACCTTTGCTTTTCACCAAGCTCAGCGTGTGCATCCACAAGATCAGGACGCTGATTCTGCCCACAGCCTGCATCTTACCTCCGCGAGAGCGAACTGACCGGGAGAAGCGCAAACGGGAGAATGGAATACAAATACAGACGGAGAGAAGTAAGTGAGTGAGTGAGTGAGTGAGTGAGTGGGTGGGTGGGTGGGTGGGTGGGTGGGGGTGTATAGGCAAGGAAAGCTTGCTCAATGGTTTACATAACTGACCCAGCCTCCAACAACAGTCTCTTTGTCCTGAGGTGTTTTGTCTGTGGTCACTTCTTGCCATGATTTAATCCTCACACCCCTCAATCCCCTCACACTGGTGTCTGTTAGAATCATTTGCGATGAATCCACTGTTCAGAAAGCAAAGTCTAATTCTGTATTATGGATCACCAGTTTTAGAGGTTGTTTTGCTCCAGCACGGTTGAGTGATTCAGTGGTTTGTTGGTGCTGTGTCAGGACTTTTTTTTTTTTTTTTTTGTGGTTGCCCGTCAATGGCAAAAGAGTATTCCTGTAAGTGACTGTTTGTCTTAGACTCTTTTTTGATAATCATTTGCAGGAATTGATTGTGCAAATAATTTTTTTTATTTTTTTGCATTTCAGCCAGCATGTACTCATCCAGAGCAAATATCAAGTAAATGTGAGCAGTTTAAAAAAAAACAGGGCAAAGATGAAACGCTTATCCTTATTTCATTTTGGTTACAAGTTTGAAAGACTGAAAAGATTTTTTTATAAATGAGATATTTCCTAGAATAAAGAGTCTATATTGGTATGACAACTTTAGAACTCACTGAGAGGATTGGTCAACAATTGACCTATTGACTTCCAAGGTCACTGGTCTGGATTCAGATGTTTGTTTGCTTGCTGCTGCATGGGACAACATGCAGCTATCACACAATGGAGAATTTGCCCTAACTTCTCATTATGGTGTCTGTGTGCTGCTGTTCGTAAATATTACTCAGCCCCTGGTGGACGTTTGTGATGGGAAACTCCCACGCAGCAGACATTCAGCGCCTTCTCATGAAATTCAGAGAATGTGCATAAATTGAGGTGAGATTTGATGTCTGAAGCACTGAGTTCAGAGCCTTATTTTCTGTTGAGGAGCAGATGCTTGTGGGAATGTCTGACAGTGATCTCCTGAGTTTCCTCCGTCTTCCTGTGATCGGTCTCACATCTTCTTTGAGATAAGAATCTTTCTGATGGACTGTTGGATTCTGCCGCTGATCAGAGCGTTCAGGTTAATAACAACAGCCTCCCAGCATGTTGGTGATCTTCTCTCAGCTTCTGAAGCATTTCCTTAGTGGTCTGAAAGGTTATTATAAAATGTCTGTTGCAAAATGAAAGCAACACATGGAGTATACAAGTGCGGATGGTGTCCTTTGGAAGCAGAGCGTGTGAAGAATATTTAAGGATAATGATGCCTCTCAAAGTGGTGATGCACATATGGAATCAAGAATCTTATTATCTTCACACTGTGAAACCTTGATTGAATGTGTAAAGCAAAACGCCCTCTGCTGTTAGTGACTATACGTTACATGTTACTGGATTTTCTAATTAATAATTTGAGATTGTTTGTTTGGATCTGGCAAACGAAAACTGAGAAAAACTCTCATTAATCATGTTTATATTATATGAGTATTAATCATACGCTTGTAATATAAAAATGTTATTACCTTTATAGTGCATTACTGGTTGGAAATTCTATCATTTTACAAGCATATCATTTAAGACAAATCTAGTAGTGATATTAATCTTTCTCTAAGACAAACAGCGGATTGCTTGACAATGTTAATAAAAAGAAGAATAACAAAGGAATATAGTTATTTAATTCCATTGCCTGTAATGGTACCATATGCATAAACCTTTCCCCAAGTTTTAAGACTCCCTTTCTGTGTGTCAAAACATTTGAGAGAATAATCACTATACATATCAAAGGACGTTTGTATTTTATATTTCAAACAAGATGGCTATTGGTCTTTTGCAACAGTTTTGGTAAGCTTCTTTTAGGCTGCTAACATAATCCATTTGTATCTGATACTGGCTTGAATTATTAGCAGTATTTTTCATATTAACGTCATGATTCTGTCACGCTGACGGAGACTAAAATCTATTATTTTGATGTTTATTTTCTGAGCACAGCTGAGACAACTGAGAAAGATGCTCTTGGGCCACCCCCCCCCGTTCTGCTCCCACAGGGGGGGCCTCCCAGTGTGAGATGCACAGATGCACCAACTCTGCAGACGTGGCTAAAAATATCAGCAGCATGTATGGATTATGAAAGGGTCATAAAACACATGGCGACAGAGGGAGAAAAACACTCTGGTTAAAGACAGAGGTCATCCAGGCTGTTATTTTCACACGCTGCCTATTGGGCCGTCGTCGCTACCAGATATGACCGCTAGAGGGCAGAAGTGATCCACAGCTTTGTAAGTGAAAATGAATGAAGGATGAAAAACGTGAAGGATGGGAGAAGAGGATAATGGATTAAAAATATACAGTGGATGATATCCTCTTCTTATGGCTTGACAGGATCAAATGTTAAAACTTTAAAAAAAAAATGTGTGAAACTTCAACAACCCTGAATGACTTTTAGTGTTTGGCCTTCTGGAGTTTAAAATCTAAGAACAGTAGGAAAATAAATAACGGCTGTTTTTTTTTTTTTTAACCTTTACACTCTTCAGTCATCTGAAGGTAGTATCATTCCCACACATTTTGATGGATGGTTGTTGAGCAGAGATCTGCGTTCGGGAAGCCCTCACCTAGATTTTGGCAGCTGTAAAAAAAAAAAAAAAAAAAAAAAAATCTGAGCCTGTTTATTCAAGAGGAAGAGTGTGAATGTTCAAGCTCACAGCAAACAAACAGACAAGCCTTCCCTAAGGATTCCAGCTTAATGCTAATGATATACAGTCAACAGTAACAGTTTCTTCTTCACGGGTTAATGAAGTGATATTTGTTTGTCAGGCAAATTGTTTGTCAGGCAAATGAGAGAATTGGGTTCACCAAAAGCAGACATGCTGATGCTCTTTCTGAAACAGATCACAATCATACAGATATTTTTGATAGACCAACATGCTTAAATCGGATGAGCACATAACACAGTCTTAGTTGCTGATGCTATAGCAGAAGCTGAATGTATTTGCTTTTAATATTTAAATCTCAAGAATCTCATGAAAATCTCAAAAATGATTTTTTCTTCCATCAGGTCTTTATAAAAACATGGAATTCAGTACGAGTGAAAAAGATTCAGTGAAGCTACAGCAACAAGATAATGCTTCAACCTTCCAATTTTTGCGGCTTTATGTTTTGTATTGTGAAATATTCTGGTGGGTAACTGGTAAATGGGCTGTGTTTATATCTTCCTTAAACACTCAGACTGTTGTGTGTTTCGACTCTTTCACACGCACGAACAGACAAACCAGATGACCATCTACCCAATGGAACTACCCAATAATTCATACACACTGGGTCTAGGGCTACCCAAGAGTCTGCAACCAAACCCCAGGCTCTCATATCACTGGAGCTACAGTGGATGAACTATTGGGCAGTTTTGGTCTCAGAAAGGCACAAAAACCCAAAACAAATGTATAAATATGTCAATGTTTTGCTTGGAAAATATTACTGGAATGACAAACACAACAACAACAACAACAACAACAACAACAAAACCCACAATATAATCATTAAAAACAGAGCTGGAAATATCTTCAAACTTTCATATCAGTGCAAACGGAGTCTTTATCTCTGTGTGCTTCTGCTCCGTCAGCAGTGCAGAAACCAAGAAGTTTGCAAAGTGCTCTGCTCTCAGTTCTCACTCTGAAATTATTCAACAGCGCTGCTCTGGAAGCTGATGTAACAAAATGAACATTATTCCCAGAAGGCAAAGCTTTGACAGACAGAAACTCATTCTCTCATTTCGCAGGCTAAAAAAAAAAAACGCCTGGAGGTGAAACGCCGTATTTTTTTACCTGCTTCGTTTTTTCCTGCCTCATGATGTTCGCTAACATTTATGATTGTCAGATGATGCTGCAGGCAGCCGACATCCAGCTAAAATGGGTTAAAGACTGTTGCTGCAAGAAAACAAAAGAGAGAGACGTTTCTAAGAGACAGACCGGGGAGAAAGAAAAAAAAAAAAAAAAAGGGTTTATTGTGGCTACGGTAAACCTGGATGGGTGGTCTGCTGATGGAACCCTTCCACGTCCCGCTACATCCCCGTCGCAGATGCGCTCACTTCAGGTGCACCTGCTGAGTGTCTCCGTCTGTTGGTTTAAGGTTCTCCCCATCTCCTCCATTTTGGATGAGATGCTGCCTTCCACTTCCCTGACCGACGCTTCTGTGGGTTGTGTCTTCCGCCAGTGTGACCTTGTTGTTAAAGGCAGCACGGAGGGATCCGCGTTCATGCAGCTCCTCCAGAACGAGGAGGAAAGTGGGGAGGGGGGGGCGTCTCTGGCCGTGATTATGTTCCAGTTCCAGCTGGGGCTCTGATGCTCGTCTCCTGGTATGCTTTGGAGATGCAGCAGACCATCCTGCTCCTCTGTGTCTGGCCGCGTGATGAGCGTCCATTTGGGCTCACCGGGAGTTTTGCCCGAGGCCTTCACGTTCCTTCTGTCGCACCTCCTTTTGTGTCCAACCCCAACGGCGTTTGGACCTCAGCCTCGGTCCGTTTCTCTGAACCGACCGTCCGGTCCACTCCCAACGCGGCGGTATGAGCAGAGTTCGTCTTAACAAACGCTTTTTCCCTCCAGAGCCCAGTGTTTAAAAACGCGGCGCTGCTTGCGCGACAGCGGGCGTGGACCTAGGTCACTGAGAGGAGAAGACCCTGGGGTAAGAGGGTTCCGGGGACGGTCATCGGAGGAACTCTCAAGTCCCCAAGTCCAGTCCAGGGGCGGAACAAAACGGAGGGGAACGCGCGGAAGTTGCGCAGCAGGTGCCTGCGCTTCGATAATGACATCTTCTGCCACTTCTCTGCAGCTCGCAGAAAGACTGTTCCTGTCTGACAGTGATGAGAGACCTCCACCCTGTAAGTCCGCTTCACTTCAGGAGTCTTTTATCAGCGGACGAGCTGCTGGCACACCGAAACAACAGGGCATGAAACAACAAGCTGGATGGAGTTATTGATTAGAAGAGTTAGAATAAGAGTGCAGGGGGTTTGTGGTTGACGCTCCCATCAGCTCGATAACTCTACAGCAACAAGCTCCAGAGGAGCTGCATCACCTCAGCACACACACACACACACACACACACACACACACACACACACACACCAGGTGTGATGTTAGACTTGAAGTGTGAGGATGTCGGATGAGTTTTGTGTCCGACAGCTCGGAGATTTGGTTGTGGCCTACACCTAATGTCTGGTACAGGCAATTCACTTTAGGTCCACAGCAGGAGGGACACTGGGTCCTCCTCTGCACTGAGCTCAGTGATCACTCTTGATTACTTCATAGAAGGACGGGAAAAAAGAAAGAAAGAAAGGAAAAAAAAAAAGCAACAAACAAGACAAAAGCATTTTTGCGTGCGATTCTCCAGACTGATGCAGAAACGTCGGACCGTTGGGAATGTTGTCGAATCAATGGCTGCCTTAATAAAGCCAGAAGGTCCTCGAGCAGAGGACTTCACCAAGCGGCTGCTCCAGATACAGAGAATCAGTCAAAGCTTCTGAAGGGATTCTTTGAATATTAATGTGTTTGTTTTGCCTGAGACTCACAGGCAAACTTCCAAGTCGAGGCAGGTCAGCGGGGCTGAGGATGCAGATACGGTTCCAGAGCTGTCTTTACAAAGCTGGCTGAACATCAGAGGAGACATTAGACAACACTGGGTTTCAGTGTGGGGGGGGGCCCCCCTCCGGAGACGCTTGTAAGTCTTCTATCTTTTCACCTCGGGCCTCCTGAAATGCACTTACTTTCGCTGTCAGCGTCGGCGGGCTCTCCGGAGACTCGAGCTAAAAATCGGTCACTCTGGGGTCAGAATAACTCACCGAAACATTATTTATAGACGGCTCAGCTGCGGCAGCCGCGCCATCACACAAAACCGGGTCAGCGAAGATGTCGCACGCTTGTTGTTAATTAGAAAAGGTGGCAGGACGTGATGTATGACAGGAGGAGGTTGTACCACAGGCCCGGATCCCACATCGAACTGATGCATTCTCCCCACTTCTGGTGGGTGGTAGCGTCCAACACGCGGAGGTTTCGCAAACCCTAACCCTCCAGTGTGACAACCCGGGCTCAAAATACCGCCGGTGGACGGGAGGGCGTTAAACCGTCCCGTGTGCGTGCGGCGAAAAAAAAAAAAAAAAAAAAGCGTGTCTGTCACCAGAGTGTAACTAAACAGTCAAACACCTGGAAGGATTCTGCGGCGTGCGCGCGCCGCCTGTTCTTTGGCCCTCCGTCCCGAGCTGATCAGAGGAGGACTTCCTTTAATCCGTCTCGGTTAAGCTCAAACGTCGAAAAGCGTGACTTTAGCTCCCCTCACCGGTTTTGTTCTGCGTATGAATAATTGATCTGAGCTTTTCCACAGACGCTGTCTGTTACGTTTGCATTCTGCGCCTGGCTTTAGTGAAGACCCCCACAGCTACCACTGGCATTTTATCTTTTGACCTTTCATCTTGTTTTCTGTTTTTTTTTTTTTTTTTTTTTAATGTTCTTTTGCTTGAAACTTAAAATAAGAAAAAAAAAAAAAAAAAAAGCCCGGAGTCTTACTGTCACCTAAATCCCCAGCCCGTTTTTTTTTTTTTTTTTTTTTTTTTTTTTTATCTCAGAGGCACTTGTCGCTTCTTATCTTCCTCTGTTGCTGTTGGTGATGAAGAGTTGGCTCGGGCTGACCTCGGCCGGGCTGCCCCGGCCTCGCTGTCTGCAGAGGCACAGAAGACCTTGTCGCCAGAACGTGCTTCCGCCGCCGCTCAAATGCAGCGCGAGCTTTAAAGAGCACGACCGCAGACCCAAACACCGCAGCTTGATCCTGCAAGATAATTATTATTCCTTTTTTTTAAGGGGATTTTGAATAAATATCGGAGACCCAGATGATCACACTGGGGCTCCTCTGACCTTTCAACAGCCATGCAGCTAATTTTATCCTCCAGTGTGACAATGTGATAGAGCCTAAAGGGCTAACTTTCATTTGGGTTCTGTGAATATGACATCAATCCATCCATTTTCTATTGCTGTTTCCCTTAACAGGGTCACTGAGGGGTGAGGGGAGGGGTTCTGCCAGTTGCCTTCAGGCGCCTTGGACACGTCTCCAGATCATCGCAGCGCTCCGCCTGCACGCCTTTGGACTGTTGGGAGAAGCCCAGAGAACCCACGCAGATGCTGGAAGCACACGAGGCCGAGGTTGGCGGTCACGGCGCTCGGATGAAAGCCGTGTGTAAAATTCCACTGCGGCTGGCTTAGGAGAGCCGTCGTCACGACGTCGTCTGACCCAGTGGAAGGCAAAAGAGAAATAATTGATCCAGGTTGTAAAATTGAGGATTTAAAATTGCACCTGTGCGCTGAGAAGGCCCCTGGAAATAAAATATTATGAGCTGCCAACAGGAGCAAGAATTCTTAAAATCCACATTTAATTTAATCATATTTCACAAGGCACAAAAACATTGTGGCGCTTGGAGGTAGATTGGGTGGTTTCTTAAACAATTTAACCGTAAAATGATGGCTGGAGGATGGTGCTTGAAATATTAATAATCGTGTGATCACAGTTGGAAAGAACAGAATTATTTAATGTTCCATTTGAAGCAACAGCATTTTCCTTAAACTCAAACATACCTCAGATGCTCTCACGCCGACATCGGTTCCACAGGAGCGTTTTCCAGGATTACTACATTAAAAAAGTTAGATAATATGCAACCTTTGTTAAAATCCACCGCTCTGATTGGAGCTCTAGTTCTCTCCCCCTTCACCCCCCCCAATTGCCCTGATAGGTCCCACCTGTCCAGCCTCCCCTGTGGCCCCACCCCCTCCTCTATTTAAACTCGCACTACTCTTTTTTTTGGGCGGTCTAACATCGATTGGCTGACTTCACACGTATTTCCTGAAGCAGCAGCCGAGCCGGTTTGTCTTTCCGTCCACGTCCCCTCATGTTTCATCTCATGTTATCGGGTGTTCCGTTCAGGTTTAGTGTTGAATGAGCGTGTTTTATCGGCGTATCTGCACAGGATCATCCACATCTATTAAAAGCACCTGAGACCTGGGGAAGAAAGAAAACGTGTCAGGATGTTCTTTTTGCATCAACCGGTGCAACAGAATCCAACAGATAGTTGCTTCTTCTGCTTCCGTGTTGATCGAACTAGTGGGCATCTTGGTGCAGCAGCTGGCTTATTCGACAGATCAATACCCGTCTGCAACCATTTGCGATCCCCTCCCCCCTCCGTGTGTGTAAACATGCATATTCTCTTTTCGTCTACCTGCTCGAGATCACCCCTCGTCGTCTCTGTCGTCCAGTTCGGACGGCTATGCTGTGACGGGCGCTCGTTGTTGAGGAGAGGGGCACATTAAAGCCAGAGAGCCCCATCCCTCTTTCCAGTCCGAGCATGTGCGGTGCTCGATTCCCTGGGCGCCATGCCTCAGCTTTTGATCCTGTCAGCTGGGCCTGCCTCTCCAGCACGGGTCACCACATGAGAGGTGGGTCCGGATTCTCTACAGGGTCCGCGGGGAAGAAACCTGGACCTCAAAGAGAGGTCAGAAAGAAAAACTCAAATCCCAGCTCCTTGGGGAGAAAAGACAGACTCCTTATCAGAGAGCTTATCAAGCCATTGTGGGATATATGGACAGTCAGGCCTCTGAGGATTGGCATTTAAACTAAAGATAGATGAGGGAGAGCAAAAGGAAAAAGAGGATCAGGCAGGGGAGGATGAATGGCATGCTGGGGTAGGAGGAAAGGTCTCTGGGGGTGGGGGTAAAAACCCCCCCAAAAAAACAACTGAAATGAGCTTTGTTTTCATCAGCCAGATTTTCTTTTGTGTGTTTAATGAGCTTGTCACCCTCCCTCTGAAATCAGAGACCTAACAAGAGAGACTCGTAAGGATAAGATGTAATTTATTCCAGAAAGGAGGGAAAAAAAAAAAGATCACTTGAGGGACCGTTTAATTTTCATTAGAGGCTCCAGTGCTAATCAACAAATTCAATATGTTTTTATGTGGATTTCAGGGACAGGTGTGTGTGTGTGTGTGTGTGTGTGTGTGGTGATATGTTTGAGATGGATGGCCTCCAGCATGAGCTCTGACCTAACCAGAAAACATTTATACGGCTTTTTCACTGCCTGGTTCCTTTTAAACTCGCCTCGGTTCCACTTGACTCTGTTTTGTACCTCTGTGGGAGACACTGTGGGGAAATGACTGCGATGAAAATCCTGGAGGAACAATCGTAGACAACTTTTGATTCTATTTGCTATCACATCATTTGAAGGTGACGATCCGTATCGCGGCACAGTTGATGCATTTGATTAAAACAATTTGCAATCTGCCTTGGTGTAACATAACTGTGCAGCAGCTATACAAATCATTTAATATAAATCAGCTTTCACTAGAATAGACCTGGCTTTAAAAAAATGGTCCTGGTGAAGAGTGGAAATGATGTCAATATCTGCAGATTCCCTTCTAAATAAGATATGAAATGCTCACTAAATCTTTCCCACAGATGCTCTGCACACTTCAGGTCTTCAGGACAGTGTGAAGTCAGGTGGGACGTCCCCGCTTGTTGACACATTGTTGATTATGTATTGAATATGTAACGCTATATGTCACATGAGACTGTAGGTTAGAGGATTGCAACTCAGACTGACTCATTGTTCAGTAATGATGCCTGAGTGGCTTTAAAGCCAAATCCCTAAATGTTTTCAGGCCACTTATATCATGTTTCCAGCAGGGAAGCTCCAGTGTGTATATTGTACTTGAAGAAACCAGCCAGAGAAGGAAATGCCTCACAGATACACAGATGTGAGCATCAAACTGCATCAATATCAAGGATAGAAGAGGCTTCGGAGGCCCGCAGTGATTCAAAGAGACTCTTTTAGCAGGAAAAAACGAAAACAAATATCGCCAGAAAGGCACCATACCAGCAACTGAAAATAGCGATTTTTCTTTTTCCTATTATAATTTCCAAACATGCACTTTTGGATCAGTAGTTCTTCTGCAGACTGATGTCAATTCAAAAACACTTTTATGAAACAGGGAGTTGACCAAAAGGCGCCAAAGCTCAGCTGTTGGTCGGCTGCCGGGTTCAGGGGCCTCACTGTGCTTAATCCAACATGTTATTGAGGCAGTAACACTGAAAAAATCCTGTAAGCACACAACGCCTACTCCCCAGTCTGCCTTCAGGCAAACCCTGTTTATTTCTGCCCACTAACTCAATTTTTTTTAGGTTGGTCTGTTTTTTCCCTTTGCTGCACTCATTTACCAGAAAACAGCAGAAACGAGAGAAGGCTGGAGTTTGGAGAGAGCATGCATGGTGTTTTTTGATGTTAAAGAAGATTGGTCACCTGGAAAATGAGGCTAAATGCAGATGGGAAAAAAAGTATCCCTGAAACATCCTTAAAATGGCATCGTGAAGCTCAGACGGAAGATTTCCCTGATATCCCCTACTGCCTTTAAAGAGATTCCTTCTAACATCAAAACCTTCATGTGCTTTTGATGCTCGAACTTTTAGATGAGATGGCAAACAAGGCAAATTATTTATGCTGTTCGATTCCCCCTTCTTCGTAATTTCCATGTGTTGTTAATGTCTGTGAAATATTATTTATAAAGAGGTAATAAGAATTAATGCATGATACACCATGTGTATTACAGAGATAACACTTTGAACATCTAATTAACTTTAGAACCCCCCCCGCCACACACACACACACACAGAATTTAAAAATCAAAGATTAACCTCCATGTAATTGATATTTAACAAACATTGAAACGTGACCTGTCAGCACCCGTCCTCTTTTTCCTTTGGGCTTTTATTTGTGTTTAAACCAGCACGAAGAGTGGCGGAGACGGAGGTTTGTTAGACGCGATCAACAAATGACAACAACGTCCATAACAGCGAGTGTTAAATGCTTGATTATAAAACTTGATTTAGTTAAAGGCCAGGCACTCGCAAGGACTTAATCTTATAATAACTGTTTGGAGACTAATTGCAGTAATCTGCAGGAGCGAAGCGACGCTGTAATTGTCAGGCATCAGTAAAGGTACAACGGTGGAGAAACAGGTACAAAGCAGGCTTGAATGCTTGCTTTCATATTTGACTTCACCCCACATCTGAATTAAGACATGACCGTTTAAAAGACTGAGGGAATTGGAAGGTTAAACGTCTGTGACGGCAACAATTGCGGTAAACCTGCAGTACTGAAGATAAGACCGTTGTAATATTCACCCAGCTAACGCGACACTGGCGGCTCACATCAATAACGGGAAAGATTGAAAAAGTCTTCCGCAAATGCATCATCAGAACGGAGAGAAGCCGCAGGTAGAGCGGGACAGGAAATGTCACATCCACAAAAAGCGGCAGCCCCTCGGTTGGTATTCCATCAGGCAGGAAACAACAAAGTGAACAATCACAATTAGCGTTTGACTCGTTAGACTAATGACGTGTTTCTTCTTGCCGCGCCGTTGTTGCGAATATGAAATGACATTTTTCTGATGCTAGGACGGATGTGAATGTTTTCTCCTTCCACGGCCATTAGTCCTTCATCCCGCTGCTCGGCCCCTCCTCTGTGAGGTATTGCAGCTCTAATGGGCGCTAATACGGAACCATGGTTAATGCATGAGCCTGAACGGAGACTAACGGCGTCTGCAAAGTGCACGATCGGGATGCGATTGGTCGAATTCGCGACCCCGCCTGATCAACACGGTGCGATCGGTCTGCTTCTCCCCGACTTTTCGCTTAGCTAGTTCCACTTCTGTCACTGCTCATCAAATGACCACAAGTGGATTTGTCTGGTTGCAATCACTCATCTCCGCGAACACTTGGCCCACCTTCCCCTCACTTTCCATCCCCTGTTGTTGATCTCGTCGGGGGTATCGAGTCAGTTTGTTTGCTCTCACATCCGGCTGTGGTGGAACTGGTGTCCCCGACTGGTGGCTGATGACATTCTGGAGTTGCGTTGGGCATCGGGGACTCACCCCTCCGCTGACAGCAGGTGATAAGGGGAAGGGGGGGGGGCAGAGACATTATGATGATGTCAGTCGACATCAACCTCCCGAGTCGGCCCATATTCAAAGGTTTCGCGTTGCTCCGGGGTGGAAAGAGCTGGCGCAGCCCGTGCAGGTAACAGATAAGGAGTGGATGTGTGACAGATGACCTGAATTAGAAACCCTGCTGCAGCCAGAATGGCAGTGCGGGTGCTAAACTAAATGACTTTATGGAAAGCTATTTACACAGCAGCATTCATCAGACATTAATGAACAGCTGAAAGGCTAGAAATGCAAATGCAGGGGCTGGAAAATGAGACAGACGGATGGCGAGACGGAGGACGGAGGGAGGGAGGGAGCGAGGAAGCTATCATCGTTTTGATGAATGAGGATGGTGGCAGAAACCCTCGGGCGATCACTCAGTCACTGAGACAGCCCTCTGTGGCCCTAACTTCATTATCATGACACAGTCACATCAACACACTCCCCCAGATAAGAGCAGAGCAGAGCTCGGCTGGAGAATGGATCAGTCAGGACTGGTCGGGCTTCAGTGGCGTGTCACAGACACAGACAGGGTCTGTTCAGACTCCAGACTCCCTCTGACTTATTCTGCAAAACTCTAAATACATGTCTGTGTAAAGGAGATGGGCAAGAAACCATGACCAGAAGTTAGACAAGATCTGTTTTTGATGTTTGATTGTACAATACAATCAGTGAGGGGAAAAAATAATACATTGAATATTCATATGAACCTCCGAGGACCTAGAACATAATAACTAATTCTGCTTAGGGCACCTACACATTATATTATCACAAGTTTAGACTGAGTGTCCCCATACGTGGACATTGTTTTCCCCCAAAACCAATTTTCCCACATTCATGTCAAACAATGAGGCTCAGTTTTTATACTTCTTATACTATAAATCCCAATAATCCCAAATAGCAAGAAGAAATTAAAAATGTATACTGGTAAAGAGCTCAGGCCAGGAGGTTAAACTTTAAACAACTGAGTACTATAAACTGCTAATACTAAAGTGTTTTTCCTCAAGAAGTCGTATTGGAAAATGTCAGAAATCAGATGAATAAACCAAACCTGCATCTTGGCGGAGTCAAACTCCCACAGCACCGGTGTGAATCTGCTCTGCCGCGAGTCCGGCCACATGGAAAATATCATCTGTTGCGCTCTTTAGACGGAACAAAAAAAAAAGTGTTTTCGCCTGCGATATCACAAGGAAAAACTACCCGCGAATGACCAGATCATAAATGAGAAATATCACCGCAGGATATGACCGGGGCAGAGCCAAGAAGTTCTTTGGTTTCCCTGCAAAGTCAAATTGCTTTGGGACCGGCCCCGCTCGCCTCTGCTGCAGTCGGGGAAACAACACAGGATTGATTGTGTTACGTTTTTTTTAAAGAGCGCTTTTCTCCCCGCGTGCGTGCCCATACATTGTCGGGCCGAGCGGCCTGCAGCGCCACGCTCCCATCGTCGTCTTACAAAGTGCTCCGAGAATCAAAATTGGCACCCGGCTGTACGCAGGAGACCGCTCCGTCTTCCTTACTGCGCCATGCAAAAGATTTCTGTGCTGCGTCCAACAAAAGACTCCTGCGAACAGGGCCGCGAGCCACGGTATTTATCATAATTGTGGTTCATATCTAATTCTGTAGCAGTTATTTCATCTTGGTCACTTGTGTCCCCGGGCTAATTTTGCTTTACATTGATTCCCACCCTCCTGGGCAATTGTAGCAAACTGGCTCTGATTACACCCAATTTGATTGATGAGGCGCTGCGGCCACCCGGTCCGAGGCGGGAGTGCGGAGGCGCCTCCTGACGGTATTAAAAAAAAAAAAAAAACCCCGTCTGAGAAGGATCAGAAGCTCACTGCCTGTGAAATGAGCTCTGCGGCGGTCAGCAGGGAGGATTTCCGCGGGTTCATCAGCACGAAACGTGATCTCAATCGCGCCTTTTCTTGCTTGGTGGTCCAATAACGAGACTAAAGGTAATAAGGGCACCGTTTCCGCGGTGTCCGGCAAATCCGTCAATTGTGTGTCCTGAGATACGTTTCGCAGCTAATTGAAACGTGGGAGGTGGAGATATAAAAGGTCCATATCAAATATTTATGCGGTAAATGAGCTTCTTTTCAAACGTGAACGAGAACATTGCATAAATTATTAATAGCAGTGAAGTCATTAGAAAGATCCTTAAACCTTTTATTGTACCTTTTTTTCCCTCGCTGGGAAAAGCGATGGAGAGAAAGAGCAAATCCGATGTTAAAGGAAACAAATTGGGTTTAACAGGGACATTCCACATGTGTGCATGTTTGTGGGCATCCAATGGAACGACAATGAAATTATGACCGGCCCGACACACGTGGCTTCTGAAGATGCTGGACGCCAAGCCGGCCCCAATGATCAACAGAAACAAGCGTCCCTCCAAATTACCCCACATCTGTGGAAAGCGAGAAAAGATAATCTGGGAAAATTTAATCATCATAAACCCAATGAGCCGTTCCACCCATGCGGCTCACACGCTGGCGAGCATCAGGTCAAAATGTGTGGTGAGCATCTAGAGCGCTGAAGAGTAACACAAGGCCTGTAGTGAGACGCTCCGTCTTTCTTAACATGATCTCTACATTTCTTTATGCTGTTTTTGAATTTAGCATCATTTTATTGATGATTTGCAGCTGGAAAGTGGCAGAGCAGAGACACAGAACGAGGACAAGTGTATGTGGGGTTAGGTCGCAGTCCTGAAGACATCAGTCCTGCAGGGAGGAGACCCTGGAGTCAAATATTGAGGCATGAGGGATCGTTTCAAACCGAATCTGAGTCCAGAGTCCAAACAGAGGTTTCTCCTGCGCTGATGAGCAACGTCATCCTCGCTTGTCTGGCTCTCCCGCGACTGCAGACCGATGGGTCACAGAACAAATGGAATTTGAGGTATTTGCTGTTTTATCTGCACAAACCTGGCTGTCCTGTGACCTCTTGTGGTCTACCATGTACCGTCAGTAGATTTATCATTGTACCACATCCTCCAACCACCTCATAAATCGCACCAAAGGTGTCTTTTTTTTTCTTTTTTTTTTACATTTTTCCTATCTCAAAGCAATCTTTCCTAAATAAAGCTCTTTTTCTTACAGTATAAATACACAATTGGAGGTATTTGTATTCTTTCCTTTTTTTTTTAAAGCATTGCAGCAAAATTATATGAAAACCTTTTTATTTTTTTGGTATCTTGAGGTTTAGTTGTGTTTGTGCCCTATATAGCAGTATTTTTGATTAAATAGATTAAAATATGAACCTATTGTTTACAGATCATCAAAAACGGAATGCAGCTAAATAAGGATCCGTATAGACAGGCTCACAACAAATGTAAAATTAGACTTAATGTGTGCAAAACAAAGGTTTGCTGCGCTGAGTCTCACAAAAAAAAAAAAATATATATGATCTTTGGAAATAGAGCCTGTGCATCATAAAGTGACGCTAGAGGGACACCGCATCATCTTTATGAGGCCTGGGGAGGCTCCAGGTTCATCATTGTGGGAATGAGAACCTGTTGGAAACACAATTCCACACACCTGATATGTGGTTTCTTCTTGGATTGAAAGCTCTGTCTGAGGAAGAAGACTCAAAAATCAAGGGTCCCATCTGGGCTGCACTGAGGAGTCACACACAATACCAATCATCCTGCTGCCAGTATGTGCAATAGACTGACTTTCCCTTTAAATAAATCCATTGAGGAGAATTCCCTCCCGCTGTAGTCACTATGTCCTCGTGAGCCAGTCTTTCCTTTGAAGGAGAATTATAAAACCAGCTTAAAACTTCACTAAAAACCCATGAAAGCTGCACTGGACCCAGCAGGCATTGTGTGCTGTAATTCACAAAACCACTTCAGTCAGTTTAAAAGGCTCAGGTGAGGCTTGTTTTGTGAACAGAGACTGAGGTGAGTCGAGTTTAGCCGCTAATCAATGTAAAGAGGGTCTCAGCAGTGCTTATCGAAGCATTTAAATACAGTAACGCGTGCACGCAGAGACTCCTGCTTTGCTCCAGACAGACGCTTTTCCAGACCTTCATTAAATGCTGCCGATAATACAGCGAGAGTAAACACGTCTGAGCCAATCAGGGGCAATTATTTTCTCATTATTTCCAGCTGCAGTTATCAAAATCCGGCTGCGCGGCGTGCGCGAGTGAGACAGATGCTGAACAAATGAGAAACAATCAAAACACTCCTCTGACTTCGCGGCAGGAGATCAAACTTCTAAATGTTTGTCTGAAATCTGCCTCAGCTGTTAATCCAGATGAATGGCTCGACCATGTGACTGTCATCACACCTGATCGCCAACAGGTTTTTTTTCAGCCTTTGATGTTTCAGAGAATGCTTTAACTCTCTGTAGATGCTCATTTTCTTCTTTTCTTATTTGACCTGAATTTCAGTGCTTTTTTTTTTTTCCTCTCTTTTTTTAAAAAATTGGTGCCCCTGGGTTCGATCGCTCTTCCCGGGGGTCACGCTCTTGTGTTCCACCTGTGTCTCATACCTGCCCTGGTTAGTTCCACCTGTGTTCTCTTGTTCTGCCAGTCTATTTAAGGCAGAGTACAGCCTTTGTTCTCTGATGAATGCAGCGCAGTTCCACAAGCTTCAGACATCAGTGGAAAAAAACAAACAAACTTACAGCTTCAGTTACACTTTCTGCTGGAAATAAATGTTGTTTAATTGTTGCTCTCTTCAACATATCACCCGTCTGCATTTGATATGAAGTTATTTGGTTTAATTTAATATGATTTGATTGTAACAATGAAGACATTTGGAATCCTTGCTTTAGTCCCGCAGGGCGTGAGAGCTCCCCTGCAGCAGGCAGAATTGCCTTTTAATTCCTTACAAAAGCGTTAATAGATTTGATTAGGATACATTAGCAATCAAGAAAATTCCAAAAGAAATGTATCTCCTGAGAGCCGTCTGACCGGGAGCTCATCTTCTCTGATGGGGATGGTGGAGTGTTTTCATTGTCTTTGACAGAGTAGCTGCTGGCAGCACAAATTCCATTTTCTGAGCCCCCTCCTTTTTATATTCTTACTTAAAAAACATGAGATCTGCCTCCTGCTCAGCCTTAAAGACACAATAAAAATATATCCAAACAAAATAGGAAATGTTAGAGAATTGAGATGGACTGCTGTCGGCTATTAGGTTAGACAACCTTGTTAAAATGTATTTTTTACTACTTAATATCATAGTACGTTGACATGGGATGTGGAACAGATCGAAAGTTTCTCATACTCTCAGGTGTATTTTGGATTTTTCTAAATTAACTGTATGCTTTTTCAGACTTTTTCAGACACAGAGCACATACAAAAGTGGTGGGTGGAGTCGTATTAGACTGGATCCAGTGGATGCACAGAGGAATTAAAAATCTTGTCTTGCCGGGGATATACTGACTGGTTTATATGCTAATATTTGAGGTTTTGGTGATAATGATTGAGGGACTCATTCATTCAGTGGCAGAAAGACAAAGACATTCTTATGCACGTCAAGTTGGCCCTGATTGCAAAAAATTGAAGTCTGTGTCTGAGGCAGAGCAGCAGAGGGATTGTCGCCCACCTCTGTATTGGCTGTTTAGAGCTCAGAGGGAATGGCTTAAATCAACTGTTCGCTTAAAGCACATCTTTTTCTTCTTTCCCCAAATTAAAATAAAAAAAACTAAACGTTGGCTTAACTTAACATGTGCCCCCCCCCACCCCCAGCTGGCAGCAACATCATCGGCTGGTGCCATGACAGGTAGACAGCGTCCGTGTCCTCCCCGTGAAAAGGAATCCCAGCCTTTGCTGCTGTTTCCACGGCGAATTTAAGAGCTTTGGCGCGCGCTGCTTCCTGCTGTCTGGCGGAACAAAAGCCCCGTTGAAAAGTTCAGGGATGAAGCTCTGGCGAGGATACAGCAGCACAGCAACAAAGGATCAGAACAGAGAGGCTCGGCTGAGTCCGCATTCCTCACCAGAAAAATAGCAACGCGGCTCGCCGTCTACCTGGACTTTGCATGGGATCTCCTCTGTAATAGTCTGGGATGCATTAGAATCACAATGTGAGCCCAACAAACAAAGATGTGTCAATCATAATCCTCACGCTGCCTCAACTCAGGGCTGATGGACCAAAGTGGTAACACCAATGTGGAGCTGATTTCTCACACCGCTGTAGTCCATTAAAAACAGAACCGCAGTGAAACTCCCTCTGCTGTATTTCACTCTGGCCGGACTGGTGGAATCATGAATGCAATGATGAGGTCCTGAAGGAGAAGCCGAGCTTTGGAGATTCAGAACAGCCCCGGCGAACTTTGAAGTGAGACTTTTAACAGAGTATCCTGAGGCGTGTTCATTAAAGGTGAAGAACATCTATTTTTAATGTTAGCTGCACTCTGTCAACAAGACTTTGATGTACTTTGGAAAAAAAAAAAATCATTCCCTAAATATGAAAGGAAAAACTGCCTTTAGAGGGGATAATGAAAGCTTGCGGTCAGTTTCGCTCTTGGTCCCATCAGCCTTCAGCTTTTCAAAGGGAATATGATTAGTCGAACAGCAGACTTACTGCAACGGCAGCAAAATGGCCACAACTGGCTTGAATTTTGATCGACCATGATGTTGAAGCAAAGATAAAAAGCTGTCAGCTCCCATCCAGATTAAAAACAGATATTCAGCCTCTTGTGATTGAGGTAACAGTTAACTTTCTGTCCCCTCCTTCTCTTTTACCAGTGGCAGGAGGGTCCTGCCAAGGTTTCTTCCTGTTAAAAGAAAGCTTTCCATTTACACCTTTGGATATTTTAATTTTTAATTTTTTTGCTTTATGACCAACTCGGCCTCTTTTTGCATCATCCCTATTTACCAGACTTGTTTCTGACTAAACTTGTACAACAAAAAATATTTTTTTTCAATTTTCGTAATAGACAATATGCAAAAAAAAAAAACAACAAAAAACATTTTTAACAGGTTTATATGAGGGTTCAAACCAAGTATTGTAAAGTTGAGAAGTGGGTTTTAGTTACAGTGAGAGAGTGCTGGACTCAGTCATAGGTTCCACTTGTATCAAGTTTTCATTTGTAGCATTTAATAGCCAGCTTTATATTTGATATGAAACCCTTCCCCTGCTCACAGGGAGGTGTGCTTCCTCTAAATTGCCATATGCAGTAAATCTATTGCTGTTCTGTCTCTGTTGCCAGGTTTAATTTGCATAAATGTCAGTCAAAATAAAATAAAAACCCCTGTGTGGAACGAGCAGAGGAAACACACAATAGATTCAGAGTTGTGGGTGGTTTCAGTGAAGGACCCACAAATGGGCATGGCAGAGGATTTTATGAGCTGTGTGTCACGGAAAATTATAAATCAAAGAAAAATAAATGGTGAAATTCTCTTCACGTAAGTTGGATTTGCCTCCAAGGAACAAATCTGTAGTTCCTTTGTGCCTTAGACCCATTCTCTCTGTGAGAAATGCCAAAAAAAATAAAAAAAAGGAGAATTTTAATCTGTCTTATTGGCGCACTGGTGGAACACTCAACAGTGTGTTATCACACACTCCCCCAGCAAGGCTGTCTCTCAAACATTCTAAAAGGTCTGATTTTCCTTTCTGATTCATTGAATTTGTTTTAGAAATGATGGTACTATTTTTTCTCCCTGTAATCACGGCCTTCATAATGCTAAATCCCGTCACACATTACACATATTATCATCTTTACTGCCCTCTGTTGGCCGTCTGCAGGACACATCACTGTGTCCCTTTTTAACTGTATTTGTGGTATGAAAATGTCTTTTTTCAGTGTATGTCATGTATTAATGTTCTGATGAGCATGTTCTAAAACATTATTTGTAAAAAAATAAATGTATAAGATTGTTTCCTTTTTGGTGTGAGCTTGTGGGAACTTTCTGTTTCAATTGAAACAGTTGCTGAGATGAAAGCTTTCACAGTGAAAACATTTTGACGTGATAAAGTCTGACAAAGTTCTCCTGCTCCTCTGGCTGCTTTCAAAACACGATGACATCATGGCCACACACCTTGTTGAAGCTGCGCAAGGGTGATGACGACAGCCCAGAAGATCACCTGCGGGAGTCCTTCAGCCAGCGCGGCCTGCATCACGGGGGGACCCAACCCACCCAGCTCATGCCCCGTTTGCTCCCCTTCCCTCAGAGAAGAGGTTGTGGAGCATGAAGCCCTAAACAACACGGCTCCAGCGCAGCTTCTTCCCCGAGGCTGAGGCTGATGAACTCCACACATCACACTTTCATCCTCCTGCCTAGCATTCCCACATGTTCAAGGAATTGTCTCCAGTGTGACACTGTCCACTGATTATAACAGAGAACAAGAGCAGCCCAATGAAGTCTCAGCCATCCGGATGATCAATAAATACGCAAAAGAGGCAAAAACTGACAACAGAGCTGAGATGACCGATTGGTCTTTGTCACACATTAATTTACAAATGAATCACCAGAAATGCTGAGAATGTTCATAAACGAGTTTATTGTATTCACATCATGTGTATGTGAAATCCTGCTGTCACAACTGAAAATGTATCATTTTCTACAGTTTAATGCTCAAATTAGTAAGTACAATCAGTTTTAACATTCTGTTATTATCTACTGTACTTGGTTATTTATTATTATATTTATTGTAGCTCAGTTTAACACCTACTTATCATAGTATATGCTGCCGGACCTGAGCACAAATTTCTTTTCATGTGCAGGCATGTAAATGGACAATAAGATTTGAAACTTTGAAAGTGAAAAGCAGCGCGTTGCTGGTTTTAGTGGGGGATTATCAGCCCAGAACAGCTGCTCCCTGCTTCAACTCTGACGGACAGTTGCATCCTTGTAAACACTCAGCAGCATTTCCTCAGAATATTTGTCCTCCTTGAACATCGACATGGACGACTCCTGCGGTGCATTTAAGGAGAGCACGCACAAGAATGACGCTCCGATTTGCAGGCGGTTTTCCTCAAATCATCCTCAAATGTCTGTTTGTCCAGGTTCACTCGTGTTTGACTTGGATAAACCACATTTTGTAGGATTTCCTGTGTCAGAGGAGAGACTGATGAAAATAGGAAAATAAAAATGAGCTTTCTATTCTATTATCTTCTGATTGCCCCGAATCTTCTAGTTAAAGATCTCCTCCTGTAATGTTGTGATGGTGTAAGTTTTAATGCCTTCAGGAGAAGCCAGTGAATAACAGTGAAGATTCATTCCCCTTATCTGCCCACCGAGTTCATCTTTTCAACCTGTACTTCTCAGAGATTCTCTTCTCCCACATACTTTTTAGACCAACTCTGGTCTCTGGTGTCTCTTAATTCTGTTTAAAGAAAAAAGAAAGTCAACTTTTACTGTTAAAATATTTTACTGTCTGCCTGATGTCTTCATACTAAAGGTCTTTTACTGCTTCTGTGCATTTCAGAGAAGACTTTAATTTGTTTTCAGCAGTAAAAGCTACATCATGACAAATGGAAATTAAACATAGACCACAGAAAGCTCACTAAACAACATAAAACACATCCACTGACTTTTTGTTTAACTTATTTAACTTATTAAACTAAGGGTTGTTCCTGGTTTGCATCAAAGTCTTCACGGACATCTTTCCCATCCTTCACAAATGCTTCGGATTATTGATGTTTTGGTATCAGTTTCAATCGTTGGTTGAACCCTTTGGTAAGTATTTCAACCATTGTAATTAAAAAAAAAAACAAAGCAAAACAAAACCAAAAGAAACACATTTGGATGTCTTTCCCCCCCAATAACTTTCCTCAGAATAAGCACGGCATCACCTGATTCGGAGTTTCTGAGTCCCTCAACGAAGCTGCACACGTTGAGTTTGTGGTTTCAATGAATCTTTGGTGTTAAATTCAGCAACAGATGTCAGATTCCGTATGTTATTATTCTGATCACGCAGGCTGTCTTATTAAACATTATCCCAGTAATACCAAGTGATTAATATTTCAGTGAGCCCAGTGAAGGGGAAATCCGGGGGACACTCAGGTAGGCCCCCATTTTGAGTGACATCCGCTGGTGCTCCTGAGAGACCCCCACTCTCTGCTATAGAGTGAATTCAGGAAATTAATTCAGTGTCTCGGTCTCGTTCTGCTTGTCAGTTGGAGTTGAAGAAGTCCCGATCATTCCTTCCGTCTGTGCACAGACGCCGTGTTCCTCTGTATATCTGCTCAAAAGGAGCTCAGCTGTTAATAACAACCAAGGACACGCTGTAATTTCATGCTCAAGGTCAACAAAGAGAGAAAGATGCACAAATGGGAAAAATCCCAGAGGATTTATTAGCATTCACTTGAAACGGGAATAATGAAGGTAATATTGATTTAATTAAGATAAAGTTCAATCGCATGCAAACGGCGAGCGGAGGAGTTTTGTTGGAGGAAATGACTCTGCAAAAAGATCTCATTGCCCGACCTCGCTCATGATGACACAAAATGTGTTATTAAATACATATACAACATTAATAATCCAGGATTTTAATGAAAAATGTGGAGAAAATAACATCGAGCTCAGCGGTGCAATGAAATCCACCTAGATCAACAAATGGATTACCTTTTATATGTCTGTTCATCCTCTTAATTTAAGTGATGTCAGAGGAGTTTGAAGTTGAGCTTTTCAGCCCTGCATAAAGTAATTTTCATCAAATATTCTCTCAGAACTTCCTTTTCATCTTCACATTCCCTGAAAGCCGACTGTCTGTTTCCTGCCTGTGATGTGTTTGAGCCGAAATAAAGAAAATAAATAAATAAATAAATAAAAAAAGGAAGTTTAATTGCCACATCATCATGCGGATGATGCGGAAAGGTCGTGTCCGTCAGCGGTCACTCATTACTGCCAAGTCTGCCAACATGTAGCCAGAAGAAAACAGAGATCCTTTACGGGACAGACGCTCATTAAAGAGAGCAGCCGAGCTTAAAGACGTGATGAAACTCACGTCCCCTCACCTCTTCGTCACCTCACTGCACAAACATGGAGAACTTTACCAAATCCTGGAGTCTAATTGGTCATTTTATTCAGACTTTCCATCCGCCGCAGTCGTCGCCGTCGCCGGTCCTTTTGTGACGACATTGTGTTTGTCAGGAGACGAGGGCTCTGTCGATCCGCTTCCGGGGGGGGCGTTGTGATTGTTGTTTTCCCCCCATTTTTTTTTTTTTTTAGGTAATTAAATTTCTTTCTGGTAGCTCTTTATCAGCAGCTCCAGAATGTGCAGTTTATCTGTCACTCTAATTAGGCTGCTTTTTCACCTCCCTCAGGGTGTATGAAATAATTTAAATCTATCAAATTACACAACAGCAGAACGCATGGAAAGCTAATGGCAACAAGGCAGAAGGAAATTAATTTGAAATGATCCGGAAAGCAGCGTGTGCAGCAGGTGACGGGAACGGGGGAAGGACCGGAGCCTCTCATGTGGGCTTCCGTCGAAGATGAAATACCGATATCCCACGTAAATCAGCGGACAGCGGACATACGAAGGCGACAGCCATACCCCTCCTTCCTCATTTCCCAGTCCCCTTCATTGGACAGATGAATCTGAGGCACTTTGCAGGCACGCTGCGACTGACACACATCAAACGCGTCTCTTTAGTTTCGCAGTACGACTCTCTGATCTCGTCAAACACTCACAGTTGGGGAGGCAGTTAAAAGAATATGCTGCATTCAAAGGAGATAAAAGTCTCGCCGAGACGTCTCCGACACACGGCGGATCGGTCAAAAGGTCAGAAATCAGGATACATCAGCGTCATCGTTAGCGTTCGCCACCGCTGGCTGCAGTCTATGCAGATCTGCACCTAGTTTGATTCCTTATAGATCCTTCAACCCCCCCCCCCCAAAAAAGAAAGGCAACTTCATCTTAGAAAATAGTTAGCAAAGGACTATAAAATATGAAGTTGCTGCTATATTCCTGTTAACGCCGCTAATGACTAATCTTTGGTGGTCCACGGTGGCGTGGGTGGCACTCTTCAATTTCATGAGTAAGTTAAATGTTTTTAATTAATGATCAGGGGAATAACTCCTGAGAGAAATGCAGCGAACGTGACGTGCATGCTCCCAGTTAATCAGGATAAAATGTCTTCTCTCACAAATCATCCAAATTAGATTCACAGGAGCGCTCCTCCCGTCTTCTGCCGTGTTTTGGGCTTAAGAGCTATCAACAGAAATCTGCTGCTTCCTTCAGGGGCTCCTGGAGGCACGACTTTAGTGTCCATGAGATGTGACTGGACCTGGCTATAAACTGGAGCTGCACTGCAATATCATGTGCAGACAACTTTTGATCCCAGAGCATCTTTTTTTTATTTTTATTTTTTATTTTTTTACCCTTTTTGGTGATGACGTGAAGATTATGTGAAAGCTGTCAGATGGAATCAGGTTAGTCACCAGTGAGCCGGCCATTCATGTCTCAGTTAAACATACTCCAGCACACACATACCCCCCCCCCCCCACCACCTCCACCTCTCCGGCTGATCACACTCGACACACTCCTCTCGTGATCACGACTTATTGGGAAAACGGCAAATGTGAGACTCATCGAGAGATAAACGTCAGCCTTCCGCTCTGCCATGGGGGAGTGGGATCTCAAAGTGAGTGTGTGTGTGTGTGTGGGGGGGGGGGTGTGTGTGTGTGTGTGGGGGTTGTTACAGTCCAAATACAGCATGTTTGTAGGTCTCAGATGTTGGTGATCAGATACAGATATTTCTCATGCTGGTGCTTCCATTTACTAGAAATCTCCATAATAACAACAGCGCGAACGCGGACGCCTCTCTCCATCTGCACATTTGTCTTTTGAATGTCTTTGTATCTGGCAGAGCGAAGGAACTGGTGCTCGGCAGCGCGGGTGTCGGCCAGTTGGTTCTCGCCAAATGGAGTTGTCGCCACAGGACAACTTCAGAGGGAAAACAGTGTTCATGGGTCTACTTTGGCTCAGTCTGTGGATCCTTCCGAGGATATTAGATGTATATTCATCAGCCCGGCCGCATCTGCCGCTGCATGTTGATGCTTCTGCTCGATGTGCAAATGAGAGTGTTCCACTTTCTCTGTAACAAGTGCTGAAAATACGTCGTTAACTCTGATTTTTCCACTTGAATCACTGATTTAAATCTTCTTCACCAACGCGGTGACAGCATGTTCCCACTGCTGTCTTATGGTTGGTTTATTACAAAAGAAAAAAAAAACAAAAATGCCGAGGATGCACCCACTTCTTTTCTCTTTAACTGGGCTGTGTGGCTGTTGGAGTCTCTATTTGGTTTCGGTCGCAGCGTTTATTTAATGTGTCTCTCAAGCAGACTATTTTCTGGAAATTGGAGGATTCTGCCTTGCTTCTCAGCCTGACTAGGTCCCATGTTCGTAACGACATTACAGACTTTATTCTACGTTTCTTCTGGATTGGGCACCAAATGAAGCATCTCTCCTGTTCATGTCCCATCGCAGCTACTTGTCAGATCAGATTACGATGGACGCTTCATTGGGAGGCGTTTCACTCTAATGCGATGATTGCAGATGTCAACAATTAATAATATAAAAGACACAAAGGTTCTTTCATGAAGGAGCTTTTAAATGCAATTATCATCTCACGGTGCTGAGTCAACAATCCTGGACCGAGACATCCATCCAATAATGAGTCTTTGGTCCATGAGTGATGCGTCCACATTAAATGAGTGTTGTGTTGACACATGAAGTGGCGCCTCCCTGTTTCTCAGGACTAATTGTCTCTCATTAGTATGAAAAGCATGACATGATGCGGTTGGGGCAGCCAGGCGTGGTGGAGCTGTTTACTCATGTGCTGGCTTCACTCCACAGAGATCTGTCGAGTGTTGGCTCTTAGGATTAAACAATGCGGAAAGTCAGAATTTCAAGTGTAGGCGCTGTCTTAATTCATTAAATAATGGGAATTCCTGATGAGGAGCCATTAGATAAAAAAAAATAAATCTGAAAGACACTTGAAAGTTCTTTTAATATTTAATAAACAGATCCAACTTAATTGGACTAATATGGAACAAAACTATGAAAAACACTGCATAAATAAATCTTATCTGTGGCTTCAAGGTCAGGGGTTGGATGGAGAGTGCAGGCCGTTACTGAAAACGCTAAATATTTGAACACGGGGGATTAATCAGCATTTATAGATTTGAAATTGTAAAACTCACCTCTGACCTGCTCTTCTGCAATCTTCCACCGGTGTTGACTGTGCACATAATGGTCTTTCATTAATGTTTGTCCTTAGAAAGTGCTCCATGTCCAAGCAAATCTTCTGTAGCCTGGATAGACATGCTAATATTTAAACAGCGAGAGGCAGTGGAAACCTGAGCTCTCAAATATTGTATCCACAGTAGAACATTAAAATGCATGGCATCTTCTGCCGCTCTAGAATCAGGAGAATCGTTGTTGCTCATAAACATGAATAGTTTGAATAAATATGTATTATCCCCTGGAGCACAGTCGCTGGAGAATCGTCATTTGGCATAGCTGATTGCCTTTTTCATAACCCCAGCTGCCCTCGTGTGCATGTTTTATGGAAAAATAATTAAACTCTGACAAATGTGCACCTCAAGCAATGGAGGAAACGGTGAGATCGCCCCCTCTCCATCACAGGCTCTCACGAATCCTCAACGTTTCAACACATTCAACATCCTGTTGACTTCTCTAGCTGCTAATGAAAGTCACAGTTTATGTGTTATGGAGAAATAACGAGGCACTTCATTTGAAGCTTTCTGCACTCTTTTTTTGGGTCTGTTTTATAATCTGCAGTCATCGTCAGGATTCCCGCTGAGGTTGGGTTCTTTAACAACAAAACAGAGAACTTAGTCTCCTTAACTTCAGTTTTGTCTTTTGTTTGAATGTCAGTAAAAACAATATATTTTTTTTCCGCACTAGTAATTCTTGCAGCGTGTCATGTACGGAACCTTGTTCTCCCTGTCACTGGCAGCAAGTCTCACTTTTCCACTAAAACATGCACAGATTTGCACTTGCAAAACTGAACCGAGCGCAGGAGGACATTTTTACGTAAGTGCCCTGCTGATGAGCCCGCCATGAATAAATAAGCAGGTTTGAACTGAGTTATTCCACAGCACATATTTAACAGGTCCCAGTTGCAGCATCAAACAGGGTCATTGCTAATTACTATTCACTTTTACTGAAACTAAATAATAAATCAACAATATGCTTATATAACAGAGCCTGGGAACGTTAGTGAGCAGCAGCCTCGGTAACGCGACTGTAAAACTTCTGTCCTACAAAAACTCCAGCATTGGCTTTCCGAGATATACCGAAGGATCTTAAATAACATCCGCTGGATGGAATTCCATTTCCATTTCAAATACACGCTGTTGACCCGTGTGATCTGCCCGAGTTTTCACTTAGTGACTCAATACGCTAATGATCTGCACTTCGATCCCTCTCACCTTGAAACGTAAACACATACAAGTACACATACGCGTGCATTCACATGCACACACACACCCACACACACACACACACACACACACACACACAAGCACTAGAACGTGTGGTCTTTGGCACCATGGTGTCTCGGTGGTGCGATCGCTGCAATCCGACCACCCACCACGGCCCAGAGGGCCAGCAGAACACAAACACAGCTCTTCAGCTGCCTTTATTTACGACACTAATTACCACAAATTTTTATCTAGAAGTGGCATAAAACTTATATTTGACTCTGCATAAATGAAACTGCAATCTGTGTCACATTTGATTAGCTCAGCTTGCAAGCTAAGCATTTCTTTCCCAGCGAGCCCATGACGAACGATCAGCTGTGAGAATTGTTAACTGATTATTGATCCAGTCTGCGCTTTTTCATTAATATGTGCTCCATAATCAGTTCATCTGCCCTCCTGCAGCACTACAATTCACAAGTGTCAAGCAGATGTAAAAGGCCAGTCAGCAGCGGCGGCAGCAGCCTGGAGATAATATCAATGACTTCTCACATCGCAGACAGTCCAGGCTGGCTTTTCTTAGCTGCTGATCTCACCACACGTTTTTAAAAAAAAAAAAAATTAATAAAGAAATAACAAACTACATTCTAAATCTCCATCTATCACAACGAAGCTGTAACACGGCAAGACAATGCGCTGAGTTTTTATCAACGCGTCCATTGAAATCCCGACCGATGTGTCGTCAGAGGCAGACATTTCAAGCCCACCGTGCTGAAGTTTCATTGTTCTCCAGAAACAATTTAAAAATCATAAATGAGGCTGAAATGCTAAACACGCTGGAGCAGCAAATGCACAATATTCTGAGGTTGAAAATAGCCACTGGCAAATACAGCTTTTATTCCAGCTTGAGTGATTTTGAATTAAAAAAAAAACAAAAACAAACCAAAGTGAAACAGTGTGCACCATAGACAATGCTTTGGCCTTTTTGAATAAAACATTCAAATTTAGTTGTAGTTGGAGAGCGAGAGAGAGAGAGAGAGATGGGAAACTATAATTGCGAAATATCACGTGTCAGTTGACACATTTGGTGTTAAATGGTGTTTACCCTGACTCAGTCAGATAGGGGAGTTTAAGAACACATGTTTTAACAGTCCAGTTTTCAAGTTTTTTTTTTTTTTTTGTACACAGCTGTGAAAGGTTTATGTTGGAACCTATTTGCAGTGTGTGGACCTGCTGAGCCAGAATGATCTGTTAATCCAGTCGTTGACTGAAGCCACTAAGAAACCAGGAGCTACATGAGAATCCCATCAGTGGTCAGGGATAAAAATGACAAATTATCTTATTTTATGATACACATATGTATTCCTCAGGTGATACTAGTACATACAGGGGACACTAGTACCAAAGTCATCGGGTTTTAATCCCACCTAAAACCGAAACCAGAGCAAGAAATTCTACTTTTGTTTCTGATATTTTTATTATTTTTACTCTTACCTTAGTGACCTTATTTTCACTGTGTGGCGGCAGCATTGTAGAGTGAAAAGTTTTGGTTCTACACATGTTAAACAATGTATGATTAATAAATTCAGTTGACACAGAATTTCACCCTCTTCTGCCTCATTATGAGTCTGGATGAGGTTTATCACAACAAGCACATTTCTATTGGCCTTACACTTGTTAAACAAGCTGTCATGCAGGACTGGTGTGGAGAACCCGAACCCTTTGTTATTATGTAAATGAAGACTTTTGTTATTGGTTATTTCCATGGAAAAGCTACACATGGTTGCACGGAAAGGAAAGGCAGAATAGTAGAACACGGCTCATTTGTCACTGTATAAAGGTCCTCTGGCTCCACACACACTTGTGACTCATCTCTTCTGGACCACAAAGGCTATAGAATTAAAGTGACATGAACAGGCATGCACATGCATTATTACCTGTAGCACTGTGTCACACTAATTTCAGAAACACACACACACACACACACGCACACACACACAGAGAAATATCTGGGTTTATAAGTGGCAGAACGAGGTGTTCTTTAAAAAAAGGTCACTGACATTTTTTATGACAGGAAAACTGATTCATCTGGAATAGGACAGAATCAAAACCCTCAGCAAAAGTGTCGGCATGCTTCTTTTGAAATCCACATGCAACGGCCTTAGTTGGAGTCTGAAATCTGAAACCATGTCTCACTCTTCTCATTGTTTTACGTCTGTGACCTTCACTCCGCTCCTGAGCAGTTTCAGATGGAGCTTTGTGGATTACAGCCTAACCATTATGCCTGCTGCTGTCAGAAGAAATGCTGTCTTGCCTGAATTCCTCGGAAAGCTACAATGCCTACTTTGATTTTAAATCATGCTTTTAACTGGAGAGCCTCTGATGATATGGTTTAATGGGAAAGTGGACTGAAAAACAAGATCTATTTTGGTAATGGGGGGGAGTTGCCTTCAGCAATGTCAAAACAACAGCCTGTTTGGTGCATATGTGTCCTCATTTATCGCCGTATGCTGAATATGCAATTTTGTATTCTTGCTTGCATCAATGCAGGTTCAATTTGCACACACGGAGAAGATGGGGCCGTCTGAGAAGCCAGGATAGAAGCGAGGTCGGTGTATAATTATCTGCTTCAGTGCATTAGCCTTTGGAGAGGATTCCATGCAGGGAGGGGTGGGGTTTGAGGGGGCTCGAAGCTGCGTGAGAGATAGCAATAGTGATGTTTAAGATTGGGTTGAAAGAAAGTAAAGTGACTGAAGAACATTGAGGCTGAGAGGAAGATATTTCCTTTCGAATAAACTGAATTAGTGTGCATGAAAAACTTTGGTCAGTCTGTAGTTTTTGTGAGTACAACCAGATTAGTCCGACTGTTTGTTGGATATAAGATGAATGTGATGCCTCTCATCCATATTTCACTGCAGAGCCTTGGAGCAATACAGCCTGCTGACTTTAACATTTTCCTCCATTGTGGTGGAAATGAAGTTAGGGAGAAACTTGAGCCAAAATTACTGCCAACTGCTGCTTTCGGCACTTTCGAAGGAGGGAACTATGACAGATTTCAGCTGGCGTTTGTTTGTTAGCAAGATAACTTGAAATTTGTATTTTAATGATTTTTTCAGGAATTTGCTGAGAATGGGCAAGGAACAGAGCATTAAATTTTGATGATCTTCCACATTCAGCTACTTACTACTCCCTATATTTTGTATACTACGGTTGTAAGTCACAATATTTGTCGAAAAGACTTGCTTGGTGGAGGTCTGCACTCTCCAAATGCTTTTTCTAGTTTTTCTTTTAACTATAGTAACTGGAGTTATCAGTGCTCAAAATGGTTACAATTGTACAGCCGGGATCTCCAAACTTTTCCACAAAGGGCTGTGTGGCTGCAGGTTTTAACAGCACACCAGACTAGACTCATTTAATCAACTCATCTGAGTCTTCAGACAGCTGATTGGTCAAACTGTATGTGCTTGATTGGTTGGAACCAAAACCAGCAGCCAGACGGCCTTTTGTGGAATAGTTTGGAGATCCCTGTTATACAGCATTAGAGTGCGAGTCTAAGGCAGGGGTGGGCAGACCCAGTCTAGGAGGGTCACAGTCCAGCCAGGGCTTGTCTCTTCCAGGTAGACAACGCTTTCAACTCTTCCACTGGTGAGTGTGTTTTCTGCCTGGTAGGAGAGAAAGGTTGGCTCTTGGGTTGGCCTACCCTTGCTTTAAGGTCATGTGGTGTTCTTAATGCAACATTATAAAGAATTACACCTTAACTGAAATGATGTGTAGCCCCTCTAAAAAACAGAAAAGCGTTGCTCTTTTGGGGTTACATTGATTTCGTCCTTATTTTCACACATTTGCTGAAGATGATGCGAGACACCTGTCCACATTATGCAAATTGTCCACCAATACTGTACGAAAATACCGTGTGAGTCATTCTAATGAAGAAGCGATGTCATTTGTGTGGCCAGTCTGACATGAACGCCACTATATTGTGAAGAACAAAGTATGTGGTGAAAATGTCTTAAAGGTAGAACAGTTTAATCTTCATTTCTGGCACCTTAATCCAATATAAACACAGCCAGGGTCCAGGTACCCTATCAGAGTGGCTGGATAACATGCTCCGGGCACAGCAAACAAAGAGAGAAATCAATAGAAAACAAAATCAATGGAGAATTTTATATTTTTGAAATTAATTTCACCTGCCAAATGGAAGAGGAAGAGTTTATCCCAATATAATATTTCTGTTCAAGTGCATCACGTTGACTGTTGGTACCAGCGGCGTTGTCAGGCATTAATGACCGTCCAATCACATGACTGTTAAGCACAGGCGTAGCCGCTGTGGAGACTTTCTGGAAGGCTGCCACAGTCCTATAGCCTGCAGACAAAGATAGCGCAATTCAACACAGATGAAATGAGGTTTGAGTGAAAAAAATGAGCGAAATTCCAAATGGCCTGCAGATAAAACTGCGCGTCTGTTGTTCACAGAAATGGCTCTCACTCCACCAATGAGATGGGGACAAGAAAAAGAGACTTAACAGTGTAGAGGTGCCATTATCAACGTTGTTACCTGAAAATGTAGCCGAGCAAAAGGTTATATTTATCACTAATGAGATAAACAATGCAGCTATTTGTATCCAGCTTAGGCCTGAAGGACTACATCAGCTCAGAGAAATGAGAATTCTTCAGTGTAACAACCAAACAACAAGGGAGGTAATATGGTGAAACAGGCTGGAAAAAAGGGGACTGAGGTGAATATGGACGCATTTTCAGAGCATTTATCTGCACAATACACTCTCACTGATAAAAGTAATCATTTGAAAGCATAAAAGCATAAAAAATATGGAGGCTGAGAGCATTAAATACAACACAGCTCAACAAAACATAGAAGTAATTTGCAAAACAAAACAAACAAAGAAGCAAACGGTGTATTAACCGAGATGGAGGGGTGGCGAGAAAGAGAAGCAGAAACCAATGATTGTTCATCTTGTTACTTCTCCACTTCGCCTGAGCCTGTCTTAAATGAGCTCAGGAGCAGAGAGGATGCACCGGGTCATGACGTGATGAAACCACGAAGACAGGAAATACCCGGGGTGGGGAATAAGGCACAGGTGAAACAACAGGTGGCAACAGTCACACAAATCAGGAGGGACTTAAACAGACAGCAAACATGATTGCTCTGTGTCTCCCTGCCCACGAGGAAGGGAAGAGCAAAACCAAAAGCAATTCAAGTAAACAGGATGCGTTACACAACCTGACACATGGGCAAAGGTGCAGGTGGAAACTACTTATTCTGACCACGTCACCAAGTTCTGGACACGTGAGATCTGAAGGCCAGCATTGACTCAAATGTGGAGCAATTTGAACTGGCAAGCCAATAACAATCAAAATGCAAGACTATCCACTGTGGGCTAATGCCTGGCTAATGCTGTCATGATTTGAAATAAGGAGAAAGAGGTTATCGATGTTTTCTTAATTTGCTTTGTGCTTGTGCACCGTTAGCCTTGGACTAATGCAAGGGTGGGTAAAGATCAGAAACTATATGTGCTTTCAGAGATTAACATTAATAAGATGATAAAATAAAAAAGAAATGCGGGATATATGGAATCTGACGCGTGTGATCACCACTAGTTCAGGATAAATTAAAACAAAAACACACATTGCATTACCTTCACAAAGTTGCCCATGATCATTATAAGAATTTGAGCTTATAACAAAATCAGTTGTTACCATGAATGAGAGTGCTGTGGCTGAGTGAAACTATTTACTTTTAAATAAATAAGAGTAAAAAAAGCCTCTGCAAAACTACATACACACAGATAGTGTGTTTGTCGTTCTGTTCTCCCACATCTCTGCTGACCTTTCTGGAGCTGCCGTGCCCGTCGAGGAGAGACCGCAGGGCCAAATTACTGGAAGCCACAAGGCCAGGAAAACACAATTAGCTGGGAGAAGACCTTCCACCCTTAACCAACCCTCCGTGACTCTGGTGTCTCTCCTGTGTTTTTTCTCGCTCCGCTCAACATCCTCAGGTTCAGTGTTGATGTGATCAGGTGCAGATCACACACATCATTTCGCCTTGCGGTGGTTGTTATTTGCCTGTGGTTATTTTCCCTGTGGGGGTGGGGGGCACCATTCGCCCTGCAAGATGAATGTTCAGATGAAGAAGAGAGGATTTACCTCATGATTAGCCACGCGTTAGGGATTGTCACGTTTGGGGGATATAACTAGTAAAATAGCAAAATATTCAATGATAAATTAGCTGGTTCAGTAGATTTTATGTGATGAAAATGACCAGAAAGAGACAATTTTGCGTCATTTGGGAGAAATGGTAATACATAATTTATTAATTAAAGTCTTCCAATTATCAGAGGTGACTTATTTTATTAACAATCAACATATAAACACATTTTCACACAAGGGTAATGTGTAGTTTGTGTATTTTTTGTTTCATTTGCTTCATTTAACTGTTGTGTTAGTCATTTTAATGTCAAAGTTATCTATAAAAAGGAAAGGAATGTGAAGGAAAGATTTTTCCAACTACCCACCTGGAGACCACTGGAAAAGGCATCATGGCCATGATTAGGAAAAAGAAGAGCTTAACAGAAGATGGATGGCTGGATATGTACAGTAAGTGGAAGCTTTGTGGCGATTTTGTGTCTCTCTCTGGGGACATGCCCATGCAAGTTCTTGTTCATCCAGGTCACATCAATCCATACAATTCCAGAAAAGAGTCATCTGGACTGTTGAAAGCAATTGGAAGATGTTCCACCTCTCATCTGAAAGGCTTTTCAGTTCTGACTGGTTTGATGGAAGTTGAAATTATGCTAATGCAGCATGAAAAGGCTGAATGTCCATCACAGAGGAATACGTTTCATATCAACAGCTGTCCTTTAGGCTCGTCAGCCACACAAAGGCCCATAGAAACCAGTTGATGAGGGTGCACATCAGGTGTGTCGTTAGGGTCACATGTCTCAGAAGAGAGGGGAGTCTTTACACACAGGTGTGAATGGGTGTTTACCAGTTTGGGGAGAGAATCCTGCAACGTGAACACGGTTTCCTGCACCTATGGGATTTGTCATTTATGCTTCAGCAGACTGTCATCTGGTTCGCTATGCAACTTTCCACTGAAATGTTAGAGGGCACGGTGTTTTTAGCAAACTGTTGTCTGAGTACTATGCAACGTCCCAGGTTTAGCTCCAAATGAGTGACGAGGGCCAAACTTCATTACGTTTAATTAGAAACTGTTTGGTTTCCTAACATAACAACACATTGCTTGCACCAAGAATAATCAGAAACACACTATAAGTGAGGAATTAAAAAAAAAAAAAACAGCTGAGGTATTCCATCTGTAGTTAGAATTATTACAAGTTGGGAAACGTGTCATAACTATTTTCTAAGTAGTAGTTTCCAACAACTCCATGGCCGAGTCGAGGTAACTTTCTCTCTCATTGCTCACTGGGTGGCGGTGTAAATAGCATCCAGTTGATCAACCATTTCTAGTCCTTTCTCTAAAGAAAACACTTCCACTCCTTCCCGTTTGTTCCACTTCGCTGCTTGATTATCCGATAATTGCCTTTAGTGTTTGTGGCTTTTCTCAATATCGCTTTTATGTCGTGTAAATACACACCATTGCAGCTGCGGAACCTGAAACCCCTGGCCAATCTGAGCATTAACAGACCGTTGGAACTATAGCACAATTACGTGGTGAACTTGCAACATTACAGAGGAGTCCTACCCCGCAGTGGAGAAAAGACCATTGAGAGGGCCAAGTGAGAGAAATAGCTCCCGTAAAGTTCCCACTCCCAGGAACCCCTTGCGTTGGAAACACCCCTATTCACACCTCAACTCAACACTGCGGACCTCTCCATGATGTTCACCTGTGAGGGTGTGAAAGGCAATTCGCTGCCCTTCTTAGGCTGTGCAGTACGCATAGAGGAGCTGGCCGAATACATACATCTGATGATACTCAGATGTTCTAGTGGCAGATCTCTGAACGTGGAAGTGTTCCAAAAGGCAACCCACACAGACCAATAGCTACCTTTTGACTCACATCACCCTCTACAACATAATCTGGGTGTTATCAGAGCCCTCAACCACCAGGCTGAAAATGTTCCTACCAAGAAGAAGGCAAGGAAAAACAGAAACAGCCCATCAGAAGTGCCCTCAAAACATGTGGCTACGCAAACTGGGCCTTCCAATTAAAAGTACAAAAGAGAACAGAACAGACTGAGAAAAGAAGGAACAACGGCAGAACACCCCCCCCCCATGTTGCGGGTGCTTTAGAAACACTGAAGAGGATCTTTAATGAGCAACACATTCCCAGTTCATTTCAAGCCTGGCAACATTCTGAGACAGAGGCTGGTCCACCCGAAGGACAAAGCCCCTCAGGCAAAGACAGAGCAATGCTGTGTGTGCGGTCCAGTGCAGTGACGGATACACAGACTTGGACACTGGAGAAAGAAAGCAACACAGAAGAGCTGAGTCCTCTGGACAGGAATCAGCTGTTCACCTGGTCCTCAAAGACAACGCTCACTTATTCAAGGGCACCAACGAAAAAGTTTTAGCCAAAGTGCTGCGTACTCTGGACACCCGTTCCTATGGAGCTGTAGATGCGCCGCTCTCTCCTGGGCCATGTGACCCTAACGACACACCTGCTGGGCACCCCCGACTGGTTCCTCGGGGCCTTCGTCTGGCTGATGAGCCTTAATGAGGCTGTTCATGGGCATCCAGCCCTTTCATGCTGCATTAGCTTAAATAGTTTCAACTCCCACCAAGCTAAGAAGTGGACAGGCCTGCTGGATGAGAGGTGAAATGTCTCCCACTTGCTTTCAGCAGTCCAGGCGACTCTTTACTGGACCATTTAGGATAGTGGAGAGGGCTGAACCAGGCTTTGTTTTGCTGTGCATCATCACATCGTGATGCACTGTTTCTGATTGAAACAACAATAAGTCACAAGGAGTTGACCCTGTTCCAAAAAAGAAATTTACTGGCCTCTCTCTCTTTTCCTTTAAACTTCCAGAGATGCAGCTCTCTCAGCAGTCTCAGCAAATAGGGACTTGATCAAATGCTTGATGCCTCTGCAGCACTGATTAATCTTTGCCACTGTCTCTGGGTCCCTGTCCACCGCCCACTGCTTCCCTGGCATCCCAGTGAGGCCGACAGACTGACAGCAACATAAGTCACAAGGCTGCATTAAAAACACATTAGGCCAGCGGAAGGAATTAGGGTTGCACTTATCTGACGGAGAGTACCTGCTCTCTCATGTGCTCAACGCCGCCTCGCTCATGTATCACCATCTCCTTTTCTGACAATGTTGTGAATTATGGACTCACCAAATGCACTTCCAGGCACTTTCAGGGACTTCAGGTACCATGAATATATTGAATTTATGAAATCTCTGAGGGCTGCTGCAGCTTCTATTTCAGACAGAGGATGGAACAGAAGCAGGAGGACTGGTCCTACTGGGATCCCTGGACCAGACATCTGTATAAGATGACTTATTTGATTGAATATCAAACAACCAAACACGATGGACAAAATAATCACAAATTAGTTCTAAATTATGTCAAAGACAGACAACCTTCAGTTTGTTCACATGCATCCAAATGTTTGAATGCTCTCCTGGCCTCATTGAAAGATTCAAATAGAAAAACAAATAACAAGCTTCAAAAATCATGTTACAATGACTTGTTATTTTCAAGACCTTGAGTACATATCCCACCATGGAGTCCTGGTTCCTGCTTAGAATGCTAACCCAATTAATAAACTGGTAATATATCAACCTTGTTTACTTGTATCTATTATTATAGATTGGTGTATGAAGGATTTAGAACAATTGATTTGGAGCGACACAGGCTGAAACGAACGTGGATAAGAGGAGAGGAGGAGAGTGTGAGGCTAAACCTCCTTCAGAGCAGTAATTTGATTTCCCATGGTTCACAGTGCTCCTCCGCGTACAGGAAAGGTCGTAATGGCAGCCATCTACCATCCATTATCGCACTAGCGTGATGCGTTCAGGCTGGATGAGCAGGTCCCCACCACACTTGGCTCCAGTGCATTTCTGCCTCTCTTGTTCATTAGTCACAGAAGGTAGATAAATGGTGAAATTTAGGTTGAATCACCGTCATGTTTGCAGCCTGTGTGCGTCAGCGACACACACAGGCTGCAGGTCACAGCCAAACTGAGGTTGTGCCGGGGTTAAGCTTTTGACAAGGACCTTTGACATCATGGAATTGAGTTTTACTCTAGCCCTGAATAAACCAATTAAAAACCAATTTCCCCTCCATCTTCATGAGCAGGTGACTTTTAATCATTGGTTTAAGCACTTTTGCCATGCTTCAGTACATTGTGAAAATTATGTAGGTAAATGTGCTAAATTTTAAAATCACATTATATGTTTTTGGCCTCAAGCAGGGTTTACCATTTGAAATATTTAAAAAATATAAATTAAAAAAAAATAACGAAAAAAAGAAAACAGGTGGTCTTGGTACTCAGGATTAATGAGCTCCAGTAATCTGACTCCCACTTTCAAGCAGCACAATATTAGTGTGACAGTTTCTCATGGGTGTCGACGTGTGTGTGGATATTTTATGCCCCTTATTTCATTATTTTGTAATGAAGGTAAACTAATGGATGGCCACGGATCATGGTGTAATACACACTCAAATCTGTAAATTTATAAACAGCCTTCAGGAGACGGTACTACACAGATTCATGTCACTGAAAGAAGACTTTTATGCACCAGCAAGGTTTTTGTTATTATTTATAATAATATGCCTTTCCTTTGGTCGGTCAATAAAATAACTGACTTTAATTATGGTCACCCTTCACATTTCTTCCAATCAGATTCTTTGGAATCTGTAGAACAAACGTTGATTTATTTCTGGTTAGTTCACAGTTAGCTGCCACACACGGATTTTTCATCAGAATCAGACTTTTCCCTCCAACTGAGGTCATCAAGAATCTTACTCTGAACCACATCCAGTCAGACATTAGCAACAGGCTGTTTAAGCCTGTATCTACATGCAACTTATTGATGTTTCCTTGGTAACGTCATCAAGTGATGTCCTGCTGCTGGCCTCCTGACCTTTTTTATAAAGATAGTAGACAATTTTCCTGTATTTGGTGAGTCACTGTTGACCATCCATCAGACAGCAGTAGTATACCACCGGAGTACAAAAGCAAAGAAGGATTTCAAGAAATTAAGCAGGTTTTTCATTGCCACTGTCATTACGTAACACGTCCTCACTATAGAGAAAGAGGGAGAAGTTAACATGTCGGCTACAACAGAACGCGACCAATTTTGCAAGCATGAATTGGATTCTGAGAAAAGCATAAAAATTAAAAAGGAAGGGAGAATTTCATAATTGAATGAGGAGATGACTGGATGGATTTATTAGCACTTCCAGTGATGTGGTGGCTGAGCAGATGCCCAACGCAAGCAAATCTGAATGTGGTGGGATCTTATTGCTGAGTTTGTGGCCAAGAAGGGAGGGAAATTGACTCTGAGATGATCAGTTTCTGTGCAATTTACGCACAGTGAGTCCTTGTCATTCGTTAGAGTTAGAGACAGTAAATACTTGTTGTAAATATGAGTTGTGCGTAGTTGTGATGGAAAGGAATGTTTACACTGAAAAGTGGCCTAAACTACTTGTGCAACATGTCAAGATGCCAAAACTAAAGTGACTGACCCCCTGTTGATGTAAAGTCACTCACTGCAGTTGATTTTTTTCCACTTGACTATAGCAAAAAGGTAATAGCTGAGAATGTGCATTCTATTATATTCATTTTATTATGATTATGTGTGCAGTAGAATATGTGCATGCATGTGAGTATTATTCATTTGCAATTGCGCGTCCATGTGGAAGAGCAGGGCCTCGCATTACAAGGCCACCCAGGACTGCGCACCCCCCTGTGATGGACCTGTGTAGTTATAAGTATATGCATAGTTGAACAATCACAGGTGGCAGGAGAACGCAGCCTAGTTACTCTTCTATCTTTTGTGGGTAAATCCCATTATTGGATACAAAACTAGCAAAGTGTGAAAACACGGGCAGCAGCTGAAGGTCCTAAATCAATGTAAGACTAACAGCAACATTCAGTCATAATGTAGTTGATGAGCCTCAGTGAAGACGTGCTGCTCGTACCGTCGGTCTGAATAAGCACTCCGGTGCAGACAACAGGACAGGTTACCGATTTCCTGCGTCCATTAGCTGATATTGACTTTGTCACTCTGAGTGCTGTAAGCTGTGATTGCCAATGACACATTGTTACATGGTATTTGTTCAAAGATGCCAAGCACAATTTCTCTGCTTGCTATTTATTCCCTACAACAAACAGAGCATGTAATTAAGAGACTACTTAATCCAGCCAAAACCTGATACGCTGACAAAATAAACCCTCCTTCCTCTGCTGTTTATCTCCAACACACCACACGTACATAATCCCACTGACAAACACCCAGTTCATCCATTAACAGGTTGCTTCAATATGCTACATGAAGTGAACAAGCCATGTGGGAAATTCAGCAACAAGCAAGCTCGTAGAGCAGCAACGTTGCCCAACTTTTCCCGTGCTGAGGCTTCAGGTTCTGCAAAAGGAATCAAAATGAATCTCCTGCTTTCAGATGGAGCCATTGTCCGTAGGTCTTTCTGTATGCAGCGAATGCGTGCAGCACTTCCACTCCTCTCCCATGAGTATTCCAGGAAACGCAGAAATTCAGATTTTGCAGCTCTCCGTGCCGTGGGAGGCTTCCTGAGAGACTCAGCCGAGGCATACTGAATTTTACATGCCTTCGCTTCAAAGAATAACAATGATGTATGAGGGAGAATTAGGGCCTTATTGTGCTGAAGCTCCTCTTTCTAGTCTGACCTCTTCCTGCACCCATCAACCCACCCCCCCACCCCCCCCTCCCACACCCCCCTTTATTAGCCAACCCTTCCATCGTTTCGAATCAGAGCTTTGCCTTGTACCATTCATGTTCTCTAACCCAACATGACCCACCGACGTATTAACTGATAAGAATAGATAGATTTTCCGTCAGTGAATGTAGCTGCAGTGGGCTAAAACCTTGCCAATGTCATATGATAAATGGATTTGAGGGTTATCAGGGTGGATGAGTCGATGTGCTGATCAATGCTAAAGCTTTACTTCATTCCTGCTGAAGATGAAGCTGAAGCATTCATTAGCATTTTACCTCCACGCAGCATAAAACTACTAGTGGATTCTCACCTGTTGATATCTTCACGATCATTTTTGATGAGTGAGCTGAGAGAAGTAGGTGACACAGCCAATAAATGAGTAATCTTTAAAAACTAAAAAGATTAAAAAAAACCAAAAAAACCCAAGAAAACAAAACCAAAAACATAAATACATACATGTCAGGCCACCTTTAATCCTTTTTACACTGCTGGAATGTGCTGTTTTATGACCTGCCAATCATTTAACACCATTTATAACAAATGGAAATGCCAAACATAAATGAAAATACTTGCTTTTATTTCAATTTGTATTCATATTTTAATCTAAATGCAGACATGGGACAGAGATTCTTCATGCAAAATATACTTTTGGTGTTACATCATTTCCACCTGATCATCTGTATAAGGGCTGATATCCTGTTCCAACACAGTGTGGTCCAAGATGAAGGGGCAGACGACATTTTTAGGTTTAGGAAGGTCCCAATAATGAACAAACTCCACATCTGGATAAAGGGTCCCATGTTTCTGGTAACCTGGCCCTCAAAACGAGTTTTCGAGTGGATGGACTTCGTGGTGGAGCAACAGCTGCAAAAAGAACTAAAAAAGCTGCAAAAAGAACTACAACAAATTGGTTTCCAAAATCAAATTAAAAAAAGCACAGCGGTTCTGAATTCACCACATGAATGTAAACCATCCAACTGCTCCATTCATAGAAGATTTATTCTAAGTGCTAAAAAAAAAAAAAAAAAAAAACAGGGGCAGGATTATCCTCTGCAGGAGGCAGTCAGTTTGACACATACAGGGACAAACTGTTTAACACATACATGATTAGGATATTTATACCACACCCATTTACATAATGCATTATTCATGAATGACACAGAACTGTAGATAATTTAAAGCCTGGATTAGCCTACTTCATATCAATCATATCACTGAATCCATCGGAAATTGGTGTTTATCTCATCAGGAGTCCGCCTCGTACCGGTCACACCAGGATTATCACATGCTGATAAAATTACATTTCTGAAAGGTCATCAATGGATTATTATTATTATATTGCTGCTTTGGAGAAAAACACTTGTTTTACAAGAGTGTAATTTAGATATTTTGATACCAAACAGGACCGGCAGGCAGGACTCAGCCCACATTACTGAGCACACACATACACACACACTCACACACACACACACACAAGCACGCAAAAATTGCACCAAATTGCGAATTAATTTCAAATGAACCTGCACTGAAAACTGAAACTGAGCTGTTTCCTTTTACCTGGAATGATGAAGTATTTGGGTCATTAGCATGTGGAAAATTCCGAGCATTTAGGAAAAAAAGGAATTAGAAATAAGAGATCAATCACTTCTAATTTCTCCAGGGACCGTGATGCTATAGAGCTGAAATTAGCACTTGGAGGGCTCTGTGGATCAACCTGCAGGGGAGAATATGCAGTGTGTCTCTGTTTTTTCCGAGCATGTTCCTGCCGAAGATGGGAGATCTGAAGGATACGAGTGCAGACCAGAATAACTGTTCCCCTTTTTCCTACCCGTTAGTTCATCCTCTCTCAGAGATGATGCTGATGAAAGTGTCCACTTGGGAGCAATCACAGCCAATGATCACTGAATGTGTTTAAGGAGACATGTAGACATAAACACCTTAATAACTTTTATAACTCCCTCACCACATATGCCTTAATGACGTGACCTTTCCGTGTCTGCAGGATTGTCGCTCAATTGGACCAGGGAGGATTTTAATGGACATCTATGTCCATTCTCAAACTGAAATAGAACTTTGTTTTTTCAAACCTTTTGTCCCTGTGATGCATAAATGATTTGAAAGCAACCAATTACAATAAGATTCAAGTCTAAATCTCTCTGTATAAAGAAGCAGCTCCTCGACAGCTGTGAAGTTATTCCAAATTCACCACGAAGATCAACAGAACCAACAAACAAAAGTTTGTTAAATCCCAACTCAGGCCTTATTGCTTTAGAATAACACCTGCTTCCTCTAATCCAGCCCCATTTACTTTATGAATATTTATTTCCTCCCCTATGAATGCGCATTGTTTTTGAATTGTGCTTTGGTGCTCTTATTCTGCTGTATTTGTTCATTGTTTGAAAGAAAACAGTTTAGTTTTGGAGCCCAGTGGACACTGTTATTAGCGCGTTTGGAGGAAATAAGTGTAACATAATTACATAAATGCCAATAATCAATAATGGCACCACCAGGACAATCTCAAAACAACTCAAAATATTTGGATTGTTGATCTGACAAGTAAGTTTTATGAAGTTTACTTTTTTCTGCAGTTTACTTTTCTCAAACAAAACATGGGAAAAGGTTACTTTTACTGGTTCTGTTATCAAGAGGGTGTTAAGGATGATCTTTCAGTCGGTGCTTTAGCTTCTCTCACACTTCAGTTCCCTGGTTTAATGTCTCAGAGTCTGTAGCCAACACGTTCTTTAGTTTGGTCTTACCCTTCTACCACTTTCCTTTGAATTTTCATCCGGATTGACAATTGAAAACACATTTTCCTGAACAGACATTCCCAGCACAACTGTCCTGGTTTGACTGCAGCTGAAAAGCCGGCAGTTGAATCCAAAAGACTGACTGAACATTTTAAATGCGATTTTGCAACAAATATGTTCATGCCAAATATGGGGATAATGGAACTAAATACTGAAACTCTATTACTGAAACAAACAAAAAAAGAAGAGGGAAAACTTTCCATGAACTTTTTTTAAATTTGACATGAAGAATAGGCAGGTTACCGATCAGCAGTCTGTGTGCGTGTGTGTGTGTGTGTGTGTGTGTGTGTGTGTGTGTGTGTGTGTGTGTGTGTGTGTGTGTGATATAGATATGTATTATTAACTGCAAAGTAAGCAGTGAAATTTTTCCACCAACTCAGCAACAGTAAGAGTCAGCTATAATTCAACACCGGTGTGGGAAGCTGTTCCAACAATTTCAATCTGTAACTGGTAAAAAGAAATAAAGATTTATTGACCATTTATGGTAATTGATGAGATGAAGCGAGTCCAGGCACTGGTGTTGCTGGAGGCTGAAGACTCTGACTGTTGGTGAGGAAACTGATGATGGGACATGTGTAAAGGTGGTGGCACGGAGCACACGTACAGTCACCCTTAGGCATGAATGGATGCATACACCCGAACATATATAATCGCAGTGCAGGATGCTCTTGTTAATAGGGTTAAAACGAAAACTATAGAAACTGAGTTTTAACGCTCTTGTCTTCAGCTTTGATCAGCTTCTCCAGCTCCCCTGCCTTCTCTTTGATGCCTCTAATTATCCTCCCACTGCCTCGTTCACAGACCCAGTTCAAACTTTACTGCTGAATTATGGATTTTCTGGTCATTGGGCTTTAATGACAGCGGGAGTTTAGGGAGCAAGAGGGAAAAGCAGCATCTCAGCAGTCTGGCGACTAATGACAATCCTTTTTCTCAGTAACAGCAGATTGACAAACCTCAGCAGAGCATGTGACATTCTGAAACATAATTACCTGACACTGCTTTTAGTATTTATAATTATCAAATCAAATTTATTTAGAGACCAAAATCACAAGCATTGTCTGCCTCAGAGGGCTTCACAAAGATGTGCAATAGATTCCACACATACAGAGAACAACAACATTAACATCTGCAGTATAACTATGTGTGTGCACAATATGTGTATGTTTAGCTGACATAAATCTATAGATCTATAGAGTCTAAGCCTATAGCAGTGTAACTGAAGAACTTTTCCTGTTCAATTATATTAAAAAATAAATTCTCTGTTTGATTTTCAGCCTGACCAAACAGGTTTTAAGTTTAGTTTAAAAGGGCAAAGCTGTGTCTACTTCCCTCATCCAGACTTGTAAAAGTCTAGTTTAGTAACTACTTTTGGAAACCCCTGGGAGCCTGTGTTTTGAGAGTTCAGCACTATGGCCAGATGGACTATGAAGGAGGTATACTTTATTTAAATAAGAGGGTACTATAGACCATGAACAGCTTTATATGTGAGGAGGAGGATTTTATAATCTACTCTGAATTTGACAGGGCGCCAGTATGGAACAATGTGGTCTCTTTTCCTGGTTCCAGTCAGCACTCAAGCAGCAGCATTTGGGATCATCTGAAGAGTCTTTAACAACTTGTTCAGGCAGGACAAGATAGACGTGAATTACTGTCATCCAGCCTGGGAGAAATAAATGCATGGCCAAATCTTTCTATGTCACTTTGGGACAGAAAGTGCTGAACTTTAGAAACGCTGCGCAGGTGATAAAAGGCTGACCTTGGTGTAGGTGTCAAAAGCTGCACCAATATCCATCCACCAAATGTTCATCGACATTTTAAAAGATGATTTCTGCTTTTACATACACAGTTCCTTTATCGACCCCTGTACGTTAGGGTCAAAGCCCAGGAGGAGCAAGTGCAAGACTACAGTACATTTTTTGAGACATGTTCACAAGATGGCCAAAAGTCCATCGCCCAGGTTTTGTACATCTGTATACACACAGACTGATTGTAAAACACTCGCTGAACCTAAAATTCTCTTCATAAATGCCTAAATAGATCATAAATTTAATGACCTCTACATTGACCTCTGTTCACTGCGTGCGTTAGTGGCCACTAGCTGGTCCAGAGTCAGCGCCACTTCCCTTTCAGAAGTCTCCAGAAACCGTCACCTCTGCCCAGACCTTCCGAAGTCCACATTTCTGAGTCTCCCTGATCCATTTTGTGCGTCACAGCCCGAAGTCCCTGTGGTTAATATTTCTGTCACTTCTCCAGCCATCAAAGCCAGAGTTAAGCAGTCAGAAAATCCCGGTGTCTGTGGTCAAATATTGACATGAGTCTCCCGTTGTGACACCGTGACTGTGGCAAATCACACTTTCATGCAACAAAGTAAAGATCCCCTTCGCAGGATTACAGTGTCTGCGCCAACATCTCCATGGATATCTGTCAAAAAAATCCGAATATTTACCTGATAGTATTTATTTTTCTCATGAATTTGGTCAGTATCAATTTTCCCTGTCCTGTACTGGGAATAACACCTTGCAGTCATTTCATCTGCAGATGGCCAATTCCTAAAGATAACATGAATCAGGGAACAATCATTGATGTAAAATCATTAAGAATGGAACTTTGCTGACTTGAAGAATGAATGAAGGTTCTTTAATCTTGTCTGAATATGACATGGAACTGCTTCCTGATTGGAGATCAAATTAAGCATCATCATCAAAGGCGTTTTATTCAGTACTTCAGAATAACATCTACTCCTGCATCTTTCAAGATAAGTCAGAATGCTTCCTACGTTAGAGGTGATGAGAGATGTTTAAATAGCACATAGAATTCTGGGCTGGAGGCGTTGAGGATTAACGCCAGATGAGGTAGGAGCTAAAATGACTTAATGCTGCAGCGTGCGAGGAGCCGCATTCGCTATCAGCTGCATGTTGGACTCATGTCTCCTTTTGTCTGCTTTGACCAGGAGATGAGATGAAAGGAGGAGACAGAGGGATGCAGGGAGGGAAAGGATGAACACACAGAGATGAGAGTCTCACACGCTGGTGACTGAAAAGTGCCATCGCATCACACTCCAGCAGGCTTCTTATCAGCTTCTAGAGGTCTTTGAGTTCCACCACCACGTGAGCGTCACATCGCTGCCCGTCTACTTTGTCACCTTCTGCAGACGAGTTCAAGTGCATAAAATTGTCAGCAGATGAAGGGAGGTTTCATTATTTTATCGCAGCATGGTAATATTCGCTGCAGTGGAGGCTTTCTCACGGTCGGCTGCCATTTTCAGGGGCATCCGTGGACGAGAGGGCAGATGATGCTTCTTATTTTTGCCCTGTGGGGCCTGAAACACACACCTCCTGATTACTGCTCGTAAGTCTCTGGAGGTCTGTGCATCACTCAGCTGTTGAGTTCAATTACATAGCGTGCAGCTAAGAAATGGGAAAATCTGGTGTTGTGCCCAGAGACATATAGAAGGAAGAGTCTGACACCTACTCATGCTTAACTTTTCATTCCAGTCCGAGCCTCACTGATGTGAAAAAAAGCCTGCAGTCACATTTGAATATTTAACACAATTATATATATATTTATTTATATATATATATATATATACATATAAAAAAAAACACAACCTTGAGTCTACAAAATGAGCATATACATTTTAGTGGTTTGATTAATACGGATCATTGTTCAAAAATCAGTCAATTATGAAACAGTGGAAATGTCCTGTAAAATTTCAGGAAAAATATTCCAAAATGAAAATCCTGGAATTTTCTCCACAAGACCTCTGATAGATGCTTTTGGATGTTGTTCTGGTTAAGAATGGGTTTGTAATTACAGGTCATTAGGTGAAATGGCTGCATGCATTTACAAAGTGTCCAGGAGACGATAATTAAGACAAAGCGAGGAGACATTGATGGTGGTATTTGTGGCTATACCATAAATCTTTTTAAAAAGTTTTTAATTGGTCAGATTAAGATAGTGAAAAATATCTGCCCTGCAGTTCATTTATGGGTCAGATGGGATATTTGTGAAAGGTCTGAACAAAATTGATTAAAATGTTCTGGAGGTATTGATTCACAATGTTCCAGCATCGTGAATTCAGCCCAGCTCTCGACAGCACAGAGGCATAAAATCAGCCCACTAATTTTTCCTCCATGAGCAATTTTTATTTATTATAATGATGATGATGATAAATGGAGAACAAGGCCAATCAATCCAGTGAGAGGAAATACAACAGTTCAATACTTCCTCCTGTTTTTTTTCTTTCTTTCCCAACTTCTAAAGGCATCAAGATGAATCAAAAAAGCCCTTTTTTAAAATATGAAGTGGAGGAGGGTGGGGGGCCGGTACCAATCAGTGTTCTTTTGAGAAATCACGTCAGTGACTTTGAATGACCTTAAATGTTCACATTCTGGTAAAAAAAAAGAGATTTAAAAAAAAGAAGGCTTAAAACACCAAATGTTTGCGGATTTAATGAATACATTGTTCGGTGTATCCTCTGGAACTTCCCAGATTGCTGAGGATGCAGGGAGGGGACCCAGAGGAGGAGTGAAGGTTCTGATCAACAAAATGAAAGGAAAAAAAAAAATCTATTACGCACACAGAAACTTAACTCTTTAATATGCAACAGAGGTACCACGCCAGCTCTCATTCCAAAAAAAAAAAAAAAAAAAAGAATCTTCAACACACCGTTACATGCAACCTCAGACGAGACGGAAAAAAAAACAGCTCCTGATGTCAACAGAGTGACGAGTGTGGCGTATATGTGAGAGTCATGACGCATTGATCTGCTGCTGCAGCAAACACTTAAAGCTACCACAAACCCTCCTGGGAGTCCAGCCTCAGCGGCTATATGTACTCAACCTGACAGCACGTTGTCACTGTGTCAAAATGAATCGAGGACCTTTTGGAGACGGGTGAGTCATAGACGAGGAGGACGCCACTGAGGAGATTTGATGGCATCCTCAATGTGCAGGTCAGAGTTTGTCACTATTTATATGCCGACGACGAGCAAGGTTCTCAAACCTCAAAGGTCATTCTCCTTAAAGCATGTGTCAGGAACATTTTCTCACTTAAAGAGGGATTTCTATGCAAATGCTTTGTCTCATGACACAAATTTTTTAATTAATATTCAAGGCTGCTAACCTACTAGCAACGATTACACGTTATTTCAGCACATTTCCCATCGTTAAACTTTTGAAGATTGTTGAAAATCAGGCTGGTAAGGTAGAACTCCGACTTGTAATTAGCTTCCAAGGACACCACATGAGTAGAGGGCAGGAATCCTCATCTTTCTAATCTGTTTGAGGCGCCTACAGTACTCTTAAACGAGTTAGAGCTAATCTGTGAGGCAGTCGATTGACATTTAGTTTCCTTTTCTGAATGCTCTAGAGGCATCTTTTCTTTCTTCCCTCAGGAAGAAAAAAAGTTCATGCCTCCACATTTAAAGTGTTTTTCTCATTGGCGCTATATTTTCTTTTGTTGGTGACATCCACCTTTAACCCACGTTTTTAACAAAGGATTAGGAACCATGCCAGCGTTGACCAGGCCTTGACCCCAACACCTTATTGAGAAATATAAACATATCTGTTCAGAGACCCAGAGGCTGTCCTCATAAGGCCCTGGGAGGATTAGAAACCATCGAGGTGCCCCGTGAGCTGTTTAATGATGACACCGAGACAGATAAATGATTGCGCAGCTGACTTTAATGCTGCTTTTCCTTTCGCTGCTCCCCCAGTTTACTGGAACACAGAATCATGTAGTGTCAGTGAAAGCGCCGTGGCCAGCTCCTGTTCCAGCCAATGGCTGCATTGTGAGATCAGACCCCCGATAATCTGTCTGCTGGCTCTTAAACACTGTAACCCCACTGGTGTCCTCGCCTGTGTGATCAGTGTGTTAAAACTGGTCTCGCAGTGGGGAGGTTGAGGACGGGGGTGCACCTTCACAACATACCTGGTTAATTCCTGTGTTTGCAGGTCCACCTGCTGCTGCTTTTCTTATTTACTGCTTTGTTTTTCCATTCGTTTTTTCTCTCGCATCTTGTCAAATACTGTACATCACCGTCTTGACAAGAGTATCGATTGCCTATATATTTTTTAGAGACAGACCCCTGAAGCAGTAACGACCCACTGCCAGATATCCTTATCTTGTGATTTGGCAGCTTTCCCAATCAATGTTTGTCTGTCTCCATGAATGAAGTTACTGCTACATGAATCTCTGGAATGTCCAACCTGTCTGCATGAGAACTGCTTTGATTTTCTCAGCACGGGGAGGGCATTGATCCTTTGATGACTGCGGTGGAGACTAACGTTAAGATGGCTGCCAACAGACTCGAGGCCACGGCTCTTAAATGTCCTTCTCTGCCATCCTTCATCACGGCTGGGTGGAGCCGCTGCACCTTCAGAGGATGTGGGACTATTCTTGGCTGACTGAACTGCCCTTATGATTGGACATCAGTAGTACCCGTAGAGACCGTTAGAGGGCGCGCTCGTTCGAACATGCATAATTGGTTAATTGTCAAATATAAGCACAGTAATATAGAGTTTTTTTAAATGAACATCTCGCATCTCCACCCTCAAAATGAATTTATATCTCAATACCTAAAGACAGCAGACCACTGACACAGCCAACACTGACACATTCCAATATTGATTGTCTAGATTGGCAAAAAAAAAAAACAAACTAGTATGGATTGGCAGTATGTTATATTGATTCGTACTGTGCTGCTTGTGCACAATCACAGACAGGTTTTGCTGGGCTGTGACCACCTTATACTTCCGACTGTTGACTGGCACTTTTAACACCCTGGCTGTTCTTCTGGAGGAGCAGGAGCAAAACTCTGTGTGGTTTTTACTACCACAAATATGTTTTTTTTTTTTTTTAAATAGCTATTCATTTTGCTTTATTTGAAAATATATACATAAAGCCAAACCTTTTAAAGATCCAATTTCATTCAAAGGTAGAGCAGAGGTGCCCAGTCATTAGCGAGCCTCGCCTGTCTGTCATATATTCCATCTCATGTCCCAGCACCAGAGACAGCATATACACACACACAGGCACAGACACACACACAAACACACACACACACACATATATATATCGGACCTCTCTCGAGAGAGGTCCGAGCTTATAGTGCAACAGCACAAATGGAATGCTCTAGCTTCACTTTTGTGGAGCTCTTGGGTCGTCCATCATCGCATATAATCTTTTTACTGACAGCGTCAGAGTCAGATTCTCATAGTTGTCGCTTTTTTTCTCAAACTTGTTTGAAATATTTACTGATGCGTTGTCCCAGAAATCTGCCTCACCCGAAGTCAGAATATTAAAGCACGTTCAGAACCCCCCATCAGCGCTGACAATCTCTCCGCCAAATGTCAAAACAAAACAATGTCAACCCCATCTTTGAAATACCTTGCGCGAATTCAAAGCCGGCGGATCTGCAGAGTCGCGGATTTGATCAGGAGACGCAGAAGTGTTGAACGATGCAGGTCAATAGAGTGGAAATGATGATGGTGTTTAAATTCTAAACCAAGTCTTACCCATAACTTTAAAAAAGAAATCTGTACATGTAATGAAAATCTCCTTTACATAATGTTCTGAAAAAATGCCAAATGGGCAGGAAGAACTGAACAAAATGATTTAGGTCCACAGTTTCCGTGGCTTCTCTTCCATTCCAGGACTTAAATGTCAAGCATAATTGTTAAACTCTGTAAAGCAACTTTCTCTAGCAGCACCTTATAAAACAAAACCACCATTTGGTCCACATTTAGAATATTAAGGTAAATAGAGTTAGGGAGAACAGTTCATTATAACCTCAGATGCGCCATGTCATTATGATTGTTTTTTTTTTCTATGGGCATTAATTAGTGAGATTTTAAATGTTAATTTTAATCCAGGACTTGACGTGCCACCTGAAGAAATCCTCCTTAATTAGCACAGGATGAGTTTGATCATTAAAAACACGCTAACACCCCAAGAACTGCCGCACTTGTCTCCTTTATGAGTAAAAAAAAGAGAGAGAGAGAGAGCTGAAATAATGAATAATGGCGTGGTGGGGTGTAACTCTCAGTTGGTATAGTTGGTGGTGAGATTACAATATGTCTTCTCCTGTATGCAAATATTTATCAGGAGCATTTTTGATGTAAACAGAAGAGCTGCCCCTGCGGCTGGAACTCTGCAATGCACAACTTCAAAGTCTTTAATAAACGAGACCAACATTGTTTTTCACAGAGAGCCGCTATCGGGATGGAACAGAGTGTCTTTTCCTGAAAGGCTGAAGCTTCAACCCACAGGAAATATCCTAATGACTAATTACAGTTTAAGATGTGCAAATGTGCCGACTTTAAACAAAAGGGCAGTATGTGGGAGCCCCCACTGCCCGTATGGGCTACTTTACATGACACAAATGAGATTTTCCACGTTGCACCCTGCAAACGCCAACCAAACTTCCTCATTATGGAGGGAACAAAAGGGATTTAAGCGGCACATTTCCGAATGGGATCACACTGTAACTCGATTGAGTAGAGTGTGTTTTGTGGTGGCGGCGGATTAAACACAGGGAGGGAGATGAAAATGAATTCCGGTAGAGCCCGCTTCGAGTTTTGAGACTGTTTTTCCAAAGCACAGTGTGTTGTGACGTATTGAATGAAAATCAGCACAGCAGAATATATTAGCCTGTCTGTCAGACTGGAAATAATAATAATGTAGTCATGGTTTATCAGTGCTTTGAGAGGCTCCACATAAGTGATGAAATATGGTAATTGTGTTTTTAATATTGGTAGCATCGTGTGGGGCGATGCAATGCTCTTGTGAGTCTGCAGCTTTATGAATAACTCATTAAAGTTCACACGAGATGCTGCATTCTGCAGGACCTGCTGCAGGCAGGTTGGTTAACTTTCAGGAGATGCTGTGAAACACCTTTTCCCATCATCTTCAGTGCATATATATATACACGTACCGTATGTGTATGTATGTTTTTTATGCATAGCATGCATGTATGCATGCACGTATGTATGCACGTACGTACATACATACGTATGTATGTTTGTGATATTACGATATGAAAGTATGCATTTGCTTTGATTTCTGAATAAAAGTACGAAATATGCACTTCCCATAATTCTCCCTTTCAACACAGTTTAACTCGTAAACTAAATAAAAAGTGCTCAGTTTCTTACTCTGGTGGGTAAAGTCAGACTCGTGTCACTCGTGTCCGCACCCACACACACTGGTGTGGCCTCTGGCTTTGCGCTCTGTGGGAGGTGGAGTGGATTTTACATATTTTCCACTGATTTATGTCAAATGCTCATTAATCAAGGCATTTTTGTCTTGTTTTCATTTTCATTTTTAAATTATTCAGATCTGTCAGCAAATGTTATTTTTTACCTGCTACGCTGCGCTGAAAGAACCTTTCCCCTTTCATTCAATATTCAAATTCAAAGCACAAAGTGACTTTCTACTTAGGACATATTTGAAATTACAGATATTAATATGTCTGCATTAATCAGAGGAGTCAGCAATAAATGCTTTAGTGCTGAATTAAGCTTTAAAACACCTAGAAAATTGCCAGTTGCAAACACCTTCACCTGTATTTTTGACTATAAGACAAAGTGAAACCATCAAAGTAGCCATCGAAAAGGACAAGCTAATAAGCTCCTCTTTTTTCTGGACAGGAAACCATTTTCTTAGCCTTCTTCACACTTCGAGGAAGAAACCTCATGGGTGACAAGATCACAGCGATATTATTAGCTCCTCAAACACAACTCCTGGAGCCTGCTGTCAAATCTGACATAACACCTCACCCCTGCCTCCTTTAAGAGTGGCCATGCCCGGTTACAAAGGTTTGCCGGCTAATGCTAACCCATGGGGCACTTTTAATTAATCGAGAGGACAAGTGATCTCTGCCACCAGCTCAGAAGGGAAAAGGGCACATGTCACATGATATTATCTAGGAATGATGGTGGTCATTAATCACCCAGACAGTCCCTGATTTGTAAACATGGCTAATTAAGAGCTCCTTCTCTCTTTCCTTACTGCTGCAAGGTGCATCTCTCCGGCCATGACAGGTTTAAATTGCCCTTCAGCAGAAAACAGTCGAGCAGCCACTCTGATGCTGATTGAATTTGACATCATGTTTAAGTGATCATGAATTGGAGATCACTGGAAAATGAGTCCGCTCATCCTCTGGCTCTGTTTTGCTGTTTTCTAAACTTTATTTTAGAACTCAGCGGCTTTTAAAATGTAATTTGGGGACTGTAAATGCTGTTCACTCTCATTACCTCCAGTTCAGCGTTGCAGTATTTTAGTTAACAACTCGCTATTGTGATTTGTCACGTAAAACAAATTTGCTCAAATTTAATTAAATACAGCTTAGAGTGTATAAAATATCTGAGGAGATATTGTGTTACCTTGGATGATTGATTAGTCCGTTCTACTTAATTCTGCATTACTGAAATAGAGGTTCTATTTTTATTCCACTGTGACCAGAATGACTTCCCATCCTTCTCTGCTCACTGGTGCTTATTCCTGATCTGGATCACAAAGAGGGTTGGAGCCGGAGAGGTCACCAGGGCGGCATCAGGAATACGACCTGGGTGGGGTCAGGTGTAGCACAGGTTACAGGCACCTTTAATGCATGCACAAGTTGCAGCGTGCATGTTTTCTGTGAGGAGAATGCACAGCATCTGGACAACGAGCCATGGAGGAGCCTTCTTTAACACGCATATGCAATCCTCTTTCAACAAATCTGCCCAGTAAACTGGTTTACTCAAACCAATTCTTTAAAATAGGCCACTCATTGATTGACCACAACTGCAAATCAAATGATTGCAATTGATCTAATTTACAAACACTGAATAAAACACAATATAACTGTTAATACTGCTTACAAAGCTTTCCCAGCTTGAAAATGGGGAAAAATGGTCATAAATCATCACATTGTAAACTCAGTGTGCTTGTTTTTCCCTCATTGATACATTGATCAGGAAACACAAACAAATGGGGTCAGAGGTCAAAGTTTGCTGAGGTCAACCCACTGATCAGTTTCTTTTTTCATTAGTGAAGCAGTTCTATAGAACTGAAGAAGCCTCAAAAGGTGAAATCCAGATAAAACCAATTCTTTAATGTTCAACAGAAACAACGAGTTCTTCAAATATGACTGAAACTCAGTCTTTATATTTTCATTGAAGAACACTGCTGCAATTTCACCAGCATACATTTTAAAGGCTTTTTTTTTTTAGGATTTTAGGAGAATCAATCTTTGGAGAGCTATTTGAAAAGCAGTTATCTCCCAATGGTACTTCCCACTTTCATAAAAATGCAAAATTCTTACAGGAAAAAAGGACAGACTATGTAAAATGGGAAGAGGATGCAGAGGATGGGGAGAGGGAGGAGGATGATTTGCTGTGGTGACCCCTCAAGGGAGAAGCTGAAAGTAGAAGACTTCAGTGATGGCCTTTGTGTGGTATGACTCACACTCTGTGGGGGGTCAGATTTCGGAGCTTTTTGTACTGCAGGAACATTACATTTACATTTTAGTCATGTAACAGACTCTTTTGAGTCCCAAGAGATCTCCAGTGGGAGACACAATCAAGCCACCATGCAATCCAGATAAATGTAAATAAAATACTTCCTTATGGCCCTAAACTACCTTGTAAGTGCGACCACCAGCTCACATTGCAGAGCTGTGAGGAGGGAGGGAGGAGGGATGTAACCAGCAGACACGGAGAGACGAGGTAAACAAGAGAAAGCAACAAATGAAGTACATATTTCTGCATTTTTGCTGGTTTCTGTGCTCACACCATTAAAATGTGCCCGTCAGGAGTACATTTGGAGGTTGAAAGGGAGGAAAGTTTCTCCTGCAACCGGCAGTCCACTTCAGTCGGGGAGAATTTGTATTCATGCAAACCACAGAAAAAGATGCATCATTCATTATTTACTGGAAAACAGACAGACTGAATGTTTACATAAACGCAGAAACTAAAATTAAAATTGAAACTCATCCACCTGAGGTTAAAAGTGGGGGGAAAAAAATCAATGATAGAAATTATGTTTATAATAAATAAATAAATAAATGAATAAATCTGACTCTGTTATGAATCACTTTTAAGATGTTTTATTCCAAGCAGCTCTTTGTTATAGAATGGCTACACAGCTAAGTATCACTAAATATCAGAAAATCACAGTTTTGCGCAGGTTCTCAATTATGCAGTTCAAATTTGTAAAACTGATTTTCATTAAAAGTAAAGGACTTTTGAAAGACATAGCCTTTCTGTTTAAAAAAAACAATGTTGTTTTGTCGACAGCACAAACCGCAGTTCATGCGCATAAATACAAGGATACAGGGAACTCCGGAAAATAGTGGTAAAAGCTGGATACAGGAAAGCAGATGGTGATAGAAGATGAAGAAAGAAATGTAAATAGGGCTTTATTGCATGAGAGGAGGCTGGTTGGGGCTGTGCTCGAGTAAGAAGGCAGGGCTGGGATTGGAGAGCAATTCTCTGTTGGCTATATTTGATTTCTGACAATGGATTACACCAATAATAAACACTGGACCTAGAGTAGTGTAGTAGGGGTCAAACAAGAGAAGACAGCGATTAAAAAAAAAGGGGGGGGGTAAGCATCTGCTCAGCTCTGAGACCAGCTCTCCACAGACGATGCGCATTACAGAAGGTAACGACCCCGATTTCACAGGGGGTCAGCGGTGTCAGGTAGAAGAGCCGCGTTATATGATATGGCAGAAATGGCCCGGGGACGAGCGGCAGCTAGAGAAGAAGGAGGTGATACGTGATAAAAAACAAGAAGCAGCTGAACCGAAGCATTTACTGTTCTGATGAAGCCTCTCTGCCGGTGGACAAAATGAGACAGCTCGCAACTGGTTTTAGAGGCTGTAGAAGAGACATTCAGCTATAAAAAGATGCCTCTGCCAGAATCCACACCTTTGTTTGCGGGCCTTGTTTGTGATCTATATTTGGATCAAAGTGAACCAGTTTGGGGAATGTGCGAACTTCTTTTATGCCCAGTTTTCTGATTTCTGCTGATCTTGTTCCACAACCTTAAACCTTAAAGCAAAAGGTGATTAGTACCGTGTGGCACGTTGAGCCATCTGATTTAAGTAATGAAGCGAGAACAACAATTTACCCTTGAAACTCAGCACGAAGTCTCACATCCTCCTGCTCACATACAGCACACATGCAAATATCAGAAGCAGAACCAGTTGGTGTTTGATCACGTCGGAATCAGCCAGAGGGGAAACACGTCTGCAGTCAGGAGATCAACATTTGGAGGCGAACGTTCCCTCAGCAACTATCTGATGAAGGTCGGGCCCCTGCGTGACTCACATGTTCCTCCACACGCGGTCCTGACGCTCTCATCGCTGCGGAACAATTGATCGGTGCTCCTCGGCCCTCAGGGCTCCTTAATACGCGTAGATTTTCATTCATGGTGAGAAATGCTGTGATTAAAAAGTGTAAACCTTGTTCCGTACGCCAACCACCGCTGCCAGTACTGCTGTGATGCAAACACGTCCATCTGAACCAAATTGAAACGTCAGCTCTGGAGTCGGCGATTGTGCTACGGGCCCCTGCGAAACGGGAACTGTGCCACGAAGTGGCGGCTTTTGTAATTTTCTGTCTTCAAAATGGATCTGTTTATTTCAATATACGCACGTCTCAGAGCTCCCCTCCGCTGTACGCAGGCGATTCACATCCACGCTGCAGGAAAGCAACATGCATCAGGTTTGGATTGTGTAGAGGACCTTTCGAGGAGCCTACATCCATTTTCTTGTCCTTGGGAACTGTGAAACAATGAAACATTTCATAATTTTATTCTCTCAGGGACCCATTTCTAATTCTTCTGGATATATCTCAATTACTCCCACTATTAGCCATTCATTTATTAAGCCCGTCTGCTAATTGGATTATTTAGGGAGTTTGCTGCACAGTGACACATCATCAGCACTTTCCAGCTAGTGGTGTTTGACTTTAGGAATATTAATAAAAGTGGAGAGCATGCTGCACAGATGTGTCTGCAGCAATTTTTTTTTTTTTTTTGGACCCCCGCTACCGATGCGAGCAGAAATCGTCGGGCAAAAAAATAACATCCGCGAAAAAAAAGGAATAAAAATAAAACAGGAGCACTGTCTGCGCCACGCTCGCCTTGAGTGTGTCAGCCACTGCGGCGCGGGAAGCGCGTTAACATCCCACTATCATCCATCTGTGCCCGCGGTGGCAGCCGCGCAGGCAGGCGCCCTCTATTCATCACCACTGGCAGCTTCCAGATCTGCTGATTCCTGGAGCTCCATGGGAGGGTGGGGGGGGTTGTCAGTGGTGGATGGGTGGGAGGGGCACGGACTCTCCCAGTCTCACCTGGTGAGGGTGAGTACATGATGATCAAGGTGGTGAGGTGGGATCAAACTGGGACCAAACTGGGAAGCATGAAGACAGAACGAGGTGTGTTTTTCCTTGTTTTAGGCCGAATTGTTTTCCTTTTTCTTTTTTTTCATTGCCGATATGAAATATCTACTTTAGATCTAAATATGTGGTGTGAGCATTTATCCTGGCCTCAAAAATGCTGCCTTTGACAACCCACCAAACATTTCTGTCACTGCGCCATGTTGAGCGGAGCTGAAGATGCCAGCGCTTGTGAGTCTGATCAAAGGGCTGCTAACAAATGTATTCACGCCCCACGGTCACTGTGCTACAGAGCCAATTACATCACAGCTAAATGTTTAGTCAGCCGGGGGAGGGGGGGCCTGTGCTCCCCCTCACATCAGCCAGCATCATCTGGGCCTGAAAGGAGCACTGTGACAGCTCCATCATCTGTTCGTGACCGCTCCCCATCCCGACTAAAGCGGCGTGAGCATATGGTGCTATTTCCCACGATGAGACCTGTAACCACTACAAACAAATGAAATTTGTGGTGGTTAGCGTGCAAACCTGCAGCGGTAGAGCGTGCCATTTGAAGCCCCTTTTAATGAACACCTGGCAGACTGAATCGCAGGACGCGAGGATGGCACTCGGCACAGGGCGATGATTTCATGACCCCTCCTCAGATTTTAGAAAGACTCTAATGAACCGCTGCAAGCAACCGGGCAGATGTGTGGAAGACACACTCCGGCTGTTTTCACACGAAACGCTGTGTGACGGTTCGAAAACCTAATAAAAGGAATCCACTTTAAACAGTCAGGGGGGGTGTCATTTATTAGTGCACAAACTCATTTACAGACACAGTCCAGCTTTTTTTTTTTCGGAGCAGAAAACACCAACAGAGCCGACTGACTCAAAGTAAAGCCGTGTGCGAGATCGCTGGATCCCGAAAAGGTCACTCAGCTCTGCGCCACAGAATAACATCTGACACGGGAAGAGAAGTGCAGATTTATGTTCTGTGACAGTGCACCAGAGTGGTTTCCCCTCTCCGCTTCTGCCTCCCTTCCACACATGCTGAATGTGACATTTGGGCTGCTGAAGTTCATATCTCGCAATACTGATTACCAGTGACATTACAAATCATGTTGCGTCACATGTTGTCCCCCCCCGGTGGAACCATGCAGCTCCTGGGAAAATATCCGTGGCATCGTGGAGAACGCCTCACGGCAAAAATCCCATGAACGCATGTTGTTTTGCACTGTTGGACGGCAGTAGAACATAAAATGTTGTGTGTGACACTGAGGAAACTATTATTTATAAAATTTGACAGCATTCCGATATGACTGAATAAATCATTTTACGGTTTGACGGGTTTCAAAATAACATAAAGTATAAATTTTTAACACAGGAGTAACACTGGCCATATTAGTTAGTGCAGGGTGAGATCCAGAGATGTTTTCTATTGGTTTTGGGATACAACTCTTTTTTATAATTATTTATAGTCAACATTTATAATTTTTTAATATAGGCCAACGGCGGTGGTGGTGGTGGTGGTGGTGGTGGTGGGGGGGGGTGAAGGTCTTTAGAATCCACAGCCTATCTGTGCTGCCTGTTCAGATCAGCGTCCTATATCCACAGACCTCAGAACATCTGGCTGGATGTGCAGAACATCCAGCTGCTTGGGTGGCTTCACAGAAATCCACAACCTGGACGGAAGCATTGGGATCAGCTACTCTGATCTGGGCCACTTGACCGATGATGTTGAGCGTGAGGATTAGGCCCTGATGTTCACACAAAACCACTTTCCCTTGGCTTAGCATTTCTGAAAATCCAGGAGAGAGAGAGCTATTAATGTGAAATTTGCCCTCACAACAGCAGCGATGAATAATGGCTCCAAAGGCCCATCCTGGAAAATTATCAACACCTCCTCGCTGATAGTCGCTGTGTTCCTCCAAAGCCCTGCCTCCTCATGTCGTTTGTTTTCTTGTTATTGCTGTCGGGATGGCATGCATCCTCCGCATACAGGCCATTGCATATGCAGTGGATGTCCGACACCGACTTTTTCATCAAAATGTTGAACAGCAGAGAGGAGGAACACGCCGCTGATGAGGGATTAGCAAGCACCAGATGTGCGATTACAGCTGTTATTAGAGGTCAGTGTCACAGGAATGTCAGTCTAATAGTTCAGAGATTAATAAATGTGCTGACGACAGAAGAGAAAAATCTGCTACACTATCTGGAAGCACTTCATCCACGGCGAAGGCACGGTGGTGTGGTGGTGCACTATCACCTCACAGCAAGAAGGCCTCTGGTTCGAATCCCGGTTGGGATGGAGGCTGGGGACTTTCTGTGTGCAGTTTGCATGTTCTCCCTGTGCCTGCGTGGTTCTCTCTGGGTACTCTGGCTTCCTCCCACAGTCCAGAAACATGTGCAATTGGGGATTGGGTTAATTGGTCACTCTAAATTGCCCTTGAGAGTGAGAGTGAGTTGTTGTTTGTCTCTGTGTGTGAGCCCTGTGACTGACTGGGACCAGTCCAGGGTGTACCCCGCCTTCACCCAATGTCAGCTGGGATAGGCTCCAGTCCCCCCACGGCCCTCTGTGGAGGACTAAGCGGCAGATGACGGATGGATATTTGTTTTTGACTTTCATACCAACAGCTGAGGACAGAATAAAAACACAACTTGAGTGATGTTTTCATTGTTTTACAGACAAACTCCTTTTTTGGTTTTGTTGAAAGACCAAAAGGCAAAAGGAGCAGACCTTTCTCTCCCCCACACGAAGCATTGGGAACACAGCGTAGGCTTTAGGAAAATAAATATGTTTTTGTTTCTGTGCTTGATTTTGAATTTTTAAAGCAAGACATTGCGTAATGTGCACACCTTACAAGCAGAAACTCTTGCATGCATTTAAAGTTTTTTTTTTTTTTCTTTATGATCATTTGTCTATTTACTACTGTTGAAAACACAGCTAAAAGGGATAATACACCTGAACCTGAAAACGGATTAAAAGATGAAAAATAATATGGCTCGAAAAAAACCTTTGAGATGTCAGCAGAAGAGGACTTTTATAATTCTATCAGCTTGACCCCGTTTTTGGAAGTTTCCTTTTGTTCTTAAAGGGCGGCCGTGACATCAAACCCAGGGGGAGGAAGGCATTTAGCCATCCCGTGACAGACGGGGGGATTACGGTTTGACAGCAGGTCTGATTCGGCTGACAGATAGGAGGAGGAACAATAGCAGAACGCGGCTGTCGAGCTGAGGAAATTTGAAAAAGGAATCAGATTCTGGCTGTCGAGAAAGCTTTCGAGGAAACATTTTCTTGTTTCTGCAGAAACTGAAAGAATCCCAGATTGAAGGTCAAAATATTAGAGATTCATTAGTGCAGCACGTTGACTGATGCCACAGTTATGTGGTATTTAATCTTCAAATGCCAGGAACGTTTTTAAGTTTATGCAGTATCCAATACCTTTTTAAACTTTACATTTTTCTTGTGTAGATGGAGTTCATACAATTTAAATGAAGCCAGGTAGGAGGACAAGCAACAAGACAAGAGGCTTTTATTTTCTTTTTCTTTTTTTTTTTTTTTAAGGAATACATTTTAATACAAAGCTGCAAAACTCTCTCTCAACATAAATTTCCATCTGCTGAGATGAAGTGGGCATTCATGGAATCACTGAGATTGCATGAGACGTGTCTTCACACCATTAGGACTGTCTGTGACATGGTGGTCCACCTGTGTACGTCCAATTACCTGTACTCATCTCATGCATTTAAATTTCTATTCTATTAAATAGGTAAGTCGGTACATCAGACAGCAGCAGCTGATTTTAACCATATCTGCTGATTGTCCATCAAAACTGGAACATTTAACCTGGAATGGTGAAAGGCATATATTTCCATCTTTGTGCTTCAGTTTTAAGTGGTACAAACTGCTTTTGTGATACCAGTTTGCCTTAATGAAGAGCCAACACAGCCTTGTTGCCCTCGTTTGTGTTCCTAACTGCACTTTATCCATCTCTGTGGAAGGTGGGGGTGGTGGGTCGTGTGACTCACACAAACCTGGACCCAATGTCATCATCATCTAGGTGACCTGCACACCTGCCCTCGGTACCGCATGTCTCCCGGCAGTATTGTTATGATGGGTCTAGGTCTCTCTCTCTCTCTCTCTCTCTCTCTTTATGGGGCGTATCAGTCTGAATGGATGATGTGTTACAGGTGCGCGCCAAATCCCACGTCCTGATTGGTCCGGCTACACCTGAAAAGGAGGAACAGCTGGGCCGCCATGCCCCCTTTGTGTTTTGGTCTTCTGTTTGTGCTTGCAGCAGTATCGGTGGGGTGCCATTTTATTTGTCCCCTTTTTCCTCCTGTGTTGTCCATAGTGAGGGAGGTTCAGTCTCTTTGTTTCTCTTTGTTTTTCATAGGTCAGTTTCAGTTCAAGTTAGGTTGGGCTTTTTATTATGTTTGCCTGGACCCACCCCAAAACCAACACTGTTTTTGGTTCCGTTATATCACGTTCTTTTGCCTATTGTCTGTAAATGATTTCAATTATAGATCTGCATCCTGGAGCCTTCTCACGCTAGTGAGTGAGTGAGGAAAGGTGTCTGTTTTATGTTTCTCTTTCTGTCTCCTCCACCCTGCTTGTTGGTCTGTAAAGTTGGTTTATTTTCCCAACTAGCTCAGACTATCCAGCTTCTTCCAGAAATCTCTAACACCATCCATCTAGCTAGCACACCTTCACTCACATCCCTCCAATACAGCCGATGGCATTCCTTGTAGCGTTGTGGATGTGCTCCCATAATCCCCTTCCCTAATATAATATGAAACCCTTAAATGTTGCCTTCTGCTGCCGTGTCCTTGATGTGCTGCTGTGAACTCATCTCGCGAGTTTCTATATGGTAGCCGTTGTTTTCATTAAATCTGCATGCGGATAAAGAGGACTCGATTCCCATTATACCATCTCGTCTTCATGAATATTGAAACGGCACCATATTCATGCTTTCATACAGATGCAGTAATATCCAAGCTGCACGGCCAACAAGCAGGGAAGAAATGGACCCAGGGAAGCAGCACAGCTTCTGCCGCTGAGTTCTGCTGGATCATTTTAATAAATAATCCAACACAGCCTTTGTGCTCTCGCCTTCGCGTTGATGTCAGAAGAGCAGATTCTTCCCTGCTGAATGGCAGCTTATGGTTCCTCTCAAAGCAATTATTTTGAATGTGATCATGCGGAGGAGCTCAGGTGGACAGATATCACCAGCTCCCTCCTGTTGGGGGGGGACCGTCTTTTTTTTTTTTTTTTTTTTTTATGGCTCAGATGTTGATTGCTCACCTGCAGAGAGATTTTCTTCTCCAGACTGGTAGAAATCTTTTTCCTTTTTTTCATAGCTAATGAGGCAAACCCCCACATTACCGAAGTCTTTGTTGAGACATAATCAGAATCATTAAAGGTAAAAATGGAATCGCAGAGTTTCGGTTCTTCCGATAACCTTCCGCAGATCCAATTGTCTCATAATGCTACACAGCTTTTCAGTGAAATTGCTTCGAATGAACAGGCTCCTCCATCTTGCATGGAAGATAGGATCATTTACTGGAGGGTCAGGGCCTTTTTCTTCCTCTTCAGATAATGACTGTTTTCTGTGCCTTCGGCAACAAACCGCCATCTTTCACTCAAATCCTGACGTTGGTGAAGTCGGTCACTTATTTTGAGCTTAATCTCTGTACCCCAGATATCTTACGAAGCAGAATAAAATATTTTTTAAGACACCAGTCACATCCTGTTGGCATTCTGAGTTGATATAACAACAGTCTGGGATTGCGGCTGTAAACCTTGAAGCTACAGCACAAATCAATATTTAAGAAGTGTCTTGTACTTTTCATGAAGTCCTTTTTGTTTCTTCCCAACTTCACTTTTACTACAGGCATGGCTAATAATGGAGACAAATTTGTAAAGGAATGACATTGTTGATCCTGCCTAAACTAAATGAAGAGTCATGCTCACTCTTATTAATCCCAACATTTTTAACTCAGCACCTCTGTGTATTTAGGACCACTGTGCACTGAAACAAACTGGTTTAAAACTGGAATCAGATCCTGATGGAGAAGGAATTGTATCATCAGGACTCATTTCCCCTATTCTCACAGCACTGCAGGAGCAAGGCTTCATTGGTGGAAGCACTTCATTCACCACAGCGTGGCATTCATGGTATCAAATGGAGTAAAAACCTATTATGTCTGAAAAAGAGGGCCACTCAGACAACTATGGATGGATTTAATTTTTAGCTAATTGTTAAAGTGTACATGCAGCAACTGAACAAATGGCACCAGTCATTTAGCAGCTCGGTGCCGAGTTCAGTCGGCTGTGGATAATAAGCCTTTGATTTATTCTCCCGATCACTGCGTTTTTGCAGCAAATTGAACAAATTCAATGTGGGTTTCATTTCAAACACTCGCAATAACAGGACGAGATGAAAACAGTTTTCATTTGCAACAAGCAGTGGCCTTTATAGTTACTAACATTAGAATGTTAAGTTAACCAAGGTACTGATTTTCAGCCATACGCAACATGACTAGATCATTTAATTAACCTAACTTGACTTCCAGCTGAAGTTACCACTGGATTTCTGAAGAGCCTTTAAACAAACAGTTTTCCCAGGCAGCTCTTTTGTTGGAGTAGCCATCTTTAGGGCCGGAATGCCGGGTTAACTAAGCATAGTTAATTTCACGGAAGAATAATCACATGCGCTCATCTTCGGAGTTGAACAGAGAGCTCACTTTATTTTGCTCATGCGCACGTGTACATCTTTCACAGACCATAACTTCAGTATTACGAGCGCACCTTAACAGCATCTTGTCTATAGCTTAACATCTTTCAGTGGCTTCTCAAAAGGTCTTGGGGTCAAGCAAGAAATCTCTGGAGCCCCTAAGTTTCACTTTTCATGACTATGGGGTCAGGTGCAGGCTGGAGGCAGATGGGGGCGGAGCCCCACAAGAGGGTTTTGCCAGTGTAGTGACTGGGGCTCCAAGCAACTGCCTGGCTTGCCTGTCCGCAAGTCCTGGCCTGCTTTCACACATGATTCCATGATATTCTCTGCATCACAAATACAGGGATATAGTTGCAGTAGGTCAATATAGATCCTCAGGGCGACGAGTCAGAGGAAGGACATTCCTGCTAATGCCAGTGGATGGAATATTGAAACTGTTTGTCTTCATTTGTGTGCACAACTGTCAGCCTTTTGGTCAACCTCCAGAACACATCGACTGCCGTCAGGGGCTGTCAGACTAGATTACAAAAACACCACAAAAAGACATCAGACTAAACCTTCCAACTCCAAAGATTCACGAGGCTCCTTCATGTGTACAATACACATACCGCATGAGATCAACCTTCACATCTGGGTCCAAGAGCACTGCGAATGACATCGTGAAAATGACCACAGGATTTCAGTTTACAGCCTCCTGGTCTTTCAGGCTGACGGGATATTGACTGTGACCTACAGTATAAAAATCCTTAGGAACGAGCATGGAAATAAACAACATTCTCAAGGTCAATACATTCTGAATAGATGGATAAATAATGTGCTAATTGGACCCCGAGAGAAAGCCCAAGGGTTCTGCAAAACTCCTAAGTAAGCGATCACATCACAGCTGGTCCACTGTCCATTTGCTGACAGGACAGACACAATACCGACACCTGAGGGAAATATCTGCTGCTGAGGCTCTAACTGGGCTGCCAGGATGGTTCTGCAAAGTTAATCTGCTCTGACTTTATGAAGGTTTTCTGTTCTGTTTCTATGGGCTGACAGTTCCCATAATAGCTGACGGGAGCTACAGAAAGATGTTCAGATATCAACTTTTATAAGATATAATTAGTATTTACTACTTATTTCAAGCTTCTCTTTATACCTTAAAAAGATAAAACAAACCTCTTTTCAGAGCATGAAAACCACTTCATCAAAAATGGGCCACAGCTGGAAGCATCCCCAGCACTTTTTTGGATTCTGAGATGGATTAAAGCATGGTGTCAATAATATATTGAGCTGTTTTCTTCTTTCTTTATTCATGATACCCAGTGCAGTGCAAGTTACTTCTTAAAATACTTCCCTAGTTTGAACTTGCTGGAGTTTTTTTTGTGTTTTTATACTTAAATATGCTTTTCTTCCCGAGCGCTGTCAAACGTTGAAACATTCTCATCACAGCTGGAGTGACCAGTTCAAAACTCCTGCAGCCGTTTTCACATGCAATCAATCAGGCGGTGTCTAGAATATTATCCCTCTTTAATATTCTGAAGCAACATAAAACCGAACGCTTGAGCCGGGGACCTCATGCACGAGTTGCATATGCATGACGTGACCTTGGTGCAGGGATGATGGTGCACTTGACCTAAAGACATGCTCTCTGTTTATTATCATTTCAGCAACGTTCTGCAAAGAGCCGGAGAAGTGGCTTTTCTTTGCTGCGTTTGTCTTGCGGAGCTCCTGAAAGCTTGAATGCTGCAGCAGCAGCAGCAGCAGTGAGCTCAGACTGTGACAGACGCTGATGTCAACGCTGCCGGAAACATCCGGAGACTCAACAGTAACATTCCAGGCTGATGTGCTGGATGAGCAGTCTGAGGCGCTTGCTGTGAGGGGAATTGTGTCAATACTGGGTACACATGTTCCAGAGGCTTTTTGTGTGTATTTATGAATAATTCATACTCAACACAGCTCGGGTTTTCAATTCAACTGAAATTACAAGTCCAGACCAATCCAAATCAAGCTATCTCCCAAATATCACATGTTTGAATTCTATACAACTCAGCAGGAACGTCTCAAAACGTCATCTGGGTATGAATAGAGCATTTTTGCTTAAGCTTTGGTTGTTTATACAGCAAAGATTCACACTGGTATACATCTGCAAATGCTGCCTGGAGGTATATGTGCATATCTTGAGAAGAGTAAATAAATCTGGTAATTTCTTTTAGGACATGCAACACTGTTGTTTTTTTGTTTTTTTCCTGAAATGCTATATCATCCAAGAGGGTTGGATCTCCTGTTTCTTCAGGGAGAGGAATCTCTAGTGTCTTGTGCTGGCCTACATAGGATTACAATCAAAGGGAGCAAAAGTAGAGAGCCCGTCCTCTTTGCTGCAAACAGAATGAGTAAATGCTCCCCTCTCTGCTCTCTGCTCAAGTTCAGCAAAGCAGCAAAGCAGTGCTGTGCCAGCTCAGAAGATCTTTCAGTTCATGGATGTCAGGGCTAATGAAAGGACAACATGAAAATGACAGAACACACGAGTGTGACGAAGGCAGCCTGGGAAATGAAGCAAGAAGGCGAGGCTTCTCACTTTATTTAATCAGAGCAGTGAATTCTGAGCCAGTCCCAACGTGCTGCAAAGATGCTCTAGTTTAATAATAACTCTGAGAGAGAGAGAGAGAGAGAGAGAGAGAGAGAGGGAAAGTAACACAGCGGAGTCTTTCATTCATCATGCGCATCAGCCGGCGGATGTTCGGTCATCTGTAACTGTCGGCCAGATAAGAGCCACAGAGGTTTGATGTGACGAGCAGAAGCAGGTGCCTGATCTATGGCCACGGATGTTGGGGCACGGCAGCAGAAGGCTGCAGAGGCTCCCGCTCGCCCCCGAGGAGCGTTTCACCTCGGCCCAGCTGCAAGCTGACAAATTCTGATCCTGATCACAACTCTGACGCCAATTCATCCTTCCTGATTACACAGGAAGGGAATTGCTCGTTTTTCAAACGCAATCATTTTTTTATTTAAATGCAAGACCGAGTTATTTGCACTGATGCGATGACTTATTCTCATTTGTTCAAAAGGCTGTCAGCATAGAGCTTGTGCTGTTTATTTCTGCCTTGCAGATGACAATCACGTGGTTACTTTTCAGCCTAAAAGCAGCTCTTTGGAGATTTTTCACTCCAGTGGCCCCCCCTGGGGCCCAGTTTTATTTGTTCAGTCCAGAATGTGGGAGTGGGTCTCTTAAAATAGCATGATGTATGGACTCGATCGTACAATTCCTAGTAGAGCTGATAGCACATTTCGTGTTTTGTTGTGCTTTTGATGTGATATACGGTGTCTTGCAGGTAACAATCTCACAGGGGCAACAATAAACCATTCATCATCAGATGCACGAAAAGTCTGGCAGATAAGACGCAAATGTGAGTTAGCAAGCAGCGGAATAATGCAGAGAGGGCTGCCTCTCCAAGATATGCTAAAAAGGCAGACAGCTGAAACTGTGTGTGGGAAACAAAAGTGTGAAATGATTATTGCAGTGGTAGAAGTAATTGTGTTTTTCCTCACCCAAAGGAAATAGCAGTAAGAATGAGCTCAATTTAAACCTACAAAAATTGCTATTATCTGTCACCATTAACCACAACCCTGACACCAATAACTTGATTTCTTGCTTTTCATGCCTCTCCCTGCAGCCTGTGAGGAACTATTTCACCGCAAAGCCTCCATTTTGCTGTATCAAACATGATGGTCCTAATGTAATAACAGGCAAGAATAACTTTAGGAAAAAAAACAAAAGGAAGAAAAAAAAAAACGAGGTGTCTGCTGGAAAGGCACTGTAGATTTATTAGTTTTGACTTGGTTCAGGTGCAGCAGGTACGGATGCAGCCAGCAGACGCCGCGTTCCACTGTAATTGTGATTCAGCAGCTGTCCTTGGCAAAGCTGATTCGGTTTACCGCTCCTCTTTGTAACACTGACAGCGCAAATGAAGAAGAATTCTTTGGCTTTGCCTGGATGGCAATTCATAGCAGGTAAATAATTATTAATGTCAATACAGAGGCCAAGTGTAACCGTAAAAGTGGGAAATGGAAGAATCTTCGTCACAGATATCGCCGAATCTACCATACAGATGTTAGCAATGTACTGTGTGTCCTATATGCTGGAGCCCATCAGGAGTGAAGAGGTAGAGCCATTTTAATTTAGTCAGAATTACAGTTAAACACAGCTAAACATTTCAATATGACCTGTCCATTTATCTTCTCTGTTCCACTAATACCAGTTCACTGAGCCGCTCTGTCCCAAAGATTTACTGTTTGTGGCTACCAGCTCAGTCTATTTAGACTGACTAAATTTATAATGAAATTAAATATGAAATTTTAATGAAACTGACTCCCAGAATTACACTGAGAAATTTCTCAGCATGGAAGTTACATTGGATTGATGAGCAGCCACTTATTTAGCCATAGCAAGCTTCAGTCACAGCTATAAATACCAATACTCCACATTGTAGTGGAGGCAAAGCCTGTTGAGTTTATATCCTTTGTTTCACTATTTACAGTTCCCAAGAGGAGGAGAGTATGGTTACTGGTGCCCGCTGAAGGCACGAGAAATGATTGACACCCCATCAGCCACGCCTCCTATCTGTGATTGGTTATTTTCCTTGGCTACCATGGTTACTTACAAATCAAAGTAGAGGCATAAGATGGAGCCAGAAAGGGATGATTTTGTCACAGATCATTTTACTCATGAACCACTGTCAGCTCATAGTGACAGTTTTAACAAGTATAACAAAAAGTGCTAACGCAGAGTTTTGAGATGATTCCTGGCTGACTCGCTTGTGTCTATATTGCCTCGGGAGACTTCAGCTGTCTCGTCACTGTCACACACTTCTTTCATTTCCTCTTGCTGTTAAAATCATGCATTAATGTTTGTCCACCCCCCCTCCCCTTCCCGCCTCGCTTCCCTCAGGGAGTCTGAGCGCTATACGAGATTTCAGACAGATCAAGCATCCAGGCATTTAGCCAGGGTGAATGTTGTTCAGAAAACTCTGCTCATTAGGCGCCCCTCCGCCTCGCACGCAGGCAGACTTGGACGGTCGGTGGAGATTGGCGAGGTCAATATCTGCCCCGCTGCTGCTCTCTGGACTTCAAAGCGAGGCCCGCTAAAGCTGCCGTGTCTGAGCCGTGCAGACACGGCCGTGTCAGAGAGGGCGGCGGGCAGCGGCTCCAGCACAGAAGGTGGCAACGGGCCGCTCCAGGCTTCGTTAAGGGAGCCGCGTCTCTTTAAACCCCCCCCTTGTCTATGACCCCCTTCATCCCGTCCTGTTTGCGCCTCGTTGGCGCCCGTCTGATGTGACATATCAGACACCGAGGACTGCGAATCAAAATCATCTTCGCCGCTTGTGGTCCGCTTTTACCCGCTGTCACCAACATCTGTCCATTTTTCCAGCCTCCCCACAGAATAAGGGCATTGGCTTTTTTTTTTTAAATTTTTTATTTATCTCTTTTGTTTTTGCTCTGCCCTCCTTTATCCAGAATTGGCCCACACAGCCACTTCGCTCTTCAATCTCTCCCCATTAACGAGAACGAAACAAGGCAAAGTACAGGTCCCGACACCGAATGGAACAAGGATTAATCTAAAATAAATGACGCGCCGCTTTGCTAAGTGTTTGTGACAGCACAGAGACGCATGATTGAGCATACAGTTTAGGAAGAAAACAGTCTCTCTCTGCAAGATTAAAGACCTCAAACTGTGCTCCTATAACGAGGAATTTCCTCCTAAAGCTTGAAATGTTTCTGTTGCTGCTGCAGAGGTTCAGGCTGTAATCATCTGTTCAAACAGGTGGAAATGAAGGAAAGTTGCCCAGTTTGTGCTTGAAAAGCTGGAAGGTGAGGCACACTTTGGTTTCCAGCTGCAACACCCTTATCCTCTTTTTCTTTGTGTTGGAAAACAAAAAAAACAATCTGTTAGCATCGGCATTTCAAGTGCCTCACTTCTTCATTCACTGGTTTCTTGTTTAGCTCTTTCTCCAGACCAACACGTTTTGTTCTGCTGCCTTTCAGAGCAGATTCAGCCCGGCTCGGCAAGGCCGAGGTTTCCATATCGGCGATGCTGCAAATTTGCTCATATCTTTCTCCCAGGAGCTCCTCGAGCTTGACCTCTTCATTTATGCGCTATTCCGAACTCTGAAGGTCCCGGGGTTCACTGAAGTCCTGCCGAGACGGCCTGATCTCCTCCGTCTGGTGTCACTGGCTCTGAAGATCAACGTTCTGTTCGTCTGTCCTCTTTAGCTCATCATTAGCCTCAAACAGCTGCATCTTTACATCTGAGGAATAAACTAAATCACCCAGATGTTTCTCCAGACTAGAGAGAATCTACCCCAGAGAGAGAGAAAAGAGAGAGAGAGAGAGAGAGAGAGAGACAGAGAGAGAGAGACAGAGAGAGGGAAAGTATTTTATTTATTATCAGACGAGGATATTTCCCTTTAAATCTTAATATATGTGTTTTGTTGTGATTTAAAAATATTGCCCTGTGACAATAATATACTAAATGCAAAAATCTGGCACACATTTATGTGTAAGATGAATCCTGGGTCATAATATGTAAAGTTTACACTACCTCATACCATTTACACTACCTCATACCTAAACATAGCATAATGGTATGAGTTTACACTGTAAACTTTATACTTTATGCATTTAGGACTAAAATTGTTTTTATAAGGATTAATTATTTTTCAATAATAAAGGTTTTTGAGTGGTCTGTGATAACAGAATGTTGCTGCAAGTGGGAAAATGAATTTTTGAAAAGTCTTTAATGATCAAGAAAAATCAATGCTCTCTAAAATACATTTTGAAATTATTTTAAAGCTGAGATTGTGCCACTTCAAAGGTATTAAAGTCACTCAAAGGGGCTATTACATTAATACCACATCAATATCAGCATTATGGGATTTCCTGTCAGGGCCACTACAACAGACTCTCAAGGACCTTCAAGTATAAATGGTACATTTCTAAAATCTATAGTAGAAAAACCTCAATTTCCTGTAAAACCACAAACCTGTGAGACAACACGTCTGCATAAATGTAGCGCTGCCTCAGCCAACATGAGACAAGCTTTTATTAGGCTGGAAAACTGACAAATCCAATAGAGTTTTATATTTGGAACCAGATACAGTAACCCTCCGACTAAATCCATCCTGTAGCCCAGATTTGTGGCAATGACCCAAAGTTGAATGAGCAGGATTCTTGTGTATCTATCACAGATTGGAGCGGGCCCCGGGGCCCGGCGGCACCATTATCCGTCACATCGCCATGCAAAGGCACAGGTGGCGAGCGGGCGTGTGGAGATTTACACATTTACATCGGCGAGACGGCGAGGCTTCATCACGCCAAAAGGGCAGGACGACGTATTTATTGGCACCGGGATGCCCACAACAGGAATAGAGCTAATGCGAGATGACACGAACGCTTTCTGTCATGTGGGATGTGTAATGGTGTGCGCTATTCCTCTGAGGATTAGATAAAGCCAGAAGACGGACGCGTGATCATTAATTAAACTGTGATGAAGTTGGAGCTGCGCGTCCCATCGACAGGCCGACTGGTGCCAAGTGGGTCAGGGCAGGAAACAACTTCCCGTCCAAGCTTATTTGAAGCTTGGACTGAAGTTCACAGGCTGAATATCGACTTACAATATAAACACTAAACCTCACTTCGACTAAAATGTCCATTTATGAAAGCATGGCATTTATCAAGATCGTTCTTTACGATATGTTTTTCAGTTTTGTGAAGGACAACGATTTTGTCTGCTGTCAATAAGCTGCAATTGATTGGTGATTACAAACGGATCTGAGACAAGAAGGGCAGCATTTCTTTTGAATAAATGGATCTTAGTTCAGGTAGAGAGTAAATAATGGAGGTTTTTTTTTTTATTGTTTTTCTCCTGATGAAGTAAGCCAGCAGCAAAGCAGCAGATTTCCACAATCTGGTAACCCAGACGGTGCCCTAATTAAAGGCTAATAATGGATCTACAAATCATTATAGGAATTCCTGAATTTGTTTGTTTCTACTTGTAAATCCCCAATAAAGCATGTGCACCAGAGACTGCAACTGCTCAGAATTCAAAATGCTACGGGCTGTCAGACTATCTCTTCGTGCATGCAGATGCTCCTGATTTCGTCTTCCTTTTGTCAGGACAGTCTCAGTCTTTGGTTGCTTGTTGTGCGCCTAACCCTTGAAGACATGTCCCCGTTAAACTCGACTGAGATGAAAAACACTAAACAGCAAAAGAGCATGCACCGTCACCGCAGCTGCTGAAGCGCGAGCTGGTTTCATCAGATGTTACTACGTGAGCCTGGTCGCACATATCTCAGGACGTAGTTAGTTTTGAGCTTCATCCAGGGTGTAGATTAGTGTGAACTAAACATGTCGCCGATGACGGCATGCAAAAAAAGAAACCATAATGGGAGCGCAAAAATGATGGAAATACGGCCCGTAACGAGGTGGGGTGGGGTGGTAATTGTTAATGCGGTGAATGACAATATCACGTTGGGGAAACCTTCCACATCAGAATGTGCCGCTGCAGGATATGGGATCGATTGTCTGCCAGAGAAAAGCCTGTGAGTGGCGTCACTCCGCGGGCCGCTGAGCTCATTAGTGAGTTGCAACATAGTGAACCTGAAAACACACCTGTCAACATGTTAGTTTAGATGGTAAACGTGCCGTTTAGCCTCCTCCTCAACCTCCCCGTGTTATAAGCAGAGGTTTGTTGACTCCGCTCCTCTGCATCGCGCCAGCTCGGCTGTCACTCAAACGGAGCGATCGCCCACACACAGACAGCGAGACATCATTATTATTGTTTCGTGACTCAGTTGTGCAGATTAGTAAATGTCATTTTCACCATTATTAACAGCCTACGGGACAAAAGTCTGCACCTGTTTGGAGACAAATCTTAAGAGGATTGTGTGCTTTCATTATTCAGCGAAGCTGGATTGTGAAAATGAATTTTTAAACTTGACAATTAAAGATTTGCAGTCACAGTAATTTGTCAGATGGTCAGATAATGTCCATTTAGCCCTCATAAATCCTCCTTAAATGATTTCCCGCTGCACTTTTCGGTGGTTTGGATTCTCCAAGTCTGCAGGGTTTTGCTGCTGTTATTACGAAATGGCCTCGTGCCGATTGTTCGAGGAAACGGTAAACTTAGCAAAGATCATGACCTTTTCCGTGGCAAAAAAATACAAAAACAGAAACTAATCAGGATGCATTGTCCGTGCAAGCGCTTGTTTAAAGGTGATACTGAGCAACTGGTGAGGCACTCATTACTTCAGCTTGAGCATTCTATCCTCACAGTTGAATAATGAGGCTATTATGGAGATATCCTCTAAGAAAAGCTATGAGAGGCCTCAGCTCCCAGTGCTGAGATATGCTGCCAAGCTGCTGTATCCGACCAGAAAATAATCTGCAGCCGTTATGTGGTGAGATTGCACTGCAGCTGGGGACTTCTCCAAGTGCATTAGCACTGTTTGTTAAGTGGTGGACGCACAAATGTGACTATCATCATTTAATACATGAGATACTGTAATTAAAAATGGATGTTGTGCAGTCTGGGGCCCTTTTGGGGCATGTTTACATAAACTGGCTGAACCTGTCAGAGTCTCAGTTGGACCAGAAGTGAGCGCTTTCTCCTAGCGTTAATAACAGCTGCAGATTCGATCGCGGCGAGGACGGTCCTCTTGACTCTGTCTCATTCTTCTGTCTCTCTGTTCTCATTACCTCCATTTTCGAGACGGAGAAATTGCACATTGTGCAGCCAGTTTTGCTCCCTTAGGTGTGGTGTGCATCATCCAGGATGGATGCTTACATCCCACAGCATAGCGTCTCACAAATGGTACGGAGAGGAGAGACACGAGGACGCAGCAAAGGTCCACATTGAGGTCGGGGGGGTAGTCAAAAATATTACATGCTGCCTGAGAGCCACGTGTTTACTGCACTTCAAACTTCAAAACTTCTGTCTGCATAGTAACACTAAACATGACCCGCATATGCAGCATAAACATCTTTTCTGAATGGGTGATTTACACAGAAATGCACTCATTTTGGTTTCACCTGAGAAAAGGACCCGTCTTCCGGGTGAAAGGAGAGTGAATGGGAAACTGCGGGATGCAGCAAACCAGGATATCTTTGCGTTCCCAGAATTCACTTAAAGCAACATTCACAATTATGCAGTCCAAAACGAGAAAACTTCGATGGCGATCTCTTAAGCTTCAACTCATTTAAAGGCTGTGACTGTTTCCAGTATCTGACAAAAATCCTCCCAGTTGTCCCTTTTGAATGTTTTAAACACAAACGTGTCTGCTTTTGAAAAGGGGACCGAGGACACGAGGAAACCTAAAAAGGAGAATCTCACTCTGCATCTCGGCGGGTGACGGCCTTCCCTCACGCTGCGGCGGGGTCACTTTAACATCTTGTCGAGACACCGTAAAGATGAATATCTCCAAAGCTCTTGATAAGAACGTTATCTCAGAATAGAGGTGATCAAATTCAGGGATTAATGGGAGAAACACTAAAACCTCAATATGAATCCCGTGTTCTCCTTTATGTTTTATGTCTAAGACTATAATCCTGTAATTTATGAGGATCACATTCTTGATTTCTGGCAAAAAAAAAAAAAAAAAATCTCAGTCCCACAGGAACTTCCTCAAATATATCAAATGCACTTTGACCTTCAGCAAATCCACAAGGGCAGTCAAAGATGAGACATTTTCCCAGTTTGGACCTCCATCTCACTGTGCAAACATCTCTGAAAAAAAGAGCTGCTGTTAATTCAGGAGCTCCTCTCTCTCTCTCTCTCTCTCTCTCTCTCTCTCTCTCTCTCTCTCTCTCTCTCTCTCTCCTGACTCAATCTGTCTCAACAACCTGTTTAGCTGCACATTTAGACAAATATGAAAGTAGATTCTAGTCCTGACAGTGACAGCATGGCAGATATAACAGCCGCGGGGAACAAAATTAATGTTTAAGCTGCAAATCCTGGATAACCCAAAGTCACAAGCGTCAACATTCTAAATGAAATTAGTCATTTTTCCCACGTTTGTAGAGGTCTACACGTGGGGCATGTTAAGCAGTGCAACATGTATCAGATGTGAGGGGAAAATGTCCATTTGCACCATCCATCTTGCCGTGCATGAGGCCTGATGTTGGCCACTTCCAGGAAGTGCTTCACTGTGGCATTTGGATAATTGGCTGGGGAGATCGTTTGCCGCAATTAACAAATGAAAGCACTTTTAAAGCTGTGTTTGCTCTCTCCTTGTCCTCGAGAGACGAACGCCTCCACCTGCACTTCCCTTGGGACGGCAGCGAAGCCTCGTTCAGGTGATGCTGATAACCTTTAAGAGTGTGACACCCGGGCTTTATTAATACACCTAATACACCTGCGATGTCACCTGCGATTTCCAATCCCGCAACGCTCGGAATCGTCGGTGGGAAAGAGGAGGCGAGAATGTCAGGCTGCCCAGCTGGAATCTAAAACAGCAGATATTTCCCTGCCATGGCGGCAATAACGTATCGATCCGCTGCTGTGAAAGAACTCAATATAAAGCCCGGAGAATAGGCGCAGAAAAGAGGCTGTGTATTCAAATGTCAGCCGGGATTCTTTCTCTGCCGTCTGTGACATTAAATGTTTCAAAGAGCACAAAGATTGAATATAAATGGACTGACGTTTCAGAGCCCGTTCTCCTTCACAAAGGAAAGCAGCGCCTCTATATTTAGACCAGTGTTCTTGTTGCAAGAGTCTTTGCACAGCCATGCATGCAAATCATATCACATTAGGCGCGGCATCCCGGTGAATTCGCACACACTCGATTGGCTCTGGCTGAGCAGTTCATTGAGAGCAGAGTGACCGCCCGGGGAGAGCTCAAGCAGGTTTGTCTGATGAGCTACTTCACGGCGCATTTCGGGCCATTGATGAGGCTTATCAACGCGATAAATAAATGGGGCCAAAAAAACTTCAGCCCTACCCCTGTCGATTTCCCGAGGGCGGCATTGGAAAATGGAATTCCTGGAGTTCTGGGCCGCACCGCCGCTGTCTTTGACGTGTGACACCAGTGTGCGTGTATGGCAGCAGAAACAAAGAATTGAGTTGAAGTTGATGAAATTTGTCCGGAGGTTCTTGCATTTTGACTGCGTCCTTGCACTATTTTCTGATTTATTAAAGGGATATTCGGCAGTCTTTAAACATGCTTGTATTCGTGTGTGTAAAGACGGATGGACCGACTGCAGCGCAGCGGGGAAGTCTGCATTTTAATAAAAAGTGAATAGAAGTTTGTGAGTCTGGGTCCTGACCTTCCTCCTGCTGTTGGCGGGGGTTTACTCCCACAGAGCTCTGGGTTAATTGGAGACCAATTTGGCCCTTGGTGTGCGAGCGCGAGGACATGGCGTTGCGTGTCCTGTGGTGAATTTTTCAAGGTGTTGTGGATGTTCTCTCCCTTCCCCGAGTTTTTTGCTCATTAAATATATAAAATACTGATATTTTCCCAGATACAACCAAGCCGACTGTTACAGAGCTGCATCGAAGCCTTTAGCTACTCATGAATCAGCAGCTCCTGAGTCTATTAATATTTAAAGGACAACTTACAGAAAAGGTTGCGAGAGTGACAGTGTTGTGGGGGGGGGTGCAGCTCTTAACGCTTATCTTTCAGCCGAGCCAACAAGAAATTTCTTCTTGACAATCAACCACAATCAACTAATTGCTGGGCTGGTTCATTCAAATTGCGGCGCTGCTGGGGGTTAATGAAAATTGCACCTTTACCTGACACGACTTCCAGTCTCTTCAGCTGCATGGAGCAGGGTGCCCGAGTCACGGCGCTGCTGCTGCCACATCTGTTGGTGTAGCTGAACAAAGGGATTGTGGAGGACAAAAAAAAGTAGGGGAAAACACAACAATCTGCATCGAAATCGGGGGGGAGTTAACTCTGGGACCTCACGGTCGACCTTCTAGTTAGTGCTGCAATAACTTTTATAAAGGAATAAAAGAATCAAGAATAAAGTGAGAATCCTTTGTGTTCATTAATGTCGGATAACACAAACGTGAGAGCTGAAGAGTTGACGGTTTTTTTTTATTTCGATGCCCCGTGTTTGCTGCATGGCGACAGGACATGTGCAGGACATGCGTATAAAGTGTGCAGTAATTATGCAGGGCTTTGTCTAATGAGGTAAGAGGAGGATCTAAGTGGAGGGTGTTCACACACCGACAGTGGTGGGCCGTTTTGGACTCATTAAATTGTGCTGTAATTGTGCCATTACGCCGCTCGTTACGGACAGACTGTGGCATAATCTCCCCCTGGGCTGGAGTCACAACTCAATTCCATTAGACACTGCTTCCTGCCTGGGAAGCCTTCTCACTTGTTACTCTTAATGGCGACCCCCCCCCCTTGCCGACGCAAAGCCGATGGAAGCCGGCCAGCGTCGTCCTCTGGAACCGGATTTGCAGTTCGCAGGCCGACATATGGACAAATGCACATTTACTGGCTTTAACGTGGACTTAAACTAGTGACGGCAAACAGCAGCAGCAGCAGCATGCCCCGTGAAGATCGGCCGTCATGTCGGCTTTAAGCGTGATACGTTTGAGACGTCTGGTAAACGTCTGGTAAAGCGTGGCAGCGACTGCAAAGTGAAACCTGCAGCGAAAGATAACATTCAGACAAATAAAAGAAGGCAACCTCATTAATGTTTAATTCGTTTCTTGACAACTTGATTCCACAATTAGCGTGACTGACGTGTTTTTATTCCTTTTAGAAAAATGGATATGCAGACTGGGGAGAATGGTATGCATTACACGTACAGCACCCCCCGACGGCAGACAAAGTCTCCCCTGAAGTAATCTAACATTCAGCTTGGGACTTCAGCTAACTTTGTCTTTGCTTGACAAACTTTGTTACAGGCGGGAAACAAACAAACAAAAAAAAAACAAAGATAAAAAAAACAAAAAAAAGAAGCTGTGACTGAATCAGGAAGCACCTTTCCCCTACTGAATCTGTCTACGCCATCCGCAGTGCCATGGGCATTCAGACCCCCTTTCAGTGGCAGTGGCAGAAATGTACGGGGTTTTTTTTAAAGGCGTCCGTACACTATAGAGTACAACTCCTGCACCTGACATACAGAACTCAGCCACTCAATCATCAGCCACTCAATCATCATTTACTATTTCAATAAATATTGAAATAGTAAATACATCACTGCTAATTCCTCTTTATGTTCTCACGCAGCCCCTAAACTAACCCCCCCCCCCATTTGATTGAAATCAGTCTACTTCAGCACATTAAAATATAATCTGTAGTTTATTCTGACAAACATTTCCAATGTACTTAGACGCAATTAAATCTATTTTCTTTTCCATTTACTTCCCCTTATTGAAGAGAATATGTTAGCGCCTAAACCCAGTCTGGGATCACCAGGTTCACATTAATATACAGGAAAGCACCTGGCAAATCTACATTATTACTTTCATTCAATTTACGCTCAGAATCTGTGCGGAATTAGCATCTCATTTACTTCTACGGTGGCTAATTATGCAATCAGTGACGGTGGGCTGCCATCATAAGGTGCTGTTCAGGCATGGGATGTGTTAGAGGTGAGTAACCTCATTAAATTAATTTGAATTATTCTAACAACAAAGGGAAGCTAATGTGATGTGTATTTTACATTTTTATGCTAATCTGCATGACTTTTGGTATTTTAACCAGCACATCACTGCAGTTTTCATGCATTTGCTTTCTCACCGCCCCATCACAATCCAAGTTTCACGTCTTTAGTGAAGCTTTGGTGAAACTGAGAACTGAAGACAGCTGCCATATGTTGACAGCTGTGATCATTTCAAACTTTTAGAGGTCCCAGCAGATTTGGGTTTGCCTTTCTGAACCTTCCATGTTTAAACTAAAGCGCCTCTCAGGTTCTGTCTCCAAGGCGCACCCTGCTGCTCTCCTTTCCCCCTCACCCAGGGTGCATTCTGGGAGATGTGAAAGATCTTGATGAGAGAGAGGGGGGGGGGTCAAAGTAACTTATAGAGACGATTTTAAGCATTTTCAGGTCTCCAAAAGGACACAGAGTCTGCAGACAAATTAGCCACCTCTGGAGTTTCTGCACTCAGAGTGACAGGAAGTGAGTGGAGTCATAAACTGAGACTGTTTGCTTCTGTCTGTATCTTCATTTTTTTTTTCTTTTTTTGATGATTACGATTGCACTCTTCCTGTTTGTCTTTCTGGGTGTATTCCAGTCATTCCCAATCAGACGTGTACAGATTGTAGAGAGAAATCACATCTCATTTTGTTCAATTGTAGATGTATGTCTGAAAGATGGAGCAAAATGAGGCATATTTTACCAAAACTGTTGGACGGACAGTCAAATGACGGAGGGGAAGCTGAACAGCTGTTCACTAGCTCAAAATAAAAAGTCCTCTTTTCAACATAAGAGCATTTAAGTTCTTATGGTGCTGCCTGAACCCAAATCGAGGTGTTAAATGGCTGTGAGCGTTTCTCAGATAAATACAGACCATCAAAAAATGCAACATAATAAATGCATATAGCATTTGGTATTTAACATGAACTAGATTTTCCGTTTATCATTTTGAGACAAATATTCAGAGGCAACCACGTATGGCAGCATAATAATGACACTGATGATGCTCATGATATCACCAAACTGAATGTTTACAAGGTCTTGGTGTCACAAGCAAAATGTTAAAATCATAAATCAGACTACAATAACCACAGTCGCAGACTTTAGACCACAGCAGAACACAGAAAACAAAGAGCTACTGACACATTAAAGTTCCGAAAAGCAACGTTGGGCCCTATTTAGGGCTGGAAAAGCTGCTTCTGTTCCTGCAGGAATCACAGAGCTTTTGTTTGATGCAGCAAAGTCTGGGTGTGCGGGTGTATTCTGACTCGTCTCATTTTATTTCCGCGCGTCAAACTGTGGCGCCTGTCCTCGGAACGTCGGAAATCGTTACGCAACAAAACGGCACCAAAACTGCGGTTGACCTGAAATTCATCATTCATCTTTCACGGTCGCAAACTTTTCTTCAAACGTCCCCAAACCACAAAAAAAAAAAAAAAAAAAAAAAAAAAAAACGACAGAAAAGTAGCACCGCTGCTTAAATCTTCTTTGTTTATCTAATCAATCAGGGGATTCGAATGAGTGCTATGGGGCCGCAGCATGAAAGCTTCATGCTGGCAGTCACAACCTTGGGCGTGTTATTTATTGTGAGCCCCACTTGCATGAAAGACATCAAGTGGAATTCAAGTGAAAAGAGAAAAAGAACTGGCTCATGTCTCACCGAGGGAGGTAACAGACAGCTGGCAGCATCCTTTGGATCCGGAGGCTGCCAGTGTACCGGAGAGATGGTGGAGATTGGAAGCGGGTTGAAAAGAGGGGGAGACGATCTCCGTCTTAAGAGACTGAGCTCCATTTAGGATTCTTGGGCAAATGAAAAATTCCTCTTGATCCGGAAAAAAAAAAAAAAAAGGGAAAAAAAAAGAAACCCTGAATATCCAAAAATACACAGTGAGAGGAAGAGCTTTGTCTTTTCAAGTGTGAAGCGACGCTGCAGCCGTTTACGCTCCATCATTTCCTGCACTCCTGTCAACAGAGGCCTCATTCTCCAGACCCTCATGATGCAGAGGAAGGAAGCGCTTGAAGTGGAGGGAAAACTGAAAGTTTTGTTTCTTTTTGTTTCTATATTTACATTCTTGTGCACATGCACGACTGAGACAAGTCAAAGTCAAGTAATTAATAGGACGGCGAAATATGTGACGCAGCTCGGGAGCAAACAGTTTAGTTGTGGGAGATTTTGAGGGATGGGGGTTGAGAATATAATGCGTGTAAATGTGTTTGTATGTCTGCTGTCTACAGCTACTCTTGTCCTATAAATCAGATGTTTTGGTGTCTGGATCTAATTACTCTTATCTTATCTTTCATGTTCATGTCAGGAGGGAACAGCATAGTTGACACAAGCGTGTCGACTCCTAAAGCCGGCCATGGATTCAGCAGCGTTAGGCTGGGGCCATTTTATTAGGTGTTTGATAGATATTCAAATTGGTGCATCCAAGAACAAGATTTCCCTGGATTAGTAAACCTTCAGTAGATAATGAGAATATGCTGGTCGTTTTATTTATCAGACATCACAATCTGGTCTGGTAAACCACTGATAATCATAGCTTTTGTTTGTTTGACACGTGTTCCAGTGCTGTGGGCGGGGGGGGGGGCACAACAACATCCAGCAGCAAAGACATAAAGAAGCTGCAGGAGAGCCAGAATAGTGAAGGAAAAGAAATAAATCACAAATAAAATAAGAAAGTAGCCACACACACACACACATATATATATTTACATTTACATTTTTACATAAATTGAATTTTCAAGACCTCAGCGAACAATTCTGTCCTGTGAGATGGGTGTTCACAGTATTTTTAGAGCAAAGATCTGTCCAAGGTCATCATTTTCTTTCTCGGCAAATAGCGTTCTGGCGTCTTACTCTTGCAGACAGTCGCGCGTGCAAGGATAAAAATGTCATGTCCAAAAAAAAGTGAAGTCAAGCGATTTGGAAACATTTATTTTCAAATCTGTCAAAACCTAATCAGAATAGGGTTAGGGACAGGAACAGAGGGAATTGTGGAGGGAATGTGTTGGCTACAACACAGTGGACCGGCTCCTCTGTGGACATCCATTACACGAGGAACCCCCACAAACCTAATCTCTCTGTGAAGATAAGGCTCGCCAGTGCTGAGGAGTCAGCTGTGCACACAGCCGTATCCAAACCTATTACCAGGAAGCAGGACTTCTCCAACGGATGCTGCTCCTCACCGACTGCAGCCAGATGTCCGCATTAAACTCGGCGCGCAGACAAACAGATAAAAGGAGGAAAGAAAAGGTTACTTGTTTGTCCTAAATGTCAGAGTGAAAGATGAGGGATGGGCCTTTCTAATTATCTGAAGCCCGAAATGAACGACTGGCGGAAAAATCAGCGAGACTTGATGCAATTAGCATGACGTGAACGCATACACACACACTTTCCCCCTTTTTTTCTTCCCTTAATTGAATCATACAGGGATTTGGATGAGAAATTCAAATGCAAGCAATCAAGCAGAAATCAAATGTGTTGGCTCCTTTTTCATATTGCAGCCTGAGGCTAAATTTAATGCCTGTCATTTTCTTCAAAACCATCATTTTACATTTTCTGTTTCCTCTTTCTTAACCTGACATATGTGGGAGATTGCTCATTTCACCAAGAAGTATTAATTCATTGCAAAGCATGGGTCTTCCCATAGAGACAGAGACAACAAACATCTGCTCATTGTCTTCTTTTAATTTCCGGAAAAATATGTGAAATTACAAACGCCCTGGAAAAAAAAAAGGATTAGCATGCTTTGCACTGTTGCCATTGCCACGGTGCATTCAAAGTCACTTTTGTATATTTACAGGCATCAGACTTGTAAATAAAAAAAGACACAAACTGTTCTTGTCCAGATATGACGAGACAGAGACCGCAGTAAGAAGAAAAGTCAGACAACCGTGACCGGAGGGATGGGTAAAAGCGGACAGCAGAAGACCACTGGGACCCAGAGACAAAGAGAGCGCGATGGATATTTGACCTAACATGGACGCCGATGCTGGCCAGATTTTGGTTTTAACTGTCCGAATCTCTGCAGTCAAAGTTCATTTAAGTTTATACTTACCCCCCCCCCCCGAGAGAAAGAAACTACAATGAATGGAGAATTTAATTGTTTCTGCAATTTACTTGCAAACATAATGAACTCGTATATCAAAGGCGACGCACACTGAAGGTCAAACTCGGTGATGTATCAATGCATGGATTGGAATGGAATTCAAACCTGTTTCCCCTCTCATAATTGATTTCTTTAGACTTCTTAGACTTTCCCCAGGTTTTTAACATTACTTTGGAAACAAAGACCACAGTCTGCAAATATTCTTTAAATATCCAAATAAATCTTGAATATTACATTTTCTGTAGTGCTTCAAGGGAGGTGAATATATTCTCCTCCCTCAGAATGAATAGTTCTCCCTTTCCAGGTAGCTCATTAAACCTGTTTCTGAATCACATAAAGATTTTATTAAGTTGAGTTGGCTCATTTTTCACAGAGTATTTCTATCACATTATCCAAAAATGTTATACATTTCTGAGCTCTCCGTCTGATGGGCTGCAGATATGCGACTGACTGGTTTCCAGTCCTGCCCACCATTTCAGCCGTGCTGCAGTGGAGTTAGAAGACCCAATTTGGAAGTTCCCTCTGTGAAGAGCTCCTGGTTCAACCAATAGGTTTGCTTTATGTGTACTCAAATGTTTAAAGGAGGAATGGAGCTGTTCCAGGCCATGATCTTTGAAAACCCTCATCATAACCAGGTCTGCAGATTAACTTCTGAGGTCAGGTAAGCCCCCCCCCCCCATCCCCCTAGATCAGGAACCCTGACAGGTGGAGAACGTGTCAGATTCCTCAGAGGTAAAGTTTGGAAAGACTTGTCCTCCTGACAGAATAAGTTGAAAAGTAAATGTTGGCAACATCAAACTGGCCTCTCCAAAAACCCGGTGGTTTAATTGGGGTCTTCCCCTGTTTGAAGACGAAGAGGAGTTCACTTCTGCGAGCATCTCCTTCTTCCTCTCCGTCTCCCTCGGGCTCCGTGCTCCGCGGATGCACTCCCGCCCTCCACCCGTTCCCCTCTTAGTCCCGCTGTGTCACATGACCCCTCAGTCTCCTCCTCGAGCTCTCCAGCTGCCACCATCCTCCACTCTGCTCGGGGGCGCTCGCGGAGACAAGAGGGAAGGCGGGGTGACGGCGTCAAGCTGATGGGCTCATCAATAACTCAGCCTCACCCTGAGACGGCAGAGTGAAAAGGCCAAAGGTGTCATCTTCCCCGACACTGAAACACTCACCAGCTGCACACTTAAAAAAAAAAAAAAAAAACAAACCCATAAATATAATCCAGGACAAAGTGAAAATCATGATGATGTAATAGTATCTTAATCCCAATGGTCCTACAAGTCTTATCTAAATCTAAATCTTGAAAGCAATGGAATGTTTCTATGTTTTATTTCTATCCTTCTGTCCTCCTTTGACCGCTTAATGTTTGAGTGATTCATCACTGACATCACGACAGGATGTTGTTCTGGCTGAACCAAATAGTAATTCCATGTATATTTTAGGGACTGGGTTAGAATTTCGCTCAGACTCTCAGGATGTTCGGAGCCAGCCGAGTTTGTCAGTATGAGCCTGTCGGTGGGCTTGAGCCTCCTTGACTGCTTCAGCAGAGGGCAACACATATCTGAGGTCATATTTCAGCTTCAAATTGGACTTTAAATCCAGCAATTCAGCAAATCAATCTCATTGTTATGCTGTTATATTGATCACAAAAGTCCTGGAGGTACATTTATGCTTTATCTGAGATGAAAATGGATGTTAAAAATAGAGGTTTGGGCCTTTCGTCAACATGTTGTGCCCTAATGGAACACATCAAATAAACCGACAATAAAACCTGATGCAGAATACGACTGCACTGGGCCTATCTCATTAATGTGTGGGATCATTCAGGGTGAACAGAAGGGCCATAAATACAAGGTGTTTTTCTCTTGTTAAAGAAAAAAAAGGCTTCTGAATTCACTTAACGTGCTGAATATTTGAACATAGTGGAAAACCTGAGGGGCAACCTTGATTCTAATGTTCCATTAGACTCTCTTTACTGTATTATCTCTCCTCATCACACTTAAATAAAAGTCATACAACCTACATAATAACTATATATCGTACAATACCACAATTGAAGCTTTTGTAATATATATCTGTGTGTATGTTTCAATCAAATACTTTTTAGACATAAGTGTGCCTCCAACCCTTTCAGTCTCATTGACAGATGGATTTGAAATACTTAGACAGAATGTGAGGGCATGGTAAAGCTTATCTGACCTCATCCTCAGCAGCTTGTAAAACAACGCTGTCACAACGCTGGAACAAGGACAATCTCTGTGGTGATAGATTACTGCCGCATGTAGCATTCACACCACCGACCAAAGACAATCAGATGGTTTTTAGGTGTAGTGTCTGAAGCCTGTGTATCCGTTCTCTGCAGGCCTTAATCGCTGTATCACTGTCTCTAACATCTGTATTGTAGTATCTGATGCCTCTACAGGCCTTTACCGTTGTGCCATTGCCTCCAACGGCCGTATTCATTCTCTACAAGCCTTGACATTTGTAAGACTTTAACTCGCTTTATGGCCATCCTGGCACGATCTCAAGTTTATCTATATGGGCCAAGTCACCGGTGTTACATGTGCTCGGGAGAAACGTCCTGTTTTTCCCTAATAAGGAATTGATGTCAAGAAGGTCAGGGGCCCACAGGCTTCTGGATCCTCTTCTATCAGCATGGACTTTATACCATTTGGTTGGCAGTATTTACTTGACCATATAAAAAGGGGCTACCGAAGTAAGCACTTCGGAGGAGATCTTAATAATAATACATTTTATTTCAAAGCGCCTTTCAAGACACCCAAGGACATTTTACAGTACATCTATGCAACAGTTAAACTATTTACAATTTGAAATCAAAGGTCAGGTACAATTACAATAGCACCATTTACAACAAAAAAATCTTCAGCATCAGGACCACGAAACCTCCCTTGGACAAACTGCAATGTCCGATTGATATTTGACTGTTCTCTCCAATAAACATCTCAGATATCCAAGTTGGTGTCTACGAAGATTCCTTTCTCATCAGCACCTCTTGACCACCAGAAGAAGAAAATTTACCACACAGGTATGTGAGAAATCCTGGGCCCCAAAAATTCACTCTTAAATTCTGATATGAGATGCTTGTTTGGAGGCGATTATAATCCTTATTCTTGCTACAGCTGCTGAAGATGATGGTGTCAGACAGATTATACTAATGCCCTTTTTACATGAACATGAAACACAGCTTTGGATCTCCAAGAAAACTGACCATAAACCCTTTTAATGTAATCATCTTAATGTGTTATGTCATAAATCTGCATAAAATCGAAAATAATCTCATGAAAACATGAAACTAATCATTACCACTGACTAAATATGTCTTTATACTAAACTATTGATTGAGTCTATTTGCCATTTGACCTTTTCATGCAGCAAAAACACAATGATTTAGAAAAAATAAATTATTTACCATGCTGTTCTTTCCCTGTGTTATTCTGCAGTAGTATTGTAAAATACTACTACTACTACTACTACTACTATTACTACTAGTAGTACTACTATTTTTACTACCTTTATTGCTACTACTACTTCTTGTTTACATTCACCTCCAACAACACGACCTATTAGCAATTATATTAAATATTTGCTGGTATATTTGCTATGTGTGTTTGATAAAGCTAAATGTCTGCAGCTTTCCTTTAAAAAAGGAAAAAAAGAAAACATTTTAAGTTTGAAACCTGTCTGCTTCCATCAATATCATATTATACGAGACATTTCTGCACCATCATCAAGATGTAATGGGCACCTCCTTCTGCACATGATGGAGCAAATATAAGTATAAATGGGTGTCATCTTCTCATTTGGGATGGGGGACATCCACATGATGGAGGAGAGGACAGGGCGGAGGTCTTGACAACGGGACAGAAAACAGGACAGATGACATTTTTCAACCAAAACAGCCCACAAATGCGGTAATCTCCCAGGTTTAATAAAGCTCATGTTATCAAGATCAACATGTGTTTGGCGCTGAGGGACGAGGCGTGCGATTCATCTGCGCTCTCAGAGAGGGATTTTTCTCATGTTGAGCGACAGATGCATGAGCAGAATATGCAAACCCAAAGCTGCTTTAAATCTTTTATTACCTTCCTGGATGTCTCTATGCTGCACCTTCTTTAACTGCTTAGAATGGATCAAATAGTGTGATAAGGCCGTGTAAACCACATTATCACCCCGTGCTGCTTCCTTATCAGGGGCCATGAATCATTCTCTGCCTCCTGCTTTGGCAAATATCTGCCGGAATTCCTTGTAAGATCTATCACCAGCATATTTTTTTCTGCTGATTCCATTCACATTTGATAATGATTTATGACACAATAACAATTTGCCCTTAACTACCCCTCCCACCACCACCACCACCACCACCACCACCAGTTCACCCCTCCTCCTCCTCCTTCCCACCAGCTTTTCCATTTTATTGGAGTTGATCAGCAGGAATTCATTTGGGAGAAAGCCAGGCAGCATTAAACGATCTGAGCTGCCTGAGAGGATCAGATAAATCCCTGTGTTCAATAAACCAAAGCGCCTTTCCTGAACGCAATCATTCTTAACGGGCACACGAGCGCTGATCCTAATCCGGAATATTTGCCGTCCCCTAAGCCAGAAACTGAACCAAGTGGAGCGGCACCCAAATCTGCTGGGAGGGGAAAGAAATGTCATTTTCATACAAATCATTGAAATGATTTGGACCGTACATTTTATTCAAACGGCGCAAAACACAATTACTAAAGTGGAAAACATAATTTCAGGCTCATTTCCCTGAAACGCCCAGGTCAGCATAGACGTCATCCACTCTTTTATCGGATCATTGATTTGGTTTATGCGCTTTGTTCATCTCAGCCTTTGTTATCAATCACTTAATAATGATTATTTCTCAGAGGAATATCTCACGGTGTGTGCACGTTCTCTTTCCTGCGCAGGCTTTTGTTTAAACCCTTATTCCGTATATCTGCTCAACAATTCATTAATCTTTGCCGTCTGTCAACGGCAGCCATTAAAACGCTCATCTAAGACGTTGAACTCATGAAGAGCAAGACTCTTTCCAATCAGCTGCCAATTGAAACTAAAAAATATGCTGTTTGTAATCATTTGTTTCCACGCAATGCATCATCATGAGATTGTGTTACAGTAGTATTCAAAAGTGGTCACATGACCCGTGGCAGAATTCATGTTTATGTTCATGAATGAAACATGGAGGCCTGATTGCTGTTTATCCAACACGATTCTGTCACGTGAACAGCGGAAGTACAGTCAATTACAGTAAAGGTCTGACATGCTTTTGTGCCAATTGCCATTACAGCAGAAAGCCCAGAGTGATGGGAAAGGCACTGATGAAAAAAAGAGAGAGGGAGAGAATGAAGGAAGGAAGGATTAGTCACAGCACCTGCGTTGCCACAGCAACTGATTCAAACTGAGGTCATTTTGTGTTCCTCACCTCCTGGGATAGAGATGAGTGTTAGTCAGTTCGTCCCCTCCTCCGCCCCATTAACAAGTAATTACACCATCTGTCAAGTATTCACATCACAATTATGGACAGTGGAACGCTGCGGCGGCGGCGGCGGCTGGGACAAGATCTCGCCACGGCGTCCTGCGAGCGCCGTTAGTGAAATGAATGTCAAACCCGGATGATCACAGCAACGCAAACACATGAATAAGGGGTTTTGTGGTGCAAATAAACAGATGGAAGGCTTTTAGTGGAGAAGTGCGACCGCTAATGCATTTAGAATTTTTCACAGTTTAATTGAATTTGAAAATAAAGACACTAAAAGCTTCAAGTGGCTGTTTACTGACAACTCAACCACTTTAAAATGCGCATTCCCATTAATAATAACTTAGCCACGTAAAGGAGATATCAAAAACATTTTGGCTTTGCAACATTAAAGTTCCTTTATATAAAGTACATCCTTAAAGCTGTTGTGTGGGTATCACTTACCCTTAGAACTTTAGAATGATGATTACTTTAACAAATATTGATTTGCTACTAAATTAAAACTAGATGTGAAAAGATTGAGCAAATATGTGGATTTTCTGTTTTGTTTAGTAAAGTCGACGCTTTCACGTGTTTATTTTGCTTTAGTCACAGCTGCAGTGTCTTTATTTGGGCCAATTTATCATTTTTACAGCATTTGTTCATGAGTGTTATCATGTAGGAGTGGGTTGGCTGAGGCTTCAGGTGAAAACAGTGAACCTTTCTTCCCTTGTGGCTGATGTCGATGGCTGGTCGACCTCATCCTCCAGATCTCCTGTTGCTGTTCGGAGACAGCTCTCCTTTTTTTTATCTTGCAAAAAAGGCCCAAACGTTTGAACGGAGCTTCAGTATTGGTACTTTAATGTTAATCTCGCTTTTTGGGTGTGTTTTCTTCAGGATCCCTTGAAGTAACAGTGGACATTCCCGCTGAATAAACTGCAGTATATATTCATTACTGAGGCGTTTTAATCCCCGTTCCCGCTCAGCTGGGAGCACAGAAATCGCAAAACACAGAAATCAGTGAGGGTTTGTCCTGTTTTCTATCATGGTAGACATTTTCAGGAATTAAAACATTTGTGTTGCTACATGAACAGAAGTTCATGAACAGAGTAAATGATTCCATCAATCACGACACACTTCACACATTTCCTCCCATTAATCTCTAAGGAGTGTTGCTATTATGCTGTTTCAGAATAGGAGCCTGATGTTTAAAGTGTAACTGTTTTTAATGTAATTACTAGATCTCATTCACTCTGCAATAAGCTCCATTTTCTCATTAGCGCTTTCCCCTTGAGTAAAGCACAGATTACATTTTGCCTGGTTTTGTCTGCAAATAACCCTTTAATGGTACCACAAACGTGGCGATTATCCCTGCCTGCCTGGTTGTCATCATCATTTATGTTTTTTTTATCAAATTGCAAATCTGCAAATTGGTTAAACACAGAGTAATAAATATCACTTTAATGGCAAGACTTATTTAGTGGAAAAGAAGAAGATGGAGACTGATGCGAGATGGCAGGAGAAGGAGAGGAAGCGAGGCAGAGTCACGGATATTCTTGAAATTAAAAACCCAGACGCTAATCTCCTGGCAAACCTTCCTTTGACCTAATCTGGGTGACAGACAACATGACTGCAGGCCAAACGGCTGTTTTTCCGTGAGGTTTTTCTCTGGATATGTGAGGACATACCAGCCCACCGGCATCTATTCACACTGGCCAACACTCGTCCATTAATGACCTGAGACAACTTTGTCTCACAGGGACCCCGGCGCACAATTACACTCGAACATCTGCTCATCACTTCCTTTGCACCGCTTGAACTCGGGTTTGTAAATGATTTCTCCAGGATAGTTAATTTCCACCACTCCTGGAGAGTCTTGGACGGTCATTTGTCACCTTATTCGCGAAGAACGGCTCCGCCGGGACTTATCGTAGTCGCTCGGGCATCATTCACACTCTAAACATTGTCTCCATCACGCCCTGCAGAGAAAAACGTGAGCGGCTTCCTCCGCTCTTCGTGCGAATCCATGTCAGCCGAGATTATGCATGAGCCAGGCCAGTCCATCTTCCGCTCTGCTTTCTAAATTTAATGCGGCCCCTGCGGGGACCACGGGAGCTTCTGGTGATCTGAATAAGTACAGGAGCTGTATTCTTAAGTGACCATTACAAAAACTGCTGACAGCAAGAGAAACAGTAGCGTGCATGCCTGCAACGTCTTGCTGTCATGGGAGACGGTTGGCCGTAGCCATCAAAGCCGCCGTGTTTATTCGAACATTTTCCTGCCCTCCATCTGTTCTGGCCGCTTCGCTGCAAAACGTGTAATAACACAACTAAACTGATAAAACACAACACTAAAGTAGGCGAGGATGGTCAAGACGAAGAATATTAAAAAAAAAAAAAAAAAAAAAAAGTAAAGCTGAATATACAGGTTATATGTAACATCATATACAATTATAAATATTTGATTTTAACCACATGCCCAGTTCTGCCCGTTTCCCCCAAAACTGCAACATGCATTTATGGTTCTCAGCACTGATGAGTCATTTTATGCTCTGTGTATGATTGTGAGTATAGAAGGAGTGAGGGAGTGATGAATGAACGGAAGAGACTACCATTAACTGATAACTGATGGAGGAAACTGTGATGTAATTCTGCGTTTGAAGCTGCAGATTTGTTCACTTGGCTGACACCCTGCAATCATCTTCAGTCTCCAGGTTTCATCTCTTCAGCACTCTGTTGTCACCTCGTCATCGATCGTCAGACATTAATTATAGTATCAGATTTCAGTCTTGTCAGTTATTATTATTATTATGTTAGTTTTGTTCAGTTTCACGGAGCATTCATTTGAATTGTTAATTTCTGGAGTCCACTGGTTCAGACCTTCCTCCACTGAAGGACGTGCAATTTGTTTAGATAGACCAGCAGCAAACGGGAAAGTAGGAATGAATGCTTGTGTAATTTAAGAGCTCCAGGGGCCAGACATCCCTCCACTGGCAGGCATTTAATCAGTCACTCAGAATGAGCTTCTGTATTCAAATGCTGGGCTGAGACAACTTTTCAAATGTAACCTTAAATATGTGCATCGACAGCTGACGGAATAATTTACAGGAGACATTACACGCTAAGTGAGCTGAATCAAGAAGCTAACTGACGCTTCAATTAAGTTATTATTTTAAACAAAATAGAGCCAGATGCACCAGTCAGTAAGTCCCCAGCTCACAGGTCGGCCCCGTTTAACCAATCAGGAGCAGAAACCTAACTAAGGCTCATCCTGAAGTCGGTAGCGTCTCATATTTCATCAATTCTGGGTTTATTAATTTCAAATTGACATCCCATTTGGCCTGAGCTGGGGTCTCCTGGCAGGGCCAGGGGACACTGGAGAGCTTCATCATCTTGACGGGAACTGACACCCCGAGCATTCATCAGGCCACCATCCTTGCCACGTTCTCCCTGGGTGAGCAATTACATGCGAATAGCAGCTTTGTGTCATTCCTTATGGCTCTAATATCTCTTCCTCTTCATTGAACATCTGAAGGGTAGAAATGCAGCAGCAACAGCTGTCACAGGCTGCTGGGAAGCTCCACTTTAATTAGTCTCCCAATTACAGGCCAAAGGAAAAGAAGACAAAAACTTTGACTGCATCTATCAATATTCCCATTTCCTTCCACTGAATTTCAGCATTGTGCAAAAGAAACTTGACATGAAGGTGTGGCGTGTTGAAATTAATATATTTGGTTGATTCAATGCGGGTATGGCTCAGGGTTTTTTTTTTTTTTTTTTTTTTTTTTTGTCAGGGCTCAGAGCCAGTAGTGACAGTCGCTGCAGCTAAAAATGCTGAGGCCTGATGTGCAAACGTCGCCCTTCCAGATCGCTCGGAGCCATCGATGACGCTGCAATCAGTCAAGCACAGGAAGCGCCAGCAGATTTAAAGAGCAAGAGGAGCGGGTTCAAACACTGAGCACTGTCACACCTGGTCAGTGTTTGATTACCCGGCAAACCATTAAACCCAGTTGGCTTGTTCTCTGTGGGGAATGTGTAGGACGGGAGGGTATACAAGATGTTGAACAATTCAATAATTGCTTTGTTAGAAGCAAACTGAGGCCTTATTTCGACTTGGATTTCAAACCGACGTGTATTGCCCCTGACCTATTGTAATGGGGTTTGGAAAATCGAACTAGATCAGAGCGAAGCCCTCAATGCAGGAATCCAGGACACATTACAGTAATAACAACCGTAGGAGAGTCCTGGATTTTAGCTCACTGATCTGAAGTGGAATTAGCATTTATTTACTGACAACGGTGCACTAACGTACAGATTAAAAGTTCCCGTTGAATGCGTGCCGAGCCGAGGAAACGGCTGCTGTTGGTGCAGTTTTTTATCTGTTACAATCCCATTTCACGGTGCTGGCTTTTACCTGTTTGACATTAAGGTTCACAGATGTAGCTAATCTCTGAGACAGCCATCAGAATGCCAAACTCATACTTTGTACCGTGACACCAAGCCTGCTCAGAATTCATAGATTTTTTTTTTTTTCTTCTTCAGATGCTCTTGGATAAAATAGATTTTCTGAGACAAAAATCTGTAACCAGGTCATGATTTCGTAAATAAATGCTGCTGGCAAACCGAACACTGCTCCTGTGTTTGGTACAGTATGGGTTGGAATGGGTGAGGGAAAGTTAAATAAAGGCTGTACTGAACTAAACTTTTCTGCTCCGTAAAAAGCAGCTTTTGTGCATTGGGAAACTTTACGATGTCTGACTGGGGCAGACTAACCAACTTTCAGGGATATTCCCCACAGTTGCTGGACTGGGGGGTTTATTTCCATCCACATCAGAGCATATCTCAGCACCTCTTCATCCAGGTTATCCAAGACCTGTTGTGACCTTCACTTCTTCCTCAACAGAGTCTTTATCATGTGACCGAAGAGTGAGGAGTGAAGCCCCTACATTTATAGCTGATGCCTCGAACATGGGAACATCAATGGATCTAATATATAAGGTCGATATTGACAGGAAATGTCGGGGCTTCAACCTGGATGCCAGAGATCAACCAGGTCACCTCAGATTGTAACTAAGGATTACAGTCACTTCTGGTCAGGCTTTAGGATTGATTTTCGATGAAAATATTAGATCAATGATGGAAAGAAAGGGTCACATTACCAAGTTATGGACATCAGTGTTCCATCTTTTATTTAAATTAGCAAACATGTGGAGAAGTTTACACTGCTATGATTTTATTTGAGATATGTTTTGAACAGGAAGCAGGATGTTCACTAAAAGCAGACCACAGCGGTCATCTTCAACTAAAACTGAACACATCTCTCCATGTACATTTTCAGAGACGAGGATTGAAAAGCTACCCATTTTCTCCATGTAGTTAAGTGCACTCTTCATTTAGTCGTGCCTCTGAAAGTAAAGCTTAATCTATTTCCAGGCCTGCGAAGAAAAAGCACTCAATTGATTGGAGGGGAGAGAGAAGGCCAATCGACTCGCGGAGGCAATGTTTACTTTATGCTGTCTTCATGTTATATTGCAGGACGTCTTGTGGTGGGAGGGTCTGGAACTCAGGAGCGAGAAGTGGAAGAGGTCACATACCTGGCGGAAGTCCAGGAGCTTCATTTTCCTGAGTTTATTTGCATCCCGTAAAGATGAAAAATTGAAATATTGATGCCCGAGTCAATAACCCTAGCGAATTTTTTCAGCAGGCTTATCAATATTATTAACAGACTAGGACAGAGATGCTCTGAAGACATTTATTCCTCAGGAAAAGTAAGAAATCCAATAGAATCAATTTCGCCACAATGTATCAGATTTTAGACATAGATGGATAAAACCACAATAATACACTAACTGTGTCTCCTCTGATAGGTGGAAAAATGGGTCCCACTAGATGTGAACACTAGATGTGAATTTAAAGCTCTTTATGCTGGCTTCTTCTCAGACTTTCCTTGCGATAACAACTCAAAAAAAGATGTTGTTGTTGTTTGAATATGATTAATTATGTTGATTATCTTCAACATTGGTATTCATTTTCCAAATCGCTTCTCACATCTGCTCAGTTTAGTGAAAATCAAGGGGGAAAAATGCTTTTGACACATTGTCACCATCTGGATCTGCACCCACAACAAAGGCACCAGATCGAAGGCAATCAGTGGAAAATGTATTCACCAAAAAAAAACAAAAAACAGGCCGATGAACTCTGAACAACTCTTTGTCTCCTATAAGCAGCAGAAACACAAAAGACATTCAATATGAAGTAATATTCCAACACTTACTTCTTTCATTTGTGTTATTTTCGTGGTATAAAAACTCATAAAGTTCAGGCGATCATAAAAATAAACATCTTAAATCTTGATCACGCAGCTGTTAACCTCGGTGGTAAAGATTCAGTTTTATGCTTTTCTCCCCGCACGTCCCCTTTAAGGGCAGCTTTTGATGGTATTTTCATATCATATATGACAGACGTGATTTTATTACATCCCCTAACAACAGTGCCTTCAAAGATGACCCAACCGGTGGAATCCAGTCAGCCATCTTTTGATGAGGACAGACTGAGGTGAGACACGTGACGATGTCACCTCGTGCACACTCGGAGTATCGATTTCATTGCCAAGCAGCAATTGGTGCTGGAGCTTGGAGCATTCTTCTCAGATCCGACCCGAGTGCCCCTTTAGATAGGTTTCAAGACAAAATGCTGCTCAAGGCCAAACGAATAAAAGGTTTCAGCGCCAGGCTGCAGCAATTTGTTCTGAACCCTCTTCAGAAGGTGGCTTTTTGTGCATTTTGAGAAGAGATTTAGACAGAGAAGAACCTTCAGTGTCAGAAGGACCGTCAGAGATTTATTCTCCTGCTTGTCTCTTTAAGTCTGTGTGTTTATTTTTTAAGATCTGCTTTAGGTCGATTGTTGTTCCTAGACCTTGCGGGTTGTTTTTTTTTTTTTTACAAAAAATAAAAATAAAAGGCAGCACGATGGTGTAGTGGGTAGCACTATTACCTCAGAGCAAGAAGGATCTCAGTTGTGATTGTGGCTGGGGACTTTCTGTGTGGAGTCTCCAGGTTCTCCAGGTTGTTTCGTTAGTTTCGTCTTTAATAAAAATAATTAGATACTTTGCCTCTGTTCTGCTGTTGGGTTTAACTTTTCTGAATTTGGAGCAATAATGCACCATAATTATGTTGAACTCTTACAATTTTCACTTCCACTACTGAAACTGTAAACATTTATTTTTCTCTTTTAGCATTACATTACACAGGCAGTGTGGCCATATCTAAGGTCTATGTGGTGTAAACCTTCATTGGATGTTCCATGCACCACTTGATTTACACAAATCTTACGCCACTGACACTAAGTCCTTTTCAACTGCTTGTTTTTATTGACATATTTTGCTTTTTAGTGTCTGTCCTTTTCCTTTGGCCTCTGCAGGGCACTGTTATATGTTTTGTGCAGGTGGATTCAGTCAGCTTTTCAATGATAAAGGGCTGGAGTTTGGGCTTCGGCCATTGGGGTGACCAACGCTGATGTCACCAGCCACTTTCTAAACTGACCTGTAATGAACCGAACACGCGCAAAGGTGACGTTGGTTCCGTGTCAATGCTGCCGTTTGTGGTTCATCCACAAAGTGAGTTTAGAAGAGAGCAGAAAATGTGAATTTAGCTTTGACAGAAGCAATGTTGAGCAGAGAAGCAATTCATTATCAGCAACACCTCAAGGAAACTAATATCAGCACAAGCTGTTGTGACGACCAGCAGAAAACGCTGGAAAAATGTTTGAACATGAACAAAATTGCAGTGAGGTGAAAAGAAAGAAATGAGTGAAATGATGAACAGCCACCCCAAGCACTCCCTCCCCCATCCCCCCACCGTGCCCTTGTGGAGTGTAACAGGCTTAGATTGTGGTGGGGTGGGGGGGGTGGAGGTCTCTGGTCTTTACTTTCTTTTAAAAGAGAGACATCTGAAGGATGGATGGATGGACAGATCCCACAGGAACTGGTGAAAACCTGCAGGGCGGGTTACGGAGGGGACCATGCGCTGCCCTGGGTTGCCGTGGAAACCGGCGGAACGTGTTGAACCTCCTCCTTTGCCCAGATTTGTCCACGCTCGGATCGATACGTCAGAGTGGCCGAAAGGAAACGCCGCAAGGGACAAACCGTGTCCTGCATTGCATCGTCACGGCCTCTCAGCCCGGTTCTGCAATGACATGACAAAAAAAAAAAAAAAAAATACAGCCTTTTCACTTTTCTGATGCAATCGTGTTTGCGAAGCTGCGTGTTTGTCGTGTATCGGTGTAAAACCAGTCCTTTTCTCGGCTGATGCTAAGCCCTGCTACATCCTGTTTGTTGTCTCTCTAAAGCCTTTGCAGGTTAGATCTGCGCTCCCTGCTGCCGGCTGAGTTAACAAAGACTAAAATCAATATTTGTATAAAGTGTTGAAATGGCATGAGAGAGAGGAACACAGAAAAAAGGAGTCAGGAACTAACAGACAGCAGCCACCGATCCAGGCTGTCAGTGCAATTTATTGACCACAGTGTTTCAAGAAAAGTACACCTCCAACCTTTTCAGGCTCTGATGTAGGCTGCGGAGGAGGAGAGAGGAGGCGGCATGGTCGCTTTAGAACCCAGGTTCGGTAGAGAAAAGGTGCGTTTGGTGCTGAACGTGTGAATGAATTGTCTTCTTTTCTTGGGCAGATTGCCGTTGGTGTCGCTGCACATGTAATGAGATTTATAATAACTTTCACACTATGTTGTCCCCTCTGTGGTCTTTCAAAGGTTTCTAAGGAGCTGAAGGCTGAACGGAAGGCTGGTTCTTGGTTCATTCATCAGTAAAATGTTTGATATGAATGCATATATGAATATAAATCTTTATGCAAGCCCTCTCTTGGATAGTAATGCCAACGCAAAGAGAATTTACTTGCAATGCTACACAGATGCACAGGGGGATGGCGCCAAAAAGCCTTGGCACTGATCCAATCTCGCTCATTTTAAATCACGAAACACTCATTCAAAAAAGAAGATCACAACTCATAACAGTGTCAACGGATACATTTTCTCATCCTAAAATTTGATCTGGACAGCCATCAAAAATATTTCCATAATTAAGTAGATATCAATCCTTCAAAACTGGGGCATGTTTATCTGATTGGCCTGACCTCAATACAGTGGCTGCATAGACTGAGGTCAAGAGTTACGCCCGCCCCTTACTCCTCCTCCAGTCCTGCTTTTTCATGGAAAAGGAGGCGGTGTCTCATTCTGGTGTCAATTTGATTTCTGCTAACAGTAAAAAATCACAATATTCATATATCTTATCTCGGCATCTTCGGAAGAAGGCTTTCGGTTTGAACTGATATTCAAGCGGAGGCTATGATTGCAAATAAAAGCCTGTCTAATCTGCCTTGATAACAGCGGCTATGAGCCCCATTTACGGGCAGTGGAGGAGGAAAACTCGCATGCAAAACCAGCTGAGAGGAGAGAAAACACATCAGCTCCGCTGTGATGGCTGGATGTGATTCCAGAGCTTGATCCCGACGGCTCAGCTGCTGCCCTCTCTCCCGACAGGCCTCTAAAATAAATGGCAGGTCATTTAGACAACTGAATGATTCTGCAATGGAACCCTGCAACAAATGGGTGCTTCAGTAGAATTATATTCAGCTGATGTCAGCACAGTGTGTCATTTTTGGAGTCAGCAGTGGTGCTCCTGGAGCTGGAGGATTTACTTCATATGGTGCAGCTATAGATTTCCCACGAGGCCAACTTAACAGGGAGGTAATAATGGAGATGGATTCAAGTTGCAGCGCTGATGTCTGAGGAGAGACGTTTGTGTGTGAGGCTGTTCTGCAAGCAGCTGTGTGCTGCCATTAACTTTGGAGGGGATGATTATCTTTCTGGGTTCAAGAAATAAACAAAGAGCATAAACTGAAAATAAAGTGCAGCTTTGAAGCTTTAGCGGCATATTTAAGAAAGAATACACAACCTCGGCTCCCACTCAGACCAAGTAGCATATTTGTTCTGCTCCACCGGGAGATGGGAAGATATTTGTATGGAGGACGGAAAACTGCTGAGATCGACAGATTACTGGATTATGAAAACGATTTTGAGATTACTTTCAGATAAGAGTTGAGAGACTTTGCTCCATTCCAAAGACTTGGAGTCAGTAGATTATCACATTCAGCCATGTTCTTTCCCGCAGAGCGTCTAATTAATGCCAATGCAAAAGGGAACCTGCAACAGCTGGTAATGCTCATTATTGAGGTAATTATTGAAGAGTAGTGCAGAAGGATCTGTTTGACCCCACTTATGGAGCTCTTCATTTAAAACCAATTGTGGAACTGCTCATAAAAAGGAGCCGAATCAGAGGTTTGAATTAACATAACCCCTGTTTTTAACAGCTTAAGTTGGGTATTAAAACTAAACTGAACATGTCTGCCTTTCAGAAACTAAAACACAGTTCGCAGTTTATCAGCAACTAAAACTGCAAATGTTACAGTTCAGTAAACTTTTAAATCCTTTATCACAGCAGAACATTTTTCTATTGTTCGCATCCTGCATCCACTTATGGAGCCCAAAAATATTTATTTCAGCATGAAAGTATCTTTACCTGACAAAATCAATTTATTTTCATTTTCAGATGCACATCTAGCTACTTAGTAAAACATTTATTTCAGAGCTTAAAGGTAAAAAGTTGTGTTTGCATTCGTGGAGTCAGACTATTAGGATTCTTTTAGCAACAGTGATGACAGAAGACAACCAGTTATCAGCCATCTCAATAACAAGGGGACTAATTTCATTATGTGAACTCAAAATGAGAAATGAATACAATTAATTAGCTTTTGCAATATACATTTGAACTCATCAAATGTGAATTAGCATCGTGGTTTGATTAAACACACACTAAGTCACCATTAGGAAGAAGACAGCTCCATGCACGTTTCCTAATCTAATTATGAACCGAGAACAATTACACTTTTTAGGAGCGGGCGGTATTAACACTGAGCGGAACCCGCTCGTCTCCAGAGTGGTTGCATTGTGGATTCAAGGCTGTGCATTAAAACAAAGGTGCCCCTTCCATGCAAGCAGCCCTTGGCCTTTTTTGATCCGGTCCTTGGGAAAATAGGCGGCAGCTTGGGCTCGGAATCTTAAGTGAGGTTCCAGGGTAACTGTTTATTCACATCAGAGGTGAAGGTGAAGGAGGAGCGGGGCGGTGAGAAATAAATGGGCTGAACCTCAGATCAGCCAGTAAGAAAACAAGGTGGGACCTCAGCGCTGCTGTCACGTGACTTTTCACTGTGAATGTGTTTGAATTATTCAAGTCAGGAATGTCAAGCTCAACTTTAAATCTCTCTATCAGGGTAAATGTAAACTGAAAAGCGTGAAGGGGCGTAAAAGCTGAAAGAAAACTGAGTCAATACAGACTGTCCACAGCTAACATCTTCCAACACTGGTGAAAACTCAGTGTTCATTTTCTCCAGAGGCTGTTAGCCTGACGGCGAGCACAGGACATCGATTTCCTGAAGGGTTGAGCTGGAGGATAAATGGCAGGAAGTGGGTATGTGATGGGAGCGTTAATAGCAGGTTATTAATGTCCATCTTTGCAGAAAATGGGCTTCATCTGAGCTCTAATTTTGCCCTGCTTATTTACTTTGATGGATCCATCATACGTACTCTGTTAGTACGCAGCTTCCTCTATATCCATTGAACTCCTTGAGAAGTGTATGTGTGTGTGTATGTTTGTGTGTGTATGTGTTTGTGTGTGTGTGTAGATGTGTGTGTGTAAGAGAGAGCTGAATTTACTCCAGTGCTGTCATTTTTTAGCATCTCTGAATTCTTTAAAATGTGTTCCAAGCTGTTTGTGATATATTAGCATTACAGAATAAACACTCTTTCGTTCTAAAGACAATTAAGCAAATGACAAACCTTTACATTTCAGTGTTGCACAGAGGCACTTAATTAGCCGTCTGCAGTAATTGCCATCCTTAATCCTCCCTCAATCTGTTGTCATGACCACCTTTTACAATCCAGTAAATATAGTGGGCAGAAAAGGATGTGATATAAACAACATTATCATCTCCAAGCAGCTGTTATTACCAGCGCGGCGTAAAAAAAAAAAAAAAAAAAAGACCCCGCTGTACCCTACCTGTCCAGCATTAAAGGGAAAATTAGCAACTAGCTGATTTCCCAGGAGACGTCAAAGAAATGGAGAAACGGTGAAGCCAAAAAGAAGTGACTGTTTGAGGTGGAATCAGTGTCTGCGGGAGAGACCCACGGAGAGAGATTTTATATGCAGCGTCCACAGAATAAAATCAATCTAATCTTCTATGTTTGGCATATTTTAATGATCTGCATACTATTTAATGTAAATGATCTATAACTGCCAATGTCCATCTGGAAATGCTGCAGGCTGGTCACATCCAGAACCATCCACGAACCAGCAACTTCACATCTGTGCTAATTATCAGGAGCTTTTCTTGTATATATATACATATATTTTTTTAAAACAACATTTATTCATTTATTTTTAAACTTAATTGGATACTTGGGAAAACCAGCAGATGGGATTGAACACTGGATTCGGGGTCCTTGGAGCCATGCTGGTTCTCAGAAACTAAATTTCAGTTGCTTTTCCACAAAAATTATTTTTTTTCCTCCCCTGACACGCAGGAGCAAACTCTTCCCATTGCATTTTGAGTGACTTATTGATCCATCAGCTGGAGGTCTGTCTGGCCTGGGGGGCTCGGGCAGCCCTCCCCTGCGCAGCAGCAGTGTGGGCCGATCGAGCTGCAGCTCTTGGTGGCCGTGCTCCAGAAACTCTGCCCTCTGGTTCACTTCCACCTGGAAGCGTCTGTCTGAATGGAGTGTTACTCCACACAGAACGCTCAGTGGTGCGGACACGGAGTCGCTGATCCGCGATTCATCCAGCATTGACCAGTTTCTATGTCAGTAGAGGAAAAACACATAAGTGCGGAGGTTTACATTATTCTGCTTTTGTCACAATTCATTAGAATATTTCTAAATATATATATAAAAAAAAAACAGGAGCGGACTCACCCTTAAATTAGAGGTGCTCATAACTGAATGCAACAAATATTCAAAATCATGAAAAATGTCTTGGGCTTTCTTGAAGTCTATGAAAGGCCTTTGTTTACATGGCATTGTTACAGCGACTAATTATGAATAAACAATGGAGCATTTCAACCTTCATCAGGGAGTAAAACTACTTGTGAGGCAATAAAAAAATGTGGCCTATTGTAGTGGTGTTCCATCACTGAGAATCATCCACCTCTGTCGCAAGGACTCAGAGAGGATGTAGGAGTCAACCAGCCCCTGTAGGGGGGCGATGTTTCGACGGGTGGACCCGCGGAGATTGTAAAGGAACAGTCAATCACTGTAAAACAAACAGAAACATCTAAAAAATAAATCAATACAGAATAAAATAAAATAAACCTGGGGGGGAGACAACCCCAACAAAAATAAAACAGCCTCTCATGAAAAAAAATGGTTGCACAAACATAGAAATATTGACAAAAACAAGGAAAAAAGAAATTCTTCATTCAGGCCAGGGCGTGTGGTAGTCTGTAATTGGTGGATCCAGAAAGCTTCCCAATGATTCAGTATTCTAAGTATATCACCTTTGTGTGTGGGTGGTGGAATGTGGTCAATGCCAAAGCTTCAGCTTTCAGCTGGATGGGTTGCCGTTGTGGAAATCCAAATAATGTTTAGCCATAGGGGAGTTCTCAATTCCAAATATATGACGAAACATCAAGCAGTTTTCGTTTCTGAGCACGCTAACTTTGGCTCTCTGCTGCCCCCTGGATGTTTTGTCCTCCTTATTTAAATACACGTCTGTATTTCTAGCCTCCCTAGAGTGCTACTTCCAACAGAATAGTACGAAATTGAAAAGTTGATACATGCAAACAAACAAACATCAACCTTGACACTCTGCTTGACACTCCTGCCTGATACACAGATCAGCTACACCATCATAAGACCGTGGTCCCGTGAGGTGTTCCGCCAACATCTATCATAAGTAGATGCATATTAAACCCTCGGTTGTTTCCTCGGGAGCATTTAGAACAAACGTGGCAGCAGCATTGCTGTCCAAATGACACATCACTCACACGTCTCATGAGCTTGTGGAGTTAGCATCATTTAAAAACCGTGTTTACCAGAAGTCACCAATGTTGTTCCGGTGCCTTAATGAGTAAACGACAAACAAGGGAGCTGTCAACGGCACAGAGGCAGAGACGACGACAAAGCTGCTGTCACCACAGCAGATTTGTTGGGTTTTTTTTAATTTTTTATTTCACCTCCTTACATGGACACGATGCGCTGACCTGGTCATTATTCGCTGCTCTTTTGTTTGGGATGGGGGGGGATGAAAGGTTAGATCAAGAGAGATATTGGATCAGACTTAGTTTTATTGAGCAGGAAAGTCTGGTAGATGTTCAGTCTGCGGGTCGTTAGATTTCAGTTGTTTGAACTCGGTTTTCCAAACGAATCCCCAGATTTCAAGACAAGACTGCAATGCTGCACACGCAGAATCTGCAAGTTGCTCTTTCTTCTCTCGTACATCAGTGTGTTGTTTTCCTCTACAAAACAAACATTAGAGCCGAGGAATGAGTCCATGCATTTGTTACTTCCTGCCTGGATTATTGTGATTTCAGGACACGCCGAGGACACCAGAGCGTGCACGACCATGAAGGAGATCACATTTATTCAGTACGTGCTCCTCTGCTCTATCTGCCTGTCATGTTAAGAACAGGGAATTAAAATCCTCCTCACACCGATTGAAACTTTTTCAAGACGTTATTTCTTGAAGCCTGACCAGCCCCTCGAACGCGCTTGCCTGCAGAGTGACAGCCGGGCTCTCTCTTTAGAAATTCTCTTAATATCCACTGATAAACAGAAACTCTTTCCTCCGCTGTCCATCTGAAATGCTCACAGTTTCTGCAACAGAGCAAAATCAATCTGCGAATGTCTGTTGCTTCCATGTGGAAGAGTGCAATCCTCACAAATCTCAGTGCCTGCGCAGTACTGAACTTTGAGGATATATTTGATTTATTCTTCAAGGAATGCAATATCAGTATAATAGGAAAGAACACACAGAAACCTGTGATCCAAATAAACACAGACTCACCTTGATTGTGTGTAGCTCAAATCTACCCACATCATTCCTCATATAGAATATAAACAGCTGCAGTGAAAGAGGAGAATAAAAGGGGGTGAAAAAAAAAACAAACAAAAAAAAAAAAACGTTGTTTAGCGTGGCTTCAACCCCTCTTCCAGAGAATGAAGCTGCTCCGACAAATTGGTTTCCAAAGGAATAAAATGCACGGTGCACCTCGCTGCACCGCTCAGGATCGCTCACTCGTAGAATACAGCCCCATGATTAATAACCTCACAACCTCAAACCTTTTTCCAGCTGCTTACTTGTGCACCGCCATTAAACGGAGCTTCAGACGTTTGGCTTCACAAAAATTCCAGGCGAGACCATTGACTCAGACTTTTATATGTCCGCTATCTGTAGTGTTACTTTACAAATGAGCATTTTTGTTCTCGTTATCAAGATCGGGTAATGGCAATATTTTTCTTTCCCTTATTCACTCCGTTCTGTTATCATTTAATTCAAATCTGGATGTGATCAACAACTCTAATTAGGCTGTAATTCAATATTATCTCCATAAGAGATGTAACTGTTATAAGTTTGCATAAATCCAAAGCACACTTGGACGGACGGTTTTTGAATTTTAAACACTTTTGACCATCAGTCATGTGAACAGTTACACAACTGCAACCTCAATTACTGTGTTTTGCTTTTTTTGTTTTTTTAACTGCCACACACAAATGTCAAAATAAAAACTTCTACAGACAAAACTTTTTAAATGTCAGGCAAAAAAAAGAAAAAAGAGAGAAAAAGCTCCCTAAATGCAGCACATTGACCATTCAAACAGCTGACGATAAAAAAAAAAAAAAAAAAGTGTTTGACCCAAATGCATCCGTGCAAATACGGTTAGCTTCCGATTTGCTGTGAAATACAAGCGCCCATCGCTGCTGGTGATGTTTTACCACGTTATAATTCACAGCTATTGTGACATGGTGACTTGAATCTCAGACACTTCACCCTCTCTGGGGAAATACTGTTGCTAGGGGCTTTCAGCATGTAGATAACCAGAGCCTTTATCCTGCCAAGCATGCAGTCCTTCTGTGGGGTAACAGGGGTCTCGAGCTCTGAATAAAATGCCTTATATTCCTGGGCTTCCTTACAGAAACAATTGTACCCGCACAGTTCACCCACGGGGGAGGAAATAGTCATCTCCTGACTCACTGGAGCCCCTGAAATTGCACCGATTCCAAAAAGGTACATCCTATACGGGGTTCCAACTTCATTACTTCCACCTCGGACGGTCTGTCACAGCGGCGCCGCAAAGAAGGAAGCATTTTGTGGCGTGTAATGGTCCTGGTATTTAGAACTGGGTCAGAGAGGAATTAATAACGGGTTGAATTCATTTGGCTATGCTCGTGGCCTCCCAGGTAACCGGCTGATTCAGACCTACTGAGTCTGGCACACGTGGACGTGTCCTGGCGGCGGCTCGCCGAAGGTCAGCCAACGGCGGCTCAATCACCCTCGTCACGTTTGTCTGGATTATCTGATGCAGCCTTGGACAGATTTAGCGCGATGATAAATATTTAGGGACATGATTTCAGACACGGAGAGACCGGGCCTGGACAGGTCAGCTCAGGACGGAGGCGTGGACACGGATGGAGCAGATGGAGAAACCAAGGATAAGATGATCAGATCAAATCCACACATGGTATAGCAACAAGGGGAACTTAACCCCCCCCCTCCTCCTCCTCCTCTGGTTGATTAGTCTGACAGGAGCGAGCAGACTGAATGTCAAACACTCTCACATCCATCTGAGGGACCGCAGCCTGTTTCCTGCAGACTGTCGTGATGAAATCCAGCAGACTGATGTGCCCGTCACCGCTGAAGCCCTCATATGAGCCTTCCAGACTGACAGAAGGCAGCTTAATCCCCTCTCCCACTGAAAAAGCTCACTCTGGTCCAACACTCACCTCCCCGTGACTAAGTGAAATCTAATTTTTTTTTCATTTGAAGAAAAGCTCTTAACAGATCCGCCATTACCAGTCGGAGCGAAACTTAGAACATTCCTGACGTTAATAGAAATGTTATTCTTTAGCTTCGGCTCTTGTATCCGTTGGGCATGAATTTCAATTTGACATCATTCTTTATTAAAGGCACTGGCTGAGCGATACGATAAGGACGTTTGTGAAAGAATGTGCTACATACATTAACTTTTCTTTTGGAGTCTGAACTAGATTTCTGCTCTCGTTTTAGTCACAGCTTAACTCTTTAGCTCCTCTTTGATATGGTACCAGACACTTGTGAGTGTGAGTCTATGTGCAGTTTTAGTGTAATTGCTTTTGCACAATAACACGGGTTCAGATCTCTTTCAAACTCTGCCTCGCGGGGCTTTTCTTTCGTTGTTTGTTCAGCACTTTCATTGTTTGTGTCATTGTTTTGGGAAAAAAGATATTTGTAAGTCTGAGAAATGCTGAAATCAAAACGAAATACGGATGTGTCCTGGAGTGACGTTGGCCTCTGTTCTGTGTGAAACCCGATTCGTTTTGACACTATCGCTAAGTCTGAAGTTCGTCACTAAGCATTTTCAATTATCCGCCGAAAGCCGACAACAAATGTAATTTTTTTTCTTTTGGCGAATGGCGGAACGTTCGTTCCCTCGTGTTATCATCCTCCTGCGTTTTGGACTCCGTCAGAAACGTGTCAGCTGACAGCGGACTCCCGGAGAGACCAACAGCTTGCCCGAGTGACTGTCGAAGGAAGAACGCGCGACTCGCCGCCGATCGAAACTGTCAGTCCGTCCAAAATGCGAGCTGCATATGGAGGGCTGGGCGGAGGCAGATGCCTGGGCGAAGCCCGCGTGGCTCGCGCGTCGAGACGAGCCACGCGGCAGCCGAGAGTTGGCCTGGTTCGGGTTAACGGATCTGACAGCGCCAGCGTGGAAATGTAACGAAATTAGTTCTATCCGCAGTCGTGAGCGAAATCATCAAGACAAGTGTGTCGCCATTACATTTCCCCCTCAAATGACAGAGTGTGGCGGGGCACCAACGAACGCGCACGCGGTAGATCTCACCCTTGGATTTTAAGCCGCATCAGAGCGAGAACGCAGGACAATAGAAGCACAAAGTGAAAGTGAAAGTGGATGTAAACAGCGGGGAAATGACACCTAATGTGTGGCGGGCAAACAAAGCTGTAATGAGAACGCGGGGGGTGGAAAGTAGATGTACGCCCGAGTGTTTTCATATTTGAGGCCGTAGATTTCTTCGGGTGGGGAGGTTGATGGACTGACGGCTGAGGCCTGTTTGTGATGCGTGATAGGCAGGCGGCCCAATGAACGGGCTCTGAATGGCAGCGCCGGCGCGTAAGAGGGGGGAAAAAACGGGTTCCGCGAACAACGGCCTCGCTCCCGTCTGTTTTGCCGAAGAATCGCTCTCGTTCAGTGCGTCTCGCGTGCCTCCGCGATAGCGCCACGGATCGTAACACGGGGCTGAAGTGGTCTTCCCCCGTCGCGCGTCTTTCGCCCGTCGCTTTTCTTTATCGGCTCTAACGGTGCGATCGCGTCGCACGTTGAAGCCGCGGCAGTCCAGTTTCCAGGAAGGCTGAGCCGCCGGGGCGAACCGTCTGAAGGCCGCACGTTTGCCGACATGCCAACTGTTACGATCGGGAGTGGCCGTTGGAAGATCATCATTCCCCCGCGCAGCCGTTGAACCTCAAGCTGAGGCTCAGGGTGAGACGGCGTTTGTCATCCGGGACCAGAGCGCCCGCGCCGGGGTTCCACAGGAACTGCTCAGTTCGCGAGCCAACCCTCGTTCATAAAAACCGTCGGACCGGTGTAGTGGTGGAATTTTGAGAGGGGGGAATTTGTTGCTTGCTTGCATATCCTGGTCTGTGTGTGTCTGTGTGTGTGTGTGTGTGAGTGCGCTTTGTATCAGTGTGAGCATTATGACTCTTTGTGAGCTTCTCCCGTGGACTGAACCACAATCTGCATGATCTGGGGGACTTTTGCCCTCCTTCAGATGTCTGAAAGTCTTCTCTGGAAAAAAAAAAAAGTACATCAACCACCTATGACCTGCTGTCTGCGACTAAATGCCCCAACCCCCCCCCCCCCGAGGCAGCCATTATCAACGGTTCACTATCCACACAGCTCACATGGAGATAAAGTAATAAATTGTCCTATTGTCCTGGCCGTGTGGGATGTCACTGTAATGGATGGCCCTCGATGAATCTTTCTCCATCTCCTTTGGAGAAAATTGAGTGTTGCATTCAGTCTGCACGGAGGCATTGTCCTGTTTAACGCTGCAGCGGGTCGCCGCCGCACCACTCGCGGTAAATAAGCTGAGGCTTGATCCGCCGCTGGCTTCGGCGACTGGAGTCGCTCAGCGAAAAGGCGGCGGCGCGGGGGCCTCCGCTCTGGGAGGACCGGCGTCTCCGCCGCAGACCTGAGCGGGCGGGGGCGGGGGCTGGGGGGGGGGGAATGCCCACCGTGGCTGTCAGTCTTCTTTTCTCCGTGACGCTAAACCCCTCGCAAAAGTGCCACCTGTCAAAAACGGTCGATCTCCGACGCGGGGGCGGGAAGTGAGCGGAAATCCCCTCAGATTACCGCGTTGGCCTGGGCGCGCGACGCCCCCGCCATGTCTGCCCCCCCCCCGCCTCGTTAGGCCGATTGGACGCTAAAGAGATGCTCTGTGCATACACTCGTCCTCGACAACAACATCGCCGTGACCTTATCAAAGATTCCTTTAGGAAAGCAGAAAGTTTCTGCAAAAAGAAATAAGTGAATCCAGCATGAAGTGGATGCACACAAGAGGCTCTTTCTTTTTGTTTCTTTCATCATTTGATCAAACACCTGAAATCTATTTCACCTCTTTGACACAGAGTTGCTGCTAATGTTACTGATTAGAGGGAACATTTTTGGTAGAAGATATCTATCTATCTATCTATCTATCTATCTATCTATCTATCTATCTATCTATCTATCTATAGTATATATATATATACATTTTTTTTTTTTTTTTTTTTTGCAGTGCAGTGTTTTCCTGATGTGGATGATGTGTTTGTGTGCCTTGCAGGTGTTTTAATGGCAGCCTATGTCTCTCCATCTTCCGAGACAAAGGCCGTATTGACAGAAGCGTTGTACAAGTTGGCCATTTATGAGGAGGAATGCGACGAGGGAGAGAATGACCTGACCCGGCCGCCGCAGCGCGCTGCTTTGTACAGCTCAGCGTGAAAACAACCAAGATGGGCGCGCAGGAGCGTGCGCGGGGAGGAGCTCGGGCCGTTGGTGAAATCTGTTTGTCGACACGGAAGCTCATTAGACCGATATTAGGACGATGACTCATGAACAAGGAAACAGACCCATAAACAGGTTAAGAACTCAAGCATTTCAACCAAACTGGTCTTTATATATCACAGTCTCATGAGTTACTGTATATGAATTGTAGAAAGAATTATTTAAAAAATTGTTTTAAATAGTATAAGTAGATGAAATTCATTGGAATGCCAAGAACACCGCTTGTTTTAGAATCTGCTACCTCTCACAGCGTGTAATGATTCTCAGGTCTTAATTTAACCGCAGATGTGGGAAGCCTGCAGGAATGCTCGTTCCCACAATGACGGAAAGGAACTGTAAATAATTCATTTGTACTTGTGCAGCAGGGTCCTGCTAGCGTACATTCACTAAACCAGTCTGGTTTTATATTTCATCAGTGTGCACGATTCCGTTTCCTGATGATAAATGCTGCAACTCTTGTTTTTCGCAGCAACGGCTGCAAACGCAACAGCGCAGACAAACATGCTCCTGCGGCAGAATGATCAGACTCTTGATTCACGGTGACACCACACTGCTTGTTGGCTCACACTGAAAACGTTTTTTTTTTTTTTTTTTTCTGGGCAGACGTTTCACTTTCTTTGATCCCCAAAGGTGAAGTTGAGGCTGGTTCTCTTGGTTCTTGCAGCTCTCTAAAGTGGAACAGCTACTGCTGCACACGCCTTGCTTAGCACTCGGTGATGGTCAAATGTTTCTTCTCAAACCTCCGTGAGCAAGCAGACAGAGGTTGGAGCCACATGAGGAAGGGATATCTCCATCCTAACAAGACTGTCCTCCAATCAAATGACACTGGTCAGCGAAAGAGATGGATATTCAGCAGTCCTGGGATGGAAGAATAAGTACTTTAAGGGATGGAACATCATTTCAGAGAGAGAACATACCTTGAAGGAAGATGTGTTATCTTCTGCTGTAATATAATAACAGCTGTTTGAATTATATAAGATTAAGGATTAGGACATTGAAAAAACTATTTAAAAATTCCCTCTGCTCTTGTTTGCCTCAGCATTCCATTTCTTTCCCGATCTTTATGTCATGTTCATGCAAATGAGAATAACCGGCAGTAACCTGGCAGGGACTAGATAAAGACGCACCCCCCGATGATACCCGTCTGTGGATAAGGGGCTACGGCAACTGCTTGGAGTGGGGATGAGTCAGAACTTCGCTTCACTGATCAACACCCCCGCCATGGGCCCCTGGCACAACTTGACACGCACACACGCCCCTGTGTCAAACTGTCAGAAACAAATGAGGTGAAGTGGGAGGAACGTTCAGCTTCCCCTCACCGTGGGTACGAGTAAGGGTCTTGACCGCAGCCGGCTCTACGGCGCCATTTGAATTTATCGATTCAAGTACCTTCTGAAATGAGCTGCTGCAGTATATGAATCATATATAATTATTCCAAAAGACTGACTGACATTTTGGAGATTCACTCCATTCTTCCCTTTGCCTAAATCTGGAGCTTTGACCCCTTTTTCGGGGTCTCCCCTCAGTTTTTATATTTCCAGGATCCACCCTGAAAAGCTTAACCTCATTCAGGCGGCCAAAAAATTCAAATGCAGCAAACTGTAGAAATTATTTTTTACACTTCTACGAGGATCACAACATGTTCACATAATGAGTGTTTTATTCACAGTGAGTTTGTAATATCAGCTTGTATATTGTGATAATGAGTGTAAATTATATTTGCACTTTCTCTGCGCTCATTTTTAACATGATCATCTGCCTAAATTAGATTATTTTCCTCAACATCAAAGGATCTGTTCAGGAATAATAAGTTTTCCTTTGGCTGAAAAAACTTCAAACTCTCAAGCACGCATTCGAGCCACAGTAATTGCAGACGTATGCCTCTCGGGAGAATGAGAGCGCAATTTGCAGCAACACGGAGATTAACACTTATAATTTTAGCATGACCAATTTCATCCACTCTGAACTGTGACATTACGGCTGCCAAATGTTTTCCTTGAGCTCTTTTGCAAAAGAGCATCCGCTAATGTTGACAAAATGAGCCATTTTCTGCCATTACAGCTGTTCCACAGTGCAGTTTTAGGAGCTGCGGTGCCTGAACGCAACGTGGAAATGGAAACCAACTCTAATGAAATGCTCCAAAAGGTAAAATCTTTTGTCGCCATCACAATTATCTGGAAGCTGCACTCTTGAAACGCAGCTGATGCTCCAAAGAAAAAAGAAAGTCAGTGGATTTACCTCTACTTAACACACAGGGAAACAAAGAAAAGCGGTGGAGGAAGCCCGCCAATATGTTGAGATTGCTGTCATGATTTTCATAATCCACTGCATCAATGTTTTCACTGGCAGAAGTGCTGTCAGCACACCTTGATGTGTTTATGCCAACCTAATGAAAGAAGTGGAACCCAGTGAGGATGGGATGAAAGCTGCTTCAGAAAAGTCCAATTAAAATATGTATGTCTTTGAAAGTACGCCTGCCTTTCATCACATCTGATTCATTAAAACAGCCCTTTCGCCGGCTTGTGGACTCATTTCCTTTCAACCTCAGACCAATTATGCTGTATTTTTCTCACTTGCTGCCTTTTTCCAGTTCTTTCAGCATACATACATATTTATGTGTACATAAAAGCAGTGATATTTTCCCCATAGAGCCATGCTGTATTTATAGATTTAAGTTCTGTTTAAGTTTCTCTTGATTTCTGACCCTCCTCTTTGATTTGAAGTCAGCACTTCCCAGATTTCTGCAGAAATGCTTCGTTGACCTGATAACAAAAAAGCAGAGATTAATTTCAACCCAAAGATTAGAAACATCTGAAGCCCTTCTGCCCATTTCTTCGGTGCAGCTTTCATCAGCCGAATCAAATTTCCAAACCCTGCAGTGCAGGTCTTTGTACCAATTCAACAGCTTCTAATATCTGCAGCTCAGCCACTCGGACACATGCTGGAATCCGAGCTTCAACACTTGCACTTCTGTAGATTAGCGTCCGTTCAGTTGCACTGCTCACCTGTTGATAACAATAAATGCTCTTCCTTCCGGTACTTAATAAGGGAAACAGATGAATCTTGAGTAAAGCTTTACACACAGTCTGAGGAAGCACAAACACCCTGCAAAAAAAAGAGAAAATGCCCCTGAAACATGAAAAAAGGTTACGTTTGACCTTCTGACCATCTGCCTTCAACAGACATTTGGCTATTGGCAGTAGATTTATCATCGCGCAGAATTCTCTGGGAGATTTCCACACTGCATTTCCTGCTAATAAACTGTTCCGAATCTTCAAGCCTCGTCGGATGAGGAGTGATTCACTGAGAAAGAGCGATACACGCGAGAAAGGGCCCCATTTCAAGGATTTTTTTTGCACCTAACCAAAAAAAATAGCAGGTAACCAGCAGAGGACATTAAATATTAAAATATTTCATTGTGTGTCAGCGTTGTGCATGATCATGGTCAGTGTCTGATGAACTATGAGGTGATGTTTGCTGCTATTTTTCCTGCCCTCATCCTTACCAGCCACTTCATGCGGAAAACCAGCCTGGCTGATTACACTAGATGAGTACATCACTGGAGCTCAGCAGGCAGTAGGCAGTGAAACCGTCACACAGACACCACCGCAGACACTTCCCGGCTCACCTCAGGATACAACTAAGTGAGGAAAATGGCAATAAATGGGAGAGAGAGAGACAAAGAATCAGAGACAATGCATCGGGTCGCCGCCGTCATTCGCCGTGTTGCCCCGGGGTCCCAGAGATGCTGCGCTGAAACCAAACAGTGATAAATAATTGTACGGTTTTAAATGCAAAGCTCCCCCATAGGGCCATTTGGCAGCGACGCATGTAAGAGGATTTCTATACGTCTGCTTTAGATGCCAGCAGATGGGCGTGCCAAACTGCATGGTTCAGTTAGAGAGTAGACGTAAAACCCTGGAACAAGAAGCAATTTATTCCACTCAAAGGTGCAGCCGTTTAACAAGGACGGGTTTGCTGTAGGCGTCAGTTCATCAAACACATCTCTGTCAAATGATTGCCACTTTTCATTGAATTAATTACAGGGTAGCTGTGATTTAACCATGATTAATCACGATTTGAAAGCTCCCAATGAATTCCCATTTGTTGTGAGAATGGAATGATAAGGTGTGTCTGTACGGTTAGCCAGCTTCAGAACACCAGCACTTCAAGCCTCACCTAATTCTGACAACCCTAATTTATATTAAGTGTTACTTCAAGACCAAACAACTGTCTTCTGAGGAAACAGATTGCACTTTGAACACATTAAAGTCTACATTAATCAGTAAAAATCTCAAATTTGGGGGCAACATTGAAAACCAACGTATGATGAAACCACATGCCCCCAAACAAGTGTAAAAAAAAAAAAAAAAAATCAAAACTACGCTGCAGTTCAGATGATTGATCTTTTTCTCTGAGCTCCCTCAGTTCTACCTGCAGCAGGAGAAAGTTTTTCATCCGTGGAAAAAAGTAAACTTTTGTATCATTAAAATGCACGTCCTGGGTTATGGGAGGACTGTTTAGTAGATAATGATGAGGTGCTGGAAAACAGAGTTGAAAAGTCTTCATCTGAAGTGTACTGATTATTAATGGCCAACTAGAACCACAGAAGGATGCATCCAATAAATATTGTATATAATATAACAATTATGAACAACATGTTATCTGACCAAACAAAAAGAATGGATTATAAATTAAGAACAGTAAAGTGTGCCAGTAAAACAGTGTTTTGACTTCAATGACTCTAAATGTTCTCCGTCCAATAGAAGAAGCCTGCCAACTTAAGCTGCTTGGTATTTGTCAGCGTGAGCAGCACCTTTCATATCACAGTGTTGGCTGTCTGTCAGTTATCATTTTAAAAATATGACTACAGCTCAAAGGTTTAGACTCATCGGTCTGTGTTAAATTCAGATCCGTCAGCCTGCACGCACTGTTTCTGAGCCCAGATGCACTTAAAGAAAATAAACAACCGCAGAGAAACGTGGACGGACTGAAATGTAACGCAGGGAAGAGGAAAAGACGCCGAGAATGACAGTGGAAAATAGAGAGAGGATTAAAAGTAATAAATTCAGTCTGCAAGCGCCCACAAAATTCAGCCTGAGCAGTTGCATTTCAAAGCCTGAGGAAATTGATTAATGCATTCTCTTTGAAGGCTGGTAACCTGGACAATTTGTGCAGCCTTTCACTTTTAAATACAGGCCTGTATCGGAAGAGGATCGTCATGAAGACTGAGCAAGCAAGGGTGTGCTCAGCATATGGCACACCATCGTACAAAGCTGGGGGCAACAGCGAAGCATATGTGCCTGAGCCTTTACACGCACTGAAATAATCTCTGAAAATGCACATAAATTAAAAGAAAAGCCTGGTGTATTAAACATTTCTTTGAAATGAATGAGGTAATAAATCCCTTAATAACAAATATTAAAGTCATTATACGTGAAATTAATATGGTGGATACGCTGCATCTGCTTATCAGTTCTGGTTTGTCTTCATGAGCTTTGGAACCCCCCCCCAACCCAGAAACTGTCGGGCTGCTGTTCTGTTATCGTAAAAATGGCCCGGCCGCGGCTCAGGGTCACCGACTGGATAATGAATAATGACTGATGTTAATAATTGAGCATGATTGAACTTTACAGTCTTCCAGTGACTTTCCAGCAAAAGAGAAGCCGTCTCTTTTACCTGCTGTCTACTGTGTGTGTGTGTGTGATGGGGAGAGTAACAGGAATCCCGTCTGCCTACCCTGGCCCAGTCCAAGATCAGCTTCATGACGCGGTAAACGTGCATGCTGGCACGTGTGCCGCCTTCCAGAGCGCCCTGCTGGCCGGTCTTTTGTCCCCGACAGTGGAGCAGGGTTCCCAGGACTGGACGCAGCCTGCGCCAATCCCCAGAGTGGATCCAAGACAAAATGGCGGGTGGATCCGGTTGTCCATGCCTCATGCCTCTTATCAGGAATCTGTCAGGAGGCTTTCTGCCACGCTTAACACTTCCTTCTGCTGCAGACACGGACAGGGTTTTATTAACACGCTCTCGGTGCCCTGCACACCGTGACATTGAGATACTTTTCTTAGAATCATATATGGTATTTGGTATTTTAGAACCAAAAACAGCTTTATTAGTGTGTCCTCCTCTGGTTCCCTGAATCCAGGTTACACACCTTGAGGCTCGCATACCACACACCTACGCACACACATCCACACACACCCACACACACACCCACACACACACACACACACCCACACACACACTCACCCACACACACACACACACACCCACACACACAGGTACAGTGTGTTCCATCCCCACACCTGAAGCTTTTTGTGTCTCTGTATGACTCACTGATGATCCAGCACCATTGGCTTGTCTTATGTAATCCTGAAATAGTGAGGCCGTTTCTAAAATATAGACATAAGACAACTGCAATTTTATTTTTTCAGTATTTACTGCAGCTCTCCATAATGAAGAGGATTTGATTGATATGATATGACCAACTCCGACTGAACAATCATGATAGTTGCGCTTATTAATGATGCTGTAAGAAATATTTGCCGGGGCTGTCTCTGCAAAGAAACAAGTCATTTTCTTTGAGGTGTGAGTTAAATAGCCGTTCCCGGAATCCACGTATTGAGCCTCAAAAATAACAACTCGGAATGCATGCAGCCAAGCTTCGGGGCCATCTTTTGTAGATGATGGGCATTTAGTTTTTTGTCATTGGGTTATTTTCAACTCGATAAGTCACAAAGCAGTCCAGGAGCATAGTCAGCGTTTAGGTGGTGAAGGTGAGGTGTTGTATTACCTCCCCTGCAGAAAGCGCGGGCTGTGGCAGGTTCTAGATCATGAAGACTCTTGGTGTTATTTCATAGAGAGTGATGAGACAAAGGGGCTTGCTCATGTGTGAACACACTTCTGGCAGTAATCACTACTCGGGCCCTTCCGCACACCGCGTATAAACAACGTCGGTGCGGAAAGATGCTTAGAGAGGCAGGAAAGCAGAAGTTAAGCACAAATGCTGGTGCAGGAGGCAGCGGCCGAGTCAGGAGACTCCTGGGCTTTATGTTGATTCATTACTCTATTAGCCCTTGTGACAGAGATAAGGACCAGCATGTTTCAAAATGATAGCTGACCTCTGCATTTTACCCAGCCCTCCGCCGTCTCGCCCACAGCAGCCTCCGCTTTTCAAAAACACATGCTTGCACGCGAGGGTACACACTGGTAAACCAACTCCGACGCCCCCGCTCAGAATAAAAGCCACTGTAAGTAAATAAATAAATAAACAAAACACACCAACCCCATGCTCAGTCAAAAGCTAAATACTTCAACTCTCTTGAGGTACCTTATCGACATGTTCTACCAAATTCGCATCATCTGAATTTACGCATTAGTAATCTGCCAATCATGATCTAGGAGCAGCTGACCTCAACTACAGCTGCCACAGCATGGATGGCAACGCTACGTGGACCTGATGATCACCTCTTGTACAACCATAAATGCAGCTTTTCTCCAGGCGAAGAATGTGAAAGATGTGGCCTCATCAGCTAATTCTCGAATTCCAGAGCTACAGACGTTGAAGGTGATACCAGTGTGAAGAGCCCCAGAGGGTATATTCATATTTGAAGCACTTTCTTAAAGGCACAGTTTCAGTCTACCTCTTCACAAATAATAACTTCGAATGGAACTACGCTGCAATTGTGAAAACCGGCCACCAGTCAGAGCGAAACTGAGATTGGCGGAGATTGATCACACTAAACACCAGTCTTGTCACATAATTTAATTAAAAAGCTTTGGTGGCGTCACGTTGAGAATATGAATCACCACATGGTTTAGATGAAACAGATCCACCTCTAAAGCCTTCAAATAAACCGGTTTATTTATGATGCAAGGTTCATCCAACAGCCCCCACAGCAGTCACGCTGGACACTTTGATCCCAGCGTTTTGTCTGGTTTATGATCATTCAGCATCACAACGTTCACTAAGTGAGACAGTTTGTATCCTGTATGTTCATTTGCAAACTTTTTTAAAAGATTTGAACTTACAACATGTTGCACTTGTGGCAGCAATGTCCTTTTTCCAATTCTTTATTGTCCTCCTCCATTCTCCTTTCACCGAGAAGTTTGTCTCATCCATCTGGAGTTGTCACACACACACCTCTGCTCCTCTGGAGGAACTCTCGGCCTCACTGGAGTTTCCGCAGTTTATGAGATCATACAGTTTTGTGGGGTGTTTTCAGTTTTTTTTTTTCTCCCCTCCTCCAAAAAAAAGCTCTCTCATGAGAAATTTCTTTGAGTCCAGGTCTTTTCTTGTCAGCTTTCATGTCTTTTCCTCATTTACAACTCCCAGGAGCTTCAGGAAGATGAATGGGAGTAAACACAGGAAGAAGGTAGCAGACATTTTGCAGTCTCGGCCTTTTAACTGTTCCACGGCAAGCTTAGATTCTGGTAAATAAAGGATATAGTTTCTCAAAACTAAAGTGGAGGCTGCTGTGTTCAGTTTTACAACTGCTGACATAAGTAAGTTATTTCATCTCAAAGCACAGCTCCCAGATGTCGCCCTGGGGAATGCTAACATCTTAACTTTTAAAGTAGAAATCATGTTTGCATCAACCCTGTTTATAAGGATGGCTGCTCTTTAAATTGGGCTATAAATGATAGAAAAAACAGAATATATCTGTTTAAAACTGTCAAAGCATTAAAACAAATTCCCATCAACAAATTGATTCACTCTTAAATTCCCCAACAATCAGGCATCGTTCCATGTGCAAGAAAATAAAACTAGATCCTTTATTGATTAAAGCTAATAGCCATTATTGGTTTTAAAGTTCAAGAGGATGTGGTAAGTGCAGAGACAGTAGGAGCATGTGGTGAGGCGTGGGCGCAAACTTCATGTGTGAGCATGTGCATGTGCTCATTTTAAAGATAAACTGTCATGTAATTTCCCCTTCATAGGAGTGTCCCAATCAATCAATAACAAAGTTGTGTGGTGTAATTAAATAGCAGCGGAAAAAGAGTTTGTGGCAAACTATCATTCGAAGGCGTGTGAGAGTACATTTTGACAGCTACAGTGGTAAACTAATTGATTAAGACCACTGAGGTGCTGTACATATCTAGACAGATATTTCTGTCTCTGCTCTCCCTGCAGATCTGCAGAATCTTTCTCATTAAAACTGCACCGCGCTCTCAGCTGCACACCTTTCAAGGCCTTAAATGTTTCAAAAAAGATTTGCACCGGTGGTGAAAGAGCCGAGCAGAAAAACCCGACTGATCTCTTATCTGCTTTCTGCTGCATTTCAGCCAGTCACAAGTTCTGAAGTTTTGTGGAGGAGTTTTGCTGCACTAACTGGATCTGCACCTGAAACAAACCTCAAGGCCTTGACTTCATGAACGGAGCGAATTGACTTTATCTCCATTCAGAATGTGCAGCCTTGACTGCTACAGTGTCCCGCAGTCATTTATAGATAAGAGTTTTATACATTGGCCACAGGAAATGGTTGTATCTGATGGGCACCCCAAACGGGTCACCTCAGCTGTGTTTAAAATAAGTCAATTGCAGCAAGCAGCTTGTTGTTGCCGTGGTCAGGTACGTGAACGCCTGCTGCAAAAGATAAATCAAACATCTGCAGTTCTGTTCTAATGAAGCTTGCACACAAAAAAAGCCTGCAGGCCCGACACGCACGTGCCCAAATAATTAAAATGATACCGTGGCTGTGTTGACTGGAGAAAGAACAGAATTACCATAATAGCAGCATTTGAGTTCATCGAAGATGAATTTTTGATACTGCGAATTATAAATCCAGAATTAGTTGTCAGACCTGTTAGCATTTTTATTAGCTGCGGTCAGAATCGGGCCTTATTGGCTGCGGCTTCAGCTCGATACTGAAAGTATGTTGATCACATGCACACTGTGAGCTTTGGAGAAAAGTACAGGGATAGTCAGTCACTGGTGTTTCGCAAAACTCCGAGCTCGACACCTCCTCACTGTTTTTATGCGGCGTGATAATGTTGAAAACTGCCTGACCCCTTTTTCATTGATTTTAAATTCTCTTTTCATTCAGACATTAATGGGGTCAGCACTTGAAACCCAGCATCTTGAATTGATTGCGGCCATCATAACAATTGGTGTTGCACTTCAGAGAACAATCCGCGGATAAAAATCCCGCTTGAAGACAAAAATGCTGTTTAATTTGGAGAGAGACGTGAGGCACCTCGTACCAGGGCTCTACATTATGCAGCATGCAGGGCTTCAACCAGGTGTCTGGCCCACACAGTCGCCTTGATCCGAGGGGTTGAGCTTGATGGACAGCCTCTTAAACCACTTCACTGGTCTCTCCCACACACTTTGTATTAAATGTTAATACGCACCTAATTGGATAATAGTATAGTAGACCCAATAATCAAAGGCACCCATTAGTCTGCAGATTACATTGTCCTCCATGAGTCACTTACAGGCGTGTAAATGGTCCTTTTTCTTGGATTTGATGTGTTGTGTTGATGTAGCCTTTAATACTGAAGGCTTTTGAGTCTGCTGAAAAGGCTTAGAATTAGACTTCTTCATCCCTTTATCCGTGGGGGATAGCAGTCTAAGCAAAGATGCCCAGACTTCCCTCTCCCCGGAAACTTCCTCCAGCTCTTCTGGGAGGATTCCAAGACACCCCTCATTATACACAACAAGCAAATATGCTGCTGTTGACCAGTAAGACAGCGGCCAGGGGCCAGGTAAGGTCATCTGTGAGAAGCCCCTTCAGGCACTTTGCACACCTCCAGGAGGCGCGTGGCCGGGCCGCTTCTTCCTGAAGCCAACTTGGTCTTTTTTTCCACATCCAGGTTCAGACTGTTGCGAAGGAGACGCTGTCCTCAGTAGAGCACTGAGGCAAAGCGGGAGGGGACAAACATGCGAGGTGTCTGGAGGTGATGTTCTCCTTTACCAGCCTCCCGAAGCACTCCATCATCATGGGAGTGAGGGACAAACCAGTAATCACATTTTTTTAGGCTCTGGGAAGATGGTATCATTCTTAAAGCATAATGGGACTGCGGCTCGGTCCAGCAAGCTCCGTTAGAACATTAGCCAGATGGTCTGCACATTCCCTGAACGTCTGCCCAGGTATGCTCTCCGGGCCTGGCCCTTCTGTGAGTTGACTCAGAGTCCTCTGGACCTGAGCCGTGTCAGGGCTGAGTGCCTTGGAGACCATCTTTCTCTGCCGCAGCGCTCTTTAGTGCCTCTAAGCAACCCAAACAAAACAGACACAAGGATGTACTTAAAAAGCAGGGATGCTAATCAGATTTAACAGCAGTCTGCTTCATTATGGGTTTGTTTAGAATGCACTCAGTGCATTGACACTTTTCCCATTCAAAATAAAGGTTCTTTGTCGGCGTTGAGGTAACACATTTGACACAACAAAAATCTTTGGCAGGCTCAGCCGATGTGTCATTGCACAACAAAAATACTAATGGATGATTCAAATTGTTGTGAGAAAGATGGACCATGCATGTAAATTAGGACACAGACTGGGTGAATCTCAAAATCTTTCATTTAAGCATAAAAGTATTAATTTGTATCATTACGCTCCAAATGGCTAAAAAGGGATTGAGCAGATTTGTGATTGTTTATGAGCCCTAAAATCTTTGCGTGACCTGTCAAAGTCAACATTGGACCAGCCTGCCCGTTTGGAAGTGAGGAGAGGCAAAAAAGCCAGCTGATTAAAATTTAAAATGTGTACGACTTTGTCGCACAGAGCACTGAGACAAAAACAACGGTCTTAATCTGGGTGATTCCACTGTGCAACATTAAGAATCAAATAAGTCATCGTTATGGTGTCGCTGAGGGTGAAAAACAGTGAGAAAAGTGGCCTGGGGACATGGAAACTGCTCTGCCAGTGAATGTGGAACTATAACAGGAGGCTGCGTCTGCTCCTTTTGTGAGCCTTTTGTTTCCCGAGATGGTCTGTTGACCGCATCATCTTTAGCATCCCGCAGCACTCCGGCATTTACAACACTCAAGCCAACGACAATAAGCTGTGAGGTTAACAATTTCTGAATTGCACCTTTAATAAATCCAAACACTGGGGCCATGTGTCAGCGACTGAGGCATTGCAGTATTTCAGCTGCGCTTTTGCAACCAAACGTGGAGCTCCTATTTCCTTCCTCCAAATGGAATGTAACTTTAACCATCTACATGACTTCCTCTTTGTATCTTCAGCTCTGTTCATGTTGCTCTCTAGCATTGGGGCTGTCAGTCTGACCACATCTATATCTGGTGGTGGTGAACACACACACACACACACACACACACACACACACACAAGATATCAAACGTGTGTTGACTGAATGTGTCGACTGGGAGATTATCACATGGAATTAAAATGTTATGCCTGTATACAGACTGGAAATTGGGTTTTCTTATGAACAAAATGCATTTGTGAGTATTCTGTCTAAATATAACGATCTGCAGGACACTGTAATAGCCAAATTGCTTCATAAAGGTTTTGAAGCAATTTGTGGCAGGAAACATGTAGCTGCGACACATTTACTTCCTCAAATGATGAACAGAACTTTGAAGTTTCCAGTTGCCCATGTCCTTTTATGATTTGAATGCTAAAAGTCACAATATAGATGGAATTTTACACGTTTCCAAGATAATGATGTCAGGTCCGTGATGCCCGGTATACAGGGGCACGCCGTGACAGTCCCGGTTTTTGTTTCTTTGAGAAAGCCTCCACACGCGGCTCTGCCACTGGATATCATGGCTGCCCTGTTAAAGAGAACCAGTAAGCTCACATTTCATTGGGAAAAAAAAAAAAAAAAAAAAAAAAAACTGAGCTAATCGAGTCTCTGGCAGTTTCATGAGTGGGAATGGATGCCAACCACAGCAGAGATATAAAAAAAAAAAAAAAAAACATTTTGTTTATCAAATAAGTAAAGTCCCAGCATGAAGACACAGAAGAACATTATTGGGCTGCTCAGTTTGCATTTCTTTGCATAATTTCCTAAAATGATGATTTGACAATGACTGAAAGCATAGAAATGACATATTATTCAAATGAGAACGGCTTTCCAGGTTGCGATGCAAATGTTGGACCATTTCACCGCGCATACTGACTAAACTGTGAACCCTTCATACTTTTTCACCCTTTAGTAAAAAGAATAGAAACACTAGGAAGTTGTTTTTTTTTTCTTAACTCCTCATCAATCGTTTTTATGTTTAAACCTTAGATATTGCATTTCTGGCTATAGATTATGTTATTTTACTTCTCTTGGCTCACTTTGCTGCCCCTTTTATGGCCATGGAGCTTTGCCTCCTATATCAGGGTCTTGGGTTTTAAATTTTCCTGTTGAGATAGACAAATGAAACTTTAATGTAGGAGTAATTCACACCTGAATTTGGTCTCTTCAATAAAATGATAAACAGTAATTTTTAGCCAGATATTACTCAGAGAACAAAGAACCCTCACACATGTGAAAATTAGGAGTATTGTATAGGTCATCTATATCGAAGCCACATTGCATTTGCACAAAGACACGTAGCTATTTCATTCATTTGAAAGTAAAGGTGGACATAAATAATGGCAAAATAGAGAATACATCATATGATGTTAGCTGTGATCCAGTGCATTGCAAATAACGGCAGAGGCTACCTCTCACGAACAAACCGGAAATCGTGAGTGCATATCCCTCCGTGTATGAGGTCATCTGTGTGCGTGATATTCTTTGAGACGTAGCCTCACATTCACACTGAGCCTTAAAAATTAAGGATGACAATTTAAATTTTGATATTCTGGTCTTGGCAGAGGCAGCCAGGCCAGAAAATCTGAGGAAGTCACCTATCTAATAGTTGCCACATGATATTAATGTGCAGAGGCACGCTCCCTCATAACCTGGCGGCTCTGGAAATCAATCACCTCCCTGGCATTACGCTCTTTTGACAAATATGCTCTCACTGGCCAGGTAGCACAGCTAATGGCCTCCAAAGTATATCTGTCAGTTACCCCTGCATATTAATTATTCAGTCACTTGTGCTCCTATGCTACAATATTTACAGTGCTGCAGGAGGCTCCTGTCCCTCCGGTTTACAGTACCCAGAGCTGCTTTTGCATGATCCATAATTCCATCTGCCTCACTTTTCACCCAGGTGTTGGTGAGGGGGGTGCGAGAGATAGAACGCTATTCCATCCAAAGACATCTCTGGAGGTTCCTTCTGTCAGCAAAAAAAGATATATGCTAATCAAACTAACACTGCGCATAATAATTGATCACTAATAGATTCAAGCATGCGGGGAGTGCGTTGTGATTTCCACACACTTCAGCGTGGAAGGTCGGAGTCAGCGGCGCCAAACAAAGAGCACAATGGTGGCAAATGCAGCGGTTACCAGACAACCGCTGGCCACCATGCTCTGACCGAGTTTAATCCCCTTCTTTTTCCGCCCAATGAGGGGGCGTGTGGGGGGGTTGGAGTGAGAGGAGGAGGGGGAGGAGGAGAAGTAGGGGAGCGATGCTGCATTCATGGCATTCTCAGAATAGTGGGAGGATTGAGCTCTCTAGTTCAAACTGCCATAGGACACCGGATTCACGAGTGAGCTGAGTGATTGATGTGTTTGGCGACTGTACTGACCGATGCTTGCGTCCTTTAAATGACCCAATGTAAACAGGCTGTCAAGCAGCACTCCGACGTGTGCTGGGTTATGGTTGTGGGTCTGAGTCTGCAACCACTCCGCTGCTGGTGGTTTCCTCTGTCTGTACTGGGAATCTTGACTCGGAGCCATGGACTTTCTGAGATCAGCCAGTTGGTGGATTTCCATCGGCCTGTTTTTATCCAGAGTACTTGCTTTGCGCCTAAAAAAATTGGATGGAAATAAATATTAAAGCTTCTGCGTCAATAAATGTTAGATGCGAAGGAATGAAGTGGAAGCTAAAGAAGTGCATAAAGGATGGTTATTCCAGCATTCACATTGTCGTGCAGTGGAAAATTTGCAGAGACAGCCGAGGTACCATATTCAGAATATTCCTCCAGAACAAAAGTTCAGCCATTCAGCCACTGCACCTTCTTATCTTTCTTTAATCAACAAAACCTCCTCTCTTATTATCTGAGGGGTAAGTGTAGTGATAAAACATGCACAATTGCTCAATATTCTTTGCAGAAATTTAGGTGAAATTGATTAACATTTTAATGGAAATTGAGTGATTTAGTTTATCCCATTAGAAGACATTTAAAGAGCCATGCCAGTGTGTAAAAATGTCCATGAAGAGAGAACATCCCGCCAAGTGGAAGAGCACAAATCCAAATCTGCTGTCGCACTGTTAGAAGAAATTGATGCTTTTGAGCTCAAGCCCAGACAATGAATTATATGAAAAAAATAAAGTATTCAAAGAAATGTTGGTAACGGTTTTGCATTGGCAGTGTAAGATGTTAAATCAAAGCAAAAAAAAAAAAAAAAGTAATTATCTGAGCAAATTCAGCACATTAGAGACTTTGTCCTGGATCAGAGAGTGCACCAGTTCATTTAACTGGTGTGAATCACACAATCACTATCACACCAGAGTCAGCATCCACTTCTGTTGGCGAGGTGTCGGACCGGGGAGTGAATGAGCACAAACAGCAGGAAATATAAACGCAACCAGGTTCAGTCAGCAGGGAATATAAGTGCGCTTGCATTTTAGGCTCAAACGATTAGCGGCCGTTGTAATCAGTCCCCAGAGTTGTAAGCACATCTGTCAACACTTCCTGCAGAAACTGTCACATGGGCACAGCACGAACACTTTTAGTCAGAGCTGCATGGTAACCGTTGATAAAGGAAGTGAGATGGCATTTCTGAAAGAGCATAAGACACATCTCTGACTCTTATAGCTTTAATAGTCACTTTTTATGAAAAATAAAGACTTTTCAAGGTTTTCATGAATGTACTCAAAAACGAAGATTTTCCTCTTTTTATTGGGTAGGTTAAATACTCAGCTTTTATTCCTTATGTTATAGAATGTGTAGAAACTCTGGTCAACAGGTACGGTAATGTGCCAGAACTTATGCTGAAGATCACCCAATGATTCAATAATATTCCCAGTTTCTTATGTTCGAAACTACTTTTTTTTCCACTTGAAAACTCTGCAAAGCTGCTAAACCTTACACCATATGCAAATACCAGCAGCAACAGATCTGTTTTAGTAACCCAAAAGACACCTGCTGGGTAGGGACCAATATTGAATGTAGGCATTGCTCCATATTTGAGCTGGACCGTGTTGTTGGTGTTGGATGGTGAATGGGACCTTCTCCTTTTCCTTTTTTTTTTTTTTTTTTTTTTTTTTTTTTTCCTCATCCAAATCTCATAAACGCAACACCAGCGTCTATCCGGGTCACGTGAGAAGCTCCACTAATAATGCGGTGACGTGGTGGGGGTCCGTCAGTGTAGCGGTGTCTGACAGCCGCTCCTCCCCGGGTGAGCGGCTCCGTTTCCCCGCCGGTGCAACCGTCAGTGGTCGGTCCAAGACCCGAGAGGAGGAGCGCCGAGGAGCGGGCTCTCCAGCCAGATCCCGGGGGGGGTGGAGACGATAGCTGCTGTTCTGGGTTTTCTTGCAGGACTCGGAACATTGTTAGGGTTTGGGGTGGGTGATTGGACTGCAAGCCGTGGGGGGGGTTGTTTGGTGAGGGGGGTGTGGGAGAGGATATTGTGTTTGGTTCTGATTTCCTCCGTCGTTTTAACTGCGCTGACTCCGTGCGTCAGCGCGCCGAGCGTCGGGAAGGACCAGCCGCGCTCCCGCTGCTGGTCCGCCTCGGGGAGAAGCCAGCTCGGATGCTCCGTTCCCCACCTCCAGCCCGGGCTCCTGGAAGAGACGCGACCGTAGGATAAGAAAGAAGCGGCGGCGGGACAAGTGAGGTGGACGGAGGGCGCAGAGGAGGAGGACGCAGGGGTGGGGGTGGGGGGTGTGGGGGTCGCGGCAGGAGGTGAGCCAAAAAAGCTGCAGGTTTCCGAGCCCACGGGGATGAGAACGTGGGGGAGCGCAGAAGCATCCGATGTGCAGGCGTGACTAGGGGAGAAGAAGCTGGGAGCCACCGACTGTTCTCCGGGCCAGGGTGGCGCGGTGATGGCGGGAGAAGACACCGGGGCGCACATGCTCCATCAGCCGACCGCAGCCCTGTCAGGAGCCGCAGCGGCGGCAGTCCAAGGAGGCGGAGGTACGCAGCACCACACGTCTCATCCATCAGTCCCCCCACATCCTCATTATTCATTTAGCCTTCCCCGCCCTCCTTCTCCCCTCCATTACGTCCACCTTGTCTGATATCCATCAATCCATCAGCGCACTTAACGTGCTGCATTCTCTTCTCCATCAGGCACTTTTGGGGGTCTTGAATCGGCTTCCCAGAAGGCTGCTGTAGCACTCGAGCGGGCTCAGCCAGGTGTCAAAAGAAAAGGAATAATACCTCTGACACGAGTGCGAATGTTAATGAGTCATAGTCGCGAAGTGCGTCTCCGCGTCTTCAGATTTAAGTTCAGTAAAACTTGGAGCTGCCAAGCGGCGAGACCGGCGAGCTCCCATTGATCCAGTTCAATTAACAGGGCTTTTTATCCACCTCATGATGTCCACCCGCCTGGACTCTTTGGCACTGGAGACTGTGCATTCTCGGGGCGATGTGACGAGGAGAAAGCAGCTCAGCTCAGCATCTTCATTTCAGGCTCAGTTTATTAAGCCAGCCGAACATTTATTGCCGCGACAGCCGCAGGACGGGTCAGAGCAGGAGATTACAACGGGGCTTTATGCATATAAAATAAAAAAGACTGCCTTAATTACGTTTCGGATGGAAAGTTGGCAGGAGCAGTGGAGGAAAACAGTCATATAACCGTTCCTACGGTTACAGCAGCTCTGAGCTGCCAAAGCTTTATTTCCCAAGTGTCTTGTATGTTGGAGGCCGGTTTAAAGGCTGCTTGGTCCTTTGTCACAGTCTTTGTTGCAGGACAAATGTGTCACAGTCTGGAATCGTATTAAACCTCTCTGATTGGGCTATTAAAGAGCTAATTCCTTTTTAAAATCATTTTCTTAATTAATTCGTTTTTGTGTTCGCTGGCACAGATTTCGCCCCCCCCATACCATCGCGCACATGCACACACGCACACGCATCTATGTTCACCCTCACAGCTGCCATCAAACTGCAAAGCTAAACTTTTTCAGCTGAAAGGAGGTAAAAATAAATAAAGGAAGAAAGAAATACCGCTTCTGAATCACGCAAGTAACTGCTGAAAAGGGTGAACTGAGCCTTTTAAGGAGGCAGTCGCGTTTGCGTCGTGCGGGACTCGAGTGGCATGGCCCAGATCTGACCGGTCGGCTCTGATGAAGGGTAAAAAAAGAAGGGAAAAAGAAACACAGCTGGTCATCTCATCCCGCGTCACTCATCCGCTCTGCGACTCCGTGCAATCCCTCGCTCTCCCAGCGGTGCTATCCTAATTGAGTCTCGCAAACCAAACAACAAAAGGTCAGTTCAGATTTTTGCGGGGGGGGGGATTATTTGCAGTGTGCGACTGCCAGAGCAAACATCCATGTTAAGCAAGTCTCTCTATCTTTACTAATGACGTCCTGCTTTTGAAATTCTGATGTTGCAACCAATTCACTTCTTACTTTGGTATTTGAGTTCGGCTGAACCTTCACTGTAGAGCTTCAAAATAGCTTCAAAATCTAAAACTAAAGCCAGCTGGAAAGAGTAGAAAAACATTCATTCATTTTACTTAAGTAGAGCTTTGAGTACTTGAGTAATACTACTACATGCAGTACATTTATTCTGCACTATAGTGATTTCGCAGATTAATTCTGGTTTAGGGCTAAAGAGCTGCTTTAGAGCTGCATTTAATCTCTCTCTATCTCTTTCTCTGTCTCACATGCACGCGCACATGCACACATACTGGTCCTGGCAGTATGATGAATATTTGGCATAACTTGAACACATGTGCTTCTCATGCTTTTTAATCCCAGCGATGGCCGCCAGGGGGCGCTTGACATTTGTTGTCATATTTGACATTCTTTTCATCAATGCATAAGTTTAATGTCGAAAGTAGTTCATGGCACAGAGATGTGCATGAAGACAGAGGTGCAGAGGTGAGATATCCGCTTAAGGATTTATTTAAATCCTATTTCTACTGGCACGCTTTTCATAAATGCGCTGTCTTGACTGAGATCAGGGTGCCCAGTTCCAAGGGTGTTTGGCGAAAACGAGCAATGTTAACTCGCAAACAAAAAAAAGAGCTGTTGTTGGGCTCTCTCAGCAGAACGGCTGTAACTCCTCTAAAGTGTGTTGATTCCCCAGGGTTCCAGGAATGTTCTGACAACACCCAGAGTCCAGGCAGATGTCTGTGACATCACAGAAAGTCAGCTGTTGTTCACCACGCCTCACTGCTCAGCTCCCTAGCCGTAAGCCCTGCCTTCTCAAAAGCGGTCAGTTGTAATCAAGGAGCAACCTTTACGCCCTAAATACACGCGCGGCCTCAGCTACTGAGACAAACAGCAGACGGATGCGCCGCAGATGTTGCCCGCCGTCTTCCGGAGACGCGAATCCCCGCCGAGGCCCGCCTCTCCGTCGGCTCGGCTGAGCGCCGGTCGTTACGCGGCGCCGCAGCTGCGCCCCGCGTCATCGTCGACGGCGGGGAAACTTTAGATTGATGGGCAGACGGGGACTCGCGCGAGTCGCGCGACCGCCGCGCGAGGGGGTCAGCGTCAGGGTCGCGTTCGCGGCGACTGGCGCGACACCGTGCGTGTCACATCATACATCACCAGGTACTAGACGAGGCCGACGGGGCTGCTTGGTTGAGGCGGGGCTGCGATGGTCACACAGCAGTCACACGCGTCTCCTCCAGCATCTCCAACATGCATTCCTTCAACTCTTTTGAGCAGCATGTGATCGACAACACACTGAGGGGTCAGAGATCTTTGTGCAGCTTGTTTTTTTTTGTTTGTTTGTTTTGTTGTTGTTGTTGTTGTTGTTGTTGTAGGGAGCTTAAGCGTCCTCAACACTGATCCTGATCTGATTCATTCACTGGAGGATCTTCCAGCTGTGGTGTTAACAGGACTCCCCGTGAACCTACTGACCCTTTTCCTAACGCGTGCCAAAGCCATCACTCAGGACATCCATAATTAAATTCGCTGTTGATCCTGTTATCGTGCCTCCTCCGCTGCGAGGGCCGCGGCGACCAGCGCGTCCTGCGAGATTCTGGAGACACGAAAGCCGGGACTTTAGATGTCAAAGTTGACTTGAGCCTCAGACAGTCCTGAGGGATGGACACAGGCGGATATATGAACTGAGAGATCCTCCATGAGCAATCTGGGGTCAGTGAAGCCTCATCAGAGCGAAACCCTGAAGGGTTAAAGAAGAACCTCGCCTTCGTTTCCCTGTAAACATATGGACTCTATAGGTCATGGGTCATATGTCAAAACCTTAGCAGGTAAATGCAGAGTCACATAAAGATCCGTTCACAAAAAAAACCCAAAAAAAAAACATCTTCCATATTTGGATTGTTGAAAGTCCAGACACTGATATTAATATAAAAGCTATGTGCATATTCAGGAATATAATCATGTCTCATTTGTATTTGGTAGAAAACCAGCCTTTACATATTTAATGCTAGCTAAAGGCTTTTTGCTATAATATACAGATCAGATTTTTTTTTTCTTTTTTTCAGTGCTAAAGCTTAAACAATACTGGACAAGAATAGAACACAGACAGACGCGCACACACACACAGACACACGATAGACAGACATGATATCAGTATTAGTTGATATCAGTATTAGTATGATATCAGTATTAGTTTCAAGCGATGTTGATGTGAGTGGGAAATATTTATTAAAACATAAATATCCTTGATTAATTTGTGAAATAGATATAGCAAATCTAACTTCTAGCACTAGCCTAACCAAGAGCCTTTCTCTCTTGCTTTCACAAATTTCCCTTTTTGTTTTCTTGAAAAGCAGATTCTCTTGAGACTGATGAAGACCACCTACTTACACCCCTGTTATAAATCTGTAGCAATTGAGCAGCGATTGTTGCTTCCAGTCAGCGTTATTAGAGGGAATAGGAGCGTCGCTCAGCCAAATAATCAGTCAGTCCTGTTTCAATAAAGCATAATTTACCCTCTATCTTCATTGAGCAGCCACTCTAAATGGATCAACAAATGGGAACTGTATTTTTCTTGAGGAAAATGTGTCACTATCGCAAAGTACGCCGTTGTCGTGGATGAAGGTCACATCTTAGTCAGAAAAGCCTATTTTGCATGCATTACACATGCCGTAGACCCGAAACATAACAAGCCAGGCTGTTGTGTAGGCACAGAAACAATGAAGCAAAAGAAAATATTAAGGATGTTTGGGTTTTAGACGAAGGTGGTGGCAGCAACATCACTGTAATGACTGCCTAATATGTCACTGTGTCACTCTGTTGGCCTCTGTTCTGATTATTGATTACCCCAGAATTGCTGGGATTTTAATTGGTGCTAGTGTAACTAATTGGCTTCCATACAAGTGACATTGAAGGGAAGCAAGAAAATGAATTAATGAGGAGAGGAACTGGCAAAAAAAAAAAGTAAAAATGGTTCATTTCCCGTGGATATGCACAAAAAAAAAGTCACGCACTCACCCATTCTGGATACACGTGTGTGGGAGGATGTATTTTAGCATCATCCACTTGGGGTGTGTGGGGGGGTGTCTATACAGTACTTTTTTAGTATGAGCACCCGACCCCACCCCTTTGTGAGCCCCACTTCATCTGGACTCATGTAAGCTGATGTTCATTTAGCTGACAGCAGAAATCTCTCGTGCCCTGACTGTGGTTCGATGTAAAGTATGTTAACCTTTAAAACAAAGCCGGCCCTGGCCCCTCTCATTCTCCTGTAATTGCTTGCACTGGGTAAGCACACCCGCCTGAAAAGGTTATCGTGTTCCTTGCCACTCATCATGATGAATGCAGCAAACATAGCTGAATATGAAAATCATGGGGAAAAAAAATCTGCCTTTCACGCCCGTGTGTGTGTGTTCGGTGTCTTAACAAACATTAACAAAAACCAAAGCGGACAGTGAGTAATAAGCTCAGAGGGGAGAGGAGGATGGATTCAGAGCTGTCACTGCAGGTGCATTAATATTCACCAGACTGGTAACAGCCTGCAAGTCCCCACTGACATGTTCTGTTTCCCCTGATGGATGTGCGCGTGCATCCGTGTGTGTGTGTGCTTAAGCAAAAATCTGTAATTACTGTATAAATATTGCACATAACTCCAGCACGTGTGACACTTGAAAGTGTTGTCTGTTGTTTGTTTGCGCATCGAGCCCGGCTTCCATCATGGGTCTATAAAAAGAAGGCTGGTTCGCTGTCAGCCCTGAAAGGTGACCTCCGCCGGCCCCATTGCTTGCACAATAAAACAAAATAAGTGGAATAATGAAAAGAAAAGTGTCTCCGTGTAAATAGGGTGACAAATGCTGACAGCCAAGTGGTTTATCTGGTTTTTCTTTTTTTTTAATATAGCACGCAACCTGCACACATGTGCAAACAGATCATCAGAAAGGACTCGTGTGTGTGTGTGTGTGTGCGTATATATATGCAACGTTCAGTATTTTCATCATTTAACGGTTGGGTAGTCTATATTTATTTCATGATGTCATGATGACATGGTATGTATCAGCACAAAGCCTTCTGAGAAGACATATATGCATGCATGCACCTTGAAACACCCTCGCTCAGAGTCAACCTCCGCTCTCCTTTGCCTCCGTTCTTGCTCTGTTACCCAGGTAAATATTTAGAGTGTTAGCGGAGACGTCGCCATTCTGCCTCTGTGAAGCGCAAGCCCGGGCGATCCGGCGCGGTCCGCCCTGCGCGATGTGCCGTAAACGAGCTAGTGGAGCAGTTGGTGAGCTGGAGAACCGGCGCGCTCTCGCCTTTGTGCCTCGCTCGATGCACATCTCCCTTTGGGCAACAGATGCAATCTTTCATGTCACATTTTGTCTGAGCATTGGTGCGTTTGCGTGTGTGCGTGTGTGTGTGTGCGCGCGCGCCGCCGCCCGCGCTTCCACGCGAATGTTTTCCCTCACGCGGCCTTCCGCTCGTGGCCGAGGGGACGGGTGGGGGACGGGTGGGGGGTGGGGGGCGCCCGGGTGGTCTTCACTCGAGGACAGGCGGGCATCGATAAGCAGGAGGTGGGAGGTGAATGGCAGGTGAAGGATGTTATTGCCAGAGGCTGGCTCAGGCTCCTCCGCCGCTGCCCGCTGGACCCTGAAATCTCATTTTGACAGATGCATCTCCTCCCGTGGCTGTCAATGCACGGCGGGGGGTTGATGACACTCACTCGCCTGAGCGGCTCAGAGTAACTTTTGCCGGCGCCACATCGAGCAAACCTGCAATTTGCACTTCTGCTCCGGGCATTAAGCTGAATAATGACATGCGAGAGGCACTCTCCATCTCCCCGTTGCACACCCAGAATCGGAGAGCCGGCTCAGGGTTTCATCAGAGACTTTTCATGTTCACAAATAGTTGTGCGTGCTCAGAGCTTTCGCCGGTCCTGGCCTTGTTCTCCTTTTCCCCGGTATTGCTTTCTAGTCAGGCACCCGTCAAAATGTTTGTTGTTAGCTTTGCTGCGGCGATTTCATCTTGTGCCGACATACCCCCACGCCAGTCCTCTAATCTGCCGGGGTTTTTTTTTATTTATTTATTTTTGGTTTTTTTTCACAAGTTGTCAAGAGTCATCCCTGTCACAGCGCAATCCCTATGGAGTCAGCTTTGTTCTCTAAACGTTGTCTCTTGATGGCCACAATCTGCAGACAGCTCTTTAAGGTGCCACCAGTACATGGAAGAATTATGTCCCGCAATTAATTCAACGTGTGTCAAAACCAATCTCAATATTATGATGAATGAGTGAGCTTAGTTGTTCTTTTAATATGATTAGAAATACATCTGAAACTCAGCTCGTCTGCGCCTCAGTGCCAATGACGAGGCGGTGGGGGAGGGGATTTCTGGACTGACACCAAGTCTCTCTCTCTCTTTTTTTTTTCCAGATTAAAGAGCGCACGCACCGAGTGTATGTGAACGCCGCTGCCCGTTCTCAAGCAGCAGCACAACATGCAGTGGAGACGGCGGCACTGTTGCCCCATCAAGATGACCGTCAAGCGCTCGCTCTTCCGGACGCAGGTGGCGGGCCTCCTCTCGCTGGCTCTCCTTTTCACCCTCCTCTTGTTTTTCAGCCAACAGGACTGGCTGCCAGGCCACAGCGGGCCCTGGGAAAACCCACTGGCCTACACCGTCAGGGGCTTCCGCAGTCCCAAAGGCGAGGCCAACCAGAGCAACTCCCTGAGGAACCTCTGGAGGGAGACGGGCTACGTGGCGCCAAAGCCCCCGCTCAACCTCAGCTCTCAGCAGGCAGATGGGGCGGCAGGGGAGGCAGCTGCAGGGGCAGCCAGAGTGGGAGTGATGGGGCTCGGGGACTCCATGAGCACCAATAACAGTTTACGGAAAGAAATGGGGGTGGGCGGGAGGCTCAGTGCCCAGCCCTACCGGTACATCCTCAATGAGCCCTTCAAGTGCAGGGACAGCTCCCCCTTCCTCATCCTCCTTATTGCCGCAGAGCCCAGCCAGGCCGACGCCCGCAACGCCATCCGGCACACGTGGGGGAACGGGAGCACGGCGATGGGCCTGGGCTTCGTCCGCCTCTTCCTGCTCGGAACGGGAAAGAGCTCGGACGCTTTTCTCCAAAGTAGCATCGAGGAAGAGAGCCGCGTGTTTCACGACATCATCCAGCAGGACTACCAAGACACCTACTACAACCTGACCATCAAAACCCTGATGGGCATGAACTGGGTGGCCACCCACTGCCCGCACGCCTCCTACGTGATGAAAACAGACAGCGACATGTTTGTCAACACAGAGTATCTCATCCAAAAGCTGCTGAAGCCAGAGCTGCCTCCCAAGAAGAGATACTTCACCGGATACCTGATGAGGGGCTACGCACCAAACCGAAACAAGGACAGCAAGTGGTACATGCCGCCGGAGCTGTACCCGAGCGAGCGCTACCCGATCTTCTGCTCGGGCACGGGGTACGTGTTCTCAGGGGACATGGCCGAGCTCATTTACCAGGCGTCTCTCAGCATACGCAGGCTTCACCTGGAGGACGTCTACGTGGGGATCTGCCTGGCGAAGCTGCGCATCGATCCCGTCCCCCCGCCCAACGAGTTCCTCTTCAACCACTGGCGGGTGTCCTACTCCAGCTGCAAGTACAGTCACCTGATCACATCGCATCAGTTCCAGCCCAGCGAGCTCGTCAAATACTGGAACCACTTGCAGAGTAACAAGCACAACGCCTGCATCAACATGGCCAAGGACAAAAGCGGCAGGTATAGACACAGAAAGTTCAACGGGGAGCGACCACCTTGACGCAAACGGGAACACGCGCCGGCTTCAAGAACAAAGGCAGACGGACACACTGTTACCAAACAGTGCAGGATGCAGTCAGCACTATACATTTGGAAGATAAGCACATTTTTTTTTTTTTTTTTTCCTCTTCTGGTATCGTGTACAGTCGATGATTCCGAATATTATTTTTTGCGTTCAGGGAAAAAAAAAAAAAATCAAATTGAATTAAAGAGTGTCAATCGTTGTGAACCGTTTGAGCTGTTTGTCGAAGCAACAAAGTGGGGGCAAAGTGCGACGTGGAAAAAATGCACAGCAGGAGCTGCGGCTCAAGGACGGAATCATTCAGGTGCCAATGGCAAGACGATACAGTTAATGGGAGAGTTCCTGTAAAAGATCTTACAGTATATCACACAAGAAATCTAAAAAAAAAAAAAAAACCTACGTGTTTACACAGACAAAGGGAAATGCACATGTATTATATGGACAGTTACACTACCTACAGTAAATATGAATGAAGATATCTTTGACCAGTTATGCTGCCCTGTTTCTCAGTGTTTACGTTTCAGATTTATCAAAGACCAATCTAAAGAGTTCTATGTCATATACTGTATTTTATTTATGAGAACACTTCACATACATCAGAGATGACTGAGATTGTATTTTTTAAAGCTTTACATTCAGTATGAATCAGCACCTGAGCAAATGTGCAATGATCAGTTAACAATTAAATGTATGAAACTGACTTTGTGTTCTGTTGTGATTTCCACGGGGAGGATTATGAGCTCAGACCCCATCAGTAGTCAATAAGTCATTTTTTTTTTAGTCATTTTAGTTAGCGAGCAAACCCAAGAAATGTTGATGAAACTCTGAAGATGAAAATGTGAAACTGAAAGAACCTGGTGGGTAACTGCCATATGGCACAAGCATCAATCGCTGATGTAAGGTCATGGGTGAACCTTGGAGAAACACATTGAACCTAAACTGACAGATAAAAACGGCTCGTAGACATTTGGCCGAGCTTAAACGTGTATGTGAAGGCAACAAATCTCATGTGTCTAATATTGAATTAAACATGGAACATGGTTTAGTGTGAGGTATTCTGCAGTCAAACTCTCTAGCTGAGAGCTGGTCATTCTGAAATGCTGGCAGCACCAGACAAATCAGAATTTCTGTCCATTGTGTGTGTGTGTGCATTACGGGAGATCACTGCTCAGGGCTACTGACAAAACAAGTACATATAATTGGATGATGACTTCAAATGGGCTGTCTCAGATTAACTGCATCTAATAAACTAATAGAGAGCAGGGCTTCACTTCATAACTGTCAGACTCATTATGACAACCTGGAGCCGGGAGAGAGGCTATAAGGAGCTGTAAAACATGCCTGGGTCACTCAAATGTGTGTTTTCAGATGGTAATTATTTAAAGGAGAGGGGCCACAGGAAAGGAAAACTGAGGTGAAGATATCAAGATTCTCTTCTCAGGCAAGCATGTCTGAGTTATTCAATTTCTTTGTCTTCATTCACTTATCCATGTCTGTGTCCCAGCTGCCCGGTCCACAGATTACCGGACCCCCATGCTTCATTGAATCATGGGCATTTCAGGAAAACCTACCGAGAGCAGTCACGTTTCATGCCTTTCATCAGGAATCAGGAGACTCTTCCCCCACCTGCATGTTTGATGTCTCCAAAGCATTAGCAAAATGCAAAGCAGAACGGCAACATGGGAAGTAAGGATGGATTCCGGACTGTCACTGCATCCGCATTAATATTCATTAGTCGGAAACAGCCTGCTGACATATTCCCTTCCTCTGATAGTCATGACGATGGAAGGCACATAAATAAGACATGGGATTCATCCAATCCTCTTGCAGATGATTAAAATCATGAGGGTTGCTTACAGCATCGGCATTATCTGTCAGAAAAGTATCCACATTTTATTGTCAGCTGTCCAGAAAATTGATTTTCAACATTTGCCCTCACGGCTGCTCGGATCTTCACCCCAATATAAAATACATGGACAGGTTTTGAGAAATAAAAATGATTGTTTCCTCCCTTTTTCTTTCCCTTTTTATGTGTGTGTATGTGTGTGTATGTGTTCTTGCATATTAATTCTGCTGGGGGAAGTGAGGACATTTTGGCTGGTCCTCACAACTTTTGAGGGTCAAGATGTGGTTCGAAGGTTGACTGAACTGGGTTTAGGTTAAATTTATGGTCAGGGACACGGTGAGGGGGGGTTAGTTGGGGTTGTTAGGGTTAGTATAAGAAGCTGGGTTCAATGTTATGTCCATGAAATCCTCAGAAAGATAGTGCAAGGATGTGTGTCTCTCTGTGCGTATGTGTGTGTGTGTGTTACATTTGCAGTCCAATGATCAGCCTTATAGGTCTTTAAGTCATTAATCAAAACCCTGGAGTTACCAGCAGTGAAAAGAAGGAAACCCAATTTCCTTCCTAAGGTCCGTCATTCTAGTGCATTACAATTCATTAAAATACTCAGCCGGTTGCAGGTATTCATCACCATTCATTAGCAGTGATTAAAGCCAGGAGCCAAAGCAAGAATATATTAATGAAGCAGCTTTGGTGGTATTCATGCGTGTCCTTTGTAACCACAGAGCCAGATTACCACATTTGGCACCTTTGCCAACTGATACGAAAAAAAAAAAAAAAAACACATGGGAGAAGGAAAAGAGCTGAGGTGGAGACTGGTCTGTTACTGGAGAGAAGAAGAAACATTGTGGGAAAGCAGAAAGTGACGGCAGGTGACTGCAAAAGAGAAAAGGATGAGGAGGAGAGAGAAAAAATAGGACGGGGACGTGATGAATGAAGAGGAAAGGAGCAGTGACTGATCGATATTGAGAACCTGTGCTGCTGTAAACGTGGCGTAAAAAGCTACCAGCGGAAACGGATTGAGATGTCTGCCGTGATGGAGTGAGGGCCGCAGCCTGGCTTTAACATCGCCGCTCACTGTTCCTCAGAAGCACCAGAACGGAGAACATACCAGTGGAGAAGACAAATCTCCTGACCTTTGCAGACTGGCCGCGACTGAACCGCAACTAATACGTCATTGCCAGCACGGCTGAGGAGCCCGAACGAAGGCTTCGGCTAAAGAAAAGCAAAATTTGACAGAACGAATTTAAAATGTTTCCTGCTGGACATTAGAAAGTGGATAGCTAGTGCCTCCATCGATTAAACCTGGGCTGGGCAGAGCCAATATCGAGCATGGATTACGAAGAAATAACTCCTAATCCTTACTGCAGATGAGTTTTTCAATGACAATAATAAATATATAAAAGAAGACTTGGAGATACAATGCTTACCTACCTTTAATTTGATTTAATACGTGGTGGTCTGTTTAGATGATTGCAACAATGTTCCTCACCTTCATTTTAGAAGTGATATAAGGTCCTTTGTCTTGCTGCAATCAAAGTGTTTCAAAATAAACACAAGTACTTTAGAGTGGGGAAAAAACAAATGCCGGAAACATATAGGAAAATCTTCATCAAGCCTAAAATAGGGTGACATCAGAGCAGCCCCCACACAGACTGACAGGTGATCTGACTGCCAGGAACAGCGTGAGGAACAGATTCACACCTCAGATGGTGACAAAGAGAAAGCGACAGGCGCTCGGTGAGTATCACCAGACTCGCTGTGACCGCATTTGAATGATCACTGCAACAACTCCCATCGTGCGGCCTTCACTAATGTGTCGCGGGCGGGTATTTTCTAAACCTAAAAGAAAAAGCCCCCTCCTCAGGCTCGTCCACAACGCTGCGTCGGGAGGCTGCAGCTCTTCCGCCTCCGCCGGGCTGCTGCTGTGTGTTTAGCTCCCGCGCTTCCTGCACTGACAAACAAGAACAGATCACAGGCCAGCAGTGCATTAGTAGGGTTATTGGGTTATGCCCTGGTAAAATATAAGGCTGGTCTTGCCGTGTTTCCTGGAGCCGCGCAGAGGCATCATTCAGCAGAGGTACGACAGCAGTGCGGCGCTGCAGCGATCCGTCTTAATGCTCAGGCAAATATGACAACAGGCACATTTACTGAGTTTTGGTACGGGAAACAGAAAGCAGACGCTTGATCGCCTCGCTCTTGAAATGCAACACCACATAATGTTGTGAAATTTAATGTTCTGCGCTTTGGATCGTAAGCTTTTGATGATGTTGATGCCGTGTTTTTAGCCTTTTGGACTTTGTTTGCTTCAGACATTGAGCTTTAATGTGCAGATTTCTGAGCCAGATCCTCAGCCATTTATCTGAAAAGTATATTCCATATTTCAAACACAATCGACTTTTATATTATTATTATTTTGAGGAGTCATGAAACATGAGCAGTTTTGAGACATTTCTTTTTTTCTCTGATGCCGTTAAATCTGCCGTTAAATTTGTATTAAATGTTGAGTGGTTTCACTTTATTCAGTGAAACCACTCAACATTTAATACATCATACATCTGAAAAAAGATAAAGCAATTCTTTGGAAATGCTTTAAAAAAAAAATGATTCGGGCTCTCATGACCTCTAGAAACCAATATTGCAGCCATCTAGTTTTCCTGCTTTTACTCCTCTGACGTATCCAGAATCTCCAGCAGCTCAGATTTAACAGATGATCAGACCTCCTCTTTTTTATGCACTACATGCACCTTCAGTTTTACCCCAAACCTCATTAGCCTTTTTGTTGTTTTTATGATAATCATTTTAATTTGATCTTGCAGATCTGCTCAAATCAAACTGTTTTGTTTTTCTTTCTGGCCAGGGCTGGTATCACTTGGCTAACTGTTTTTACTGCTGATAATGGTGCCTTGTTTTACTTTATCCTGGCGCTTTACAAACAAGGTCATTATTTTTTCCATTGTAAATAAAGACAATTTACTTCTGCCGGAGAGGCAGTAATATGACTGGATTACATGTGTGGCTACGCCGGCCTCTGCAAGTCAATTTCCTCTAAAATATTAAATCTGTGCGAGCGCCGTCTCAGACTTATCTGACTTAGACAGCGGTGTGTTCAAAATAACACCAGATAAAGGAGATCCTGTACACCGAGGACAGAATAACGTGTAGATCTTTACCAGGCGCGGAAATCCGACAGGGAACACTTTTGAAATACCAACAGTGTAAAATGTCAGTTTCAGAATGAAAATGCCAACGCGATCACGACCTCCGTGTTCTTTGAACTCAGCACAGCTGACATTCAATTAAAATTCAAAGTTGTCCTCTTACAGAAAAATTTCTACATTGAAAGGTTTTGCTCCATGGCGGCGTATTTATTCAGTGTTTTGCTTTTTACCCCGCGACGCGCGTTCCTCAACCTCCTCCCTCTGCCTGTTGACCAGGCCGAGCTCTGATTCAGAAAATTATGAATTGCCAGGCAGCAAATCTGGGAAAACCGACGGACAGAAATCAGCTTTTGCCTCAAGTTTTTCTTCCCATCAGCCGACCGTGTTGCTGTGGAATATAAATGAACGGCGAAAGAAAAAGGCACGGTGCGATACACTGACGGGTGGCATCCACGTTAGCTCCGAATGCTACCTCCGGATTTCAGACCTCCTCATCCATCTGTTGCTGTGAATTAACCGATCGCGCGTCCTTCACAGGACCTTCAGCAAAACCTGGGGGCTGAGCGTGGCAGGAGGAGGCGGCCATTTGCAGGAGCACAGATAATCAGTAGAGCCCAGACAGGCTGCTCCTGTGCGCGCTGCCTGTGTAATTGGCCCTGGGGTGGGGACAAGAAGAAAGAGAACGGAAACATGTAGAGCAGCGAGAAAATATCGCTGCCAAAAGCTGAGGGTGGCGACATCCAAGCGAACGCGGCGTTTCCCACCCGGAATCACAGAAAGGGAGCGCAAACTCCAAAAGCTGACACGTCTGCTGGCTTTAATGCCTGAAAAAGACAAACTCGTTAAAACACAGTCCGCTCTCTGACTTTCAGTTCTGTCCCCATCGCCATTAAGAGAACCTACGGTAGCTGTCAGAGGACAAAACTGATTTTGAAGAGTTTTCCAGTTCAGAGGTTCGCCGTTAGCACCGGGGCTTCTGTAAATAAAAATGTTTTACTGCCGATACTGATTACATTTATAAGATACACATTTTATTAACAGCTGCTTCCATAAATGCTCATAAACTGACAGTAATAAAACAGCTAATGCAATTAAGGAGACGCCAGAGAAGAATGAAGGATTGAAGGACTCGAAGGGTTGCATTAGGAACACATCAGTGTGTGTTCCGCGGTTTAAAACGTCTGCGGCTGAACTCTCCGGAGGAGATATTTAAACTTGATTGGGCTGAAGCTGCAGCAGATGGAGGTCGGCACATGCACCAACAAAACTTTTAAAGCCAGTCTGGGGAAGTCGGGCATATAAATAAATGCGGGACCCGTCCAACCCTGCTGGACCGCGGGTCATTCTGGAAATCGACGCGCAAATTAGTCAACCTCGCGGGGGTGGGAGAGGAAGTGGAAATGTTTAAATATATGGGCGACAAAGATAGAGACAAAGCACCGGGTGGAATACGGCTCGGAAACAAGTCATGCTGTGACGCAGAAGAACTTGTGCATTTTGTGTTGTCAGATTTCAGCCTTTCCTGAAACAAGTTTGTGTTGTGCCCTTCAGAGGGGAGATTCCAAATGGGTCCATCCCTCATTCAACACGCTGAGACAGACTAAAGTAGTGATGAATATGGGACCAAGTAAGGAGTAGTCCCATTCATTTATTGTTGGTAGAAGATTTACTGCATCAGCAGCAGTCGTTTGTGTTTCCAGTAGCATTCATGCCAAAAGAATCCATATTTGATGCCAAAAATAGCGCAAGAAAGGTGACGGGAATCTATTAGATTACCTGATGAAAGAATTAACTAAGTACCGGACATTAAAATAATGTAATATATTGAAGTTGGGAAAGGAACATTTCATCTTTCTCAATTGTTATTTTATTTTTCTGCAACTGCATTTCCAATTTTAACCAATAAAATCTGAACTTCCAATGACCTTGCGCAACACTCATTAACGGTTTACAACTACAACAATACAGCTTTCATGTTAATGTCTGTCAATTATCCCTAATCCTTTTCTACACTGACAGGCCCTACTTTAAAACAATGCATTAAAGAATAAATAAATAATTAAATGCCTTCCTTCCCTGTCTGAACTGTAGACATGCAGACAGACTCTAAAGTACGCATGACAACGTCTTGAAAGTGTGGTACTGATTCATTTATGTGTCACAGCTCCCATCATGGACCAGATGTTCCTGCTTCTTAATGTGACTTTAAAGGCCTTTTAGCTTCCTCATATCACGAGAGGAAGGAAGGAAGGAAGGAAGGAAGGAAGGAAGGAAGGAGGGAAGGAGGCACTGACCCTGCATCACTGTCTGGAGGGTGCCCACAGCCATAAAGCTGCAGTTCCACCAGTGGCCAGATGGTGGCCAGTGGCCACAGCCTCATCATTTATGTAGCTAAGTGCACATTGCCCGTGGTTATATCTGCGATCACATTAGTCTGTAATTGGCAGTCGTTTTCAAACAAATGGCGGGGAAGAAGATCTATGGGTCATGGGTGAAGCAGGCGCACCCACCGTTGAAATTTCCCCCTGGAACACAAATCTACTTACTTCCACTTGCTTGTCCTGTTAGTGCCGCTGACTGAACAAAATTAAAACTGTTCCAAGGACTTCTCTGCCCGGGGCAAGGACGCGCTGACGATTGTCTCAGCCTCGGCTCCGCTGATGCTGTTGATTACACGCAGGTGACCAACCGCCAGGACCAGAAGGGAGTTCAAGAGAACCCACGGCCTGCCACTGTGCAGCAACACCCCCCCTCCCACACACACACACACACACCTATACACAGACACACTCACTCGCTGACAATTAAACAAAAAACACTATGAGGTAATTCTGACTGACAAAAATCCAACCTCTTGTTTCGGTCTCCCGCTGCGCCGCCTCTACTTGGCTGTAATCACATTTTTCACAACTAATTTGTTCTGAACGCGCAGAAATTACCGCGCTTATTACGGCCGCGGTAGCACACGTTACAGTTAGCGCTGCTGAATGTCGAGTCCTGATGGGGGGGGGGGGGCGTAAGCTTCACTTTTACCTTCTAATTCCTTACTTCCTCCTTCTCTTCCCCGTGGCTGCTCATATCAAATTCAGAACCCCGGTGCTAATGGAAGAATAACCTTGTATTGTCCAGGCTTCAGTCAAAGCCTCGCGCGCCACACGCCGACCCTCCTCTCCCCGCTGTACCTGGCAGCGTTCCCTTCCATATAGCGGCCTTGACATCACTCAGCTCAGACATTGAAACTGTTCTACCTGGTTACCCAATGGGCGATTGACCTTCATACTTCACGCCTTCCTGCAAAGGCACTTCTTCCCCCCCCCCCCCCCTCCCCGACTAAATCAGGCTGCTGGAACGGAATCGGAGGGTTTTCCAAGTCAGCACAACAGCAGCAGAAACGGACGAAAGTGGTGATGTGGGCCTAAGCATCGGACTGTGGCATAATTAAATTAGCCCTAATAACCAGCTGCATTGGTAATTACTGGCGTGTAGTTTACTGACATTACCTCACATCATTCCTGGTTAATGAGGATAAAAAAATATCTTAATGGCTTCCTGTCGCTGCTACTTTGCATTGCAAATTGCCTGATCTGACAATAATCTTTAAATAACTGAGCGCCAGGCTCTTCGGGCCCGCGCGGTTTTTATGAAGCTAAGCTTGGTTTATAACTGATGCGTGACGGGATTGATATCTTTTTTTTTTTCTTTCTCTCTTCCAGTCTCAGATATCTAAATCTGAGCGCGCTTTCCACTTACGTATCTGGTGACGGCGGCCGACTGCCACTCCAATCCCAGTGAAAAGACTCCGGGTAGCTGGACCCCGTGTTAATAGCGGGGGGGGGGCGGGCCGCCGCCGCGCACTCACGCGCCTCCGCCTCTTTCGTTCATCGCGACGCCGCGCGAAAAGCCGAGATTAGGAAATGCGTTTAGCCCCCTGTCAGTTTTATCCGCTGCCATTGGCATCAGAAAGCTGCAGCACAAAGGTGTGAAATTCGCCAATTTATATGGGCAGAACTCTCAGCTGAAAGTTCTGGCGATCATCCCGCTGCGGAGGTTCATTTTCTATTAAGCACTCGTTCCTGCTTCGGGTTGTGGGGGGGGGGGGTTCACGCAGTCAATTTAAGAAAATGTTGACGACGCATCTTCATTTGATCCATCTCAGAGGTCCCCATCCTCATCCGCGCCCCTAACCCTTTAATCAGTTACTTTCCACGGAGAAACGAGGACGCGTCTTCTTCTAGCGTGTTTTCATGTACGCCTCTAGGTAGACGGTGATCTGTATCTGCAGCTTGTTTCAACTCAAGGCCTTGTGATCGCGATGGGGAGGAGAGCGCGCGGCAGCCGAAGACCAAGAAAGTCGGGAATTTTCTATGTAGGTCATCAAGCGTCGGGTAAATCCGGGGCTCTCTCGCCTCATTAGCAGCTGTAAGTGAAAAAAATAAATAAATAAAAATGAAGCGACGCTCGCACGTCGGCGTGGCCTCGGCTCCTCGGCGGAAGAGTTTGGCTGGATTTTGATGGGCCGCAGGACGGCCTCTTCATCCTCTGCAGCCCCTTTATTCACTGCACCCATCACTGGCTCTCCATCCACTGTAACGTTTTATGAAGTGCAGCCGCAGCAGCTGCTGATGCACCACGGGCACAACTTCCAGGAGTGACGCAAGCATTCAAGGTTGGCTGGTTCTCGGTCGGGGCGATATTACCCTCCGCACAATGGAGGCATCAATCGTACTTGTCTGGGGGGTGGGGGGGGGGGGACAGACCCTGGCGTCTGGAGCCCAGTGTGTGCATTTTGTTTTTATTTATTTATGCCGCCTCTCTTTATCTTCTCGCTGCTGACACCATCCTCTCGTTTTCATTAGCAACAAAAGTGAGTCGCCTCCTCGGTTTCAGAGCGAAAGATAAAACGCGTGCTGTGTGTGCTTTTATCGTGTTTTTTTGTATGAGGAGGCAGCAGGACGCTCGTTGCTTTTCTGTTTTTTTTTTTTTTTTTTTTTTTTTTTTTTTTTTCCCTTTCAGTCCTCTGTTGGAAAATTTTAAGAAGCACATTATTCCAGCAGATGATGAATAAACGATCAGAGAGCCACAGGAGCCAAGAAGACAGTCTGACAGGAAGCTCAGCTCGGTTCATTTTCCTCCAAAATGAGCTAATTAACCCAACAATGTAGAGGGAGGAACCATGCTGCCAATGTCAGCCACAGTTTCTCCTTCTCTGATTCCCAGTGTTTGCCTTTGGTTTTTATTTCATCTCCATTTTCAGTCAACCACGGAGTGGAGAGTGCTTCGGCTCGGTTGCACGCAGGAAACGAGAAGACGAGCCACAGCGGGTCCTTTAGCGCTCTGCGCCGCAGCACCTTTATCCACGCAGTTTAATTGTTTTTTTTTTTAGCATTATTTATTGGCTGCTCCTCAGCGCTGAGGCTGGTAGTTTATCAAAGAACTCCAATATTAACAACTCAGCCTTCCTGGGGAGTCGTAAAGAGGCGCTCTTCCATAACTACCAGCCTGCGTTGTCCTGGTGTTGTCAGGACAAATGTGCCAAAACCGATTCCCTCTTAAGGGAAGCAATCAGTTACTTTAATTTCTGCAGATAAGAAAAGGGAAATCTCAACCGGATTCATCCTGGACCTTCTTTTTGTCTGTTTGTTGATCACCACTTGATCATCTGTTCTGTGGTCACACATAAACTGTTAAAAAAAAAAACACTATGTGGAAGACTGACTGTATTTCCTGTTGTTATTATCATCCTGTAGTAACAATTTGGTTCGGTGAGTGATGTCATTCATTTTCAGGACATCTCGGTGCCTGAGGTGCGTGCGTGTGTGTGAGTGTGTGTGTGTGTGTGTGTGTGTGCGAGTTGAAGCACATGCGAGATGCTTCGAAAACGGCTTTGAATTTTCGGTAACAGGTGAGTTCTGTAGCCCGTTACCTTTATTCACGAGTAACATAACAGATGGCTCTTGATGGACACTAATGATGTAACCAAATGAACTACTTTCCAAAGCAACGCTGCCTCTTAAATCACACCTTCCATCAACACAGTGAGGACAGTCTGCGGCGGAGACATAGGCAGAGACGGGAGTAATTGCATCATGTCAGAGATTTTGGAATTTAAATTAACGCCCCCCCCTCCAACATAAAAAATTGAAGACATTCTTTTTTTTTTTGCATTTGAATGTGTCGTAATGTGATTTTCTAATAGCCTGGCTTACATTCCTCCCACCGCTAGATGAATGCATTCTCCTCTGACAGTTGAAAGGAGCCGCTGTGCAGACAGGGAGGTTGCAGGAGTGCACAATGTGACAAAGCTAACAAAAAAAAAAAGAGGTACATAAAGGTATATATACGCGAGGTGAAATCTTGAGGAAAGAGAAGCGAGCCGAGGGAAAAAGACCGGAACGAGAGGAGGAGAGGACGGCGAAAACACAGAAAACTTTTCGTGAATCAATTTGCCCTAAACTGCACCGATGGTGCTCGCGAAACATTTATAACCCCCGAGCTGCTTTCTGTTTCAGTTCAAGCCGAAGCGCCCAGAGGGCCGCCGAGGCAGGAGAGCCGGAGCTTCCTTTTGTTCGGGGCCTGCGAGCGTCCTCGGAGCCGCCTCAATAATTGATGCTCACGTGAGCTTCTTTAACTGCACCGACACAAAACGGGCCCGACAGCGCTCCGTGTCGTTTTTGCCGTGGCTCCCCTCCCGGAGCTCGGTCGTTATTGCGCGCAGGAGCTGAGGAAGAGGAAGCTGAGTGTGTCAGGTGAGAGCTCCCTCGACCAGACAGCTGTCACAGCCGCTCTGGGTGGAGGTGCAGCCCCCCCGCCGAGGCCCGCTCTGACGGGTGGGGAGGCAGGTACAGTTGGCATGCAACGCAAACACGCGGGCAGGAGCGTCCCCCCCACCCCCACCCCCACCTCGCATGGGTGGCTCTGTCGCCGTGGCAACCGGTGATTGATCCCCGGAGTTGCGCGAGCGAGGGTAGAGGGAGGAAATTAATGACGGGGAAGAAGCGGTGACAGAGGATGGGGAGTAATGGCATGGTGGGCGAGGAAGAAGCGAATGCTCAAGCAGAGCCTCGCCGAGGACGGGATGAAAGAAGGGAGGGGGGGCTGACGTCAAAGCACTGCGCTCACCACTGAACGTTACCGTCACGTCAACAATTCACGTCATGTTTCATTGAGTCGTAATGTCTCCAAAGAGCCAAAAAGAACCGATCGCGTTTCGCTCGTAAAAGGGACACTATTGTGCAAAACTCACTTTCTCTACGCTTATGTGCGTAGGCAGAGTGCCTCTCCACCCTAAATGTGAAAATATCAATTTCAACAATGAATTCGATGTTAGGTAAACTGTCGTAGTCTGTAAACATGTCTCAAAACAGTCCATTGTGCACTTCCGCCCTACTTTGAGGTCACGGTTGGTTTGAATAATCCTTCCCTCATGTTGGGTATTTCCTCCCTCGATGAAAAGAGATGGACAGGACAGAGACAGCGTGTGTGGGCGGGACAGAGACAGCGTGTGGGCGGAGCTCACAGTAGCTCATTAGGGTTTAAAGGGAACAGCAAGGCTGGACAACTGTTGTGATCAATCCTTCTTTTTTTATTTGAACCAAAGCAAAGTTACCAACATTTCATTTTGACACCAAGGAACCATGTTAACTTCCAGGAAAGGAGCGCGATACCGCCTCTAAATCTGCAAGTGTAAAAGTCCATCTGGGCTCTGAGGATGTTCTGCAGCTCTGATGATGAAACGAGCATTCTGGTGCGGTTTCTCCTTCCACAACTCTGAGGACGGCGCACGTGTCCAAGGCAGCATTGACGGCTGGCGTAATTTGTTCCAAATCCTCCAAGCAACGGCTACGCCATCTTGAACCCCGCTTGCCCGGGAAATTTCCAAACATTGGACTGTTTCAACAGAAATGAGAGAATTCTCTTCTCCTCCTTCTGTGCACCACTGGCACAAATCAAGACAGACAACACATTGCCTCTATCTCCAATTACACAGAAATGGTAGCTTCCGTTCCATCCAATTTAATCTCCATGTGTGTTGCGAGACATTAAAAAGCCATCATCAGTGGGTCGAGACCATGTCTGTAAATTATGTTGATAAAACTTTGAGTGTCCCGAAATTAAGAACGACGCAAAATGGGTGCAATTTGGCCACGTGGGCGCCGACACGACTGAACTTGGCCGCGCGCCGCTTTTCCCTTCCTCCACCTCGGCGTCAGCGGCTCGAAGTCCGCCGAAAGCGCCGGAGTCGGACCGCGGCGGGAGGCGGTGAAAATCAGCGGGACGCGAAGCAAACGGAGCGCCTTCCCTAACGCCGGGAGAATAATGCCGGCCGCCCCGACAGGAAATCAGTAAACCTTTAACGGGACGCGCAGCTCCGAAGGAGCAGCTAGGTTTTGGGGAGGGCCAGCTGCTGGGCCAGCTGCTGCTGCAGATGGGGGTGTCAACGGTGTGTTCCGATCCGAAGGAGAAAGAGAATTCATCTTAATGTAATGCAAGCAGACACACGCAAGCTGGGATTTGGGTAAAAAAAATAAATAAATAAATAAAAACACACCCCTATTATCCCAATATGCCAACATGAATCTTGGAAATCAGATTCTGCCTCCAGTGATCATGAACAAACATTTAAATTCTCCTTCCCTTATGGAATATGCGGCTGGTTCGGGGGGGTTGGGGGTTGGGGGTGGGGGGGGGGTCTCCAGCTCTTCAGTCAGAGTTATTTTGAAGCTTTTATCGACTGCCCTGTCAGATTTTGGCGTGTTGCGAGGTGCGCTCGGGAGCAATCTAATCAGCTCCGAAGGAATCTCGGCGAACTACCAAATATCAAACCTTTTGCATGTTTCAGTGAGACGTGTTGATGTTCGCCAAAGAGGGGAGAGCAAGGTCACGGGGAAGGGAAGGTTTCTGTGCCACACCGAAAAGAGCCGGAGAAGATCGCCACGGAGTGCGACTCGGCTCGCTGATTCACGACTCTGGGCTGATTTTGCCGTGAAGACGAATAGAAACGAAACCCGGGAACGATCGTTCCTCTGAAGGTTACAAAGTCTGCCTTCCCCAGATGTGGCAAGCAAACAGAACGAGTAAAAGTGAAACAAAAGGCACCTTTTTCCTTTCCTTTTCCTGGAGTCCTGCCCTCCCGAGTCCTGCCGGCAGCCAGCGCGGGCTTCATGCTGGCGTTTTTTTTTTTTTGTTTTTTTTTTGTCTCGCGCACATCAGCCGCGGACGGCCTCGTTATTTACTGCAGCGGAACGTGACATGTGCTGTTGGCACCTTTTCACGTTTCCGCTAACGGAGCCAGCGACGTGACAGACAGACGGGGCATGCAGATAGACAGGCAGGCAGGCAGACAGACAGACAGACAGACAGACGGAGAATGAGACAAATCGGTGCCTAGGGACGAGGACAAGACAAAAAAAAAAAACGATGCAACAGGCTGTGAAATCTTTCGGAGAAACCTGTGATTGTGTGGATACGGTTTTGAGCGGGAACAAACTGTGCAGACCCTCAGCCTCATCCGAGTCGGAAAATATCCCGAATAAGTCCATCACGGAAGGGAAAACAAGATATTCCATCGTACACAGACATCTTTTTTAATTTCACGTTGGAATGTGAAAACGTGCCACACCTGTAATCCCCGGCATTAATTGTTTCCCCTGGAAGTGGTGACAGACGGGTGAGGCGCGCAGACACGCGCCGCAGCCTCCGACTCGTTTCATTCCGTTTCCCCTTCCCCTTCCCGCGAAGGAGATTATTGTGCCTCTGATAAAGTGTTTTTAAGGCGCCGCGAGGTCAACGTAATTCTGGCTTCAGATAAAGCAACAGACAGAAGGAGGACCGGAGCCCCGCACGAGCTCTGAAGCCAGCTGATAAACCTGCACTGGAGGACGGGTTCCAAAAATAAATAAATAAATAAATAAATAAACCTATAAAAGATAAGGCAGAAATAAGGGGGGTGGGAGGGAGGGAGAAGAGTTGGGGGGGAAAGATGGATCGCCAGCTTCCGCAACTGAAAGGACGTCATGCGTGATTGCTGCAGGCCGCCCACGCAGGAACAGCAGCAGCGACAGGATGTTTACTTATCTACCTTGGCCTGCTGAGCCTCAGGGGTCGAGGATTATTACAGATAAACGCTACATTTTCCCCCTCCTGATATGTGCGCCACGTTGCCATTGTCCTGGGTGTGTTCTCCTGCAACGCAGACAATTTGTTCCGACATTTCGGGACCGCTCGCACGTGCACGCAGAGAAGTGGTTATGATTGCTCTAAGAGAAAGAAATTAGCGGCAAAATTCCAGTTGCTCTTTCTGTTATTTGGTTTTTTCTCCCTTGATTTCGGTGGATCCTTTCTAAAAATCACGTTAGCGTTGTTGCTCTTTTTTGACTGCGCAGCACAATACTGCCCTCTGGAGTGTAGACTTAGAATTACACACCTCCGATCTTGACGCTCAGGAAAAAAAAAAAAAAATCACTTCAGTCACACACATTTTTACAGTAAATGATGACGCTTTGCCTTTATTGCAGCCAAACATTGATCACCCGGAAGAAACGGGACATTTTCACGCTTTGATGCAGCTTGAGGCGACAATGTTGCAGATTAGAGGACCAAAATAGAAAAGGCCTCGAAATCAGCTGATGGTGGGGACAAAAAAAAAAAAAAAAAGGGGGCTGCCAGAGTGGAGAGAGGTAACATATCAGTGGAAGTAGGGAGCAGGAAGCGTCTCGGTGTCATCCAGGGGAAGTGTTTTCTTATTTGCCGTCTTGTGTCGAGAGCTGCAGGATTACCGTGCTCAAAGAGCCGTGCAATCTCTCCGCGACACCTTCAGCCACTGAAACAACTGGTGTCCACCTCGGCTATCACAGAGCCGGCGTCCTTTATAAACAGACACACGCACGCGCATGCTCGCTCACACCCACACACCCACCCACACACACACACACACACACACACACACACACACACACACCTAGGTAGGCCTCTAAACACTAACCGAACATGCCACCAATCCAATTTCTGTCAGCGGCGCTCCCTCCACCTGTCCCCCAGGCAGCCCGAGTGAAAACAGGGATCCGTGTTGACAGCAGTCAGAGGAACCCTCCCTCTTGACACACCGCCGTAACCTTCCCCAAAACAAATGTCACCGTCGATAGCGCGGCGCGAGCCCTGTCCGGCCGGACGCCAGCCGCGGCCGATCCCTCGGCGTCAGCGCCGCGGACCGAAAAGCCGGGTTTTCGCGGGAGTCGCTTCCACCTGACAAACCTAACCCGAGCTTCTGGCTCCGCGCGGTTCCTCCTCTGGACGGCGGCCCGCTGGAGACCGAGAGCATGCTTAAGCTCATTCCGGGGATTAAGTGGGTATTTTATTTAGATTATTTTATATTTATCCCGCGCTGACATTTTGATCTGTTAGGGACAAAAAATAGACAGGAGCTTATAGGAGGCTGACTCTTAGGCACAGATGAGGTGCTCCTCGGGAAGTAAAGAAGGAGGATTATAAATCCACTATAATTTCCTCTAGAACGTGTTATTAGGTCTTTATGCGTGAAATGCCTTCAGAATACACTACATTAGTCTAAAGGATGTTGACTAATACATAAAACCACGTGGTCCATCGAGAGGCACCAGCGATTGTGACCCCTGTTGGACCCAGACAGCTTTAAACGAGGCTGAAGGCTTTGGTTTTTTTTGTTTTTTTTGTCTGTTTGAACTTTAAAACTCCAACCTCCGTCCGTCTTTTTCTTCTTTCCTTCTTTCTTTCATTTCTCGCGCGTGCCGCGCTTCGAAAAGGCGCCCCGAACCGTTCCGCCCGGAGTCAAAAATGGAGGCCGCCGCCGGACAAGGAATGCGAAGAGAGGCGAAGAAGGGAAAACGCTCATCGCGTCCTGGCAGCTGATCGGCGGCCTGAGTCATGAGAGCGGCGGCCGGGGGCGGCGGCGTCCTGCGGGAGCCGGTGATTGCCAAGTGTAGGTGGAGGGAGGGGTGCGGAGGGAGTCGGTGGGTAGGGGGAGGAGGGGGCGGCGGCGGTGGGCGGGGGGGGGGGGGGTTACAATGCTGCCAAGGAGATTCATGATGGCCTCTCGCGGAACCTTGTGGACTGATTACACGTCCGAGGAAATGCATGCAGCAAACGATATTAAATCAACACAGCTTATTGCAGTGCCAGCGCTGGAGCGCGCTCCAACGCGGGCATAATGCATCTGCGGCTCGCCACCATGAGCACTTTAGGCGGCGGGAGAATTACATTTCTTAGAGGGGGGGGAGGGGGTGTCGGCTATCTTCCCTTTGACGGCCGTGATTAATAGTGATGCTCCATAAATTGCTCTGTCTGAGAAATGTATTGCAGCCATAGGATCTGTTGTTTCGGACCGGAAGGGCGCGCGCCTGTGAGGGCATGCGGCTGGATAAGCACTCATCAGCACGCCACGCCGCCGCCTCCTCCCAAACGGTCCTGAAGGCCGCGCCTCTTTGCTTTTTTCTTGTGGGTGGATTGGGGGAAGGGTGGGGGGGGGTCTTCCCTTCCCAGAGACTCACTGGGAACTGGGACTAATAATAAAAGTACCATCTCGGGGAGGGGGTGGGTGAGCACGTGCGTTTACGTCTTACGTTGCCCGCACTTCAGCGGAAAAAGGTGTCACCGGTCAGACGACCTGACAGACGGACGGGCTCCCGCGGTGTCCGGGGGCGATCTGTCGGCGGGAATCATCTCTTTGACTTATGTACGCCAGCGAATTTCCCGGCGAATGAGACGGTGTCGACAGCTCGCCCTCTGCCGATTCCAATTTGTCAGGCTGAGGCTTCGCAGGCGTCGCCACGGCGACACGGGCGATATAGATCACGCTAATGGCTGCTCATTCTTTCCCAAAGACAAATTATCCGCGGCAAATGACAATTTGTCTTGTGAATAATGGCCCCGCTCCAGTCTGTCCCAAAATAACATGCGCATATTCACAAATCATGATAAAAGAGCTCCCAAGCCAAAATTTGCTGCGGTAAGCGTCTGATCTTTGCACAATGACAACGTCTGACACCAGGAGTGCGCATCGGCGCTACAGTGACGTTTATGACGTGCCTCGCGAATTCAATGGACTTTGTGGAAAAGGCAATTTTCCCTTGTGCTACTGCTAGAGAGAGAGTCCCAGTAGGCACCAGAGAGGCTTCAAAGGTGCACCGCGTTCAAACACCTGCTGTTGTGGGAAATCTCAAGAGCACAGAGAGGCCTCATGTGTCTGTGACAGTTGTTGGGACACTCCAGAGTTTACCGGCATGATCAGAGCGTGTAGCTTAAGCAGCCGGGGCCTGGGAGCTGTAAACGTCAGAGCGCGACTGTCTTGGTCCTTGGGTGTTTACTGAATCAGCGTCAAGAGCGCCCGCGTCTACAGATCGTTGGGTCCGACGTTAAACAAACAAAAGCGCGTCCGCCACCGCGTCAGTCGTTTATTTTAGGGTGGGAGGAACGTGTCCAGCTGGAGCTGCAGCAGAGCTGTGTGTGTGTGTGTGTGTGTGTGTGCCGTGAAGGCGTGTGATGTCGGGCAGGAACAGAATGAGCAGATAGATGGGCTCACGAGGGAAGAGCAGTTGGATTGCAAACTTTTGCCCACGTGACCGAAACTTTTGCCGACTGAACATTATAAATGCGTGCATACTCTACATTCTCTCTACATCCGCTTCAGACGGAGTGAACACAGATCGCGGTTGTTAAATAGGATTTAGTACCGTGGCGTCTGTGCTGCTTCTCTATTTCTGCTAAAAGGAGAGAGGATACTTCACCCCAAACACATATACCAAAGGGAGTTTTTATTTGGAGGCTGCTGTGCTTTAAAATCCAGCCTGCGAGGTAAAGATGCCAGTTTGATGCCGCAGCTCCAAACATAAGTCCCATCCACCAGTGTAAACCTATTCTCCACCCTTCGTCACATTTGAGGATTTGTGTTGGGGGTAAAACCGACTTGAGGGGAAAGGAAAACTACAGATCTCTTTGATGCGGAGAATCATAAAGTATTTGATGTGAGGCACATGCATGCTGGCTCACGCATCTTTAGATTTATGAATGATTCCTTAACCTGTGAGCCTGTTCTGGGATCAAATGCCAAATAGTTTTGCTTTTGAAAAGAGGGGTTTCAGATTTTGGGCCATATGGAGGTATAAATGTGCTGCCATGACGACTGTTTAACACATAATACAAGAAGGTTCCTCCGAGAGGGGTTATGGAGGTTGAAACTTTATTAATACACGTGGCTGTTGTGTTGCTTTTGATGTGAACAATGCATGACCGAACCAGAAAAACTCTTGGCGAAGGCAGACCTCCGCCAAGCAACCAAAAATCCTGGATCGTTTTTCTTTTTCTTTGGGGATCAGAGATCAAAATCCCTTAATTCTTTGACCCATAATCATTTCCTGAAAAAAAAAAAATAAAAACGATGAATCTTCTAGTCATCTTTCCCGACGCTTAAACGAACTACGTGACGTCACTTCCTCCCCCTGGCGGAAGAAAAAGCCCCGTTACAAAGTAAAAGTTTAAATCGTGCTTCGGTCGCCGCTTGGGTCGCGTCACTTCCGGTGTGACGTCACGCCCCCTCGCTTGTAAACAGTGTTTCGGGGCGGCTGCAGCGGCTCCACCACAGCTGGTACTACCACCACTGCATGTTTTCTCCAGGACAACGGCGAGATTATCTTTGGGTGGTTTGCTATTTTCTCTCCATGTTCGCTCGGGCCGGATGTCTCCCCAGGGCGGCGTGGAGCGGCTGCCGAAGGTCATTAGCGCTAGCTTGACTTCAGACTTCAGCTAGCCTCCGTCCTCTTTCGTAAACCGGCCGGGAAACTTCGATCAAAAGTACAATTTGACACAGATGAGGAGGCTGATCGCCTGCCTGTAGTGTAGGACGACACTGTTAATGGTTGTTGTTTTTATATTTTAAGGGGCTCTGTGTTTGGGCACCTTGTGTGCACGGCAGGATTTCCTCCTTCTCTTCTTAATATAGGACTTTTAATCCTGAATGTATCAGTAACAAGTCAAACATTTCAGACATCTACCATACAATATTAAATTGTGCCACACATTGTGTTTATAGTTTTAATAAATGTGTTTTCTCCTAGCTCATATTAGCTCATATGACCTTTGTTGCCTAACTGTCATTTAAATTGAAATCTTCCGATTTTAGTGGAAATCTACGACTGTCACCTTTTTATAAACAAGATTATGGACTAGTTATTCTCTTCTAATGGCCCCTCTGTTGGAATAATCAGATTTAAGGAGGCTTTTCCGTGCCACCTAGTTCCTAATCTAATCTGGTTTAATTTGTAGTGTGTTCTCTAATCCTGGATTAGGTGGTACACACGGTAAAACCTCACCTCGGTTCTAGACTGTAACCAGTTCAAAGCCATGTTTGGTCTGAGACGGGCTCTTCCCTTCCAGTTTGCGGTGTTGATGGTGAACCTTGGCTCGCCCTCAGCCTGGGACACTTTCACCTTTTTCAGGTTTTTTCGCTAGTTTGCCGACGCCTCCCGGTCAGTCAAAGATAATCCCTGTGGGCCGATCACCGATTCTCTGGCGTCTCTTGTTTTTCAGAATGGGGAATTCTACGTCCTCCGCTACCGCCCGGTCCAGTCCAGCCTGCGTTCAGTACGTTCAGGTAGAGCGGATCACCGGCTGTTTTCATTTCTGTTTGTGGTTCGCGTGACATCGAGCTTCTGAGTCTGTGTGTGTGTTTGTGTGTGTGTGTGTGCGTGCGTGCGTGTCTCGCACTGTGTGCTGCCGAAGGTCTCGGGTGCTTCACCTCTCCTCTCTGGTCCGGCCCTCCAGGAGATGGTGACGCAGAACTGCGTGGTGATCTTTTCCAAGAGCACCTGTCCTTTCTGCAAAATGGCCAAAAGCGTCTTCAACGAGATCGGCGCCAACTACAAAGTGATCGAGCTGGACGAGCACAACGACGGACGGAGGCTCCAGGAGGCCTTGGCTCACATGACCGGCGCCAGGACGGTAAGAGCTTTGTGTTCTCCTGGGATCGGAGCTAAAAAAAAAAAAAAAAAAAAGAAGCAATTAAATGTCAGTTCTTCTTTACTGTTTGACGCATCCACGATCACAAGCGCAGAAGCGCACGCTTTACCTTGTCCTTCTTTTCGCGCCTTGAGGTTTAAAAAGCGCTCTTGGCGCCATCTCCAAGCTGAGGTTTGCCCCCTTTCTCGTTGTGCGCTCAGGTCCCGAGAGTCTTCGTGAACGGGAACTGCATCGGGGGCGGCTCTGACACCAAACGGCTCCACCAGGAAGGAAAGCTGCTGCCGCTGATCGAGCAGTGCACCCCCTGCTGCGCCGCCGCAGAGGGCTCTGGCAGCGGACAGTTCGACTCCGCGAAATGACTAACCGTTCTTTTGCTCTTCGTCAACCGTGTATTTATTCAACATTGTCTCGAGCTCCTGGCGGCGGCCGCACGCTGCCTGAACACAGTTATCAAAGCGCCTCGGATGTTTAATCCCGGACGAAACGTTTGCAGTTTTGGTGGAGGAGTGCGTGGTGATATTTTATTAAAGCTGTGACATTTTAAATGCGGAAAACCTCTCTGAGTCTATAGATTGCTGCGCTTTTGAGCGATCAAATCACTTTGTTGACGTTGCCAAACACCAGACTGGTTTGAGTTTTTTTTTTTTTTTTAAACACAGATTTTTGTACACAGCCTCAGTATTAAAATATCGTATTTACAAAAGAGTGAGTGACATTTGACCGCCAGAGAGCTGCACAGATATTAAAGCATTTTGTATTTTTATACTTTGTCAACTATTTTCTGTGTCTGGAATCGTCTGCCCTCACTTGTGCGCTTCTGTTCCGTTCCGGTTGGTGATTTATCAAAGTGCATGAGCAGTCGTTTGTGACGGTAGATTCAGTAGAAATGTCATTGTTTCACAAACGCGTTATGATGACTACTAATAAATGAGAATGTGAACCCTCAGCTCCCCTTGTCCTTTCTTATGTTCCGCATGTGGTCAGAAACTGATTCAACACGTGGATTTACTTTAAACTGAAGCATTTACTGAGGGAGAAAATACTGGAATTTCGGTTTTATACTGAAAAGGATCCCCTGTAGGGGACGCAGCAGAGAAGTTTGGGATCCATGTGAACGTACACATGAGGAGGAATGTAAACGTCATCAACCCTTGCCGGTTTTCAGAGTGCCGCTAAGCCCCGCCCCCCGGTGTGCGCTCGGGTTTAAAACAAGCGCGCCGCGTCGCCGTGACGTCACAAATGAAATTAGCCCGACTAGCGCTGGTGCTGCTAAATTGGCACATCTTCAGACCTGCATGCGCGCGGATCCCGTTAAATAAGCGAGCGTACTAAAGAGGACGGCATGGCTGGAAGCGCAGGAGAGTGGTGTCTCATGGAGAGTGACCCCGGCGTCTTCACGGAGCTCATCAAAGGGTTCGGTGAGTGTCTTTGACCGGAGCTGCGGCTAGCTGGCTGGCTAGCCGCCGCGAGGCTAACGTGAGCCGCCAGACCGCTCCACTGAAACAGAATAAAGACGACGGGAGGAGGAAAAGGGGGAGAGGAGGGGGGGCGCAAAAAAGAGTCTTTCGGTAGGTTTGCAGCTTGTGGGGGGGGGGCGGTCCTGTTCCATCACATAGGCTAACGGGCTAGCATTACTCAGCGTTCAAAACAACGGCGCGTGAACTCGGGACTCGTGCGGGCTCGTGGGCACTGTTGACGCGAGGATGGGGGCTTTCTGGAAGAGCCCCAGCTCACGCGCCTCTCCCCAGGTTGTAAAGGAGCCCAGGTGGAGGAGATCTGGAGCATGGAGCCCGAGAACTTCGACAACCTGAAGTAGGTTTTCACCCCCCGCGGCGCTCGAGCGCTCCAGCGGCCGACGGGAGCTTTAACGGACTCGTTGTGTTGCAGACCTGTTCACGGCTTGATTTTCCTCTTCAAGTGGCAGCCGGGTGAAGAGCCGGCGGGCTCCATCGTCCAGGATTCCAGGCTCGACCAGATCTTCTTTGCGAAACAGGTTTGGTGAAGTTACCGCTGCAGAAAACACACACACACACACACACACACACACACCTGGTAGTTGAGAGAAGCTGTATGCTTGTATAGATGCGTAGGGATGCTCTCACCCAAGTATCGCCCCTCCTGCAGATGCAAACATCCCGACTTTCATCTGGTACCAGGCAGCTCTCAGAGTGTAGAGTATGCACGCGTGCGATGGCTTTTGATCTGCTCTTTCTTGTGTCGATCGTGTGTTTTCAGGTCATCAACAACGCGTGTGCCACCCAGGCGATCGTCAGTGTTCTGCTCAACTGCTCCCATTCGGACATGTCGCTCGGAGACACGCTGACGGAGTTCAGAGAGTTTTCAACGAGTTTCGACGCTGCTGTAAGTTCACAACCTCTTTGCCTTTCCTAAAATAGTTTGTGCCCCCCCCCCAGTATTCTTTATAAATGAACTGCAGTAAAACCTAACTCAAGTATTCGTGAATGTGAACGTGCTTATTTTGCTATGGTGTCTCCCCTCCTGTTGCTAACAGACAGTTTGATCCTCTTACCTTCAAAACTACACGTCACTTCTGCGCATAATCAGAAAATCCCAAGTTAGATACCTATGACACTTTTGTGCACGTATTTCTCTTGTCTTGGCTTGTATAACTGTTTTAATCATAAAGAACAAGCATGACGTCTTTATTAACAAGGTGCAGAAGCAGTGAGTTGAGCGCTACTTCGCGCTATACTTGATAATGTTCCGGAGGTTTGACGCGCTCCGTCGCCCCTCTGACTGCTGAGACTTCTAATTCTAAACAGTCGGCGCTCTAATCCTCCATCTCCTGCTCTCCTCAGATGAAAGGTTTGGCTCTTAGCAACTCCGAAGTGATCCGACAAGTTCACAACGGCTTCGCCAGGTAAGCTCCCGCTCAGCTCTTCGCCTGCTGTGAAAGGCTTCGGTTTGATTGGGCCTTTTAACTCCTCCGTCTGACGCCACGGTGCTCATCAACGCATTTGGATTAGATGGGCCAGGAAACCAGTTTGATCCATCATTTATTGATAGATTTACTTTAATAAAATACCCTTTTCCCAACTTTGTGATGGGCAAAGTTTGGGATTCATTTTATTTTTTAATGTTGTTTTGATAGATATTATATCACTAATCATGTATCAATTGATAATATTCTTAAATATTGCAAAACCCGGTGTGAGAACATTTATTACTTATTTAATGGATTAATTATGAATCAATTGGTAATATCGCTTGCTAAATATTGTAAAACTTGGAGCTAGAACGTTAGGCGTATTAAAATGTGTCCAGTAGATGGCGCTAAAGCACCAAAGTTGTCAAAAGTGTCGCACCGAGCGTGATCAGGATCTGGATCTCTTTTAAATAAACGTGTATGTCAGCGGGCCACGGACAGATGGTGCACAACTGAGAATGCCATTTTCCTTTTTACTCCATTATTTTTTTTTGATTTGTCGTTTCAGACAGCAGATGTTTGAATTCGATGCAAAGTCATCGGCCAAGGACGAAGACGCCTTCCACTTTGTGAGCTACGTCCCTGTAAACGGTCGACTATACGAGCTGGACGGACTTCGGGAGGGGCCGATCGATCTGGGTGAGCCAACGAAACCGCCGGCGCGAGCCCCCGCCGCCGGCCCCCGGTTTGCCCCGCGTCCTCCAGAGTGTTTGCTCCGTCATCTGCGTCCTGCCGATCAAATGTTTCAGAGACATTTCCAAAAGAGCTTTAGTGCTCAGGACCAGCTACCAGGCAGATTGAGCAGAAACAAGCTCTTGTGTGTGTGTGTGTGTGTGTGTGTGTGTCACCTGGTGTGTATGTATATTTATGCATGTTGTCTGTCATCAGGTGTTTGCAACCAGGATGACTGGATCAGCGCCGTCCGCCCAGTGATCGAGAAAAGAATACAGAAGTAAAGATCCCTCAGTTCATGTGCTTTTTCAAGTTCTGTATTCAATAGAAGCTCAGACCAGGACTGTTTTCTCCTCTGCGTTATCTGCCTCGGCTCCACAGCCGAGCTCCTCACGCTCTCTTCCTCCTCCTCTTCTCTCGATGCTGCAGATACAGCGAAGGAGAAATCCGGTTCAACTTAATGGCCATTGTGTCGGACAGGAAGATGATCTATGAGAGGAAGATAGCAGAGCTCCAGACCCAGCTAAGTCAGGTGAGGGGGGGGGGCGTCTGTGCGTGAGGGGCAGCAGCAGGTTTGTGTGGGGGACCCCCAGACCTCCTGTAAGAAAGACCATCTGAGAGTGTGTGTGTGTGTGTGTGTGTCGACCTCCTCCAGGACGAACCCATGGACACAGACCAGAGCAGCACTTTTCTCAGCTCCATCCAGTCCGAGATTGCAAAGTACCAGCTCCTCATCGAAGAGGAAAATCAGAAGCTTAAAAGATATAAGGTGAGATTCCGCTAGGCCCACAGCGCCCCCCCCCCCCCACCCCCGTCATCTTTGCTCCCCTCATCGGCGCCGACCTCACCTCGCTGTCCCTTTTTTTTTTTTTTTTTTCTTTTGTTCCCTCGCAGATCGAAAACATTCGGCGGAAGCACAACTACCTTCCTTTCATCATGGAGCTGCTGAAGACGCTGGCCGAGCATCAGCAGCTGATGCCCTTGGTGGAGAAGGTACGCACACACGCACGCTCAGATCCGCGAGCCCCCCCCCCCCCGCCCCGATTCACTGATCCTCTCTCCCGCCAGGCGAAGGAGAAACAAAGTGCCAAAAAAGCTCAGGAGGCCAAGTGAACGGGGCAGCACACGTCCAGCATCCTGCAGTCACACTTCCATCACTGAGCCACACACAGATTCTGTACATCGTCTGTCACATTCATATAGATGAGCATGGGTGGCCGGCGGCGCTCCTGCTCCAGCGCGCGCAGCTCCAGAATATTAAGAACTGCAGTGCAGCCGCAGCGGACGGACTGTCTGACGGAGGTGCTTTGTCCATGTGTCCATCTGCTCTAACGCATGATAGAAGGAAGGATGTGCTCAGACTGTCTTGTCTTATTTTCATAATAAAATGTAGGTGTTTGTGAAACGGTTACATTTTTATTTTTTTTTTATTTTTTTTTTTTTTAAGATTGCTATTAATGTACAAGGATAAAAATGAGTCAAACTTTCTTTGCCTGCGCCGTGTCGAGCTTATTTAACGGGATGAAAAAGGAAACGAGACGAAAGCGTGACGTTTCGGGTGTACCTGCGCGGGTTCGGCGCCCCCTCCTGGCAGAAGGCTGGGACTGCAGCCGAAAGCCGCTTGGGTCGCTTCAACAACGGCCAGGGAGGTGTGGCGAGGCTCGGTGTCTGGAGCCGCAGCCTCCTGCGTCTGCAAGTGCATTAAAGCAACAGTGAGTTATTCACCATTCCATTGTGCAATCCAAGGTGAGGTTTGGCTTGCTGTGCCTCTTCCCCGTATTCAAAAAAAACGAAATCCAGCAAGTTTTGATCAAATTTGTTGAACTTGCATGGAAAATTAGTTCAAACAATTGGATAAATATAACCATTTTGTTTGTTCTATGTTTTTTCCATGTCACTGGCCCACCTCCTGTGGGAAAAAAAGTTGACTTTCTAAGACTTTTAAGAGTTTTTAAGTTGCTTTTATTTCAAATTTGACTTCCGCCAAGCAGCCTTGACGTCACCAGCCGTACCGTACTTCCGGCGGGGTGCGCCCCCCGGACAGACGGGGTCATCCAGCCTGAGTCATGCGCTGCTCATCTCTTGAAAACTTTTCTATTTCTGGCCCCAGTGTTTACACACCTGAAGTACCTGTTGGATCCGATCCGAAGGTCTGTTGACAAGACGCTGCAAAGGCAACAAATGGAAAGGTGTGACTGCGGCCGTCTGCGGATACCTTCTCTTTCTCTTTCCCAACAAAGGCAGTTATTAGCCTTTAATTCCTGATTCGTCTTTTAGACTTGGCTGACAAGACGTGCGGTGCGGCAGGCCGCCCGGTGACGCGGGGCGAAGAGAACGAGTTATTTGAACGTCAAGTACCGTCGTGGAATGGAACCAAACGGAAGGTCACGGAGAGGGTTGATCTAAACCAGGGATCCCCAACCTTTTCCAGCAAGTGGGTCGCACGGGCTCCCTGCCAGGGCCCCGTGGGCTGCACACACCTTTTTAGCTAAATTTTGCTAAAAACAATGATTGAGAGAAACAATTGACCTTCAGACATTAATTTAATGCATTGATTTAATGAGAAGGCTGGTGCTGCTTGGCCGAAGCTAGCTTCTGAAAGTCGAGCACAACACTGCTCACAGATGCTCATCCGTGAGCTGGGTTCGCGTGTGCAACTTCACAAGCTTCATCCGGCTGAAGAGCTGCTCACACACGTATGTAGAGCTGCTCACACAAGTATGTGGAGCTGCTCACACACATATGTAGAGCTGCTCACACAAGTATGTGGAGCTGCTCACACACATATGTAGAGCTGCTCACACACATATGTAGAGCTGCTCACACAAGTATGTAGAGCCCAACAAGGCAGCAACACGGCGGCGTTGTCAGCCAGTCGGGGTTGAAGCTTGAGTCAGCATGAGCGACGGCGGGAGGGGTCGCCGACGCTGACTTGTCAGTATTAGAAAAGAACCAACCACAGAGCTTGGATTTTTTCATTCCTATCGATTAGATGGGTGGCACTTGGAACCGTCGGCCTATCGCTCGAAAAGAATTTATCTCCGCGGGCCGCACAGAAGATTTGGCCACAGGGATAGCCCTGGTTTTCCGAGTTGGGCCGCACCTAATGTTAATTCACTTAGAGCCCTGCGGGCCGCACTGAGAGGCCTCGCGGTCCACATGCGGCCTGCGGGCCGCAGGTTGGGGACCCCTGATCTAAACAAACCCGAGGTGGTTGAAATAAAATCAAGCGCGTTGCTCTGAACAGCGCTGAAGTTGCTGCTGCTCCCTCCAGGGTTGATCCGGAGGCATGTGTGACACGCGTGCAAAGGCGTGACCCACGTGTGACCCCCCCCCGTGAGCTGCCAGGGCGACCTGGGGCCGGGTGAGGAACGGCGGTTCAAGCTGACGCTGACAGATGGTCGGCGTAGGCGGGAGGGCACCGCCTCCCGGCCCGGTTTAGGAAATATGGACACGTGCTCACCTGGAAGGGAAAAAATAAAAACCAAACATCGGCCGTCTCTAAAGAGGCCACCCCCCGCCCCCACCCTCTGAACGCGGGCGTGCGGCTGAATTATGTCCTCCAACGGGGAGGCCTTGTTGACCAAACATGTCCACCAGCACATGGCACAACACGGGGGTAGGCCAGCTCTCCCAGTCGTGACCCAGTGATCGCCCATCGAGGATCACAAACCTAAAAACGCTGCCGGCGACCTGGAAAGGCGACCATGCGCTCGTTAGCCTTATGGCTCATTGCCTAACGGAGGCCAGACCGCCGGGGGTGGTGAAAGAGCGCTCGTGCTTCCCTCACCTGCTTTAGAGCTCACGTTTAGCTCCTGTGGAGGAACTGGGTGGGATTTTGTCGCCACAGCTGACCCGGGGTCCGAGGGGAGGGCCGGAGCTGTCCACCTGTCTGGAGGACAACCTCAGGGCGTCACCCTTGGGTCTCTCTCTCTCTCTCTCTCTCTCTCTCTCTCTCTGGGTCCCTGTGTCTCTCTATCTGCACATACCTTCGTTACATTACAGGGATGCCTCAGTGCTGATGTGGCTCCTGTTGGAATGAAGCTCTCCATAAAGACCCTGCTTTGTTGCGAGGCCCGAAGCCTTTGCTTCGCCTGGTCGCTTTATTACACCAAACGGCCGATATGTCGGAGACGTTCCGCAGGTGTTCGGGGTCCGATGACGAAGGCAAACGTTTTGGAGCCGCTTTGTCGAAATAGCCTCCATCAGGCTTCAGAACTCGTCACCGTCAGGCGAAATGTAGCCCCGATCGGACAGAAGACAGAAAGTACACCTGAGCACTGAAGAATAGATTTTAATCCTCCAGCAGGCCAGCTGCTCCAGACGTATATTTACATTTGAGACACGCAGCATCATATTTACAACAGACAACATCCACACAATAGTTCAACACAAACAAGGGCTTCACTGGAAATGATGCGTGTCCTGAATAAATTAAGTGCACGTATTCTTTTTTTTTTACTTTTTTGTAAACGGTTTCGGATCAGTAGGCTTTGAGTGATGCAGCAACAACAACAACAACAACAAAAATAAATGATACAGGAAGTTCTAGATGTGTGAACTTCCTGAAACGCGCTCCGAACAGAACCCAGCTGTTGTTGAGGGCACGCGTTGGGACCGCTCGAGCTGCTCCAGGAGCCAAGCCGTGGTTTCAAAGGGGATGAAAAGCAGGGTGTGTGAGTGTGTGCGTTTGTGCGTTTGTGTGTGTGTGTGTGGGGGGGGACAGCGAGGAAGGCGTGACCTTCTTCATCCGCTCGGCATCCGTGCAGGCAGCAGCACGCAGCCCTCGGCCCCGCGCCAGCGCTGGAATTCTCAGCAGGGCGGGATAGAAAAAATAAGAATGGAAGGGGAGAGAGAGAGAGAGAGATAGAAGGTCTTCCCGTTTGCGTTTTTCCACGCGTGGCGGTGATGTTTGGGGTGTTCGCCGGAGGTGGCGTGCACAACATCAGCAGTCAGTTCACAGTCGGTTGGGGGAGAGGGAGGGGGGTAAACGAACGACCGGGGCCTGGGTCTTGTCGGACTAGGGCTTGATGTGCTTGGTCTCTCTCCTGGCCGTGTTGCACAGTTCTCTGTAGAGGTCGGAGTGGATGAATCGCGGGTAAGAGTTGTTCTCCATCAGGCTGTAGACTTTCCTCTGAGCGGCCAGGAAGATGTTGGCGTGCGGCTCGTGGAGGCTCTGCATGATGGCGTTCTTGGTGTGGAAGTCCAGGTTTATCTGCGATGCAAACGGTGCGAGCGTCAGCATGGGGGTGTGAATTTGGGAACCGACCTAACGGGGGGGGGATCTACCTCTTTTGGAGCTTCACTCCTGACGAACTCCTCGTAGATGCTGTTGGCCTGGAGCAGCAGGTCCTCCTTGGAGGTGTGCGTCCTGAAATCCTCGCACGCCGTCCAGAACTCGATGTTCTCCTCGCTGAACTCGGATTTGAGGAAGACGCAGAAGGCGGTTTTCCCATCTGTGTGTGTGTGAGAGGGGAGAGGTTCAGAGCCGAGTCTAGTGTTTGCCTGTTAGTGCAAGGCGGAATAAGTACAGCGCCATTACAGTGCCCATCTTTTATTGAGGTCAGCCTGCCTCTGTTCGCCGCAGCGTTAATGCGTGACCTTTGAGGCTATTTTATGTAACTATCAGCCAACTGTCGGGCGAATGATACTTACATTTATTGCTAAGTAGTGTGTCAAGTGACTGGGCCCACTGGTTGACGTCATCAATGGTTGGTCTGAGGGGAGAGAAGCAGGAAGTACGCATGAGAGGTATTTGCAAAATGCGCTAGTCTGCTTAAAAGTAGCCGTCCTCAGCGCTCATCTGTTGCTTCAACAATAGTAAAGTCCGGAACCCTTTTCTTTTTCTTTGGATCACGTTGTAATAAAGCCATGCATGCAAGAGCAATGTTCCGACTGAAGGTATACATGTGAAGCAATAAGGTTTGCATGAATCATCTTAGAATGCAAAAATTACCTGTAAGATCTGTTTTTTAACAGATGGAACATTGAGTGCGAGGAATTTAGCTTCAAGAAAAACCCTAGTCTGTTTCTCCAGTCCTTCCTCCTGAAATAAGAATGGTTAACCAATCAATGAATCAATCAATCTATCAATCGACTGTTAAAGGATCCATCTGAGAGTATCTCAGGTGTGAGGAACTTACATTTTCGCCTTCTTCTCTGTGCTCAGCTCAGGTTTTTTCATGCAGTCATTGAACGCCATGTTTTGGGATGGTGCACTTGTGAGGTTCTCTCTCATGTCTTCTCTAATTCTACCTCTTTAACCTGTCAGGCAACTTTATAGCTTTTCCCCAGCCGGCGGTGAGGAGGCGGGCCTTTGGGGACAGGTCTGCCGCGCGATTGGCCGGCGCTGTGTAAACAGTGACTTGCCCTGGTACAGTTCTGGAGGCCTGATGCAATGATAGGCTGTCACTGCATAAACATTCCCTCCCTGAGTTTTCTGCGGGCTTATATTTATACGTGGAAGGTCACACTATGACGTACACGACAGACTCCGACGGCCTTAGTCCTAAAATAAAGTAGTGTGACGGAACTTTTTCTCCCCTGTCTTGAGTGGAATTCACTCTGGCAGCACTTTTGCAAGAACCTGCCCCTTCATTTGTGTCCAGGGACGTTCGTACAGCACAGGAGTGATAAATAGTCCTCTTTACTTCTTTTGCAATCAAAAGAATATCCACAACGCATTTTTTTTTTTTTTTTTGTCGTTAAAATGTGCTTTAATGTAGCAACTTCATCTAAAGTACAGCTGATTCATCGTGCCTTTGGAACACTCCCTTCATGCATCACTTCTCTTGGGTGTGGATCCATCAGTCGTGTCGCAATGGCGCGTTTATGACATGTTCCAACAAAGATAGTGAGGCCATATCCTCTCACCTTGATAAGATGGTCTATAAAAAGTAGCATCGTTAATGCACAAAATGTTGTTACACTCTTCCAGTAATTTTTGAGTATTCACAAGTGGGTTAAAAAAAAAAAAAAGCCTTTTTAAGGCATCTGGGTTTGCTGGATTCAGGCTGGAGTTTAAAGCAGTCTGTCAAGAGACCATTTATAGGAAAGAGTTATAAGTTAGATTTGGCAGGAAAAAAAAATCCTGCTCTTTTAGGGAGCTTAAAGAGTCCGATGCTGCCAGGACAACTGATCCCCCATCAACAAACTCCAGCAGGGAGCTAAGATCTCCCTAAAGCCGACCAAAGCATGCGCTTTTCAGCACCATACAGGGAGGTCGGAGGGCGGCCGGAGGAAGAGGAAAGCGGCAGCGACACGCGTCACGATGACGGTACGTCAGAGATCGGACGAGACGCTGATGATTGACTCACGACGGTTTACAGCCTGAATGGAAAAAAAATGAACTCCACTGACGAGTGCAAACTCAGCTCTGCCAGAAGTCTATTAAAATAGATTTTCATCTCAGGTATTGAGAGAATGTGAGCGCGCACCGGCTCTATCGCAGCTGTAACTTTCACAGAGTCGTTAATTCGGTGAAGTCCGGGGGCCTGAGCAAGTCGATAATTCAAGATTTCTGCCTTTCTTCATCGATATTGGCGTTTCAAAGCTGCTAAAAACATCTTATCAATACTTTTAGATGTATAATTACTGGGGTCAGAGACAGAACAGGTGAATAAGAATGCGTTTATTGTAGAAATATCCGATATTGCCAACCTAGCGACACTATCGGCTGATATCGGCATTAAAAGGTAATATTGGTCATCTGTATCAGTTTTGACTTTTTTAATGACACAACCTTCACACATTATACATCAAACTCTTCAGCTACCTTTCTCACTCCAAATGTCAACATATGAGAAACGTGATGTCAGTCACCCTAAATGAAGGGGGTATATCGGACAAGATCTATATCAGATATCGGTATAAAGGCCAATATCGAGCATCCCTAGTTTATTGAATACATAATTACCTGTTCACATTATATTAAGGTATGAGTGATCCTAATGACATGTCAGATGTTCTTTACCTGCCTTTGCAGACTCTGGGTAATAAAGTACCCCACCTACTCTGTCCACACCCGCCCTGCCAGCTTCCATTTTACTAATGTTTGCGTGTGCTGAGCTCATAAATACATTTGTCCACCGGAATAATCTCAAAATAATCCCGATCCCAAAACATTCAGCTTGTGCAAAGATTACAGTGCAGCCAGGCGATTCTGATAACCCTCCCTGCGGCTGCCGTATTCTGGTAAGACCAGAGCTCCGGGTCGGCATCACGTCCCAAAAAACAGCGAAAGGGCATTTTTAACGAGGACACGGCCGTGGAACAGACACAGCTTGTTCCCGGGCGATCCGGGCTCTGACGCCTCTGCGTCAGCTGCCCCTCCGCGTTGCGACGACTCCGCAGCGCTCCGCCGGGCGAAAACACGGCGTCCTCCGCGTGTGTTTATTATTGTGCGCAGGCTGTGTGTGTAAGTAGCCGTCTGCTGAGAAGTGGATGAAGACCAGAGCCAAGTTTCCACCGAGGCCCCGGGGTCCGTCCACAGGGCCTCACGCGCAAGGTGATTCCCAGCACCGGAGTTTGTTCTGGTTTTTGTGTTTGGAAGTTGTGTAATGAAGCAGCGTTGCGCGTGCCTAAAGACTGCCTGGAGCTTCAAGTGCTGCTGGCACCGAATGTGAAGCGGACAACGGATGGCAGGAGACCACCGGCGTGACTTTGAGAAGGAGAAACCTGCCTCGCGGGCAGGCCCGGCCGCTGTTTGTGTTGACTACAGAGGCAGGAAAAGACCCACACGGGCCACGTTTGTCTCCTGCAGACGCGTTCGGCCCAAAACAATAATGAGCGCGACAGCCAATTAAGGGGACGTCCAAACTCGGGCAGAAACCTGCCAACAACGTGGGATAAAGCCCCGACAGGACAGCTGCAGCCGATCCCTGCAGAGTTCCTCTCCGAAACCGAGATAAAGGCTGTGTTTGCTCTGAGACCCTTTACCGTAAAGCCAAATAACCCAGAACTAACCGGTCCCAGTGCAGTTAGAGCGTTTGACATCACAGCCCCGCCCCCCCCTCCCCTCAGCATCAGGAAACCTTTAATATCACTGACAATTATTACTACCTAAAGACATTAACTCCTGTCAAAGCACTTCCTGGTAAGGTCATTTATCATCTTAAGGCCCTTTTTACTTTCCTTTTAGTTTCTAATTTATAATAAATATTAAATAATATGAAATAAATAAGAATATGGCACATGCCAGATTTAAAGCTGCATGTATAAGTAGGATGAATTACAGACAGTACATATATTTAAGCAGACAAACCATTCCTCTCATCCTTCTCTTGATTATAAATCACCAGCCTGACACTTTAATGGTAACGTTCCAGCCAACCACACAGGCAATCAAAGCTCTCGGTGGCTCTATCTGTGTATAATCAGCTTACTCAGTATTTTCCACACACCTCCTTGAGGTTTTTGTGTTTTTGTGCTTCACATGAGTAGATGAGGTTTTATTGCAGATGTTCTTTTCCTTCTGTGGTGAGTTTTGGGACAGAGAGACTCGGGCGAGAGGTGAGCGGCGGTTGAAGTCGCCGTGGACTGATGCTCATGAGCGAGTGGAGAGGCGACAGATGTGGAGGGCTGGTGAGCTGCAGCATCCGGTTAGATCGTATTGGGTTTGAAGGCGATATTGCGGAAACAAATGCAAGCTGGCTGAGGTTGCAGGTTTGAACACAACCCTATTGTTGATCGAGGAGTTACATAACTAACATACACATCATGACTCAGGCTATTTACTGATGTCTTTGTAGCCTCTTTCAGTGACCCAATGACTGTGGTCCACCCATGTTTGCCTTCTGTCTTTCACTGTTCTCTCTATGTCGATGATGTTTACCTTCATGGATCTGTAGTAATTGTGAAGCTAAAGTTCTCTGGCTTCAGGTGGATAAAAATAAATAAATAAATAAAAAAATTAAATTCTAATTTTTTAAAAAAAGACATACATACATATGTGTGTATGTTTGTGTTAATATAGGTTATATAGGTTTTTTTTTTTTTTTTTTTTTTTTACCAATGAACAAGGTTAGTTATGAGAAACATTGAAACCAAATTGCTCACAGTCTTCATCCGATGACTGACCAGACTTAAAACTTGATTGGCGGATTAATCGCTGCATTCAAGGGGCTGAAAGTTGCTGTTGAGTGGATGTTTAAACATGCAGCTGTTGTCCAGCAGGAGCTGACATCGCCTATCATCAGGCAACCCCTGGACACCAGTTCAATTTGTTTCCAGTACTTTAGCCTCGTGGATGCGGCGTTCGCAGTTTACTGACTTGTGCATTCAACCTTGGTGGTGAAAATACAGATGTGACTACATCATATCAGTTCACTTCCCACTGTGTCCTCGTGGACAACCAGCTCCAACACACAAGTCCCTGGACCCGACACGAAGGCCAGCGACGCAGCTGGACATGAAGTGTGTCCATGTGAGATGGAGGTCACGCTGTGTACTTAAATGTATACACAGCAGTACTACTACTGTATGTTGTATTTCCTTACTGGTATGCTCAGACTGGTGGGCCAGAGCAGCTGTTGTTGGCCAGCATGCAGCATGTGTGTTCAACGCAGCGATGATTCTTGGCAACTCCTGCACTGTTGTCACTTGTGTGTCTTTGAGCCACCAGAACTTGGCACTGACTTAATGTTTCCGTGCTTATATAGCAGCTTTAAGCATATAACAATTGATCATTATGCAAACACTTTGTTTATTATCTTGTACCATGGTGTAAGATCTACTCTCTCTCTCTCTCTCTCTTTGTGTGTGTGTGTATGTGTGTGTGTGAGATACTAAAGAATTTCCCTTTGGACAGTTCAAATAATTTAATGTCATTCAAATCACTAACATTCTAACAGGCACTTCAACACTGCAACAAACTGTACTGATCTGGTGACAAATAGCAATAAATAACACGTTGTTGAACCTTTAAGTTAACTCCTAAGAATACAGTATGTTCAGTCTGGGGAAAGAAAGCAAGCCGTACTCTCAGGTTTATTCAACCTGTCATGCAAGGTGAATCATTCTAACTCTAAAACAACCCCACTCCAATGGTTTACTACACAAAATCACAATCTCCACATCTGGGACCCTGCCATGGGCTTTTGGGTAACGACCAGCAGTGTTATTCCTACATGTTCAGAGTGTCTGAAAACAAAAATTAAAAATGCATTACCTCTTTTTTCCCCCCATTACCATAATAACTATGTATCCAGGCCTCATAATGACACTGACTTTGTGTTTGTTTTGAAAAGGATGTATCGAAAATGTCTTGAATATTGGCACAAAATGATTCAGGCAGCTTAACAAATGGCGTTTACGCCCCATATTCAGTTCGGTCTGAGACAAACAATTTTCCTCCTGAGCGCTCCAGACTGCCTCTCACAGAACGGAGTGGCCTGCTCTAACCTCTTCTCTCGGGATGACGCATCTCCGTTGAGTTTCCTGTTTCCACAGAATTGGCCGGCTTCTTTATTGCTATCGCAGAGTATGTCGGCCGACGGGGGGCGGCTTCTCGCAGCTTCATGCTCTCTCCGACACGCATGTGCACGTTAAGACACAACAACCAAACGTGACCAGTACATCCTCTATGTTGACAGGAAACACCTCTGCGAAGGAGGAGAGGCGGGGGGGGTGCTCAGGGGTGCTCAGGGGTCACCCCCCCCCCGATGCGTCATTCACTCTCAGAAGTGTTTTATCATCCAATGCAAACACACAGCGCAGGGTCACGGAGGCGGGGTCCGGCGGTCCTCGGGTGCGAAGCGCTCAGGGTGTGGACCCTCCACTGGTGGAAGTATGGCACAAGTCCGCTTCTGCATCTACAGATAAATCTGAGGGCTGACACCCCCCCCCCCTTCCTCCCTCCTTCCTTCTTTATTGTCAGACCTTCCTCTTGTAGGAGCTCAAGCATTCCAGTTATGGATTTGATGTCCTCTCTCCATCTCTCGCTCTCTCCCTCTCCCTCTCTGTCTCTCTGTCTCTCTCTCTCCTCCCCCCCCACCACTTCCTCGTCCAAGTTTGCCTTCATCCTTTTGCAGCGTCAGCAGCGAGGTTTTCCAGGAGAGTTCTATAAATGTCTGAGCGCAGGAACCGTGGGTACGAGTCTCTTTCCATCAGCCCGTAAACGATCTTCTGAGCGTCATCAAAGCAGTGCACGGTGGGAGTTTTGACGTTCCTTTTGATCTGCTCGCGGGTGTGATAGTCAATGTTGATCTGGGACAGAAATGAAGGAAGTGAGGCAGGAAGTCTTCATTGTTCAGACTCTTTAAACTGAGAATTACCTCTTTTGGAGATTCTACTTTGATGAATTGCTCATAAATCTTCTTGGCTCTGGATGACATTCTGAATGAAGACTTGATCTTCTTGTAATCCTCACAGGTGAGCCAGAACTCAATATTCTCATCGCTGTACTCCGATTTGAGAAAGTTGCGAAAAGTAGCCAGTCCATCTATGGGAAACAGCAAACCAGCCATTAACTATATGAATCAACCCATGTTCTCTGAGACCCCGGCTTTCCAAATTAAAGTTCTCACAAACACAAGCTGCTGTTCTTCCAGTATTTTCACCCTTGAGGGGAAAAGCAACCTACATTTAGATTCGAGAAGCCTTTCCAGTGACTGTGACCATTGTTGGGTATCTTCTAAACTTAGCCTGCTGGGAGAGAATGCAAGATTAAGATTACTCAAACAGAATCAAATTGGGGACTCTGAAGCGCTGTAATCCAAAAAAAAAGAAGCACAGAGCAGATGTGCTTATCAAATTTATAAGAAGACGCCAAGGCCATGGGATATGCTGGCATGCCTGCCTGCTGTGCCAAGGCAAACATGGAGTCTCCGCTTTATTAAAATCCTTTCATGATGCCATAGATGGAAATGATAAGAGCGGGCCGGCTATTTTAAAACCAAAATGTATGCAAAAACATGCCATAAGTCTTCCTACCTCTCAGAGCTTGATGAATGTGAGAACATGCACTGGAGTCGGCACATAAAGTTCTTTCCACTGTGTATGAGAGATAAGAAATGCATTAATGTGTCACCGTCAGATTAAATGAGCTTCAAGTGACTCAGTCAAAGCATGTTTGGCACATCAGTCATGAGAAAAGGCAGCAAAGTTGAGCAGTAAATGATTAACATGAAACAGTTGAGGAGCTCCGGGGCTCTCACGTCGTATTTCTCTGCTCTGAGGAAAAAGCCACATGTCCACTCACATGTTCTTGTTCCTCCTGCGGTCATCTCGGTCCATGACGAAGCGCTGTGTGTTGGGTGGTTCGACGGTTAGGCTGGGCATTGTTTTGCTAAGTCCACACTCTCAGGCTCTCTGTCCTGGTCATGCTGTGGCTGTGAGACTCTCAGGAGGGTTCCCCCTGCGACGCTGCTTTTTATACCAAGGTTTTCCTGTTGCTACGGACCGGGGCTGCTGGGATGCATCAGCAGCTCAGCCCAGAGTGAAGAGGAAGCACCCCTTCCTCCTCCTTCCCCTGTTTCTCCTCTCCTCCTACCTCACTGTTAAAAACAACACATACTCAGCGTGCTGCATGCTCGCCTCCCTCCTCTTAATGCCTGACTCCCTATTTTGTCCTTTCTGTTGCTGTAATGCACACCCCCCCCCCCCTTCCCAAACGGGCGATCCCGATGAGTACTCTCCGTCTGTGCTCTCTCTTTTTTTTTTTTTTTTCCCCATCTGACAGCACAGATGCAAATTAATGTAACGCTGTTAGGCAAAGTGTCAGCATTTTATTATTAAGAGGATATAGAAGACTCTGTCGAGACTTTGGACTGTTAAAAACAAAGGGGCAATTTTCATTATTTAGTTCTCCCTTTAAAAGGAAATTCATGAACGGATGAGGACCACGTGATGCATTGTGAGGCCACGGCTATAAGTAGCAAAAAGGAAACAAAAGCTGTTGCGACACGGCATCAGCAGACTGACAGGATGCAGAAAGTTGTCAGATGTCCTAAAACACTGTGTCGAAAACCTTGAAGTAGACGACTGTAAACTGTGTGAACGTAACAGGCTGTCCACTATGACAATGATGACGATGATGACGGTGGTGTAAGAAGGTTGAATACATCAGTCATGATCTGGATCTATTATCTGGGGCTGTGCAACGTGTTTTGTCGGTCCTCCAACCCAACGTGTCCTTCGCCCATCCTGGATTGTGTTGAAGTGTTCCCTCAGCTTACGATGGGAATTCTGGGATCAGCTGTGGGGATTCCTGAACTGCCGTCTCCAAGGCCTCCTTTTTATAGAAAGGAGGAAACCCTCCATCAGCCAGACTCAGGTCAAAGCGCGATGGCCTTTGGCCGCCAAACCAGACGAGCGGGGGCCTGAGTACGCTTTGAATTCCCTGAAGCGGTCAGGGAGACGCGGAGTACCTGCACAGTTCTGGACTTTAAAACAAGACGTACTGGCCGCCAGGGAGGAGGAAGCAACGTAACACCCACAACACAAGTCATCTCAGTGTGGAGCCTCGTGGAGGTCAGCTGCTACCATCAGTGTGTCATCAGCAGAGCGGGCTCTGACACTTTTTTAATATTTTCCGTTAGCGAAGACCTGCTCGTGCTCCGCGGCGAGCCTTTTTGACGGCGGAACACGGAGCTTTACCCAGCTATCGCCGGACCACCCCCCCCGGGCCCGGAAGGCTGACTCGTGCCGCCGTGTCCTTTAAGATGTGTTTACTGAGCCTTTGACAGAAGTTCTGAGGCAGCAGAAGTGGCCCAGACTGTCTCCCTTCACACTCACCGCTTCCCTACAACCTGCTTTTGGCTCGGCTTCACTGATGCCGCACTCCCTCGTTTTGCCCAAACACGGTTATCAGTGTGGAGCCGCTGCCAAGAGACACCAAAGAACGTGAACTGAAAGTTGTTCCTTTAATTTCCCGCATGTCAACAGTTTCTATGCGAAGGGGAGGCTGAAAGGAAGAATCATACATTGCTCAAGTTCACAGCATCCAGATCTGGCAGGAACTTCCCCAAGTGCGATAGGCTTGACTAACAGCGCACGACTGACAGTATTCACTTCCTTTTTGTTGCCGTGGTAACCGTGTGGGGGAAAAAAAAAAAAAAAAAAAAACAGTGACAGATTGTGTGTGATGAATAGCACACTACGTGGTGCAGGAGGTGAGACCTTTGTCATTTATCAGGAACAATCCCTGACATCCCAGTGAGCTCAGAGTTGGTGACGCCTGACTTTAGCATGTCAGGCGATATGCATGCAAATAGCCCGACTCTGCTGACCTGTAGCAGGAAAGGCTTTGTCTTTGCTACATTTTAACCAGATCTGTCTTCAATCACTTTTGCTTTAGGATTTCCGACGCAGCGCGCCACATAGGGTCAGGTGATATGTCACACCGCCATATCATATGTCATATGAACACCGCCGCCTAGGGGCCATATGGAATGTAGTAAAATGTTGAAAATCAGGGCAGAGTTGTGCCTCCACAAACAACCCGTGGATGTGGAGGCACGTGTCAAACACCAGACTGCATCATTGTTTTACAGATTATATGGTTCATACTTTTTTAACTTTAATTATTTGTTACATATAAATGTAAACATGACCCCAACAATATAATGCTACAGAATATACTACAACCAAGACAGCAACAGCAACAACAGCACTACTACTCTTACTACTAACAATGACAATAATCGAACATCTTTTAAAAAAGCAACAGTATGTCTGTAAATTGATACATAATAACCAATAAAATCATCAGCATCATAGGGCATTTGTGATCAAAATGAAGCATGTCAGATGATAAAGAGATGTTAGTTTATTCATTCACCCACCCTCATCACTGAGGTCAGCTACCGTTCACGCTCACAGTTCTCAACATTGTCTTGCCGTTGTCATCAAAGAGACGGCATTCAGAAAACCCAAATGATCGCAAATGATTGTGCTCCTCTGTCAGAGCCTGAAACAAGAAGCAACCACAGTTTGAGTTTGCTAAAGATCATTTAATGGTAACAACAACCGGTTAAACGTGTTTTGGCCCAGATATAAAAAGCTTTCCAGTTTGATTGCTTTTATTTGAAGCACGACCTGTTCTCTAAATAAAGCACTCTGGCATCATTGTCTGACGGTGATGAGATTATTCCCCTAACAAGGCAGAGCGTTGGGTCTGATCTGTTCCGCATCAGGTCGTCTGATGACTCCAGTGTTGTCGTTTTAGCCTCTGAGCTATTCTTAGCTGCCTCACTGCTCCTTTTTAAGGCACATTTTTTACGAATAAGGCCGTTTACAGAACAGAGCGGGATCAAGGGTTACCGCGGGGTTACTTTTTTCCAGTTTGGTAAACCCTATTGCTGGAGTGTGGAGTCATCTCTGCAGCTAATTAGAGGATGGACCAGACATGTGACCAAAAACAGAATCTCCCCACCGGCAGTGGAAACTCTTTTTTTTTTTTTTTTTTTTTTCTTTCTCTTTTGAATCATGCCCTTGCTCACACCTCCAACCAGACACTCAGTCAGATAAATTTAAACCTGTCTGAGAACTCTTACTGGATGGAAACAGTCAAGAATGATGGCAATAATCCACACTTATGTGAAATTTATTGAGCGTCCCCCCCCCACATTTATGAAAACTAGAGATGTAATATTTTACGCTGCAGCCTAACTTACCAAGACCTTCTATGAAAACCTACACAATCATCGAAGGCGCCACCACATACCGACAACATTCTTCCTCGCCTGCACACATATTTTCCACATCTTACTCTCGCCTCTCCTGCAGGACGACATAACTTTCAAATTTGGCCAAATAGGGGAAGAAAAAAGAGACAGATAGTGAGGATTAGAGGAGCACTGTTGTGTTTTGATGACCCTCTTGCTCAGCTAAATGTACCACAGAGTTTTGGATCTATGCATTAGCCTCAAGTAGGCATCTGAGAGCAGGAATCTGGGGCAGGAGTCTCTCTCCATCAGCATGTAAATATGTTTCTGCGCCTCATCAAAGCAGTGCACGCCCGGGTTCTCCAAAGACTTTTGAATTTCTTCTCTGATGCGATGGTCAACGTTGATCTGGAAGAGGAGGGAGATAAATCAAACGGATGGTAGAGATATTTGTTTATCAAGGACAGACACGAGCCCAGATCTGAGTGAACTTGCTTTTCCCATTTCCATAAACATCAACAGCGAGACCAATCGCGGGATTGGGACGTTAAAGGTGAGAGCGCCAAAAGCACGTAGGGGTCTGACGCCCTGTTGGTGATGCTGACCTCCCTGCTGGCCGTCGGCCAGAGGAACTTCTCAAAGATGCTCTGGGCTTTGCAGCGCAGGTCGCCGGCTGAACTCGACCTGTAGTCCTCGCACGCCAGCCAGAACTCCACATTTTCGTCGCTGAACTCTGACCGCAGGAAGTCCTGGAACGAGTCCAAAGTTCCTTCAAACCGAAGAGACAATTTGCGTCATTGTCGTGCGGAACGCCGCTCCCGTCGGTCAACGCGTGTGAAATAAAAGGCTTTCTCACGTTTGTCCCGGAGAATTTTTTCCAGTGATGCCTGGAGTTTGTGATCGGTCCTCCAACTGTGAAAGAGAACAAAGTGTTTACTGATGGAATCACCGTTTTCCTGCCAGCTTTTTGAGGCCCTGTTTTTCATTTTGTTTAGTTTAATTGAAACATTTGAAAAACTTCAAACTTGAGACAACAGCAAAAAAAAAAAAAAAGATATAATATAGATAACAGACTAGTATAAGGACAGGTAAATGGAGCTGAGCCTACCTTTTAGGTTGCTTCATATTTTGAATCAAATCTTTGAATTTACCCAACCAAAGAGTCGAGGAGGAAAAGCTTTTGCCATGCTTCATATCAGACAACGTCTTCAGTGGACTTCCAGACGTCTTCATTGTTGCATATGAGCGGGACCGTTCCCCCCCTCAGCTCACCTGGGACACATCCCACCGCCGTGACGTCCAGGGCCTGCTGGTGCAGGTTCCCGAATACCTTCTGGATAAGTAGGCAGAGGCTGACTCAAATTCCTGTAGCAACAGGTTTTTTTTTGTTGTTTTTTTTTTCAAAAATGTTTTCCCTTCACCGTTGTGCAAACAACTGAAATTACAAAATTGCAGGAAAAGGAAAAGTGCAGAGAGCTTTGGTAAATGTGAACATCTGTACTAATTGCGTTATAACAACACAGCAACACTGAGGCTTACAACCCAAATGATGGAGGGATGAAGCTCTTGATGCCCTGATACAGTGTTTAAATAGAGAAAGTGGGTGTAATGGACTCAAAGAAGAGGGGAAACATGGGTGATATTTCATATTCATGTGTCTCCTCTCTCTCTGCTACAGCTTCTATTACACTAAATCTAGCTTAACCCTGAGAACACCGATGCAGTCTGACTCACTCGCGGTAGCTTGATGAAGAAATCAAAGAAGGGTTGTGAGAGATCTGTGATTCTTTTTGAGGTGCAGAAGTCGGCACGTCCTTGCGTGTTTGGGAAAGACAGTTCTGAGGGACGGCAACGGCATCAGGCTGCGTTTGTGGCTCGAGCCTCTTCCGCGAGGGTGGGGAGTTCCACTCCACGGGGCCCACGGCCGTTGGGATTCCTCAGGTACCAGACTCGTCGCTTACCAGTGGCGGCGTTCAACACGCGACCAGGCAGCATCTGTACTGGTTTCAGACCAGTCCTGCTGATGAAACGGCGGGGAAAAAGAGCTGAATCTGCACCTCCTCTCTCTCTAGTGGACCTACTTCTATGTTTAGCTGTCTGGTTTTTGGTTCACACTGACCAGCACCAGTGACCAAATGGAAAGATCGGGTCTTTGCCTGTGTTGGTTTTTAACTTCAGTATGAAACTGGATTTAACTTAATAAACCAGTTTCTGTTTGTTTATTTTCCATTACTGGATGACTGCAGACCACTGAAAATGAAAATGGAAGCAGAGAAGAGAGGAAAAAACAAAAGAGCTGATCCTCTATATTATATATCAAGATTTTGTATATTTGATGTCACTTTAAACAGTATTTCATCTTACAGGTGTCTTGTCCAGCTGATTTTTCCTAACTGCAATAGTCGGAATGGAACTCCACCATCCAGTGTCCTCACAAAGACAGAGCTCTTTCATGTCACATTCTGTCAGATTAGATGTGATTTACTGACAGGGAGTTTTTTTTTTTTTTTTTTTTAATCTTATTTTTTTTTCAAACGTCAACTCTTACAGTTGGGAACGTTCTCCCTGGCTCGGCTGGAACCTGGATCTGATGACTGAAGGACACGATGTTTTTATTGTTTTTTTTACAGCCGGTGAAGATTCTGTTTTTTATTTGTTTTTCCTTTTTTTTGATGAAGACAAAAGGGATTATACAACTGTAATCTAGATATAGATACACACACAAACACATGCACGCACTCACACACAGATAAGATTGTCTATTTCAGTAGTCATATAGTTTGTAATCAGAGTTTATGATGTGACGAACAACACGTGTTCTTTTTTTCCGATGACATCAAAAAGATGTATTTCCTGGAACAAATAAATTATTGACACTCCGTGATTAGAGACATTTTGAAAGTGGATTAGTAGGCTGCATTGCGGCTGTGATGGTGCAGAGAGTTGCTAACTCTTTCTTTTTTTTCTGTTGAAGCTGAAGGTTAAGCTGAGGGTTCAGCATTCAGTCAGTCAAACCATGGGTGCTCTAATCCAAACCCTTCACAGCCTACCCTTTTTTTTTAAACACTCCACGCCCTTCTTCCAGCACTAATGTTGCTAAAAATAAAACAATATACTAATAAATGATGCCTGATAAGGCATTTCTTTTCTTTCCTACCTGGATGAAACCCAAGCGTGCCTTCCTGGTTGCGTCATTTCCTGCATCAGGTGACCGTTTAGCTTCTGTGTTCTGGGTCATGGAACAGTAGTAGTGTTGGGAAAAGTACCTACAAAAGAGCGAGCACCCGCTGGACCTGGTGTTTCTGTGATTTCTACCTATCTATGATTCATGTTTGCAAAACACATGTCGTGGAAGACGTCATCACCCAACTTAAATATGTGTCCACTTCTCTTCTGGAATTCTGTCCTGCTCGCTGGTTACCCGGCTCCACGGTTGCCCAGAAGCAGCTCTGTCTGCTGGGGGGGGGGTAACCAGACGGCCGTGTGGAACTGAAACGGTTCTCAGTAGCCGCAGGCCCTAAAGCCAGGGCTGAATCGGGGGGGGCGAGTCAGACTGACAGCTTCCTATTGCACTGTCTGCTGTCCCCAGACGCAAGTTTCAGCTCGGAGCGTCACACTTCAATTCCTTCTCCATCTGACTGATCTCAATGCAGGAGTCCGTGCTGGGCTCACTACCCTGCCTTTTTTCACCGCCTGATGGAATTAGAGAAGAAACACTGATTTACGGTCCACAGAGTCTAAATTAGTTAAAACAATACCTGCATCTTAAGACGGAAAGCTTGCACTGTTATATTCAGGAAATAATTTCTATATATAGATAGTTTCTCTTTAAACTTTATGTTTGGCTTCTTTTTTTTAAAGAGCTGATGAAGGTGAGGAGACCGGGGAGTTGTCGCCATCTAGTGGTCACATCTACAGTTCCTTTGCGGCTTCGCTTCTTTGGCCCCTTTGTCATATTTATTTTAATCTGATGGCGGCTGCTTATGGTAGCATCGCTACTTTTAAATGTAAATTCAGTCCAGTGTTAAATTCTGTATATTTTGGGATCCAAAAGGCCCTCCAGCAAACAAGAGCAGTTATGACTTCTGAATTTTTTTTTTTTTTGGCTGATAACGTTTGACTGAACAGATGAAAACAACTTGAAATATTTATCAGAGAGCGGTGCGGCGATGCTGCCGGTTTTCTGTTTTTCTCTCGCTCACACAAAACAGTGTTGGGTCCTGGGATATAAAATATGTGTTTGTGTGTTTTTCTGGGTTGGGGGTTGGGAGGGGGGGGCAGAGACAACCTTCATCACTCCTCAGCAGCAGTCCGCCACCAGAGGAGTTAATCTTTGGGAGTTTCTTCCACAAGACAGTTTCCCCCCTGTTGGAAAAAGAGCAGTTTGCCCCCCTCCCTCCCACCCAACACACACACAACACACACACAACACACACACAACACACACACAACACACACACACACACATGCTGTGATGTCTGCCACCGTACTGGGGCACTATCTCAAACTCTGCTGCTCACATTAACTACTGGGAGCCTGCCGCTTTCCTCCCTGCTGACTTCCTCCTCATCAATCCATCCATCCATCCATCTACCCATCCTCCCATCCATCCATCCACCCATTCATCCATCCATGCATCCATCCACCCATCCTTCCTCAGACCCCATCATCACCTCTCTGACCCCCTAAATATCTCCATTGTAACTGTTACATCCCTGTAACACTCCCCTCGCTCTGGTTTCTTTCACCCTATTTCACATTCTTTCCGTCCTTTTTCTATTTACACTTTCCCTATTTTCTTTTCTTCCCACTATGTGACCTTCCTTGCTCAGCTCTTCTTATCCGAGCTCATCTCTCCGCCGTATTAAGCCCCCGCTGAGTTCCAGCAGGGCCTGAAATACAATCAGATAAGGACGGAGCTCCAATCACACGGGTGCAGTGTAGTTTTGGAGCAGACAGGCTGCAGGTGAACCAGCAAATGCTGCAATTTGTGAACAGGCAGACCCAGACGACCCCCCCAATAAAGCACATCGGACCGGAGAAAGATCTCACTTTTTATTCATTTTCCACGCAGTACTTAAAATATTAGTAAAGAAGTAGGTTTGTTTTTAGGGATAACTGTGAAGAGGCACAGATTTAAAATAATACTGCAGAGCATCGAGGGAGACTTTTACCCTTTCCTTCACTCTTTTACAGTTTTGGCGGGAGCTTTTTCTCCCTTTTTTAACCCAGACGTTTTTGTTTTTTTTCAATGATTTTCCAGTGTCGTGCTCACATGCAGCTGTTGCATCTAATTTTCCTTTTCTGTCTTTCTCAAAGAGGTCACATAAAGGAGATAAGATGATGAATGCGCGTTCATTCGGTTGCCCCCACAGAAACAGAATGTTCTCGGCGTCTGCGGAGAATCGATTTAACTTTAAACCAACTGAGATCTATAAATACAAATGTACCGCGGCGCGTGCTGGAATTGGCTCTCATCTCTGAGGGATCAGCGTCGCCGCTGTTGTTGTCAGCGGGCAGAAAACATGAAAATGGCTCCGGCAGACGAATTGTGTTCGGAGCCCTGACAGGAAGAGGAAGAGTGAGTCACTGAGGATACGCCGTGGCTCATGTTAGGCGATCTTTATCTCAGCGCTGGCGCTGCAAATCCGCACTGATAAGAATCTGATCTTTCCCTCCTGTGGGACAATTTCATCCATTAGACTGTCCGTCGTGGTTGTGCTGGCTTTTGGCTGAATGATAAAAAAAAAAAAAAAAAAAAAAAAAACTCAACAGAGCGTTGATGAAAAGTCTTCGGGAACTTTTTGGTTTTTTTTGGGTTTTTTTTCCCACGCAGACGTAACGAGCGTCAGACCTTCGTGTTCGAGGCGAGGGGTTTGTCTTTCATCTGCGTGGTTGCTATTTATAAAAAGTTCCGCTGCGAATCTTCACAAGCAGTCTGCACGTGCGCGCCTCTGCAGGAGGAACGTCTGTGTTCACTTTTGAACGGAGCTGATGCAAAAACGGACCCTCCCTACCCTCTCTGTCATCCCCGATCGCCGCAGAAGACATAAAAACAACATATTTTTAACGCTGCAACACACTTATTCATGAGCAGAAAGCGTACGAGCCTTTATGAGATTGGCAACGAAGAAATAACAAAAGAAATTCAAGGGTAAATTATACACATAGGCAGGAAACGTGCTATTTTGTATGAAATAAACAAACTACTTGTCAGTTGTGGTGATTTCATTTCGAAATGATCTTAACCTCAAACTACTTGTGACCTTGGAAGCGGCTGTTATTATTTTGTGACCCCCCCCCCTCCACACACACCTCCCCAGGCTCCTTCAACGCAAGTCGGGTCGTGTTCCAGAGTGGGCTGGAGAGCCAAATCAATCACTCACAGCCGCCGTCCCACTCGTGCTTCTCCTCCCCGGGATCTTTCATCGCTGCTCCAGAAGAGCTTGGTACACGTCTGACTTCAGAAATCGAGGGAAGCAGTCGTTCTCCATCAGACCGTATATTACTCTCTGCGCCCTGTCGAAGCAATCCGGGCCCGGCTGAGACAGACTTTCACCGATTTCTTCTCTCGTCCCACAGTCAATGTTTATCTGTTCAGAAAAACATTTTCATTTCATGCATCAGTTCTTGTTTTGTTTTGTCATCACAAGTTGTTTTATTTGATTTTTATTTATTTATTTATTTGTTTTTTCAAATAAGGTTTAAATGTTGATTCAGAAGAAATAAAGTTGAGGAGGGGGAAATCGGCGTGAAAGCCAAAGCCTCACCTGTCTGGGCGCGTCCACCTGAACGAACTCGGAGTAGATGCGTTTGGCGGCGGCCGCCATCTCGGCCCCGCCGTAGATCTTCTTGTACTCCTCGCAGGCCAGCCAGAAGAGGAGGTTCTCCTCGCTGTACTCCGTCCTCAGGAACTCCTCGAAGAGCAGCTGACCTGCTGCACACGCAGGTACACTCGCGTCACGCGCTCTGGTCGGTTCATTCCCGCCCATCGTTCCCTCGTTCGCGACCGCTGGTTTTACCTTGGTTACATCGTTAGACACTCTGCATATTATGTCTCTGTTGCCATAGCAACGGGGATGGGACTGGAGCGTTTGCGCCTCAGCTAATTGATATCCCAGTTTGGGGATGATGATGAAAATTATTATTTTTATTGTTTGTTTTTTTTTTTTTTTTTTTTTTTATGTTACTTATGTCTTATTTTTGATCTTGGTGTGGTACCCGGGATTGGACTCAGGACTCTGACTTCACCCAGATTATATTGAATAGATCTTCAGCAGATGAATACATCTGCCTCGCCTTTTCTCTTGTCATTTGTCTTGCGTGCATTTGTTATGAATTATAGATTGCACACCAGATTCGGGTCAGTCGGGGGTGTGGGGGGGTGGGGGGTGGGGGGGTGGTGGGTAGTTTGGACTGAAAACTGCAAGAGTCCCAGTCCCGCACAGCTGGTCAGGCTGTGTGAACGGTGCCATGGTCCATGTGTCACTGGTGATTCATCATTCATGCTGGGGGAGACGGAGAAGTCGCCGAAACATGTGATGGAAGATCACTTTACAACAGAAGTCTCCTCGTCCGTGCTCAGTAGTAAGAACAACAACAAAAAAAATGACAGCAGCTTTAAACTCTGCAATCTTATTCACAAAAACTAATTGTTTTCTAGATTTAAGACATTCTAAAATCATCTTAAACATTATTATTCCTCTAAACAGACACACTGACTCTAGTTTTACAGTTGTAAGTCCGAGAATGCTGCTGGTGAGTTGGTCAGTGAACGCCTCACCATCGGTGCACTCCCATTGGTTATAGACCTTCATGTTATCTTCTACACATGTGCTCATTTCCACAGGTGGTTTTGCTTCCACATCTAAACCAACCCTTTGGCTTACATCTCCATGATTTGGGTGAGGAGCCAGTTTGTGGAGTCCAGGTGTAAAGTACCCGGCACATCTACGGGGAGCCCGTTCATGCAGCGGATGGCGGGCGCCAGGATTATTCACACAAAGCAGCTTGACATAAATCACAGATGGCGCCGTGACAGTAATTGACAAGAAACAAAATATTGCCCAGAGGCGGCCTGTTCCCAGCCAATCTGAGCCTTCAATCAATCCAGAACCAGAATCCAGCCCTTTAAAATCAAGCCAGATATAAGAGTGCGAATTCCATCAGACCACCGCCGCCACGTGCCACTTACTCTGTGCTGCTGTTGCCCAATTTATCATGAGAGCTGCTGCAGCTCCTCCGAGAGAGAGCGGTATCGGATGCAAATATTCATCTTCTGGATGACAATTAATCTTATCGTCAGAGACAGGGATGGCCTGAAATATTATGGATGAGCTATATTCATTTGAGGAAAGCATTCAGGAGAAAACAGACCAGGAGGATCCCCCCACACACACACACACACACACACACACACACACACACACACACACACACCCACAGTGAATCAGTTCGGTCATGAAAGGCTATCAGAGGGAAGTGCAGGCTGGAGTCAGCCATCATCTGTAATCCAGCCTAAATCCACCTCAAACACATCTGATGGACTCGGTGATGGAAGATCTTACTTTTGCACTCCAGAAGGTGGTCGAGTGACTCTCCCCACGCCACGACATCATCAATGTGGGCCCTGCGGAGCAGAATTTCAGTCATTAAAATGCCCCGAAGGACTTTTCAGAAAGAAGAAATTCACCCACATCGTGAGTTTAATGAGGATGCGTGTTGACTGGTCGTCGATCTCAGAGGGTGACGTTTAAAGGAAACTCACATCTTTTGCCGATGGGGGCTTCGTATCGACCGCCAGGTGTTAGTTATTTAGACTGGGCTCCCCCCTGAACACAACACACACACACACACACACTTAGTCTGTAATCTTATTAAAAGCAACATGCAAAATATCTCATTTCAAACACTGTAGTTCACTATTACCTGTAAAACTGGTCCTCTCTCTAGACTCAAACCCATTCCTAATTTGACAATCAATTCTAAGACGAGCCGTAGCAAAATGCTCGCATGTCCAACACGTGCTGGGATCTCTCGCTGTAGGTTTTGTCCGTGTTGCAACTTGCAGCAAGCTCGTGTAATTAGTTTACTAGAGTTTGGGAATCCAGAATTAGTTGAAAATTTAATGATGCCTTTGGTGAAACTGGGCCATCGTAGCGGCAGCGGCGACGCAGAATTGTGAGGATTAATCAGAGGAATTAATATCACACAAAGAATTATTGCCGCATATCTGCCTGCAAAGTGGAGCAAAGAAATTAGCAACTGACACGCTGGCAGGAAGTTGTTAGAGTTCATCAGCCTGTAGTTCTTTTTGCAAATGCAAACGCCAATATTTACATATCGAAATGATGTCGGTGTGTAGATACGTTTAAAGGCCTCGGAGCCTGCAGGGCCCCCGATTCGATTTGATTTTGACGTTTTTGTTCGTTAATTTCACGCGCTTTAATCTGTAGGAGGATAAATAAGACACTTATTTGTTTTCAAACCTCGATGAGAGATGCTGCCGAATTAGGAATCTGAATCAATTTGAGGCCTAACACACACAGACACACACACACATACAGACACACACACACACACACACACACACACACACACACGGAGTTTCAGCGGCTGACACAAGCAGAAGGAAAAAAAGAACAGGAAGATGCCCAAGCAGAGGTCAGAGGTCAGCCATAAGGAATAATGCTGGAGGAATTCTCCCGTGTAAATAAACGTCTGCTACAGTAACTACTCTCGATAAATGAGCGGTCAACTTTTAAAGCTTAGTAGCTTTTTTTTTTTTTTTTTCACTCATTATTATTACTTTTTGGTTACAACTCAGCCAGTAATCATTTTTCTAGAGTGTGCAGAAGTCAGAGGTGAAAGCTTCTTGATCAGTGCTAATATCTGTGTCAGCTGTTTGTACTTTGCTCAAGTAGAAGATAGACACAGATGCGCGTTACAGGAGAAGCAGCTCTAACGTACAGTTGCATAAGAAATAGATGTAAATTTCCCCCCTTATTGCGAAAGAGCTCATAAATGTCTAGATTTGTGAAGCCACTTTAAGCTCACGCAACTGCAAAAGGGGAACTTTCACAGACGGCTCTGGACGCGCACATTCACATTAAATGTTTGATCTCATTACAATGTGAAATTACGCTGACGGCAGTCAAAGTGAAGTCCAAGCGCAGCGTTTTAAATCATGGCCATTACATCTACTTCTGATGCTGCGTTGATAAGGAATGGGTTTAAAGAGATTGAACGCAGTGCTGTGAAAATGGCAGCATTAACAGCGCGGCTCTGAAGTTCTGGAGTGAAAGGTAATCAAAAAGTCTCTCAGAACAAAAGAGAGACGAGACGATGTGCCCCAAAGCTGTCATCCATTTTATTTCCAACTGTATGGAACGCTGGGGAGCACAGTGCAGATAGCACTCAAAGAACTCGCGCTCATCTTTGGATGTTTCTCATGTTTGTGTCGGAAGGAAAGGGAGGAAGGGGAAGAGAGCTGGGAGGCATTGGGAAGCACTGAGCAAAACAGAGAAGCACAAAGGGAGAAACTTCCAATACAAAGTGCAGATCACAGAGGCCCCGTCACAAACACTTGCTCTTATACTCGAAGACCAGAGGACTATCAGCGGGAGCGTCCAAGTTACATTTTAGCAATGTGCTTCTTTGGCCGGACAACTCAAAAGCCCGTCATTACTGCAGAACAAGACAGACCGGAAGGGTAAGTAAATCATTCAAAACTTTAGCGTGAGGGAAACAAGTCCTAAAAGCCTAAAGCCAAGTCGGAGCTTATACTTACAATATGTACTTTCTGTTGCCAAAAAAGACCAAAGTGTGTTTTAAAACTACAAGTTTTTTTTTTTTAAAAAAAGATTTACAACACTCCCAGAGTTCCTTCTTTTCTTCCGCTCTCCTCCCTCCGCAGAGGCAAGACCGTGCATGTCGGGCTGCAGCGCAGGCAGGCCCGTGGTCACAGGCATGTCAGCTCCGCAGCTTTGCAAGCTCAAAACTGCGTCGATCCATCGGCTTCAGTGTTACGGTTGTAAAATATCCCACCCCAGCGTGAACGGAGACGTCTGTGGCAGCTCGGCAACTTTACAAAACAAGATTAACGGCAAATTCACTATGCAAAGCAGGAGGGAGAACGTTAAATTCCCTGCTCTGACAACAAACGACCACGCCTCACCTGACTACACCTCTTAAATGTGCACATTTAAGAGTTGGTTGTCAGGATGACCTCTGAAATCTGCAGCAGCTAAACATCATATAAAATGACAACTTATAGCAAGTAAAATAATAACAACTCGTAAAAAAAATAAATAAATAAAGTCAGCCATTTGTGTCAACCCTGTCCTACAGGGCCCACGATCCTGCCAGCTTGCCAGCTTTTCTTTCCTACCAGGTAGACCACCTCCACGAAGAAAACTGGAAAAGCAGGAACCTGTTGAAAGCAGGTGTCTGGTATGAGAGAAAACCCGGCTGGATACTGGGCCTTGTAGGACCGGGTTGATGACCACTAAACCATTTTCTCTTCAGGTAATAGTTATTTTTTTCATGTGGGAGATGTTCTTCAAAGCTTTATTTTACCTCTTTACTTCACTTTTTTTTTAAATGCAACAAAATACAACTTACAAATTTACCTCTAACCTTGACTCCACGTCATCCACATAAATTAGCCCTGCAGCAATGCTACTTTAAGTTGATATTAGAATCACCTGCAATGAAAGGTTGAACGCACTCTCATCACATCCCAGATCAGGACTAGTATGAGAATATCATGGCAACTGACACACACCTCACCCAGTGAACACACGCACACCCTCTCATCTTATCTCCACCTCCATTTTTAATGACTGCAGCACCTGTTTGTACCCAGAGTTGACTCCGAGGATAAATGATGCACCACAGCTACCGGGTGTCCTAATTTGGACCAGTCTGAGATCATCAGTAGCTGCATATTTGTAGATCTGTTATCGCAACTGGGGTATTTTCAGGGTCTTTACTCTTGACTTTATGATGCTGATAAATTCTAGTTCATGCACATTTATGTATGCCGTTGCGTGTCTTGTAGGATTTATTGCCGGAGTTGCCTGACAACATTCGCCGACACCTCATGGAAGCTATTTCCTCCTCCAGTCTGAGGTCTGTACAGGAATATGGAAGCTTTTTTTTTTTTTTTTTTTTTTTCTTTTTAACCCTGCTTGAGGAAGCAGATGCTTCAGCATGAGGTGGAGGCAGGGTTCAATGTCCTCATCTAACTCGGGGACAGCCGGAGGGGCAGAAGGATTGGGCTATGAAAATGAAGGATGGGAGCACAAATGGTAGAGCTGCAATGGAGGCGACAGAGGAGGTGGTGGGGGGGGGTAGACGAGGGACAACACTGACAGCTGAATGGGCCTACCTGTCCGCCCATCCCTTGTTTTCCATCTTGATTTGCAAGTCCTCCATGGGATGTTTGACAAGGCTGTCCTGGAAAACAAGAACAGGTGTCATAAAACACCTCTGCGGATGGGATTTGCATGTGTAATGACTCCACCGGTGATGCTGAGAGTCTGATCTTCACAACAAAAACCATCAGATATGCATCTGAAGAGGCATTCATCACCGGCGCAGCTGTGACCTCTCTGCCATCCCATCTCTTAACACAGTCATGAAACAGTTATTTCCTCCCTGCCCAATAATATCCAATTTTATTCACATATGTAACCATCTCTGATTTCCTCAGAGACAGAAGGGTGGGGGGGGTGGCTGCCTGATCCTGCGCCCAGAATAAAAGCCGCCCCGTTCGGAATGGCTGGGAAACAAGACTGCCGAGCGCGAATGTTTTATCAGTCCGAAACAGCGTCGGACCGAGCTGCTCCCCCAACAGAGCTGCCCTGATACCATCAAACATGTTTCATATTTATGACCAGACATCTGCAGGACTGAATGAGTCCTTTACTGAGCCGAGATCAGAGATCAGAGATCTGAGATCTGAGATCTGAGATGGGCTCAGCCCGCTGATGACAGCAGGTATCTGTGAGATGAAGAGGAACTGCGGAACACGTAAAAAAGAGTCCGAGCTGGCAAGCACGAGCACGGCCCTGAGTTTTTAAATACCCTCTGTATGTTATCTCTGATCTTCTAATGTTGGCAGAAATAACAAGTGTTACTAACAAGTGTTAGCATGAAAGTTAGCACTGTGCATTTATATATAAAAAAATAACTGAGATGTTGAAACTTTTAAAAAGGTAAAAAAAAATCTTTTTTTTTTTTTTTTTTTTGCCTCACTTCTCCCACAAATGTCAAAAAGGAAACACTGAAATGCATGACCTGAATGAATTTGCAGCCTGCAGAAATGTCGAGCGATATAATTCTGATTTAGCTGACGTTCTGGAAGGCTCAGAGCTTCGGGATGCGACGTGGCTTCAATTCTTAAGAAAAAAAAAAAAGTGGCTAGCGCTGCGATCATTTCAGACGAACTCCGACGGAATGCCAGTCCGATACGTGAAGGGCCGATCATTTTCAGCTCTCCTGCACCGGGAACCTCTGAGCATTTTTATCACAACACACTTGGCAGAGAAAACACAGACCCAATTCAGAGGCCTATTAAACGGTGTTATTGCTTTATTTACGGCCTCATTTTTAAAACCTGTTCCCCCATTTCCACTGGCTTGAGCAGTTTCCAGAATAAAAAAAAACGCTGCTGGCCCAATATATGCTGGCTCACCAGGGCTAATCCGCCAAATGACCCTGTTTGCAGTTAGCTGCTATAAAACGCATAGTGGGTTTCCGGATGAGGCCATGAGTGGCCATTTCCTTCAAAACTGGATATTCCAAACACGACACAGTCTGAATGATCACTTGTACATTTACTGACGTGCATAAGATGTCGTTGGTAACACGTAACAAAAGAACATCGTCCCATGTGTTTTAACAAGAACTGGGTGATTGACTCGCACTTGCAGTTTGCTTGCATGAAGCATCAATATTGATGAAGTGGGGAGATCACGTACGAGGCGTGATGATTGGCAACATCTTACCTTTGCAGGTCAGATCTGCGGGATTACTGTAAATGCGCACATGGCCACTGCTGCACAGCTCGACATCTCTGCTGAGACGATCTCCTCAGCTAGTGGTAGATCGGTCTGACACGAGTGGAATACTGGACCATCTACGGATGTATTAGATAAATGATTATTCTCAATATTCAACACTTGTTTATCATACTTCCCAGGCTCCGACATTGAAACCATCTGGAAACACTTTGGGGAGGAAACCTCGACTACTTTCTGAAAGTTTGCTCGTTGCTAAGGTCAAAGAAAAGAGATTTCAAGCCTGGGGATTGATTTCCATGTAAATAAAAAATAATAAATGTAGTAGTAATTAACTCGTCTCGGAGCGTATTTGGTCAGGGATTTCAATTTCTAATCAGTTTAATCTCCCTCCATCTTGTTGTCTCTCTCTCTCTCTTTCTGATTAAAGATGGAGAGTGACTCAGAGAGTTGATTAGCCTTCCTAACCCCCATTTGACTGGGTCTGCCCTATTCTCTAATTACATTACGGCTGACAAAAGCTCACAGGGCAAGGCCCCGTCACGGCTGAGCTACAAATACACGCCACCCACGAAGGACCAGGCTACATATACAATCAGCAGGCAAAGAGGGAAAAGGAAGAAACGCTCAGGTGTTTAAAAAAAAAAAAGAAAAAACACAATTTGACTGCAAATTATAGGGGAGGGAAAAATGATTAAAATATAACGAGCAGCAGTGAACATCAGACAATGAAGCCTGAAATTAGAAGCTGCACTGGCTTCTCCATCCCGCAGACGGTGCAGCAGACCTCCACTGTGGGGAGCTGTGTCTCTGTGTCTGCTCGCTCTGTCCATCTGTCTATCTTCACAGACCATCACGTGCATCAGCTGTAGCTCCTCGCTTTCGCATGTTGAAGGCTCAGCTGGGAAGTCAGAAGCCGTTGGACTGATGCTCCGTGGCATCAGTGTTTCACAGGAAGAACCATCTGGTCCGGGGCGAGCGGCAGTGGGTGTGAGGGTCTGCTTTGGCTTCTTTCGGGGGGTTAATGGTGTTGGGATTTCACTCACACCTCTGTTTGGGTTTTCGCTTTTTTCTTTTTTCTTCCCCGGTAAAGACCGATGTGCTGTGTGGTTTCTAACCTTGCAGAAATAACCAGATTTGAAGTGGAGATTTATTTTAGCTTCAGCTCACCTGAAAATAAAGGGGTCTTCCTGGCGGTGCTGGATCTCCTGCTTGTTTTTCCTGACTCTCTTTGTGCTGAAGCAAGTTCTCCAGCTCTCTCTTGATGATCTCGTTACTGCTCACTGGCCTGCTTGGGCTGGTTGAGGCCACACAGCTGCTTCTCCAGGCTTTCATCCATCAAATCTTGGTCAAAGAGTTTTTGACTCCAACATCAGCACCTCCTTGAAGATCTTCCCTCGCTCGCTGCTGATGCCTGGCTGACTCTTCATCCTTGGGCCTCCTTCCTTCTCCAGGGAGCTCTTTGTTGAATTTGTCCTCTCTAACATCTGCCCTCCTTGCCTTTCTCTTCAGCCTATACCATGTCTCTTTAGTTCCGCCACATTCCTGGCATCCTTTCTTCAGGCCTCTCTTTGACTCACTCAGCAGGGCCATCATCTCAACATAAGCAATGTTACACATTTGTCTCCTCTTCAAGACACCAGTGAATTGTTCCTCGTTTCAGCTCATGGCTTATAAAGATGACTGACTTCTTGCTCATTTTCCTCCAGCTGGAGCTGCTCTGTTTCTCTCCACTGTTCCCTTAAAGCTTAAACCTTACTGTTTTCCAGGCAAAACAAAGAGAAAGATTCCCTTCAGAGCAGGAATAAGACATTGGATTTAAAATGAAATAAAACATTTCAATCTAGAAAATACAAAACATTGCATTTGCATTGATGTAATATTTTATTGTGGAGATCACACAGAATCACTCTTCCATTGCTTCTCCTTCATCGGCCTGTAGGGGGCGTTAACAGTCAAAACAATGTAAACTACTAACCTAAAGACGCGCAGCCACAGTACCTGATATGTTTATGAATCGTTTTAGTTGCAAATAAAACAGCAAAAAGCACCGTGCCTTTTTTATACAGGTTTTACCTTATGTGGAAGTGGTTGATCACTCACTTCACAAACGGGAGTGCAAAGACTCATGGGAGCAACAGGGTATACCCGAGCCTCATGTTGGTCAGCAATTTCTCCCTGATCACTAATGCAAAACTACAGTGTGCACTTTGCTCTCAGTGATTTCTTTCTTCTTCTTTTAGATTTGTTTAATATATTTTTCTGATGCACGGAAGGACTCTTCACTTAACAAGTGTGTGTGCATGCGTGTGTGTGCGCGTGCGAGTGTGTGTAAAAAATTGTTCTGTCAATCTTTATGCATATGCAGCAAACCTCCACTGTGTTCGGAACACTTCACACAGGAGGAAAAAGGTGTTAAACCTCCAGATTTGCAAGTGCAGAGCGTGCAGATTTTATGAGTACAGACTGTTTTTTCCACTTTATAAAAATGAACCAAACCCGTAGTTACATCATGTTAACATATCACTGCACAAGAAACTGGGGAAAATAACAACGGTTTGTCTATTCCTTAGCAGTAACCTTTCATAAAAGAACCTTTCATAAAAGTTGGCTTTTCCCCCTCTTACTATTGACCAAAGCAACAGGACATAGATTTATGACAAATCTCTCAGCAGCAACATTTTTATTGTTTGAGTTCAAAGACAACAGACTGCCATTTTACTCAGCAGCTATCTGGCAAATACAACAGTGTACTGGTTTGTATGGGAAGATAAAATAAGCCCCAGTAAAGCTTTAAAAACATCTTTAAAAATGGCGGATCTTACATATTTGATAATGGTGTAATCTGTAAAATACTTGCCGGTTGATCCTTTAGGCCGACATGTTCACGTGGAGGCGGAAAGATAAAAGGAATTTATGAAGGTTCTACCCTGAGATTGTCTAGTTTCTTCATCTCTGTAGTCACAGATGCAGCTCAGACCTCTGTAATTCTTCTCTCATTGTGTATTCATGAATGAGCATGCTATTGTTTTGCTTTAATGATGCAAATTACACCTAATTACTTCACTTTAATGAATTGTAAGAGTCTTCATGAGCAGCGCACTAATGCAGTTATGGAACTGTTTATCTAACTGTGCCACACGTAAATATCAATAAAGGTGTCTGAGTATGATTATGAATGTCCATGTTAATGATTTGTCTCACCTGGCGCTGCCAGAACACAGCAGCGAGGAGGAAACTTTTTCTTTGTAAGGCTTTGGAAATTCAAAGCATTTACTTTTGTGGGTTATAATTTGTTTTTGACTTTGATTAAAGAAATTGGCCTGACCTCTTCTATTCTTATTTTCTCAAATATCTGCCAAGAGAGCCTCACACAGATCCTCATGATGAATACTACTTGCTGTCGGCGTTTTTCCTCATTAAAACATTTTGGGCCGGCCTCTGATCCAAGGGATTTTCCCAGTCAAAAGATCTATGGGTGTGTGAACTCAATAAGCAAAAAGGGACGGATAAAGACAAACCTCGACGAATGTTTAAAAGGAAACTCTTTATGGCTTATGAGGGTTTATACCATAAAGCAGCTAAATGAATTAATGATTTAAGCAGAATTAGCTGTTTCTGCTCTATTTCACTTAGAGATTGTGCTGTTTCAGCCATTTTGAACTTCTCATAGTAGCATATATCTCCTGGGGATTAAAGTAATCCCATTTCTCATTTCCTGCTTTAAATCACGAGCTCGGAAGGCCGAGCAACCAATCAAAAAGCGAGTCTGGTATCATTGAATGAGCGTCCAATTAAAGGCAAATAGTGACACATCTCAGGTCCATTTCAGGAGACCTCTGGCTGCCTGTCTGCAATGACAATTACGATCCCAAATCTGGGTGGATTATTCGCCCCAATAAAGAGTTTAACATTTCACACTGGCATGAAGAGCGCAAACATTTTCCTGACGCAATCTCCAATTTTGACACTCATGATTCAGGACTTCCTTCAAAAAGCACCAGAAAGCTATGGAGCAGATGGCCACAGGGAACTGGCTAACTCAGAGGATAGAGGTCGTTCCAACGGTGCAAAGGTCGTTGGGTTGATCTCGGGCTCCATCGTGTCCTTGAAAAGACCAAAATAGCATCAAATGTACCTGGTGCACGAATTTTGGTCATTTGGTTCCCCCCTGATGAACCTGCGAGTTAATCTCTGCCACCACTGGGCGAATGCAGATTGCAAAAGCGCTTTGAGGAGTCAGAGTTCAACGCTCAATTTATTAATAAAGCTCATGGCTGCTTACCAATGCGACTGGCTGTCTTAAAATGCTGGAGTGTGCTGCGAATGGATTAAAAACCTTTGAACGGATAACGGCATCCTTGATGTGAGATCAAAGGCACCATGTCAAAATTGCAGGCAACAATCACCATTCTCTACCTGGGAGTTCTCACTCAGGGTAGTCAACTCCCTCAGATGCTCATGGAGACTGTAAAAACACTGCCATGACTTTTATTAGTTTTCTCTTTTGTTGGTTCTCTCAACACGTCTTTGTGGATGCTGACTCTACTGATTATTTATTAACCTTCTCACCTGACATGGGACAAGTGATTTATCATTTAGCCAATGAAATTACACTTCATTGAAATGAGGACTTTTGTCTAATTAGCAAAATGGTATTTGTAGAAATCAAGCTCCGGCTAAATGCACCCCCACATGATAGCCTGAGGCAACCATGCAGTGTGTGTAGGCTGCAGAAGATGGCAGCTTGCATGCGACTGGTTCTCCGGGGGGCTCAACAGGACCCCTGCAGCACCACGCGGCAAGGCTGTTTTGATTAACTGCTTCACAATTCCAAGAACTATTTTCTGACATAACCAAACTACAGAAACTTGATTTTAGTTGTACACATGCCTTTGAGACACTAATTGAATTTCTAGCATCAGCATCGTGTATCCGTCGTGTGTATGTGTGCGCTTGGTTGGCCCGCAGCATTTTTACATTAAACATCAACAATAAAACCACTTTTAAATGCCTTTGGATATAAATATAAATATACAGTTTAATGCCACTCATAAACATAGAGAAAGGGTGAATAAACAGACCTAATTCAGAGATTGTGAAGGTATACAGCCAAAGGCAGCAGGTGAAATACTAAAATGTTCCCTTCTCTTGCTGAAAATTAGCTCTCTGGGGAACTTTCTCAAAGACTAGTTCTACCTGTTTACTACTCGACTTAGGGAGCAAGCGTGATTGTTAGCTTCAGGTCATCGCTCAGCATAATTTAGGAGCCCAAACCGGCTGTTCTTTTCCTTGAAACTACCAGCTTTCTGTTTAGTATACTATGTATAAATAAATAATAAATAAGCCCACGCTGTTGTATAGGCTTATTTTCTCTCAATGCAATTTCTATCTAAATCAGATGAATGCGTGTGTGTGTGTGCCCTCAAAATCAATTTCACAGAACATGCATAAGAATGAAATCATCAACCTTTGTAAAGATTTCTGATTTATTCATCATCAAGGCCAAAGCAGCTATTAAAAAGGGATCTAAACTGTTCAAAAAAAAGCCCATCAGCATTAATAAGTTCCTCAGTGTTTGTTTGGATGGAGTTGTGCTTCTGGCTCTGTAATGAGGGCCTCATTAATAAGGATCCCAACCAGGACAGTAGACACTGAAAAATGTATGGTCACAAATTGTGACATTAACATGGGATTTATTTTGAAAAGTCATTTAGGACCTCCTAAAGCTGTATAGCAATAATCTTCTTTCCATTATTTCCCTCACAATCTGGAGGCGGAAATAACTGATGACATGGGTAATAAAGTCCACCTAGGGCTCAGGCTGTGAATGGGTTAATAGAAGTCATATAACACTACATTCAGCTCAGAGATGAGATTCAAGCAAACAAAATAACTGGAAAAAAAAAAGAAAGTATGCATCATAAATACCAAGACAGGAATATACGTCCTGCAGATTTTTATGGCCACTGTGATTAAATGGCATAAAATATCAGTCCTCTCCAGATGACCACTGGTGATCACTCAGTCTTGCATCTGAAGATCTTCTGACTTTTGTTCATACAGCAGTTTCTTCATCTTCATGAATGAATCAGTAGCTGTTTTCCACTTTTATGCACCCCCTTCCCTTTTCCTCTCTTCGCTTAGCCCAGATCGTGGCGCGGACTCGCAGAAGCTGCCTCAGAGGATGAAAACATCAGGCCAAGAAGTCAGTTTTACATCTCTCGCTGCCCCACGCGGGCTAACTTACACATTGTTGCGCGACAGTTTCGTCACAGACGCTTGTTTTGACTTGTTTCAGTTGTTTATTTTCATCTGCGTATATAGATATCAATCTAGCAAACAGCTCGTGCTGCTTCATTTCTAGATGGTGCCTTTCACCATTTTGGCATCGGTCACTCGGGGACCATGGAGGAGACCTTCGTTCTTTTAGGGACAGGACACGTGAACAGCCACAGCGAAAGAGACACATCACACTGCATGTGCACATGCTTTTTAAGCATATGTGCTAATTTGATTTGTAATTATGATAAAAATGGAGGGAACAATGAAAAGGGACCAGACACCATTGAAAATATTTAATAGCTTGTTTTTGCTGAAGCAAGAAAAGATTTTTAATAACAGAGATGAGGATCAATACGAATTAACAGCAAATCTAAAAGAATATACGTGGGCATTCAGCATTCGGTATTCAGCCAGTTTGCCCCCATTACCTTCCCAGTGTGCCAGCCTAAAGGTCGCTCCTAATTTGCTCTGTATTGCGTATTGCCTCTTTTTAAAAAGCCACTGTGTGCTTGAGGACTGCGGTGCATGGGGGCTAATGGCGTGCATCAGTGGCCCATAGCAGGAGAGCAATTGGCTCCTTATTTTCAGCCCTTTCTTCCTGCCAAGCAGCACCAAAGTCAGAATCGACAATCCTCAGATTGGGATTAGTATGACAGAAAAGCACGCAGGGGGCAAGCAAACACATTGTTTCGGATTTGATTTGTGCGTCTGGACAGAGAGGATAAAGACAAATGCAAAAAGCCCGCTCTGACACGAAGCGACCGACCACCACGATTCCCCTGATGCGTCAGCTGATGGTTGAAGTGATGGTGGATGTCTGAATGAATCTGTCTTCTTTATGTTCCTGCGCCTGATTGACGGAACTTTAAGAGAGCTCTTATTTTTCCAATCAGCAAAGTAATTATAAAGACAGTCTCTTGGGCCCACTGGTGTAATCTGGTCATCGCTATCTCAACCCCCCCCCCCCTCCAATAGGTGTGGGATTGCTGACCTACCTCTGATCTGTCCTGCTGTTTTCAATAATGGAATCATGCTGCATATTCCCTGACTCGCGATTGAGCACATCTACTGTATGTACCCACAGATATTTCAACTAACAAGGATGGAGAACATAATGTATACACCGTATGCAAAGAGATGGACCCCTGAGGAAACATCGACAAAACAGCTCTCCACAGGGAACCATTGTTATGGTGTCTACCAATTACTGCAGCAGCATTTCTTAGAGCACACAGACACACACACACACACACACACACGCACGCACACATGCAAAGGACGATGATTTGTATTTACAAAGAAATACAAAATAATTGGATTGTTAGCTAAAGTGACCAAAACATTGTGTCCAGCATGCATTGTGTGCAAGCGTAATTGGTTTGGCAGCAAGTGTTGGTAAGAAAAAAAGAAGGTGGGAGAGCTGAGGGGAGAACGGAATGCGGGGAATATGTGGTTGTCATTATGGCGATGCATAGGCTAAAAGACTGCAGCACCGACGATTTAAATGATGTCACCAATCATTTAATCTGCTGAAACAATTCAGGATGGTGGGTGTTTAAAATATAAATTCACCATGAGGCAAAGCACAAAAAAACAACGATGCATGTTTAATGCATGCTTAATATTTTCCTCATTGATGGTAGCTCCAGTTTTATAGCAACAGCAGTGACGATCTAATAAGATTACTACAAAACTGGAGATCAGAAAATTACATCAGGATCACTCGAGAAAGGAATTATTAAAATGGTTTCATTTTCTACTTAATATTATATGTGGAAACAATTCCAATTATTCAGAACTCAGCAACGGACCCGCAATAGTAAGCTTCTCCAACTCTGCCTGTAGAAATTAAATATAATCATCTTTCCAGATTTACCTCGGTGGTCTCTAATCTCTACAAGCTGTATAAGAAAAAAAAAATCCAATAACTTCAAAGCAAGGAAGGTCCCATTTTAGACATCAAACTGCCCAAAACTATAAATCCAGGTTCAATATAATAAAAATGGCATGACACAGCAGAAGATAGACTCCAACATAAGTTACCAATGCAGCTAAAAACATGTATCAGAATATCGGCTGGATCCAACCTCGACAGTGGAGAACTCTGTTTGGAGAAAAAGCTGAGCGACGGGAATCCAAATTGTCAGATTTGAAATGGTAATGCTGACCAGTGCAAACTGTTGCTGCAGTCAGCGCAGTCTGGCCCTTTTTGAAGTTGCTGAATCGGTGCGGACATTGTTGAACACCCTGCTGCTCGGTGCACTGACGAAACCGGCTCTTTAAACCGGCTGTCAAGAGGTGGTACAGTCAGATCTCGCCTTACTTTTGAGGGCACAGGCTGTCTGACAGCCAGGACGTCAGCTGTGATTTTAATTGGATGTAGGTGAGGTATGTCAGAACGGTTCTTTGTGATCCACGTGTTCCATGTGACCGACTAGATGAATATTGCCTTTTGTTCTGCAGCTGATCAGTATGCTGCACAGACCAGCTTTTAAAGTGCTTTAAAAGGCAATTGTGGCGCCGCTGAGCTCATCCTCTGATCACCAATGATGCGTTCAGAGTGGAAGTCCCCTAAAGCTGTTGAAATTGGACTTATGCCGCTCTCCAAAATACACGAGGTTATTCCCACAACACTAATTTCTTTAATGACATCAGTCACTCAGCCACAGGTGCGCTTTTGAAGCTTCCTCTCCGCGGTGAAAATGCAAAGAAAAGCAGTCTTTCAAATTGGACCTCATTCATCTGTCACTGACCCAGGATGAAACGGGGAAACAAAAGCACGAGCGCGTAATATTATTGCACACTTCAGCGTGACGACAGGGACCGCGACGGTAAACATGGAAATTTTCCCAGATGCATCAGAGCTAGTTCGTAATGACCCCCCCCCATCTTTAGGGCATGGAGACATACTGGATTCCTCTAATGTGATATTTTCCATTTCAGTGGGATTCAAGTCATATTTCATTCTCGACACCTTCTGTATTCTGCGTGGGTCCGGCCAACTCCCAGAGGCCTGTGTTTGAACAGTGGTTCCCATCAAGAAGGGGGGCAAAGTCACAGCAGTGACACTATGCCTGGGGGGGCATTGTCTTACCCCTCCAGGATGTGAGGAAATTAAAGTGGTTCATAGGTTGTTGTAGCAATTACCACACACCTACTGCTGCCCCCCCCCCACCCCCCACGCACATACAGCACCCCACTTTGTTCTGAGCAGGGAGATGGATTCTAAACACGTTGGCCTTTCTCCGTACTCTCCAGCCTATGGTAATGGTAAATGATGTCCCGGGGAAACGTTTCCACGACCGATTTTTTGCCGAGTTTACACCGTGCTGTCTAAGAAGCATCGGGATGAATAAGTGCTCCCCCACCTGGGTTCTGGGTCATTTTGGTTAATAGGGTGTGATATAGTCACTCTGTGACTGCAGGAGTGGGTTCTTTTGGGAGCGGAGCCAGGTTACTGATTAGCCCATCAAAAATATCAGTGTTACATTGTTCCAGCCGTGAAGGTCTCAGATATACAATTCAAATATCGCCCAAATCCACAATAAGATGCTTCGTTAGCCATGCTAATTTGGATGATATATTTAAAAACCTTTTGTTATGTTAATAACGCTACATTATTAACACTCTTATCCTTTGTCACATTCGATTTATTTACCATAAAAACCTTTGGCTCACTTTATATCAGCGGCTAATTTGTAATGTAGCCTTCTGGGCTCAAGGATGGCCTTGAGTGGCAACCACACGTTGTTTAGGTGAAAACAAAAAGTAGTTTTCAGTATATCTTCATATTTAACACTTCACTCCGCTTCACCCAATCACGCACCAACACCTGGCTCTATTGACGCAGAAAAAGTTATTTTAATGGTGTGTTTATATTAATTATGTTAGTGTTTTCACACTGAAAAAGCCTTTAAATCCTAGCAGAAGTGACCTTCTTTATCACTATTAGGCAGACATGTAGAGAAAACCCTGTATTATTTAAATTTCCACCCTCTTCTGTCCGTTCGAAGATGATGGGTGGGGAACTGTGGAGTGAATGACAATATGTTTGCTAAATTCTCAAAATGATAACCTGTTATTTAGGGTTGTAGCGCCGCCAGCCACGTAGTCATTTGTCCCTCTCATCAGGGAAGGAAGAAGAATCCACTGTTTTTTTTCCAGTTTTAATGCTTCTTCAGGCCATTAAACCCTGACACGCGCACACAGTTGCTGAATAAATGAAAATCTAATCTATCAATTTCCCACCATGTCAACAACCATTCCAAGTCCTCAGCAGGGTGCTCTGGCTTCAGGAGGCAGGTTAAGATGCTTTTTTTCCAATCTGCAAGGCAAAAATAATGGCTGAATAATTACTTTCTGATAAATGCTGGTGCATCAGTCGCACCGGTCTGTTCTCGTTTAACCATGTCAATAGTCCACATTTCAAAATGTACTGATGCTGTTACGCTCCTGGGAGGAAACAACCCCTGGGGAAGTTTTATTCTGTTTCATCAGGATGATCTGCTATTCTCTTCAGTCTACCTGACAGTACACAAGTTATATATGTATTTCACTACATGTTAACCGGTCAATATAACTACTCTGATTGTTTCTACAAATACGATTAATTTATATTTGCATTAGTTACTAATCTTAAAATGGTTCACAGGGAACATTATAGAGACAACAACAGACAAGGCTGGAAGATCAACCCAGGAGCTGTTCGATCATTTATATTGGTTTCTACTCATATTGTTGAAGCAAGGAAAGGAAATGAAGAGCAGATCTAAACACAGAGCCTTGAAGGACTCCATCATTAACTAGTATGTACAGTACATGCTGACATGGTGAGATGAGTTTGTGGTATAAAGCCAATATGAATGTCCCAGGACAATCATTAAAGTGTAAAGTCTAACCTATATTGATGTTATAAAAAATATATAGCCCAGAAATGTAGAAGAAAATAAAGCATAATATATAAAATAGCTTGAAAGTTAAAATAAATAAAACAAGAGTGAAGAAAAAAGTACAACTTTCCAACTGTCATCCTTTCATTGATTACTTTGCCACTGAAGGTTAGTTGCATTCGACTGAGTGTTTGATGGTGTTGAGTTTGATGATGATGTCGCAGTTAGTGAAAGAGCCGTGCCCTGCAGCGCTCATATATACCTCCACAGATATTCGTCGATATTCCTCTGCTTTGCCAGCATGATGTCGTCGGACCACGGCCCAGAAAACCTTCTGACATTTGCCAGGATTACCAGATGGCGCCTGAGCGCACAGCATCAGGTGGTGTTTATGCGCACCATCTTGCATCCTGCATGCATAATGCACACATTAATAACATAATATTAAAGGGCATGTTAATTAAAAATGCACAAGGCATGCTAAAAGTCATTAAGGCATTTGGTTCATGACACCATAAAGACAGTCTTTTGTTTTCTGGAGTCACCGACGTGTTGTGACAGAGATGTCAATTTAACACCATTTCGTACGCGTGTGATCATGATTTCAACATTATTACCTCTAATTAAAAGACTAGAATTCAGAAACACATTCAAACAAAGCTAAATTTGCACTTTCATATTATGTAGATGTTTATTTTGAAAACATGGACAAAGCATGTTTTCATCGCCGTCTCCCTGATTCTGCTCTTTGGAAAACACCACAAGGATCTTTGCCAGACTTGCGCTTTGAAATTTCAAAGATTCCCCCCCTTTTTTTTCATTTAAATGTAAAATAATGCAGTGAGGTATTGCCCATTCACTCAAATGGTGGTCTGACAGCTTGCTCGTTTTAGTTTACATGGATTCCTTCACAGACGCCGTGAAGGCAACAAAACACAGACACAAAGGTTGAATTATGAATACAAAAATTACAAAAACATGGAACCCTAAAAGCAACGGATGCTACGTGTCCTCCAACTACTGCAAGCACATAAATCATACTAAACAGTGTGCTTCTCCTGACTGTGTTACGCCACTGAGAGGAAGTTTAACCTGCGTTAGTGCCGGTTGGTGAGCGTTGGGACTTGGAAAAGCAGACAAATCTCAGTTTTTCAGAGAGTTTCCAGAGAGTACAACATTCTCTTGAGAATGTGTTAACAACAGACTAAAAACAAAATTTCAGGAGTAAGTTGTATAAGACTTAGGATGAAATCTTTCAAACTTGACCTTTGGTAGTGTCATATTGAATAAACTGCAACCTAGGGGATAACTCAGTCGATAAACAACAGATATTTAATACTGAAATAGTGTCAAAAATGATTCCAACAACTCCTCCCTCCCTGGTGGGTATTTCAGCGAAGCCATCTGTACCTCATTCTGTCCTAACCAGCTCCACTATTAAATTCTACATGTTGTGGTGAACATGTCTAAATTTAATCCACATTAAAAGCCTAAAAGGTTTGAACCCATGCAGCACCTTCCCCAGCGTGTGAGTTGATGCGGGTTACATATTCCTCCTGGCCTCAGCCGTGCAGAGTATGCACGTGCGGTGTTAAGATGCCGGTCCGCCTTTCAGGCCAAGGATAAACTCATCCACGTGGAGGTAATAGCCAGCTAAAGGGTATCAAAGTTTTCTCACTTCCAACCCACCAAATAATGAAGCCTGGCCTGGTGCTGCCATAGGCTTCACACGACTTATCTGCTTCCAGATGCACTTTTCAGCACAGCCGCTCTTCAATAAATCATTGGTTTCACTAAGAGGTTGATAATATCTGCATAAATTACCTGTGCAATACAGTTTGGGCTGATAGGTCAGGGTAGATAGACGTAAGCACCTCCACTTCCCCTGCAGGAGTTGGGAATGTTTTGCTGAACATTGGCCTCGTGGAACTTGCTGGGATAATGCACAAACACATCCAGAAGTCTGCCTCTGCCTCTCTTGCAGACAGCCTGGACATGTACAAATGGAAGAAGATACGAGCTCGTGTAGTTTCCAGATCGTTTGATCTTTGGGGGCTTCAGTTCTGATGTGGCATCCATCTTGAGCAGCGGGAGTCGGTGCCAGATGACTGAAGCCTTGGGCCACCGCGAAAAACTCATGTAGCGATGGTGAAGCAAAATGCAGTGAACAGCTCAGCCTTTATCTCCCCCCATAACTCTGTAGATCGTTTTATGCCCACTGTGCTTTGGAACTCCAAAAGCGGCACTCACCACAGAGAGATCAAGCCCACGGGCCAAGCTACACGCAGACAAAAGGCCCGTCTCCTGGCTCCAAATATAGAGACCATCAGCAGTGGCAGTGAGGAGCGAGAGCGAGAGAGCTGTTGGTTAGGACAGAACTTACTGGGTTCAGTTCCAGCGCCAGCTGGATTTACAAATTTTTTCCGCTTGATTTTCCCTGATGCCCTGTGATGGACTGGTGACCTGACCGGGGCGTGCGGACAGGGCGCTTACAGGAAGAGCATCATGAAATTCATTTTAAGTATGGATTATTGGTGACCTGGAAAACTTTGAGAAGGATGAGTCAAAGAATGTCTGGTTACAGAGGTCTCACAACGGTCGCTCTAATGATGATTAGACCCATCACCAGAACAAACAGAGGTTTAATCTGTATACCACCATTTCTTTCGTTAATGTAAAATTATTAACCCATTTCAGAGGCTTCTCTGGAGATGTAACATTCAGAGAATGACACTTGCTTTATCGTATTTTGTAGATTATTGGATTGAGGCGAATGTGCTCCCTTTCATGACAGGATTTAGCTTGATTTAATTCGTGTCAGCTCTGGGCCCCTTCTCCCTGTCTCTTCTTTTCAGGACATCTTGACAGATTTTGTCCCGATAACGCACAGTTGTTAGATTTTTCTTGACATATCTCATCAGTTAGGCTCGGGTGTGCTTTATCAAACATGCCTTTCATTGAAACAAGTTCGTCTGCAGAACTGTGCTGCCCTGATGCGACACATTTGTTGGGGTACAGGATACACACTCTCTCTCTCTCTCTCTCATACATACATATATATATATATATATATATATATATATATATATATATATATATATATATATATATATATATATATATATATATACACACACACACACACACACATATATATATATATATATATATATATATATATGTGTGTGTGTGTGTGTGTGTGTGTATATGGCTCATTTTTCACACATATGCAACACATTTCAACATATGTTTGACACTGTTCCCAGATTTGCACCCATCTTCAAGTTGAAGTTATCCCTTCGCACCTTGTCAATACTCGGCAATTCAGCACAGCGACGGCAACGTGTCCTGATGCAGGACACACACCAGTTGAAGATGCTTTAATGGAGCCAGGACCCTTTTAGATGACTCAATCTAATGTTGTTGTGATGTTTTAATACTGTTTCTCAATAATGGAATCATTTACACTTTTTGTACAGCAGTGGCCTAGAAATCAGAGGATTTTTTTTTTTTTTTTTCCTTTTCTGGTTAAAGCGTTCAGACCCGGAGGTGCTTTCACTCCTTTGTGCGCTTGGCAGAGTTACGCAGTGTTCTTGGCTTGGAACCGTTCTTTACAAACAAGTTTATGGACAGCTCAGGCTGCTGAATTTCACCCGGTTATTTCATTAGAGAATTTAGCTTATTAAACGAAAATGCTATTTTAATTTCTGACACCCTCCCACAGCTGTCAGAGTGAGGACCACAGACACGGCAGTTGGCTGTGGCTGAGACAAACCTTGTGTTGTTCTACACAAATAACAGGACACCAGAGAGTTTTTTGTTTTTTGTTCATTCTTCCTATATATAGGAGGAATAATTACATGTCCATGAGATAAAGGGATGAAGACACAAAGAGGGAAAGAGGAGATTGGGGGCCTGGCTGCAGATTATTTGTAATTATTATCTCATGTGGATCTGTATGTTCACTGGTGAAGCCTTTTCAGTGGATTTGTCACGGCTTTGTTAATATAGAAACGCACATCTGTTAACCTGATAGTGGCACAGATTTCCTTTGTGTGCTGCTCGTTGACCAGACCGGTGGCTCGATGAAGTTTTATAGGATATAGAACAAATGAATACCTCCTGTGGGGAAACTTTACACAACTCCCAGGAAATGGAACAGAGACAGGACACATTTCACATGCACAGAAATTGACAAAACAACAACAACAAAAAAATCCTTCCTGAGATGATTTAAGGTGATTGTTAAGAGAGCCAATAGATATTTAATTTACAGTGAATTCAGCAACTAATCCTCTGAGCACAGGACCAGGGAGAGGTCACAGAGTTCTATCGACTAGTTTTAAAACACACTGATCAAAAGTAGACTGGAAGCTTTTATATTGCTTGAGACCAATTATTTTCATTGCTGTCTGAGCAATGTGAGTTAACTTTGTTTTCAGGGCCACAGAAAGATTCCCAAACCAGGCCGTCATGCAGAACCTAATTATTCTCCCCAGGGTAGTCTGATAGAACATAATACGCTGCTCCACTCCATATAGATGAAATCTTCTCAAGAAATACAGTCTTTGTGGGAGACAGGAGGAGAGCCAATCTATGTGGGTTTTCCACGTTAAAGTGTCGTCAACGCGGACCCCAGGGTATTTAAAAGATTGTACCTGTGAGATTGGCCGATTGTGGCGATTACAATGCTGGACTTTGCACAGTGTACACAAGAAAGGACTTTTACTCGCTTTACCTCATGCTTTTAGCACTATTATTAATCAGTAAATAAATATTTAATCATCACTTTTTAAGCCTTTTATAATCCTCTACAGCCTCCAGGGGATGCATTTGCCTTTATCAAAAAAAAAAAAAACCTAGAAAAAAAAAACTTAGTGTTTAAAAAAACATGTCCTCCACACTGTTCAACTCAGAAAATCACAGCAGGAGCTGTCTAGCAAAGCAGCGTCAGAAGTAATCGACAGTGAAGGTGGCACTGCTCTGATAGAACGGGTTATTTTCTCAGCACTGAAAGCTTAATGTTAAAAAAGGGGGGGAGAAAAAGCTGTGAAATGGAAGCAAAAAGAGGTGGTTTAAGTTGGGAGCAGGAGAGAGTAGAAAACAATATGTCACAGCAAGGAAAGCAAAGCAAAGCTTTCCTTGACCTTTTGTTGATGTTTACTTTGATATTTTCCAGATTATACAGGTTACGGTTAAATAAATGTGACAATAAAACCATCATTGGTTATTAATGCTGCCGTTAATCTGCAGGAATTGTTGATCAATTTTCACGTCCTCTACATACATATCAACCTTTGTGACCAGAAATGAAAGAACTTATGACTCGAAATGTTGTTGATTTTTAAAGGAGCAGGTGAAAGCTGGAGTCCAGCTTTCACCTGCTTTCACACCTCACCAAGTTAAACCAACTTTGAATTCAGCAGTGGGGACAGTCCAATATATCCAGTGGATTAACATTTTCCATGAGGCTGTTTGGATTTGAACGGCAAATCCCAACAACAGTAGAGAAAGTCATCAATTTTTATGTGAGGATTAATTCCAACCCTCTGGTGAGGTGAGACAGTAATTATGGCTAAAAACTTCCAATCACAATGCAGATGGGCAAACTGAGGTTGAAATCACAGCACAGCTCTTGGTTTTCCAGCAACAATCTGGAATAGTACAATGGAAAGGTGTTGTTTTCCTTGTTGACTTTGTCGGCAACTTAAGGTGAAAAATAAAAGAGAGTGCACTTTTCTGAATTTATGACATGACACCATGTTGACAGTTACAAAGCTGTGGGGACAACTAAAAGGAAGATGAAGTGCACAAAGGAATGTCCAATTCTCTGTGATAATAAAAGGGTTTTGTTTCATTTTACGGAGTTGGACCATGTAATGGTGGCGTCTTCAGTTTCAGTTCAATTAAGGGAACACTGATAAGTCTGAGATTTATGCGTACGATAAGAATACAGAATGTCTGACACTCACTTCAGAGGACGTTACATCATTTCCTGGAACTGGAATATAAATTAGAATATGAAATTATCTCTGAGAGCACACTGATTACACTGATTTGTGTTAGGAAAGAAAGGTAGACAATCTGACATTTAAAGATAAGGCATAGAGTAAGGTCAATGAATTCTGTCACACAGGATGTTCCGTTCACACATCCTGTACAATCCTTATCCACCAGCAGTCTCTTTCTCTCTCTCTCACACACACACAAACACACACACACGCGCACACACACACACAGGCACACACACACCTATGTACTTCTATCTTTGTGAGGACTTTCACAGATATAATGTATTACCCATCTCCTTACCCCAACCTTTCTAACTGACCCCCTGACCTCTGACCCACACTCTTGATCTAAAATCTTTTGAAGTGTGGACGAGCCAAAATGTCGTCATGTCCCAAAAATGTGCCCACTTTGATAGTAGACTTGGGATTTTGGTACTCAGTATATAGCAAGAAAAACAGCAACACACACACACACACACACACACACACACATGCCCACACACAAATTGTACCTAAAGTTTCAACTCACTGAGATGCATAAATACTCTGAAATGAAAAAATAAATGAAATATTAAAAACAAAGATTAGGTTTTACCAAATCTGTACATTGTTCACAGTTACCATATAATTTAATACATATTCATTTCAGGATACAAATATGTTTTAATATCTGATTTTTTGAAAGAAAAAAGTCTTAAATTCAAACTTTGTTCTCATTAAATTCTCATACTGAAGAACAGAAGATTTATTTAGACCAAAATTTTAATTGGCTCATTTTAATTTCCATTTTATTATAACTCTAGACATTTTAATTAATAAATAAATAATAATAAAATGAGTTCATCACATTTGCTAATTAATTCATCCTTTTTTTTCCCGTTTTATATTTTACATGATGTCCCAACATTTGTGACATATGGTTCTACTTTCATTACAATTATGTGCTTGTACAGCTATGATAAGAACTAAAACCTTGATTATCCGAGTACATCAGTAAAGATAGATTTGTACAATTTTTATCATTGATTATCAATACCAAATATTTCTGAAAAAAATCAAGGAAAGAACGTACGTTTGTCTTTTTTTATTTACAATATATATTATATATATATATTAACTAATATAATATATATATATATACTAATATATATATATGTATATATATATACTAATATATGTGTGTATATATATATACACATACATACACACACACACACACGCACACACACACACACACACACACACACACATATATATATTAGTCATCCCAGAGTTCAGTAAAGAACTTTGTGATTTTCTGAATGTCGCTCGCTGGGAGGTTCAGGAGACTTTTTCTGCAGTTCCATTGCAGAAAGACTTCAACTTCTACAATGTCTGCATCGAGGAGGGCAACGAAAAACCTCCACGGAAGATCTACAGAGGCACAAAACAGAGACGTCAGTACAGATGTTTCATTCTTTAGCTTTTGTTTAGCTCCAGTTACATCAGAGTAATAAACACTCACTTGGTGGATGTTTCATTGAGACCACGAGGTCCTTTATGGCATCCTGGACCTCCAGCTGCCGGTGGTGGTCCTTCAAGTATCTTTTCAACAGATCTGCTCTTGAACAGATCTGTTTAAAATCCACCTTATGGACACGACCTGAAACCACAAACACTCTTCATCACACCACTGCAGTGGAACCACGGACCTTCACTGAAGCACAACTTTAGAGACTCTTTCTAGAAGGGTCACTGATGGACTGGGCACATTTAGATTATTCATGATGTCTTTCATACTCACAGAACACAACAGCTGTCTGGCAGACTGATGTCACCAGAGCCTTGATAAACTCTTTGGATTCCCTTTGTTCTTCACTGAGGTTCTTCTGAAGAACGAAACAATCAAAGTGTTATTGCTGTGTGAAATTGGAGTGCGTTTATATGTGTGTAAAGACGTTGAGCAGGAGAGGAACTGACCTGTATCCACTCAATGACCTGCTGGTTGGTATTTTTTTCCAGCAGGAGTTTGTCCAGCTGTGATTTGAGCTGTCCAGCTGTGAGTTCTGGACGAGGAGGCGGAGGAGGCCTGATGGAGACTCGGTGGTTGTCCTTCTTCCCTTTTGTCTCAGAGCTTTCACTTTGTTTTTGTGCTGGGCTCCTGACAATCGGACCTTGAGGTCTCACAGGCTTTTCAGGAGCCCCCGTCCTGCCTTGAGCTCCTCCCACTGTGGTCGGGACCATCTCCCTTCTTTGCTCCACGGTGGATTCCTCATGGATCTGCCTGATCTTCTTGGGACCCTCTTCTTTCCGACGAGGGACCCAGTTGTTCTGATGATAACAGATTTGACATGATTAGTACAGAGACGGTCAAAGTGTTAAAAAAAAAATTATACAACTAAATGAAATAGTAATCTTAGATGATATTTACCTTTCTCAGATTCTGAACATCCTGGAGCATGAAACTAATTGTTTTTGAAGTTCTGCCCCGTTTGATTATTTTTCCAATCAGTGACAAATATTCGTCCATTAGAGACTAAAGAAAAACAATTCACATGGTCAAAACTCCTTAAATGACATACAAGGATGTGTATTTGTGTATGTGTGTTTGTGTGTGTGTGTGTGTCTGCTGTGCTCAACTTGTTTTTCTCCATTTTCAATCCAATAGTCTGGAGCAGCTTACATAGGCCCTCCAGGGACTCTTCCTGGTCATTAGCAAGCAGTTTCGTCACACAACTGTGCATGATGTGCGCCGTCAGGATGTTGACATTGAACAGCTCACAATGAATTTCAGGTTACCGAGGAAGCAGCGATGAGCATTCTTTTTGAGCTCTTCCAACTCCAACATCTGGAGGTCACGATCCGCTTCCTATGAAAGGAGATCAGAGTCACTTTAATACACGTGTGGGCAGCATTTGTCTCAAGAATCTAACAGACAAACACTAAACTGTACTTTACTAATTAAATAAATGTTATTCTCTGACAGTCTTCTTACAGTTTTTGCTGAGTCGAGCTCCTTCTGCTTCTTTACAACCTGCTCATCCGGCTGTTTTTTCAGAAACTCATTCTGACAGCGAATGAGGAGAAGTTTGAGCAGGTTCACGTGATCGCTTTTCTTTTCTGATGTTCTGTTCAACTGAGGAAGGAAAAGAAAAAGCAAAAATATTGAATATCCCATCAAACAAGGAAGTATGTGGCCCAAACTGAGCTGGGCCATATACTAAATGTGTCAGCTAAAGTCCACGTGTACATATACTGTATATCTGCAAGTACCATGTAGAGTACTCAAGTACTGGTGATGATGCGAGTAACTTACGTTCATCAGATGAAGGCACATCTTGGCGTAGCACTCACTGTAGTGCTGCTCAGACACCGCCTTCTTAAAAATCAAATCAATGGCACCCTTCAGCTTCTCTTCAGTGTCAAAGCTGAGCTCGGTAATCTGGTTGACCACACGTTCAAATTTCTCTGGTGTCAGTTTGTTGAGGATGGTCTGCAGAGTCCTCAATGTTTCCTGTGTTTGTGTAGTTTCAGAATCCTTCACGTTCGCTGCACTCCGCCTGGGTTTCCAGGCGTTCTCCGCTTTGTTGAGGGTAACATCTTTGTTGAGAGTAAGCCTGATAATCTTTCTCTGACCCTCCTGAGGGCTCTGGTCATGGAATCGTGATGCAACAGATGTCTTCATAATGATTCGTTGTTGGAGAGAATTCAGTAAAATGATCAGTTTGTGGTCCCAGTTGATTGTCGTTGATATTAAGTGGTGCTGGCTCAAGCCAGATTTAGACAATCATATAGTGTGCTTGTTTGACATCAAAGCCTTGTTGTGCATCAAACCATACTGTCAAGTTTTACTTGACGTTTAAACTTCTTTATATATCTTTATATAATGTGTGTGCATATACACACTCGCCGTGAGTGTGTATATATACATTGTTGCCGTAATGTATTTCACTGGCCTGTACCCTAACCATCCGGACTAACACTGGCCCTGACCCTGATAAACACACACACACACACGCGCACACACACACACACGCACGCACCAGTGATGTGCGGTGAGGTTGATGGCTGAGGAGTCACTGACGTCATCAGTCAGATTTACAAATATCATATGAGCCCTCCAGAGCAGCGTGTTCACAAGTAGCACATAAAAAGCACATTTAATTTAAAAAAATGTCATTATGGTCTTACCTTTACTAATAAATTATAAATGAAGTCCATGCGCCGTTCCTTCTGAACGAACGCATCGATGACCTGCTGTAGTCAAGTCTTCCTTTTGTGCCTTGAGTTTTAAAAGTCTCTCTGTCTGATGGAGATCAGTGCCAGAGAGGAAAGTTGTCCCTAGTCAGTCCTGTTCCGACTGTAAGTTTTAAGTCTTTTCAGTGCTGAAAATGACTTTCTCAGTGGACATCCACACAACCAGTAATTTATTTAGTCCCATTCTGTTTTAAAGGAGTGGTTTTTCCGATCTGTGGTGGAAATACAAGGTGTTGAAAAAAAAAAAGTGTTTTTTTTTTTTTAAATCAAACAATCAAAGAAAACACAAATAAAAAAAATCTCGAAACAAATACAAAAACAAATAAAAATTGAAAGTATTGAAGACTAAACTGCCTCACCTACATCCGGAGGCACAATCAAACCGGATGTAGCGGTGCAGCGCTGTAAATTGCCCCGCAATTGCCTCCGGATGTAGGCGGGGCAGAGCTGTGTTGCGTAATATTTGCGCTGTGTTGCGCAATATTGCGCCGTGTCCGTTGCCTCGTCTCTTCTCAGTATTTTAATCGTAAACGTGAAAATTAAAAGATAATATAAAAACGGCGAAGTTAAATTGATAATAAGTTTATAAAATCACTGGAAAAATACGAACATTTAATTTCATTTTTTATTTATTTATTTATTTTTTTCTTTCCATGACTGCACGTCACTGACAGGCACACAGGGTCAGTTTGTCAGGAAGTTAATCACAAAAGAGAAGATTCTCTAATGCCCAACTTCAAATCAAAGGCCTGAAAACTGTGGAGGTGAAAGCATTAGTGTCAATCATGACCAGAATAAACTTTTCTTTCTTTTACATAATGCAGGTATGTCTTTGTACTGCATGTTTTTCTTCCAGCTGTGCCGATTTAAAAAGTGAAACGAAAGAAGGAAAAGAGTTCTGAAAAGATTTTTGATGAGCTTCATTTTGAAATTCATTTACCCATAGTACAGCTTCCAATGCTGCTGTTACAATAATTACTGCTAAGTTGTTTTAATTGATATGAAATTCTCAATGGTGTGCAAGATTTGGCAGCATCTAATGATGAGATGACAAATTGTTTCCGAGTGGAGAAACATGCTGCAGCTGCTTCAGTATTCACATAATTATGCAGTAAATGATAACAATACACTTATTTTAAACTTGATATATATGTCTCTGCAAAGACTGTTGAACAAGATCGGGCAGACAACTCAAAGTATACAGTTCAGGATAAGATGATCTGTCATGTGCCCCCTCTTCTGATTAGGACAGGTCCTCCCTGTTTACCTGGCTACTTCTGACAGCTCCATGCTGCTGCTCTTTTCTAGACTAATTGTGCTGCCCTGGCTCCCCTCGCTCTGTACTAGGGGGGTACTTCATTTTCTCCATCCTAAGGCTTCCCCAGCATCCTCCTGTGGGCTCTATTTCTTTTATCCCCCCGGGAGGTATGCTATTCATTCCCCGTAATATCTAGGCAGATTAGTATCAGGGAATGAAGTAAAGTTCTTGGATTAAACCAGAGTTGCCTGACAGAACAGACACCATTGCAACAACAGAGAAGAGGAGAGAAGATCTGGTGGTTTCAGAACCGGACCCCCTCCAACCGCTGGCTGCACCTACAAATTCTGTCCATAAAAATAATTAACAGAACCAATAAAAGGCAGCCCAAGTCCAACATGCCCTGGGACAGATCGGCCTCGCTGCTGGCAATATGAACCAAGCCCTTCCTCTCCGTGTCTGGTAATACAAACACTGTAGAGCCAGTAAAAGAGGACCCCATATTCCCAAAGCACATGCTACAGAATGCCACATGGGACACATCCCGTTAGTTAGACCACACCCTCCAGTCCCCTTCTTTAAAAGGGACACAATGCTGCAGAGGCATGACATCCAAGACAACCACACAACATCTAGAAATTTGAGGTACTCAGGGCGGATCTCATCTACGCCCGGGGCCTTGCCACTGACGAGCTTCCAAACTACCTCAGTGACCTCAGCCCCAGTGATGAATGAGTCATCCTCTGAGTCCTCAGCCTCTGCTTCTTCTACAAAAGTACATCTCCCCACTTCTACTGCAAACAGTTTTGGTGGAGCACTGCTTCTCGCTCCCATGGCAACAGCTCGTTTGCCAATTTTTTCTCAAGGTCAACCAGTAGTGATCCTCCACAGACTCCCCAAGCTTCTCCCAGAGTTTGGCCCGTCGGTACCCATCAGTTGCCTCAGGATTCCTCCAAGTCAATAGGGCTCCATCTATCTATACCTGTGACCTGTTTGCCTTGGGAGCCCCCTACCTGCAATAAGTCCTTCAAGTACTCAAACAACTCCACCATGGTGAGGTGGTGGTTCAAGGGGGACCAAACAAGCTGTACCTGAAAAACAGCGGGAATTGGGAGCATATGTAATATTGCCAAATTTCTCAGCTGTGGGACAAACAGGAGGATTATCTTTTCCTGTGAAAAGTTTGCATGGTATTGCCTCAAACCTCTAATTAATTTTCAGATATGAATCTGAGTGAACCTTTCAGTTCCAGATAATTAGCCTCGATGATAGTTTAGCTGTTATCTTTATTTTATTTTATCATTATTGTCACTTTTTTTTTTATTCTGTCACCAGAGTAAATGTTAAAGTGGAAACACATGGATATCATTGGAAAATATTCAAAACTATTTTTATATTTCAAACAATCCTGACTGTCAAAAGTACTTGTTAAGCCAATACATTCTGACAAGCAAAGCACATGACACAGGATTTTTTTTTTTTTTTTACATTAAGAGCTCAAAAATAAGCTCTCATGTCAGGAAGAAGCACAACTCTGAGCCAGTCATGAAGGATGAGACAGAAGTGCGAGCGTCCCTCACCGTCACCACAATATTCCAGACAGAGGTCATGCTCAGTCTGCTGAACAGACTCGACAGGATTCAAGGTCCTGAGAGGAAAACTGGGTCATTTATTCAGCACTTAACAACATCCTATCAATCCTTCACACAACATCAGCTTTAACAGATTAGAAGATCTGTCAGTTGGTTTTGAGGTGAATGTCATTCTAACTAAATGTGGATCAGTGGGCTGATTTTAGGCTCCCCCGAGTTCTGCTGATTCCACCACACTACTTTATTGAGGGGAAATGAGAGTTATGCTGCAGCGAAGTGGAATCACTGGGTTTGTGTACACAGAGAGGTTCATATAGGAGCGTGGTATATAGGAGGCTCCTATATTTGTTATTGTACTGTTTCCGGCTCTTGTTTGTAGCTCGCGTCACAGCTGGCCCGGCCGTGACTCTGATCAGAACCACCTTGACTTCGGTCTGCATTGTCTCACTAACGAAGATGGAAGGCTGCTGTGCCTTGCTTCAGTCTCTCTGTGTCCCAATGGAACATTTCGGATTTTCTGTCAGCTTGAACCCTTTTTTGGTGAAGAAGTAACTGTGTTTTCTAGAGAGGTGCTCTCTCTGGCTCTAAAGACTTTCTACTGAATTCCTGGGCCAAAAGAGACCTTGTCATGAAGTATCCCTTAAAGAAGGCATCTCTAATGGATTAGTAGGGATTGATTTTCTATGTTTTTAATTAGCTCAGGCAGTGATTAAAGGGGATTCTTGTGTGTTTACTGCATTTGAAACTGGCTGTGTCACATGAATACACCAGCCCTCAGCTTCTGGCAGATCATTTAAAGTTTTCCGATATTTATGAAAAACAAAAGAGCATTTTGAAAAATGTCTGCGGTTGTGTTGTACTTTTCCCTGACGTTTGACTGACAGGGTTATAAAGATTTTAAAATTTTCTTCATTTTTTAATCTTGAGGTCATTGTAGTTTATGCATTTTTCTATTTCTATATTTTTCCAAGAAAGAATGGGAAAGGATCTTGGGTGTCATCTTTCACCTTCACTCGACGGTGATGCAAGGTGACCCAAAACACAAAAAACATGAAATCCGAAATATAATTAAAGCTGTGAAAAACCTGAAATTTCTCGTCACATGCATTTTATGTCATAGTCACGCAAGATATGAAGTCTCTGTTTTTTTCTTTAACATATCTTTTCTGATGCTTGATGTTTTTTATATGACCTGCTCCCTGTATTCCAGTAAAATACATGTCTTACAGCAGTAATGCTAGATGCTCAGCCATTTCCACTGTTTGGTTCTTCTCACACAAAGCAATGGAACATAAATAATGAAAGTGAATAATTGTGCCTCGTGACAGATAAATAGTACAAACTGCAGGAAAGTACACTCTTTCACTCACTGACCCACTTCCTTGGCTGGCGATAACATCGATTCGGTTTTTGTTTCACATTCCCCTGCAAAGATTTTACATTTTAATAAGGAAATGCTACAAAGTTGTCCTTTCATTATTTTTTAAGTAAAAAGTGAAAAGGAAAAGAGAAAAGACAGAATAGAGAATGAGTGAGTGCTGGAGCCTGCAGACAAACCCGCTGGCTGTATTAGTATCTGCTTGTGGAGCGATAAGTCAGACAGCCCGAGTCTGCCGATCCGCCGCTGCCACCATTTGTCAGAAGTGACTGGAAACTCCCGCCGGCCACTGTGGTGGATATGCAGCTCCATGCAGCACGATCACACTTGACAGGTGGAATCATTACAGACAGTCCTGCTACATTTAATGGCCAGCTGGAGCGAGTGTATGGGTGTGTTTGCATGAGAAATGTGCCTTTACACCACACACATGTAGAAGAAAATCCATCAGCTCTTCATTATTGTTATTATTATGATCATTATTAAGTTCATATTGACTGAGGCTGCAGTGAGATTGATAAAATAGAAGCAGAAAGAGCAGTTTGCTCAGCTGCCATTTCATCCTTAGTAATGACCTGGCATTAGCTGGAGTTCCCCTTATAATCATGCTGCTAAAGAAGAAGCTTTCAGCAGCAGTTAAAATGTCAAACTGGATTCTGGCAATCTGATTCCTTTAATTAAACTGTCGAGTGGTTAATGATCAACTCCGGCTGTTGTTTTCTCTTTTTTTTTTTTTTGGTCTCGTTTCACTGCCGTGTGACTCGTGCGCGCTTCAGTTTGGAAGCTTTTATCAGATTCGATTATAGTCAGTCTGCTTCACCACCGAGTGACCGGCCAACGCAGTCAGTATTGTTTTTCAGCTGCGCTCTGTTGTTGTCTTTTTGTATTTTGAAGGATGGCACCTTTAATTGCTTTTCCTGTCCAATAAAGCTCAATGTCTTCCATATGACATCGATGTGTTTTTTTTTTTTTTTTGCAGCTCTGAACAACGTAGGTAACCAACAATTCAAATGCGTAACGAGTTCACCAGAAAGTCTCAGAAAAAACTAAATTGGATGGAAAATCACAGTCAACATCAACATGACTGTCGCAGCCGCTCGCTGTTCTGCAGCAGTTCTTCAGGTGGATCTCGCTACCAAATCATAATTATCTGATAAGTGTCAAGTTTCCTCTGTGGGGCTGTAAATTATTAAAATTGAATTGTACGCAGTAGCATCGACATCTGAAATTCTGAGTTTATGTTTTTTTGTTATGCGGGGTTTGTTCAGGGAATTGTTCACATGCACATATTGAGTATGAAAGTTCAAAAATAACAGTCTTCTGAGAAATAATCATCTCAATATTTACCTTTGCTTACACCCAAAAGCGGGGGGATGACCTTGTAATCACAGGGGCAGAAGTTATTAGCATTCGACAGCCGCGGAGCTCAAAGCAAATTGATTTTTGCCTCGCTACGATGTTTTTACTACCAGTCCAGATTGTGCTCCTGTTAAACCGACATCCAATCCAGCACCATTTTGACACTGTTGACCTCGGGGGAACAATGTGTCAAACTCAACCTGGACATTTGGTCAGTCTCAATCTTGAGAACAGAACACAGGAAATGAGATATTTAGAATAGGGTCAAGCTGAAAAATGAAGCATTTGACAGTTGCATCTGGAACAAGCTGACATTTTTACCTCTGAATTGATGAAAAGTAGTGAAAGTCTACAGGTGTCAGATCCATTCATAATGATCCATTATGACCAAAAGTCAAATCTGTTTAGACACATTTCTGAGTCTTCAATTATCTCCTTTTCATTTTGCTCGTCAATAAGAACCTGGTTAGCTTTCTTGATGTGTGCACTTAAGTTTGATGTTGATTCTGAGTCTTTCTGTGTCCATAAAACATCCGATGAAAGAAGAGGAAGTCAGTCTGGAGCCAAAGGAATCTTTCATAACCAGAACTGCATTTTAACGGTTCCCAGCTCCAGTACATCTTCACTGTATGTGAAGATGTCTGTTTAAAAACCAATTAAAAATTAGTTTGATGGTCTCCAGCCTGTATTTGGTGGAAAGTTCAGACTCCCGACAGATCTGACACATTCCCACAAACCGAGGAATTGGTCAGGCCCTTTGGTGCTGGTTTCCGGATGCACGGGGCCCTCAGCTGATTCTCCCTCACCCCGGGCTCTTTCATTTATGAAGAATCTCTAGCCTCTACAGAGCAATCACTGACCCACAATCTGGTTCTAATACCCTCAGGATAATTGTGCGAATTGGAGTCCTGCTCTCTGCACATGCGCTGTCCACAGAGTGACTAACACTGTTCATTAACACGCAGCCATTTATTTGTAGGGACTACAGTGTCAGCAGGTCAAATAATTAAAGAAGCGTGAAATTAAAGGCTAAAAGTTCATATCAATGATTGTGTCCAGAGGGATGATCTCAAAATATGTTCTTAGCATTAAAGATAGAAGAGCCGGTCCACTGAGCCTCAGTTTTAGCCTAAAAAAAAAAAAAAAACGAAATCTGTTATCAGGGCACGTTTACATTATTTGTACTGATAATGTGACACCGATATGAGTCCCAAACATCTTACATTCTCTTTAAGTCTTTAGTATTCATCACAGACATGGCTCTTGTTTTTGTTGATGGTGAACAAATGGCAACAGCAGATGAAATTCAATAAAAATTGTTAAATGAGAAAGTCTCAACTAGCCCAATAACTACCGGTATTCATTTAAGTGAGACGGATTGTGAATTATTCCATGCAGATCAGGAGAGAGGCTTTTAAATTTAATGTTTGCATGGCAAGATTTGCATATTTGTAGATAATAAACACATTTGAATTTGTGTCCTTGCTCCATTTCTGGAAGCATACCATTAGCACAAGTGAATATGAGAGAATCAGGACGAGCACCCGAGAGGGCAGGGGTGGACCGTAAAGAATTTTGCGTTCTAAAGTATGTGGACAGATCTGAATTCTCATTTTGATGGTGAGCATGGGACAGGAAGCTTCTTAGAAAGTGTCTGTGCCACAAAAATGTCCCACAGTTTCGCATCATCCAGTCATTTATTTGTTTTAACTGGGGAATCGCAGCTCTTCTGGAATCCAGTATAAGACTAAACATTTCATTTAAAAAATAATGTTACATGTGTTTTTCTGTAAAGCACTTCCCACGTGGGGAAGCATTCTACATCCTGCCTGGGTGAAATCTCAACCTGATCAATAGCACAGAGCGGTGCATGCACATTGCCCAAGAGCCAGTGAGCAGTGGCAGAGCAGCAGAGCCCTGAGGGCTGAATAAATGACTGGCAGTGGATGATGTGGAGCCCTCACTGACTCTCCCCTGGTTTCTGGGTCAGGTGCTCAGAGCAATGAGGTGCAAGGCTAATGGATGGACTCTTCACAGCAGAATGGAGATGGAAGAGCCTGAGTAGCTCGCTGCTCTTCTATTGGCCATTAGGGAAAACAAAGCTGTGCAGATGGAAATTGTTTGCCACAGATATGAAGAGGGATGGAAGTTCATCCTGTATATTATAACAGCAGAAGCATATTGGGGTGTGGATGACTGCGGACTGACGGGAAAGGGGAGGTGTGTGTATGTACGTGTGTGTTGGGGTGGGTGGGTGGGGGGGGGCAGTCAGATTAAAGAAAAAATCAGGCTCTTCTTCCTCTTTCAGTCGCCACACGGCACTGCTCACTGACTTGGAAAATTCCTCTCTTTTCAAAGGAGTTTGGGTTACTCCTCAGCACAAATGCACAGTAAAATAGCATAAAATCTGTCTCTGTCTGCATAATATTTACACAATCTGTTGATTTAAAATGGTCGTGACTGAATAATCTGAGCAGAATTATGAGGTGTTTCATTGCACGGAAATGGGAGTCTAACATTCATCATATAAATCTTTCGCATAACTTTGTATAATCGGTACTTTTAGTATTAATTGAATTGCCCTTCTCCAAAAACAGCCAAAGACAGATATAATATATATTCTGCTCCTGTCGTGGCATCAGCATGGACCCCCACATTTAACCTTTGTTCAACTCAGCATTACTTTAATACTATAAATCAAAATCTAGGTAATCTGTAGGTGTAAGATGCAATATTTTGAATTGAAATTAGTGTCCAGACCCTCTGGACTTGTGTGGTACCAGAAGAACAGTCTGCAGGAATTCTTCAACTTCATCTACAGGAAGTCTTTGTTCTACAGATGTAACTTCATTCGATTGATCAAATATTAAGAAATCAATTCTTGTTTCCACACCAGGCAGAGTTTTTTTTTTCCTTAGGAGGGACGCGCTTTCAGACCAAAAGTGTCAAACCTAATGTGGTTTCCTTATAGATTAATGTGGATGCTGATGTTCTCAGTATAACAGAATGTGAAAGCGTATAAAGACCGGTCCATTCTCTCACTGGTGAAAAGGCCTTGACTCATGGTCAAATGCTGATTTTTGCGCGAGAACAACTTTACAGAACAGACTCTGCTGTGCTCTTCATCTCAGTCATCCCTGCTGTGCAGCAACTGTTCCACAAAAACATGTCCAGCCTGAAGCACACTTGTGCGCTTCCTGAGCGGTGATGGCCTCCGATAAGTATTGCAGCTGGAGGAGCACACCCTCAAATTCAACATGGCCATCACAGATTTCTATCTTATATCATACATTTTGTTGAGTGAGTGACTTCTGATGATTCATTTTACGAAGAAAAACTGCTACTGTAGCCAGCTGTAGCCTTACCTCTGATTAAACTTTACAGTTTAGCTGTTGCTGGAAGACATTGAGATTTTTAAATTACTGACTAATGACTTTATAATCATTCTTGAATAATTCTTTATTCTATCTCCTTTAGTCTCAGCCTCACATACACATTTGCGTGTGTGCGCACAAACACACACACACACACACACTGACACACGCATACACTCACACACACACTGGCACGTCCTCTGAGAGCGATTCTTCAGTGAACATTTTAAATGTATGCAGTGTTAAAGTGCTGTTAAAAGCACATTTACATACCCCAAAGCAAAGCAAATCACCACATGAATATTGGCTGATTCTTAACGAGGCTTCTCTGATCTAACGGGCACTTGGTGATTTAGCTCGAGCAAGCGGAGTAAAACGGCAACTTTGACCTTTGCTGGTGGGAAACGTTCTGCACTTTCATGGGCACGTTTGACTGTCAAGAGTGAGCTGCTAATTAATGCGGAATATACACAACTGCAAGAAAATTGATTGAACTTTTATTATGCACTAGCCAATTTAATAACAGAAGAATAATGGAGGTCAGTGCTGCGTGGACGTGATCAGTGGTTGTGTTGTGCGCAATTCAGCGGTGGATTTCACTCTTTGATGGATCTGCATCATTAAATGGATGGAGTTTAAAGATTGGGCTGTATCACACTTTAATTTGGCTTCCAACAGTCATTGTGTTTACTGTATATGATTATTATATTGTCTTGGTGATAAAGCACAACGACGGGGATGGATGTAATATCTCATTACAGTAAACACAAGCAGAGACAGTAGAATGATTGTTGTATTTACTGTCATATGTGGGGTGATGGTGATAGATTTGTTGGTGTTGAGTTTCCTGTGGAAGGCCAGAGAAATGAGTATCATTATCAGTCGTTTGAAATAAGATTTCCAATATCTTCCAAGGCCCCAAGTGTAAAACAAAATAAAAAAACAACATTAAGAGATTCTCAAATGGTTACTTCTAATTGCTGGAACTGCTCCATGTTTAGCAATCTAAACTGATGGGTAATGACACAAATGTACTGTTAACTTGAGGGCTGAAAGGCAGTAAAGAAACACTGAATACTCTGCCTCTCTCTACTGCAGTGTAAATTGGGAGGAGGGCTGAGCCCCTAAACAGATGACCTTGGTCTAGAATCACTCGCAGATTGTTTGTCGCTGCTCCAGGACGGGTTTTCTTGACTCAATCCAAATGTTTTCAGATCAGATTTCAGATCAGCTCTTGTGTCCTGTCTTTTGTCCTGGGCAACAGAGCTTCTGGATTAAAACTGCAGGGTGTGTGTATTACTTTAACATATAGAGTTACTTTAAATTGTTGTCATCATAACCAACAATGGCATCATTTTGTTACTCTTCATATATCTATACAGTTCTTAATTGCAACCCATTTGTTTCTAATTATTATTATTTGTTAATATAATATGTATCTGTATGTACCTGAACAAAAGTACAAAGTGCTGCATGTAAAAACCTTGTGAGACACAATTTTGCTTATCTATCATGCCTATATAAAACATTTCTTCCTTCGACATTATTTTATATTGAACAAAATTAAGTTTTCATTCATTGCTTGACGCAATAATTCCCAATTGACCTGTCCTCCGAATTCATGTTGATGAATTTAGACGGATATAATTCGGTTGAAAGTATGGCCCATATGGTGGTGGTACCTGTGCTCTTTCTGTAGTGAATCAGATACCTTCAACACCTCCGCTTTTCTCTCTAATTTGTGAGCAATAAACAAACTAACAGGTGTTCCTGAAAACTGGGAGCACTAAATGTTTGCAAAGGAGAAAATCACTTTTGGGTTCTCGGTGATAAGGCCCCGCTGAAGCCGGCCTTTTGAGTCATGGTGGAAAACTGAATTTAACACTCCCTATTTTTCCAAGTTCAAAAGAAATTCTCCGCCTCGACAAATTCATTCCTACAGTTGTCATTTCCAATCTGACCCCCACAACTCCTTCAAGTCTGCGATTTCTGCCGTCCATTTGTAAACACAATTATTTCCGCAGCGCAGAAAAACAATAGCCCCTTTGCAATTACTCTGTATTTTCTGGGGCTGTGTAGGCGTAAGCCCAGGACTTCAAGCCAAATGGGTTTTTATAGACATCTACCACAATACTTGGCCCTTTGATGCTTCTCCCCTTCCCCGCATTGACATCCTTGGGACTACAGGCTAACAAGGACCAATTCGGGGGAAGGCAGAATGTAGGAGAAAGATAACAAAAAGGCTTACAGTGTTAACGCACCATTCAGCGGGTGGTTGTACATCAAATGGCCAAAGCCTGAGGTATTACTGGATAATGTGTGTGCATTTGTGTGTTAACATGCTTAGTAAGGCCATGCCTTGTAGAGGGGTACTCTTAAGTGAATTTTATTTGTCACCCTGAGTAATGCAGCTTTAAAGTCTTTCCAACAGTCGGCTCATAACACCGCCATAAAACCACCTCACATTCTCGGGCCATCAATGCGGCATGCCACCGTTGATGGATGTGATGTCAAGGCCCACTAATAATCCTGCTGCGTCTATAAATCAGGATTTTCAATGGAGAATGGATCAATAAATGTTTGCACTTCAGAGTCGTTTGTTACTTTAAACTCAATGATCTGCACACACAGACACGCACGCACACACACACACACACACACACACACACACACACAATTTGATTGAATTGGATTTAAGTACACCCATATATGTATACTTCCTAAAAGCCAAAATTCTGAACTAAACTGCTCTATTTATTTTCTCTCTCACAGCAGGAATCCATTAATCTGCCCTGTGCAGATCACACCAACATAACATGTTCACGTCTTTTGGCCAAATAGCTGGAAGATGGACTCACCGGGTGCAGTTGTTTGGCACTGCAGACCCCTTCCTGGCTGGCTGGACTCATGGATGGCTCAAAATTAGCCTGTAGCCGCAAGGAAAAGGGGATATAATTGTCTGTGCTGCATGTAAATTGACTGAGTGAGTCCCCACAAAATCTGCTTTCTTTTTATTATCTCTGCATCATGTTATTATTATTCCATTATTTCCACGCAGCAGTGGTGGCTTGCATAAATGCTCAACGGTCCCCTTTTCACCTCGTCTCATGGAAAGCATGAGGCACCATTAGAAAGATCTGACACATGATCCTGATTGCTTGAACTTTCACTCACCTGAAATCCTAAAACCATAATTTATATCCCAAGGCGCCACATTGATTTTTCAGTATTAAGAGACCCTTGACAATCATGAATGTCAGCTGGTCTTTTGTTTGTATGATTAAAAATATCAATGAAATTTGACCTTCAAAGATATGAAGAGCCGCGTTCCATCGTTAACTTTCATATTTTTATTGTCTGACTCAACTATTCAAAGTCAGACTATTGACATTCATAATGCAGAGCAGACACCGGTGATGGAAATGAGCTGCAGAAGAATAAGTCCATTTGAAAGATATTCATCACCAGTTGACTTTAAAAGCCCGATCTTATCAGAGTGCCCACGTCTGTTCGAGAACATCTGAGCGGATGATGAAATCAGGCAGGTCTGGTGAATCAGTTTAAGTTTGATGATGAAGTGCTCCGAGTTCAAAAATGTACGTTTGAGATACATGCGGGGAAAGGAAGCGCATAATTAAATGGGCTGAAAAGTGGAGTGAGATTAGCGACGGCCTTTCTTCAGCCAGCACTGCACTGCGTCAAGTGCCAAACAGATTCGTGAAGTCTCCTTGAACCCCAGCCGACTCACTTATATCCTGATAAGTGCAGAGATTGATCCTGAGTTCATTTCCTCACAGTCGCAACCCTTTCAGCGATCCCCATAATTGCTGCAGGCGTACAGGATCAAATCTGGACAACATCCAGTCAGGCCAATTGAGTTATGCGCCTCACCTTCCATTTTAATGTGACCCCTGCAGGATTTTGTCGAGTCCTCACATTAAGCCTGTTCCCTTTTATTAGCGCACAAATTGAAGATATTGATTAGAGATTGAGGTCAAAGGTGATGACATACTGCTCTCCCCCAAACATCCATATCATTACTTCACACTAATGCATTTTATCCTCATGATTAGGCAGCAGACGATGAAAATCAATCCAGCGCCCCGTCTGTTCAGATGGCTGTTGATTATCAAACCTGCAGGAGACAAGAAGCAGAATTTCTTTTTTCAGGAATTTTGATCCTGGTGTGAATAAAAAGACGGTAAATCGCTTCTTATGTAATGAGATGTCGGACTGTGCGTGAACGTTCAGGGACTTCTGACTCAAACTGAACAGTGTGTGCCGAAGAACCGCTGATGAATGAAAGTACACAGGATTGTGGCAGACTGTCGGAGTAAATCTGAGAGCAAATACCACTAAAGATTATGGAACCAGAGCCTGTGCCTAAATAAAATGCCCAGAAGAAGGAAAGAAAGAAAGAAAGACGGAAAGAAAGAAAGAAAGAAGAAAGAAGAAAGAAAGAAAGAAAGAAAGAAAGAAAGAAAGAAAGAAAGAAAGAAAGAAAGAATGGATAGATTAGACAAACTGAAAATAGATTCATTTTCACACGGCATGAAAAGTGAGGGGAAAGAGTATTTTTGAATGGAATCAAACAGGAAATAAACTCAAAAACCAGTTGCAGCATGTCCTGGGGAAGGAATCTATGCGGCCTCTCATCCACTTTTCACAGCTGCTAACTGCTAATCAGGAAGGATATACAACATTCACTCACTTAATTTCCTAGTTCAAATTACAGTCTCCAATACTCCTGAGATGTGTGTGGACTGTTGGAGGAGACTGGAGTACTCAGGGAAAATCCAGCTCGAATACACCAGTTTAGCATAAAAAAAAGTCAAGAATCAAATCTAGCGGCTTCCTGAGGCAACTGCTGATCATGCGTCATGGGAACAATACCTTTTTAAGAAGAGATTGTCAGAAAATCTGATTTTGTCTTACATTACAGCCCATTTGCATGTATTAGTGGGTTTAAACAGTGATTTAAAGTGTCAGGTGTGTGTGTAGATCATTTATGAGAAATGACATCCTGTTTCCTTTAATAACAGGAGAAATCTTTCCTTAAGCAGACATTATGTTTATGTAAAAATGGTGACCGGATCCATTCAGACTGGGAATTTTCACATTTTACACATGTGTCTGTTATTTTAGGGATTATTTGGTTTTACAGAATTTACTATGCTTTCAAAGAGAGGGTCCGTCAGCAAAATGCATGTAAATTGGATTCGTCTCTTCAGATCTGCCAAGAATTCTAAACATGTGTTTGCAACCCAGCAGCATGCTGCAATTGATTTCTCCTCTCTCTGGCTAGATTGGGTAGATAATAGAATTGGGTCAAAACAGACATATCTCAATATCTTTCTCACTGAGTTGGAAAATGAAGTGTGCAACATGTGAACAGATGGACGTGTGTGTGCCAGCACCAGTGTTTGTACCCTTCCATCATTAGGTATGTGACATCACAGCTGTTCCTGGACAAAGAGCTTCCAAGACCCAGAAATTTAAATATCTGAGCATTTAATTGCATTATTCAAATGTTTTAGGTTTATGCATTATGCATCACCCCAGTTTGAACTTTAGTAATTCCAATAAACCTCCACCAGCTACCTTTCAAAAACATCTAACTATTGACATTGTGATAAAATGGAAAGAGTAATAAATTAAGAAAAAGTGTGAAAGTGGACTATTTCAAATGATATCTGATGAAAACCATAATTTTTTGTCCATCTTTTTATTGCGTGGGTATCAGTCTGTGACGTTCTCACACAGACTGATACATTAAACATTTCAGTGATTTTAATCATGAACAGTACATAGTATATATATAAGTACATTAGACAAATATTATTACTCATTTTTACAGCATTCTGTGCTTCACCTTTTTGAAGCTAAATAAATCTCTGCTGATTCAGTATCAAGCAGATGTGGAGAAGGTGGCAACAGCTGGAGGCACCAGACAAAGTTTGATGCATTTGGATGACATCAGAGGCTGCTTCCTCTTTAATGAAGTGACTTTTTCACATTCTACCTCATACACTTCTGTCATTAAAACAAAAGCCTCTCTCTTTCTTTTTTCCTCGCTTTTATTATTTTTTTTCTTTCTGCCTTAAGCGTTGTTAGAGCCCAGTAAAGACGGGAGAGGAGACTGGTCTGTTAATGGGTCCGGGCAGTTTCATTGATCATTAAAAGAGAGAAAAACAGTCTCTGTAGTTCAGACACACAAAACATCACAACCCAGTTCATCAGTGCTCTTCTCTAAATACATTTTCAAATAATTTTAAGCATTAATAGAATGCTCCTGTGGGAAATAAAATATCGGCATAAAATCTTGATATTAGCCTGAGGTTTCCAAACACAGATTGTCCTTCACTCAGCTTGAATCTGCCAATGTCATCATCAATAATAACCTGACAGAATCATAGCAGGCTGCTCGCCATTAATATTCAGAATTGATCTGAATTTTGAGCAGGGATGTATTTGCGCTGACCTCTTCTCCAACATGCATCCATTGCTGCAGAGGGAAAGAGCAGACGTGGATGCCTCGCTCACTCACTTGTGTGTGCTGTCTGTCGGAGAGGCCGTAAATCAGGTGACCAGGCAGTGTTAGTTTTACTGGGCAGCAGTGACAGATTAACCAATCGCTCTTCGGTTAAATGGCTCCAGCTGTGACATTTGTGACCTCTGATCTTGTCAACTTAAACCCCGGATGGCTTCACAAAAAAAAAAAAACTATAAAAAAAACAAAAAAACCTCTCCATGTGAAGAATAGAGGTTGAAATGGGTCATCAATACATATGTAAAGACAATATGGTAATCCCTGCAGTTTGAACTCTTTAATGTTGTTGTGTTTAATCAATAACTTTATTGATTTGCTATGAAGCTGTGTGTTGCCCTGAATTGAACAGTATTGCCTTGTGTCATTCCCCAACATGATCTAACACATGTAAACAGATGGCTGCTCAGCGCTGTTGTTACCCCCTGTGGTCTCAGTCAAATCCCCACTCCTCTGTGACGTTCACAAGGGCTTCTGGAGACACACAGCTGCAGACATTTTCTTATAAAATCGGTATTTAAAGCACTAAATCTCCCCTTTCATCAGGAGAAAATATGAAAATTAATCATCTAAAAGGCTATAAATGGAGTGAATGTGAGAAACCACCAGCTTTTCACAGGACTTCATGTTCTTTTCAGCACCAAGAAAGGTAGTGTTGTAGATGTATTTTTGTATGTTTTAGATTTTTGTAAGCATATCTAAAATTATTTCCTCCATCTCTTTCTTTTATAGGAATCTCATGGTCTTGTATTAAACACTTCTGTTCTTGTATTTACCTCTTTACAAATAAGAGGTATTGCAGGGCTGATACGTAGACAAACAACCATTCTCTCTCACATTCGCACCTACGCGCAATTTAGAGTTCTCAATTAGCCTAATCCCCAATCGTGCATGTCTTTAGACTGTGGGGTGAAGCCGGAGTACCCAGAGAGAACCTATGCAGGCACAGGGAGAACATGCAAACTCCACACAGAAAGTCTCCAGCCTCCATCCCAACCGGGATTACTGCTGCGAGGCGACAGTGCCAACCACCACACCACCGTCACATTTTATATTATTTAATTTGATTTGTGGTCGTAGACTCCGCTCATTGTGTCTCAATGGCAAAACTGTCTGGTGTATTTTGAGTTACAGCATGAATTAAGTATAATTTCCCTGTATACAACATATATATAAAAAGTTATAGAAAGATGGTTTTGTAACTTTTCATCTGACAAAACTGTCTCTCTGTTCACTGTAGTCTTTGAAGTGCCTCAGGCTGGATCTATTTTTCTGACACATGAATTAAAGAGGGGACATTTCTGGGTGTGAGTGATTTGCAGATTTAATTTTTGCATTTGCAGCAGTTTGGCCAGTTCTTGCAGCCATTGATGTGTACGTGTGTGTGTGTGTGTGTGTGTGTGTGTGTGTGTGTGTTCTGTGTGTCTGTGTGTGTGTGTGTGTGAGAGAGAGAGACAGAGAGAGAGAGAAAGAGAGATAACACACTTCTGCTTCAGATACTGGAGAAAAATGTGTTTACTATAAATAATTTACACAATACAATTGTTAGATTATTTACATTATGATAATGTATTTCCCTGTGACCCTACTATTGGATACAGCAGTAGAAAATGGATGTGTATATTTTCCTCACAAACTTTTTTTTCTTATTTTGCATGCATTTACATTGCTTGTTGTTTTCTTCTTAGAAATATTAACCTGGCACTGGAGTCAGTGTTCATTTATGAAACACTTTTGATAATCTTGTTCTTCGTCATCTCTGAGAATAAGTGGGAGTCCACATTTGTCTTGATGGTGTTGGTCTCCAAAGATATAATGATTCCACAATATACACACATAATGGAGGAGCGGCACAAAGATATGCTTCAGTAAAGAAAATAGTGCTGATATGTACTCATATAATATTCTGTTTCCATTTGTGGAATATAAAATGTGCAATACAAAAGACATTAAGTAAACATCAAGAATTTAAACCACATGATAGTCATCATATGTCACTCCCACCCCAGTACCAATGCCCCAAGACTTACTGCTTCAGCAGTAAACTGGAGCCTATGCCTGGACCACCTAAGGCATTGCTCCTCAAGGTTGGACGTTGATGTGTGCTTCATCTGCAGAACTGTGCTGCAAGAGTTCTCCATGGTAACAATGCCACCCCAACCCCCTCCTCCACCTTCGATTTGCCTCTCAGCTACTCTTGCATCACCGACAAAAACCTCCAAATCTCCTTAAAACGTCTCTTTGCTCCCACTCCTCTGACATCCTTTCAACCTCGTCCCAGAACCTCTGGACCTCCAACACCAGCCTGCTACCTGTCCCTCGTTTTACTACCTTTGGAGACAGCGTTGCCGAAACCCACTCTGGTATGCTCTCCTGCCAAATATCTGCCCTGTGTCTGCTTTGAACATTTATGAACACAAGATATGCCTAAATCTATTTATGTCCTTCACTCTACAACCTCTTCTAACCTTGCTTGCAGCTCACACTTGTTAGCTCTACTTGCATTCTGTTTAAGCAACCACGGATCTTTTAAAAGGGAGAGTAGAAAGCTTTTATTATCATTGCAAACAAAATACTTCTCCTTCTTATCATAATTTTGGGTAACTTTAATGTGAAAATCTCTGAAATCTCAGATATTGATATAACCCTGCTGATAACATCTGGGATGCACCTGGAGATTGCGATTTTTATTTGAAAGATGGTGAGCAGTTGCTCTAGTTAGCTTTAGTATCTGTTAAGGTCCGGAAGGAAGAAAGCCAAATGCCTACAGAACACATGCTGACCTTTAAAGGCATTTTTTTTTTTCGAATGCCACTGAACTACTCATCAATACCCATTTCCAAAGCCACATACTGTATCTCACATACGGTTGGTACATTTCTTATCTTAAGCCTGTTTCCCAGCAGCAGGCAGCTTTGCTGATTCAGCATTGGTGTGAGATCCAAAAATGATAGCAGAACATGAAGATTGTAATTCAGTTAGCAGATCAATGAAAAACATGCTCCCAGTTCTCAGGCTTACTGTCTTCACATGAACACTCCGACATAATCATCTCACAGCCGTAAAGAGTAAAAGCCTTGACTGACAAAAAAATGAGGGGGAGAATATGTATTTAGACAGTGACCTTGGGAAGACAGTAACCTCAGCTGCACGATCAAAGTGTCCCTTGTTCCCTCCCAAGTTGGAGACGTCGCCCAAGGTTTTTGCATAATCACCAAGCATTAAACCCCCAAAGGGCGGTTGAGATTCCCTCTTAATCTTCAAACTGAAAATACGCTTCTGTCACCTTGTCTACAGTGCCCCCCTCCTGGAATAATAAAACAATTGATAAGGTCATCTGGGAGTGTTTAGTCACCGGTGAACACCTTTAAGGAGGCAAGAGAATTGAACTGTCTTGCAGAGGCAAAGTGGCGCTTTAAAGCACTCCAGCAGTCAAAGGGAGCTCAGGCGAGACGAGCTGTAAGTGAATCCTCCATCTGATGTCCGCATCAGTTTCATCTGACTGATTTCTGTCTCCGCCGCGCTCTGTCGACAGGCTGAGGAGGGGAAAGGGCCACTAACTCATCACTGCCAGATAGCCACAACTGTTCAAGTCTGGAAAGATCTTTTTTGTCTTTCACCTCCTGGTTATTCATCGAGTGTCAGTTTTGTATCTGTTCCTTTTGAAAATCACTCAAATAATCAGATTATGTTTGTATGTAAATGGGAAACTAAGGAAGCCCTCTCATTAGGGCCCCGGTTGCCTTCGACTCAGCCACAAAAGTAATTTGCTGAAGGGGAACGACCACAACAAACACAACAGAACTCCAGTCAGGACTCTCTTCATTCTAATTGGAACGCGTGAACAAAAGCAGCAGGCTAATTACTGCAGAGCCTCAAATGTAAAGAAGACCAAACAAAGGTAAATATGAGTAATGCAAAAATATGATACAAAAAAAATAACCCAAATCTCGACCTGCATAGTTACAAATTCAAACATTGTTAAGAATCACTGTGCCCATACATGGAAATGCCAGTTGGGTGTTCATCAAAGATCCAGAAACATACAGAAGAACCAGCAAGTACAAAAATACATCATCAAACAATGTTGTGGATGTTCACAGAGCACAGATATACCGGATCTGTTTACCCCATCCTATTTGAGTTTGCGGTGATCAACTTTACATGATGCTTCACCAAGAAAAAACAGCATGCTGGGAATGTGTGGATTTCCACAAGGTCAGGACAAAAGAAAAAAAATATATATATATATATATATACATATATATATATATTTTTTTTTAGACTGACTGAGGTGGTCTTCTCCTCTCGTCACTCAGTCTCCTCCACCAACACACCCTCATGCACCTTCAGCAAGAACTACTGCTGTTTTATATTTTCATGGGGGTCACCCAAAGGCAGAAGAAAGGTTCTGGCACTTCAAATGCTGCATGTGTAGGAGGAATGAGGAGGATGAGGAGGAGGGTTTGTGATAGCAACAGTGGCAGCAGTGGGAGGTTTTCCCCCTCAAGCTGCCACCACAACCTGCCACAGGTGTCAGGAGCTCTGAAGGTAAAGGCAAATTCCTGCTCATATGGTCCTAATAGAAGTGTCAGAACTTCTGAGTGGGGAGGGGATGCAGCGAGCCAGGAGCAAAGGATCCTCTTCTAGATTGCTGCAGCAAGGCTACCTCATGACAGATGCAACAACGTCTCAGAGAGAGACACACACGGGCCAGCAGACTTCCTGACAGGCATCAACCAGACTCAACTGAAATTGGAAGCAGCCCTCAGGCCAGAAATGTTCTACACCATGTAGCTATGAGTTTCTAAATGTTGCACACTTGCACTTATAATTTCGCTATACTCACCTATTTGCATTAATTCGCTTCCATTACTAATAACCTTGTTGATATGCATTAGCAATGCATCTGCATTCTAAAATGCATGCCCTGTTTCATTAATCAGTCAGCCAAAGACTTTGATCATAAAGCAACCTATTATATTGTGTAATATGGTACAACTACTGCCTAGAATAATTTTCTACTGGTTCTCAATTTGTACAGTTATTTTTAAGTTTAACAACCTCCATTGAAGCAAAAGAGGATGTTGGAACACCTGCTCCCCCTACATGAGCACGCACAAGATTGTTTTGGGTGTAAGTTGCCATATGTTGTGAAATGAGCTGCTTGGTTGAGGCTGGTGCTCCCTGAGTGCTTTTTCTTTGTAGCAGTGGCTTTGACGGACCCCAACGACAACATAGGAAGTCCTGCAGTGGCACAATCGTCAGACCCCCCCCCCTTTTCTTTCCTTCAGAAATTAGATCATGAGATTCCTGCGTCCTGGTGATGACCCCATATTCGGATTTTTGTGGTGAACCTCTGTCCCCTGCAGGCAGGAAGCGTGCCATCACAGACACGTAAACCACTCACCACCAACCCTCAGAGTGGGAGGAATGGGAAACCAGTTCTAGTTTTTAACCTTCATCATGTTCATCGCCATGCACAGGCACTCCAGCAGTCATAAACTCTCCATGTAAAATAATTTAGAAAGGTTTTTCATGTGAAAATGCAGACACATGTGACTTAAGTGTTTGTTTCATTCACTGAAGAACAATATTAAACCTGATTTATCAAATGGATATCCAACATTTCAAGAGTTTTCATATGAGAAGTGCATTTTTTTTACCCCAGAAAATACATAACACTATATTCACATGAAGCAACATGCATTCACATATTTTTTTTAGAAAAACTGCTGAAAACTCCAGTATTTTCGGCCTCGACAAGCACAAAAAAGTCAATGAAATGCTGCAGGGACTGTGTAATTGCCTGTCGACATGAGACATCTCATTGTCCTCGCATTGATTGCCGACAGTTTGTCTGACTGTGCTGCAGGAATGTATGGATGATGGTACTCCAAGAATAATGTACAGAGCTTCCTTTAGACCCAGCGGATCATATATTAAATCCAAAAGACTGTAAGGATTATTTACAGTTGTCACTTTATCACACTTGTTTATCATCTGCTGCAAATGGAGTAAAAATATGGTGACTATTAATTTGAATTCAGTTTTTTCTATTTGCCTTACCAAAGAGTTATTCTCCAATATTCTCTGTATGATCAAGTATTTGTCCAAATGTGAAGTGTAAAGATTTTAATTTGGTGTTTTCAACCATTCAACTTCCATGCATGTTTAACATTTGAGCTGCTGCAATGCAATTTTCTTCCCAAACTGACTCTGGAGTTGCAAACTCATTCTGAGGTTTACTTTGGCTGAGTTTTAATTTCAAGTGTTCATTATTGTGTCTCTCTCTCTTTGAAACATTTAAAACCATAGTCTAAATGTTCTAAATGTAGAAGAAGAAAATGGCAAAAATGCGACAAATGTGGGCCATAAATCGAGAGGATTCCGTTTAAAATAGTTTACTTCCAGACTATTTTCTGTGTCTAATCCCAAAGTTTTTCTGTGGCTCAACCTTGCAGAAAATTATTTTACACAACTCTTTACGCAGAATCCAGTTTGGTTGGCTGAAACATGCCCTTACGCAGTCGTTCTATATGTGAAGGCATTAGTGGAGGCATGTGCCCACCGTCTGTCCCAGTTCTGTACGTCTCACACTGATGCAGTAGCTACCCTTTAGTTCTGAGAGACACCCACGGGGGTTTAGTGAAAGCTCATCCAGCAGACCACCTGTGGAGACAACAGCCGGGTTTTCATCCAAATTCAGATTAGTTCCTCTTCCTGTTTAATGGTCGGAACTGATGATGTACGTTATTTCCCTTTAAAGGCTGCTTGTATCGATAATTCAGACTTTGATCATGTAGGAAACAGACCAAACAGGAGAAAATATGAAAAATGAATTGAAAGCTGCCTCAGAGGTTTTATATTTCATGTCCAGGTGCTTATTCTTGTGCTCCAACTCTCTGATGAAACTCTGAGAGATTTTATTTTTAATGTCTTCCTCCAGCTGGTTGCCTCTTTTCTCAGAGCTTTCAAAATGTTTGGCCTCTTCATATAATGCCTCTAATGCCTCTTTTCTAATCTTGAAGTTCTCTAAGTTCATACTGACAGGTTCCCTATTTTGTGGACAGGAGGTGATAATTGTCCTCTAGCAGTCTGAAACTTCTTTCCTCTCTTTCATATATTTGTTGACCGGTTTTGAAAAGTTTCCTTTCAGCTCTTTAACTCTGAACTCTGAACCTTTTTCAGTTATTGTAACTCATCAGTTTTTGGATAGTTCTGGAAGAGTTCTCAGTGGTCGTGACCACCTCTCTATCTTTTCTTCTTGATGCTTCGCTTGGATTTCAGGGCTTTTCTTTTTGTTTTGGCTAAATTTTGATTGTCATGGGCCAGTGGAACATTGTTTTAGCTATGACATGCTTTTGGGTCAGTTCTTTCAGATGCTCCACAAGTTGCTGGACATTGCTCTGATGTCCCTCAGCTGCTGTTGCCAGTTTTTCTCTTCAGGTGTTCAGTTTATGCCTCCGAGTTCAACTCAACCAATTGTCCATAATCATGTTCTTGTAGTTGAAGACTTGTGTTTAGGATTAATTTTCTTTACTTCTTTGTCTTTTGTCTTTGAATTTTCACTTTTTGAATTGATTATTATGCAACATATCTGACTCTTTTCTCTGAGAAGTCCTATTTTGTGGTCAGTTTTTTATTGTTTATCTCTAAAAATTTGATCTTGGCCTCAAAGGCTAGTTTATTAGCCAATTCTCTTCCAGGTTTTTAATTTTTTTTTCTGTTGTGGCCAGTTCTTGGTTGTCACTGGAGAATTGTAGGATTATTACAAATTTTGAGTAATTATGTACTGTGCATGCTTTAATTGCCTTGAAATGCATAATCAAATTAATTGTGAAAATTCATTAATATGGATTAACATGTTAATTCTGACAGTCCTAAAGCACCATTGTGCCAAAGGTATTCATTTGTCGGTCAACACACACATACAGTATGGACTTGAGTGACATCTCATTCTTAAATCACGGGGTTTAATGTGATCTTGGCCCACACTTTGTAGCTATAACAGCTTCAACTCTTCTGGGAAGGATTTCTACAAGGTTGAGGAGTGCGTTTATGGGAGTATTTTTAACCATTTTTCCAGAATCACATTTGTGAGGTCAGACTCTGAGGTCGAAATTGGAGGCTCACATTCTCCACTCCAATTCATCCCAATGGTGTTCTATTAGGTTTAGGTCAGGACTAAATAATTTGCAATTTTAACACAATTGACACACGGGCAGCAAATGCACAATTCTCGTCATTGGAAAGGATTGCTGCTGCAGTGCTATTAGTTAACAGAACCAATTGGATCAAGCTGGACTCACTATATGAACTAGTGATGGGAAGTTTGAGTGCAAAAACCCAACATATCTGGACATCCAGGTCAATAAGGTCAATAAATAAAAATATTTGTTGGTGTATATAAGACCTTCTCCCATGAGCTTATCAGAACAAAATGAAACAATTTAAAAATAACGGGTATCGATCATGAGTAATTCAAATAAATCGAGAAGTTTTACATATTTACTCTTCTAATTTTACTTTTGTTTTTATCAGCATCTCTCTCTTTGTTTTTCACTCTCTCTTATTTTTCTGCCTTAAACTGTGGTTTGTAGTCTGATACCCGAGGATGATCAAAATGCATGGCTTTAGTTGTATTTGGGTATTGATTCATATGAGCCAGTTGCCCATTTGGAATAAGAGTGTTTTATTATTAACTGACTTTACTTTGTTAGTTACACTTCGCTGGTTTTCAGCTTCATCTGTTGGGGTAACTCGTCACCGGTTTGAAGGGAATATGTTTTTATAGTGAAACTCTCTTATTTAATAGGATTTTTCTCTTTTTTTTCTTGGTCCCTTGTTTACAGATAAGCTGTTTACCACTGCTAAGTCCAAACTCATGCTTCTGTGTATGAGGAATTCATAATACAAGGCACAGAACAAAATATTTGCGACTTTAAGCAGCCAAGCTATTTTGCAGAGAAACAAAACAGCAGCACAAGATCAGTGGCAATACACAGAAATCTAAGTAGCTTTCCGGCAGTTTAAAATCTGGCCTAAATCAGAGGATGGGCAAGAAAAAAAAACAAAAAAAACGACAGATACACATATAAAACAAATGCAGTAATTACTTTTTAGTCTGGCTCTGTTTTAGAACAATTCATGTGCGTAGGAGGAGGAAGTGTATGTGTAAAAATCTGCAACATCTGTAAAAACACTGTATTTTGATTAACATTTAAACCTGAAGAGTTAGAGTTTATTGGTGCATGATTTTGCACGTCAGAAACATCATAAAGCTCTATAAACCCATATAAGATGGAGTCAAGCTGAAAGGAGGCGCATACTGCATGGATCCTTTGGGAATAAACCATCAGCACACTGCCAAACTTTGTTAATAATGCTGGAATGAAGTTTGGTTTGGGTGGGTTTGTTGCCATTACTCCAATATGATGAGCCAATTCAGGAACTGACAATGAGGAAACAATACACCCACACTTGTGTCACACAGGTAGGGGTGGGGGTGGTTGTCACACACTTTGGAGTGTGTGGAAAGTTGGCGAAGCACTGTTTCTAAACTAAGCGCAACTCCTTCTAAATGAAGAATTCCAGCAAAATTTTCCGAGAGACCTTGTCGAGGACCCACTCTCCCTGTCAGCGATTTAAATGGCTGTCAATCACAGAGGCGATGTCAGCTAGTGTGGTGGAGGTTTTACATAAAGTTCTTGAAACAAGGAGCAGAACTAATGTGGGATTACAGTTGTGATCATTTGTCATCGCTGTGCGTCATGAAGCTTCAGCAGCCCGTCCATGTTCTGACAGGCAAAAGACAACCGACACCTTCACACATAGATACGTCAGCATTTCTGCAGGCAGGGGGAAAAAAAAAAAAGAGGGATGAAGCAACCTTGACGTGTGAGAGCTGTTCCCTGCATGCTCTTGTGCATGTGAATCTGTTCAGATGGCTCATTTTTATTCAGCAACTGTGTCTGCTGTGCATGCAATGAAAACAAATCCCTGCTTTACACCGCAGCTTTATGACTCACATCCAAGAGCTTTTTTTTTTTTTTTTTTTATGCTTACAAGAGACATTAACACAGTTTTAAATATCATCACGATGACTCCTGTGACCTTATCTCTGAGCTCTTGTAAACTGCGCCTTTAGCTGTTGGCACAAGGTCTGACCCAAGTCCTTGACCTTTCAGTGTGATTTCAGTGACTGTTTTTCTGAACAGGTTGACTGAAGCATCTCCAAATTCCAGCCAGTGTAAAACCCCACTGAGTCAACCTTGCTGGCTTTGACCAAAGAACTGGTCTCTGGGAGCTGTCTGCCCAGTCCTCCACCTGGAACAGGACAACCATCTCTAGTCCTGAGTGTAAATTTCATTCTGGAGAGGACTAAGAAGAAAAAGACAAAGCAAGAGATGTAAACCTTTAGCAGAGAAAAGACAATGCACTCAATTCAGGAAAGGGGTTGATATAAAATGGATACCTACACAGAGCTTTATATTTATATTTTATATATATATATATTTTATTAGCACCAAGGCTGTTTTATTTAATGTCCTCATTATTTCTTATTCCAATGTAGTTTTAGCAAAAGAAAAAAAAAATATCCAACTCTCTCCAATTAATTAGCCATTGTAGCTGTAATGGAATCAATAATTATAACCAAAGTTTGTATAGTACAATATCCATTGTACAGTTCCTCTGATTTATTCATTTTAATTGGAGTCCAGGTTATCAGAGTGTCAAGAAAAAGGTTTTGAAATCTCCATCTAATAAAGTGCGCTTGACAACATGCAGGACAAATGAATCCTGTTTACCTGCAGAGGTTTCAGACAGATCCAGCACAGCACAGCCAGTGTGACAGATAAATATGCACTGATTTCCACACTGAATGAGGCCATAATATTTCCAGAGGAAAAACAAAACACTGGCTCCAAATAGAAAAGACTGATTAAACCAATCATCATAAGTAATACCTCACTCTTTCATAATTGTAATTCATACATTAACTTGTGCAGATTTTTGGAAGTGGTTGGGTTAACACAGTTCCTTTGCTGAGGCTTTCAAAGGCCGCCCAATGAGAAGCCAGCGGCTGGCAACGCTTCCTGGCGAAATCTTCCTTTGCCTGCCAGAGGACGGCGACGGGAGGCTGCATGTGAAACTGTGCCAGGGGCAGGAGAGAGAGAGGATCTACCTGGCAAGTGAGCTGAAAACAAGCCTGTCCCCGCTCGGCTGCTCTCTGGTGCTGTTTAAATGAGAAAACCCGAACAGGTGCTGAGAAGCACCAGGTGGTTTTATCAGGGGGGCAATGATCAAAACACACATGGACTCAGAGTCGGCTGCAGATTATTCATTAGGTTTACACTATAGACCATTCTGAGGGGTTTTACAGTCAATAATTACAGATTGTTCAACCAGAGACTTCAAATGTTTCATTTCTTTTCATTTCTGATTGGTTAGCGCAATCATTACACAAGACAGATGATATCAATCTTAGATTAACATAACTGCAAATGTAAACTCCGGGTTCATTTTAAATGTATATAACAGAATGTGATTAAAACTAAATAAAGACTGTATTAGCATAAAAATGAGTCAATGTTGCCTTGTTAAAACAAATGAATGCATCTACTTTTACCCAGATTAAAGAGTTGTCCATCTAAAACTCAGCAGCGTGTCACGCTACAAGATGGAAATGCTTAACCACCATCTTTAGCTACACAGAGTTTGATTACGTTCATATGTAAAGCAAATTTGTGGCACTAATGAATGTTTCATGCGGCTGCCGACAGTGAAAAGCAGCGTGATTGTTGCAGCAGCAGCTGTTGGTCGCTGTGCACTCAGGCCCTGTGCTGCTGTTTGGGTCACCTGTTCATCTCCAGGCCCAACAATGAAATAAATGGAGACTTATTTAATTTATATAAATAAATGACAGCTTCACCACTGCACATTTGTTGTGTTTTTTTTTTTTTTTTTTTTAACTCACAGACATTTTTACCCCCCCTCTTTACCAGAACACCAAAGGCACACACACACACAAAATCTAAACTCTAAACCAACGGCTTTGCCCGAAAATGTGCCTTCAGATTTAGTTTGAAACAATGTCAGTGAAACAAACATTTGTGTAAGCTTTAACTCATGCACGGAGGCTGTACCGTGACCTGCCACGGCTCAACCTCGCGAATGCGCATAGCTCGGAGGCAAACGCAATGTAGAGAGGAGCAGCTGGGAGTTCAGGGAGTCCCATCAGACACGAAAAACAAACTGTAGTCAGCTACTGCAAGTGTCTGCGTGGAAGAGTCTTCAAATAGCTCCTTTAAGTCTAGCGTGTAAAACAACAGGTGAACTGAACCACGGAAGATTCTGAAAGTATCACACATTTGAAATCTCTTTCAGGTTATTATTTTCTACAGCACTGAGCGGTTGCGAGAAGTAAAAATGCTTTGTGTGAGTGGGTCTTAGGAATATAATCGTGGCATACAAACTCATTTGATGTATGCTACCTCCATAAAGTGATAAATTAAAGATGATTAAAATCAGTTACGGGTGACAAAAGGTGAGATGTTGGAGGTCCTTAACACCAGATCATAATTGTATTTGTGAAAAACTGATTGTTATTGTTTCCCGCCTCGCCCCCGTTGATTAAGGCTGCATGAGCAGGATTAACAGACTCCCTGGAGAATAACTTCTCCACGGCAGCAAACAAATGCAAGGTAATTTTGTTTAGCCCTGTAAATTTTTATAAAGTATTGGTCAATGGAACAGGATTGTCATTTACCAGCATTTGTAAGATGGTGAAGCTGAGACATTCGAGCAGTTTGATGTTGGACCGAGCATCGGCCTTCATCTTGTCAGCCTGCACTCATATATAAGACAAAAGTGGGAAGATGTGCCAACACAGATATCGGGAGAGAAGCTGGATTTCTATTGATTTATTTATTTTTTTAACATTTGCCTGTTGAAAGACAAATATGAGTTTCATGACTGCAAACCTTGAGACAAGCACGGTGACATGTGGTCTCTCATCTTCATCTTATGACTTATGTGAAAGCATAAAACCTCAAGACAATATAACTCATTAATGGATTATCAAGCAGCGCGCACTCATGTGTACAACAACACATTTCGGAATCACTTGTCATAATTATTGGTGTGTGTGTAGAGATTCATAAAAACAGAAGATTGAAAGCCTGCAAACTCTGTTAATGTGTAAATCAATACTTTGGGTGCCATTTTGAACCTGAATCTCGAGCGTGTTGCCTGAACTATAAATTTGGTGGCGTAATGAGCCGTTGATGTACATTTACATGGAGACGGACGGGATGTTGACTACAGAAGAGCAGAGCTGCTCAGCGCCACCATTGCAGCGCTGCATCTGCATTGGGGTCATAAATCTTTCCCAACTGAACAGGCACTTGTTTCATTCTTCCTTCAGATTCATCATGCCTCCACCCCTCTGTGTCTCCTTGTGTGGCTTCCCTCTCTGCTTTTCCCCTCCATTATCACTTTATAGTAGTTTTAATAGATAATAAGCAACATGACAAAAGATTCCGCGTCAAGCTTTTTTTTTCCTGTATTGCTTAAGAGCAAAGAAAGTAAAGGAACTCTACAGCAGAACATACAGTAATGAGAGCACATTCTATATTTTATGTTGAGTGTGTATGTGGATGTGTTAAGAGGTTTGAGAAAAAAAAAACAAAAAAAAAAAACAAGCAGCCATTTAAATGAATTCTAGGAGTGGGCTGCTTTAAGTGATTCACTCGCCATTAACAGTCAGAGGAACTTAGAGTTGGACTCTTATTTGCTTCCTAACACTACAGCCTCCACAGATCATCAGCATAAAGATGCTGCTCACAAATGTTGCTTTAAAAATGTCGTCTACTCACTCTTTAGCCAAATATTTGTTCACCGCCCTGCTCCAGTTCAATGAAATAATGAATCCAGATGAACACGAACACCATAAGGATGAATAATTCCCCCACTTAGTGGAACACTAAGTGGCCAAAGATGAAATGACTTTTGGACCAGTTTGTCCAGTCAAACAGAAGAACACAAGCATGAATTATGAGCAACAGTATAATTATATTAAGTAACAGAAAGGTCAACCAATTCCATTTAAAGAATAATAAATCACAGCTAATAATAGAATCAGGGTTGTCATCAGCAATAGGAACGGGCCTCGGTTCATTTCGGCAATACCTCCCAATGACTTTCCATATCAGACTGGTGACATATACAGCCCAGTGCACAGAGCGGTTGACAAATTGTTCACTTCCATCTGACTGACTGTGATCAAACAGATCGATTTGGAAAATATCACAGCAGCCCTGGGATCTTCAAAATTGAGAGGACGTGTCAACAAAGCCGAGCGAAAAAAGGAATTTGTCAAACACGGGCACCTGCTGTCAGAATCGGAGGCAAAAAACAAGGTAAATCAATAAGCTGACCCCACGAGGGCCAACTCCCGGCTACGTGAAACGGCAAATACCAATCTGTATTACGAGGCTCGCAGACGCCAGTCGCGTTATTTGAGAAAGGAACAATGCATTCCGGGCCGGGGTTCTCAGTGTCGTGGGCTTGCTTTTCAGGGCAGATGCTGCTTTCAATGGCAAAAAAATAAATAAATCAAGTTGGAAGCTATCATGTGAAGTTTACTCCTTCTCGCAACAGTATTATGAGCTGGTTCTCTTCAAATAAATGCTTAAACTCATGCTGATAGTCAGACCCATTTTCTAAGTACATAAAAAGAAAACAGAACAAAAAAAAATCTAAACAGAAAAATATGTAAAATAGACATGAGATCGGCAAATCAAACCAGCAAAGTTAGGTAAGGCTTTTTTTCTTTTGGTTTGCTGTGTTTCTTTTGGTTTATTACATGTATTTAAGTTTAGCTTAGACTTTAAGTGTTGCTGTTTGTCACCCAGACATTTCTCCATCGACCTCGAAACTCTTCATTTGTTCCCTTCCCTGCTCTGAGTAATCCACCGCTGCAGGTAACAGACGCTCGTGTTGCCTCCTGAACTGCTGTTTGTGGCGGATGTGTCACAAGTGTCCAGCTGGAAAGCGTGGCAGAGACTGAAACGGTGCTGACCCGTGACAACAGCCAGTCAGCTCAAAGCGGAGCGCGTTTCAACGGTGAGTGGAGCTGAATGAAATCACACTCTCTAGCGATTGAGCAGAGGTCCGCCTGAGCTCCTACCTGCCACGACTCTGCTGTTCTGTCGTCAAAATTTCAATAAATTTGGAAAAAAAAAAAGGCCCGGGAGGACATCCACAGAATAACCGGTGTCACTGGTATGTCCATCATTGTCGGGTTTTAAAGACAAGTTTAAAATGTCATGTGTCGTTTTCTCTCAAACACATTGAACATTTTAATCAATGAATCAATGACTCATCATTAAATACTTTACAATGCCACTGGAGTGAGGAAGAATGAAAACACAAACGTTTACAAAATAAATGTACAAATGTGTAAGTTAAACGCATAAAAATGAATAAACAGATGTAAAAGTGTCACAGCATCACCAGGGAGCCTGAAAAGATGAGTCTTGAGATCATCGATGTCACATAGCTCAGAGGGTGAAGTGTTCCATCGTTTAGCAGTGGTCCCGGTAAAAACAGCATCACTGTGCTGTTTGTACCTTGATCTTGGCACTTCCAAAAAGAATTTGGCCCAGCGAGCACAGATGCCTGCTGCTTTAAAAGCTCTGACAAAGATGGAGCCAGCCCATTTATGTCTCTAAAAACAAACATTACAATCTTAAACTGCACCCTGAATTGCACTGGGACCAAGAGCCGAGAACAGAGGATCAGGGGGGTCATGTGATCCCGCTCAGAACTGCCAATTAGGAGGCAAACAGCAGCATTCTGAACCAGCTGAAGGTGGGAAGGGACGACAAAGGGAAGGCTGGTGGACGACAAAGTAAATGCTGCTGCACCTTTGGCTTTTGTGTTGAACATAATGATTGTCAGAGCAAAGACGTCTCAAGATTCTGTCAGGCCGGAACTCAAAGCAGAACTGAGACGCAGAGATGGGTTAACGGCTGCAGCCGATTTCATTAAATAGAACGCAAGAGGCAGAGTGAGAATAAAAAGGCTGTAAAACTTTTAAAAACTCCTTCCTGCTGGAGGAACAATAAAAAAAACATTTGTCTACAAGAATTAACCAAATGAAAATCATTCCTGACGGAGGGAAAATAAAAGTCCATAATTAATAAAATAAAAGAAATCTCTGTAAACACTAAAAAAAACACTCAGGCAATCTTTCTCAAAATGATAATCCCTTCATACAGACAAGGTTGCCTACAAAACTTACATAAGGCTAATAGAATAGATTCAAAAGCAGTAGCTGTGACATAAATTGAAATTTTGTCCAGGGCTGGGGGGGGGGGGGCACAAAGAGAACCCTGTGGGACACCACGGTAGAGAGACACACGAGAAGGTCAGAGCCAACCAATCATGAGGGAGGAAGTTCTATTACTTAAGTAGGATTTAAGATAGTTAATAGCAGTGCTCTATGCATCTGCGCACTATCAGCCTGGTGTGAAATAAGAAGTGGACGCGGTATCAAAGGCTGCCATCCAGCAGTACCAGATACGGTGAGTTTGGATGTTTTCCTGCATCGGTCTGGGTTCCAGGCTCCATCTCATTGAGCAGAACAAGAGTTCACACTGCATTTGTTTGTCCCTTTGTCTTTGGTGTCTAAGTCACACCAGTCTGAGCAGCGAATGATAAAATGAATGACAGAGACATGCGAGCTGTTACGAGCTGTTACATCTGCTACCCATCAAATCCAAATTAGGACGCTAATTATTTATTCTTGTTAACCAGTTGTGATCAGCGAATCAGTCTCCGAGGACCGCCAGTCATGTCAGAGACAAGAGGGTTAGAAGACATAATGAAGGCTGGAATCTTCACTGATTTTGTGGGAGGTTCTTCAGATCGGTTCTGCCTGGAAGGATTTGGAAAGGTTTCAGCAAACGCAAGGACTTTTTTTTTTTGTGAGACTTAGACTTTTGTCTAGACAGTTGCAATCATGCGGTCAGAACAGAAATGTTTCATGTCCGTGGGCTGCCGAAGAAACGGAGGATCGTGTCCATTCGAAAATGGCCCAGGAAATACAGAAATTGCAGAAGACCGACACCAACACATCTTTGGTGTTGAGAGCTCTTAATGCTGCTTTCAAGGCCCCCGGAAAAGTGAGAAAAGCACTCCTCATCCTGCAGCTAAAATGCTTCAGAGCCAGAGTTGCTGTGGTTGGTCAGAGGGCTGCAGCCAGGGAGAGTGCGCCTGCCAGATGCTGCTGAGAAGAGGTTGCTGTTAAAATGAAAGGCAAAAAAAGCAGCAACAAGCAGACAGAGAGAAGGAAACTGAAACATGGCAGCAGTGCGTGCTTAAAATGGATCTTCTGTTCAGTCAGGGAGATTAAAACTCCCATGCTGCAATTATTTATTCTAAAAAATATGATTTATGCATACACACATACTGCCATATAGGCTTAAACAGCTCTGCCTGTTGAGATTGTCTCCGGTGTGACGCGTTGTTCCCCGAGGAGCCACCCTGAATTCCGTGAGAGCGGATGGCACAGGAGCATCAATTCCTTACATCTGCATTTTCCTAAAGGACAGGTGCCGTCACATGGATTGACTCTGCACCCCAGGGATAGCATTAACCGATGTACTGCGGTCAAGCTGCTCCCGTTCGACATCATAAAATCGCGACAATAAAGAGACAGCAAAGCATTATTCAAATCAGATCCCAGGCTTCTGGAAAAAAAAATGAAGGTGGGGCTGAACCTGGCAGAATGTGCAAGTATGGAAGCTGATACATAAGCCTTACTTTTATAAAGTATGTATATATTTTCTGATTATTCACGCATCTCACCTTTTGTGGGCAGTATAATGAACCCATGTTTGTGTGTTTTTGTTTCTTTGAACATATTTTAATATTTCACCATGATTGATGTGGAAAAAAGACCAGCAACAATAGGTATAGAAACATAGCTGGAGGTATATATACCACATGCTTTTAAAATGCATTCATCTACATTAATTATAAATAAATACTTTTTAAATATCACTCCATGCCCTGCAGCTCAAGGCATCCATCTACAGCAAACAGAATCAGTGGTTTAGCCACAGGAAGTTTGCTTTACTGACAATAAAGGCGGAAAGGGCATTAACATGGACATGCAGACTCGAGTCACTTTTAAATGGTGAGTAAAAACGAGCTTCATCGGCGCAAACAACAATCTGGCAGAGCTCAATATCCTACCTCTGCTGTTGCGCAAAGAAGCATCAAGCAGATTCCAGGCATGTGCTCATACGTATGCTCACTAAAGCTGGTGGTATTTAACGGAGCAACAGTTTGGTCGGTTAAACACTGGGAGTCGTTTTTCTAGTGCAAAGCGTTATCTGGATCCATGCTACAGTCCAGAACACGGACAAAACATTTCACGTTTGGCTCTCAACGCTTGGGATGCGTGTTGCTTCAGAGCATCTTTTCAGAAAAGTCAGAGACATTTAGGTCTGGTCAAGTAAACTGGAGATGCTTTAAAGGACAACTGGGGCTTGGAGCTATTTACACTTGTGTTAGCAGCATACAAACTATTTACCCTTTTCCACATGACATGTACTTTAATTATTAGTATTACTTTAAATTCAAGTATTTGTGGCACATCATATCACAAACCTGTACAAAAATAAGGGTGAACCAGGTTATAAATTTACGTGCAAGCGATCTAATTTAGATGTTATTGCTAAATGTCAACCTGTATATGTTTTATTCCCTTTTGTCTGATAATTTATATGTTCTTTCCTTGCACAGAGACATTATCTTGCTGTGCTCTTACTTTACTGCCAAGCAACAGAAGATTTTCCTCCCAAAAAAGAGTAAAAGGAGTATTTGTGTGCATGCCTTTTATGCCTTTTTCATTGTGGCAGCCCAGCATTCATTTGAAATGTGTTTTGCATAACTGCCATCGCCGTGAGTCATTCCATCTGTGAAACACAAGCGGCAGCAACAAAAGAAGAAAAGAGACAGGGGGTGAGTGGAAGAATGGAAGCCCGAGAAAAGGGAGAGGGGATGGAGATAAAATGTGTAAAGAAAAAAAATATACATGTGAGCCGGGATTAGAGGAGAAAGCTGAATTTCAGCCATCAAGACACCTGATTGTGTCAGACTGCCAAAGAGCCAATTAGGTCTTGGTTAGTGTGCATTCCTGACCTGGATTTTAGTATTTTCTTTGTTGTTCTGTAAGGAGAAGGGCATATTCCCTGAATCATACGTGAGCATTCGTCCGTGTGTGTGTGTGTGTGTGTGTGTCGGGGGGGTGGGGGCTGCAGCTCACATGCCTGGCTGGCCACATGTAACCACAATCCCATTTTGAGTCTCTCCTAACAAATCTTCAGGCTGCCTGAGCTCTGCTGCAGCTTCAAAGTGACCTTGTTAGCCCGCTCTAGTGTGACTGAGTGACTGGACCGCCTATTACGCAACTGTATGGACTGGAATGGCAGACTGCTGATGCACAAGTACCAAGGTACCTTTAATCCAATCTGAACAGAAGAGCTTACGACATATATGCCACAGCGTTATCTGTGTGCCTTCATGTCCCTGAATAACTGGAACAGAATAAGCATGAAGCCTGTTCTCCAGATTAGCACTTAATTAATAAACTTTAGGTGGTTTCAATATTTCACCAAGTCTGCATTATTTAGTTTAAATATCTGTCCTAATTACCCTCCCTTGGGTTGATCTATGACTTCCCTTCTTTTCTTTTCTCTCCCTTGAGGGCTTTCATGCCTCCCAGACAGCTCTGCTATAAATAGAGGCTTTTTTTTCCCTGCTAAAGTTTCTTTAGCGACTAATGATCATTAAATCTGACCTGTCCAAACGACTGTACATATACAAGTAGGAAGACACCCAGACAGTAGATGGAGCCTTGGAGGAAATGTGCAATGAGAATTGAGACCAGTCCGAACAATGTGTTCACTGCAGGGTGATGTTCCAGTTCACTCCGAACTGCTCTGCAAAACCTTCAGAGCCCCCAAATTATCTCTGAGTGAAGGTCTGCAGTTACGTTGCCCTTTTTAAGACACTTTATAACAATTCCTTCAGAAATCCTACGAGTGGAAGACGGAAAAATGGAGATCTCCTTTCTAACAAAAACTCATCACCAACATCAATGTGTAACGGTGCACGGACCTTTGGGCTGGAACAGTTGGTACCAGCCATAGGAAAAAAAAAATGAAACAACAATGTCACTGCCTCGTAAAAACACCCACAAAGTAGCAAACGGCATTGAAGCAGCAACCTGCCCCAGAGCATCACAGATATGACACCAGTATTCTGTTACTTCAATATATCATCCTATATTGTCTAAAAGTGAAGACAGGCAGCATCCGATTCGGACCTTTACCCTTTTTAGAACCCTTTGGTTGGGGTACTGAAGCATCGCTTCAGTCGGCCTTGTTCTTCACCGTTTCATTAGAGCCATGCTGTGATATCAGGCTGCTTTTGTAGTTGGCCCAGCTGTATGCCATCCTGCACTAAACTCCACCGCTCAGAGGACAGATTGGTGTCCAAGTGTGCCAAAACATCCATAAACCATGAGCTCCCTTTAGAATTGGTTTGAAAAGTTAAAATGAAATATTAAGTTTTGATTGATTTAATTCGCCCTTCATCCTGCTGGTGCTGGCATTTTTTTTTTTTTTTTTTTCCTTTGACGGGAGGTCATCCCCGGGCTGCACACAAATGTCTGATAATTTCTCCAAATTCAACTTCCTAGAGTAACAACAGAGCCACAGAGAGTGTCCCTGAGTGTAACTCCAGCTCGCTGTGTTAATCACTGCTGAAGTAATAAAGCCTTGTGCCACGAGCCTCAAACAGATGAGAGGATGGCTACAAAGAGACGAGTTAACTTTTTTTCCAAGCTTATAGATTTCAGTCCCACATTTTGCATGTTTTTCTATCATATTGTGTGAGCCTCTATTCTTCAGAGCCAATAAGCATAGTTTGATGTTCCCTCACACTGTAGGTAAACTACTTTACTGTCTGGCTGGAATGCACGAGAACAGAGCAAGGACACGACAGCCTGAACGTATCCATCTGTGCAGTAAAACAGCAAACTGGCTTTTCTTGATTCATTTATCCTTTACTTTCAGCCACTGAACAGAAAACTAAAGTGAAAACTTTATTTATTTCATTTGATTTTAATGAAAGATGTAAAGAGCTCAGAAACTTTGAGTGCCTGCAATCACATTACTGTCTGTTTTGTCTGCTTAAACACAGAATCTCTCCACTAAAAGGTACATACAAATCTAATTTCCAGGGCAGATGATGAATGCACTTAATGGCCACCTGAATGTATGCTCTGTTTACAACAGAAGGTAAATGGACCCTGTTACATGATCGGGTCACTTGGAGCGTGAATCCACCATAAGTAAAAGGTAAAGACGGGCTAATGAAATCAAAGATGACAGAAAAAAGGATGTCTTTGAGCTTCACAACAAAGAGGAAGGGAGGGGGGAATGAGATGCAACACTTAGTGCTGGTCCATTTAAAGTCCATCTACACTCAATATTTGTAGTGATTAAATAGCAAACGACATTAAATCACCAAGTATAAGTGATGTGGATGCATCACCGTCCCCTTAAAGTAATTCATTCATTGGCAGTGTTGTTTGAATATAAAAGAGCAGGTCTGCGTGCACCACTCACTCTGACATCTGCAATTTAGATTGGGAGTCTAAATGTGTGGTGAGCACATCAGCATCAGCATCAATCTCTGAACATTTAGTTCACTAAGCTGCGGGACTGGGGGGGTGGGGGTGGGGGCGCTGGATTGATGGTCGGTGTGAATTTGCCTCATGCATCTTAGATCTGAAAGATCGTAAAACTTCATCAGCTTTTCAAAACTCCTTCCTAAAGTCTGTTGGCGACCATGCCATTCAAAGCATGCACACGGGGTGCTGTTCTCCATCACTGTCGGGCAAGAATAATGATAGCTTCCTTCACTAGATTTGAAATAGTCCTGCCTGCTGTCCCGACTGTTGCGCGACTCAGGGGGATTCTTGATAAAACTTTCACTTATTGTTACCTTCTTCCTTCAGACTGGCGGACCGGAATTTATTTTTCTCCATCTTCGATTGTGACAATCATTTCAAGGTTGCGCATGCAATTTCACACCACGGTGAGCCAGAGTAGGTTCTACAGTGTAGCCAAAGTTTCCCCTTACGTGGAACCAAAAAGCAGGTGAAAAAAAGAAAAAAAAAAAAATTTAAAAAAACAAAACAAAAGCTTTCATGCCAAAAGCAACGGAGAAGGCTTTCGGAGCGATGTCAGGCAAGCTGTGTGTTCGGACTCTTACCAGGAGTGTCACAGCATGACTGTATGCTCTGTGCGCACAGTTTTGTGTACACGCACGCAAACGCGCGTTTCCGGCAGCGTGAAAGTGAAATGCTCTCCGCAGGCTTCATTATGTGCGGGCCCTGCGTCCTCATCCATTTCCTGACCAGTCACACACGGCAGCCCCACTTGCACAAATGCGGCCGTATGTATTTCCACTTCGCGTGACAGACCGGGGAGTCCTCAGGGGAAATTTATGATTGCATGGTTGATAATTTTTGTTTGTCAAACATAACATTGACACAAAAACAAGTGAAAATAGCTTCCCGGTGTTTTTTCCCAACTATTGTTTATTCAGCGCCTGCAGGTGCACCGCGTAATTACACTGTTTAGAGCAATCTCACATTCTGTAAGTTGGAACCTAACCAACATTCAGAATATTAAATATTTATTGTGCCATGATATTTATTTCAGCTCTATTATCGTGTGACAGAGGGATACTGAGTGCATTCTGCTGTGTGTTTGTACGGTATGAGTCTGTTGTTTGTTCCCTTGGACCTGGAATACAACATACCGTAGGAGGCCCCATCTATTAACATACACTATACAGCATGCATTTTGTTTTCCTTAAGATATATATGCATATTTATTTTTGTTTGTTTGTTTTTTAACCTTAATTCAATATCTGTTTTGGCTAGCTTATGGACACATAGATGGATTGGGAGTAATCTATAATGGAATTATCTCAACAGCCCAAACAGTCATGCGACTGTTGCTTTATGGTCTTGTGGGCCATAAAACATACAGGAGATTGCAGACAACATTAATTAAGGCTGAGAGGAAATCTGAAAGTTGAAAAAATATAAACATGATTGGCTGCTGTCCAGAACCTGATGCGTTCAAAAGCTGTCGTCCGGGGAGGAGTGACGGTTGACGTATGTCTTGGTAACTGGTGAAGTGGAACTCAGACTGTTGCCACCATGTGGTTACCAGTGTGAACCCGTAAAGAATCCTGTGTGTGCGGCTGTTCATCCACTGCGACTGTTTCTGTGGACAGATGAAATGTTATATCAAATATAGTCTGTTTCGCAACCATTAAGATGAGGCTCCTACACAGCAATTGATGTTAATAATAAGCTCTAGAAAAAAATAAATAAATACAAAAACCATTGGGGAGAAAAGGCAACCTCTTTGTGCTCCAAGGACAACTGTGATGAAGGTGCACTTGAGTTAAGCACTTATTCTTCCCCTGCTCCACTGGAGCTGTTCCTGGGTCAGTTACAGAAAACAGTCAGTCCAGGATGAAGAACATGAGCATGGTTCTGCTGGACTGTTAAGCTGACACTGGTGAATAAAGAGTGACAGTTCCTGAGTCTGATCATGTATCGCACGTGTGAGAAAACGTTGACATTTGGAACCATGTGAGTTCTAGGCCTGTGGCTCATTACCGGGAGGTAAGCCCACACCAACGGTAGCACCCCTCCACTGTGTGATGTGTGAGGAGGAGAGGAAAATCAGAAACCTATAAGTGAAAATGAGGTAGAGGAAGAAAGGGAATTAAAAAGTTTCCCGACCTTGGTTCTTGGGTTGCAGAGCTGTATTCACCATTCTTGACTTTGACTGGGAAAACTATGAAACCCCTCCAGTCTTTAGGCAGCGAGGAGATCAGATGGCTCTCCCTGAGACCTGTTGGCCAGATGGGCAGAAGGCTTCTGGCGCCAACTGTTGATTTGTTTGGACAGCATGGAAAGGATTGAAGGCTGTAAATTTGTGCATGTGTGTAAGTGAATGAGTCAGTTAGTGTCTGGATTTGCTTGGTAAGTGAGTGCATCAGTGTGATAAAGAGGAAATGGTTGAAAGGCGTTTGGAGCAGACACCCCGTCCAAATGTAGAAAGGACAGAGACCAAGAATGTGAAGCACAGCTCACACTGGAAGGTTGATTCTGCATAATGGGCACATTTGCCTCTCCGCAAATGCTCGTAACCCTGGCAGCACATGGTGATCTTCACAGGCTGCCATCCATGGTTGAGGGGACACCCCCTTCAGCCATGTAACCTACCTCTCTTGGCAGAAGACACAGGACGAATCAGCCAGGGATTTCTGGGAATGAGCACTCTGCCGCATGCATGCCATGTTTACGTGCAATCAAACCAAAGTTAATGGGGAGAATTCCCCCCTGCAATACAACAAACCAGAGTGTTATCATTCCCAGACCCTCAGGGATTACGGACGTCGTATCCGCAACCCTCAGTATGAATATTCTCTCTGCAATGTCAAAGGATGCACCAAGCTATTGTGTGTGCTCCCTCCCCTGTTTAAAATTACCCAGGCTATAAAAACATATACTGCAGAGTTGCTGACAAAAGCAGGAAGAAATTCACTCCGTGATGGACAAAGACACAAGGACACATGTCCCCCTCAGATAAAATGCACTGTGGCTTTTCCTATGCTGAAAGACAAGCGGCTGAAAGACAAGAGATAAAAAGACTCTGTTGGGACTGGACAGCATTCTAAAGGATGCAAAGCTTTCTACCATGAACACAATCATAGAAAATGTCACAATTGACTCCCGACTTCAATGTCAAGCATTCTGATCAGCGTGCTGTTCTGCCCACGCAGGTCCTGTATACCCCATAGACCTAAACAAGATAGATGTCACAGATACTACCGGCAGAGTTAGACCTCTGAGTTTCACAGCACTGCTGTCGTGAATATAGATTATGTTGGTAATGGTGAGATGCCACCTTCTGAAATTTGATTCAATGGCATTACATGCTTTCGGTTGCATACAAATTTACACTATAAGATTAAGAAGCTAGTTTGAACCACTTTCACACCTCCACCCACAAGAGTGCAACTTCTACCACAGACAAGCTGAGAAGAGCTTTTATTACCTCTGCCAAGGAGGTTATGTGAGAGCTACCAATTAACTATTTGTTTGTTTTTGTTGCTAGAAAAATAAGTTGAAAAGTTATTAACAGATTTTAATGAAACTTTCAGGTCCTGATAGTGGGACAAGGAAGTGATGATTACATTTGGTGATGTTGTGGATTGTGGAGGGACTTTAATCCTTGATCTTCCACAGATCGAGACCAAGGGGCATTCATCATAAACACAACCTACTATGTTATGTAACCAGTCTTACTGCTTATAATACTATATATTGTGGGTATAGTTGATTGGTGGAGGTCTGCATTGGTAGCATTGATTTTTTTTTTTTTTCGTATTCTGCCTGGATATTTCAAAGATACTATTGAGATTGCAAAGATAGTAGATAATGATTATAAGAGTCATTAAAGCAATATGTTTAGCTAATATCATTATATTCAAAGCTCCTATGCCTTTGACAGAATTACCTAAGCTTGGTCAGTGCATGATAATCTCATTAATGGGAGCTGTAGTCTATTATAAGGGCTAACTATTGAACCTTTGCAGCCTGGACAAATATTAGAATGGTTGCTATAATTGTGAGGCATTCAGACTGCACCTGAGCACAGATACAGCACACACTTCAGCTTAATCCACCGGGGTTTCATTAATTCCGTTCTGCAAAAGAAGCATCAAGCTAATTTGCCCCCAATGGTCCGACCTTGCTGTTCATTAAAAGTTGCATCAGAGAGACCAATTAATCAGTGTTCCTTTAATCCATCAAACAGGAATATAAAAGACAGTCATTAGAGGACACTGTTTTGACTTTATGTTTTTTCTTTTATCCATCATGGATAATTAAAAAAAAAAGAAAAGTATAAACAATTATTGAAAAGCCAACTAAATCCAAGTTTCAGCATAAGTTAGGTTTCCTTATGTTTCAAATATCAATAGTAGCTTGAGACAAACAATGAGATAAGTTGACATTTTACATAAACATTTAGGCAGAATAACTCAACCTAAAACAAAATGGCTTCATGCAAAATAAGCAGAGTCTTCTCTATTTGCCTCTAGTCTCAACTACCTCATTCAGGAAGATGTCAGGTCAGTTCAGAGTTGTTCTGCAAATTGTGAACACAAAAGCACTCAGTGATCCTCTGCTGCTACTCTGATATCTCCCATGTTTGGTTCAGAACTTTAACCTCTGCTTGTCTGAGTCTGACAGCAAACCAACGATTGAAGAGGTTTTCCTTGAAAAGTCCTAAAAAGGAAAAACATCCCCACTACACGAGTTCCCTCACCCTCCTGGAGAGGCACCCCTGCCCTCTGTTTGCAAAAATGCTTCACATTTACTGCTGGATAATGCAGACAGTGACATACATTGATTCCCTATATCGATCTAGGCCAAGACCTCAACATATTGCTGAGTTATATTGGACGTTTTTATAACGAGTATTTAGCTGGAGCCAAAGTGTTCTGCAATAAACATCAGCGCTCATTTAAAGAGGACAGGAAGAGCATTACAGCAGCAGCATGGATAGGATCTTTGAAAAAGACAGATGGGCGACGAAATAGATTCACAGTCAGAAAGGGCAATAAAATGCAATCTCACATAATTCCCGTCTTTCCTCGTTGTTCCAAAGCGCTCTGCATACTGAATAACAGGAGTGTTTCTGTTCTCATTATAGACTGGAAATGGGTTACAGGGTGATACACAACTGTGGGGTCATGGGGAAGATGTTGGAGCCTGTCCCAGCTTTAAGACATGGCCCACCCCAGGATGAGTCACCAGCACCTTGCAAGGCCCTATCTGAGTATTTTAGGGGTTTGGTATCCGGCTTTACGAAATGTCGGCAGTGCTCTGAAGGCATCCCTGTGCCTCTCCCGCTATCAGCACACCTTCCAACTTATGTCCGCAACTGAACATTTGTCATCAAAATAGCTAAATAGTCTTCCCCATTTATCTCATGGGCTATTATTTGAAGGCATTGGCATTGCGATGCTGATGGCAGGGGGTTATCTTTATGACCTTGAGCTGTCTGATCCAGTGACTGGATGAATGTCACAGGTAGTCAGACTGCACCTCCTAATGCCCCTCTCATCTCCAGTGATTACACTTCAATCTTCTTTATCTCTATTAAAATTTGATCCCATCATTTATGTTGTTCAGGACCATGTGAAGATGGCGTTTGGATATAATCCACTGGGTCAGTTACAGGTCACGTGGAAACCAGAGGAAGAAGTTGTTGTTATAATGTATATTAAAGGAGAGATGCCCACCTCTCTTTAACAGGCCTATAATTAACTTCTGAGAATCAGCCACCAATTAACTGCCAGCAGCTCAGATATCACATCTTCATTAGTGTGATCAATGACTCTGGTGAGCTTGACACCTTTCATGTCCTGTAAACACACATATGCTCAGTGTTCACACGAGTTCTGTGCTTTAGATCTGTTTGCTGAATATTTTTAGCTGACAGGGGAACTATTCTCTAGAAAGTGGTTTATTCGTGGCCAAGGGCCGGCAGTCTGACTGTCCTCTGCTCATCAAGGAGGACAAATTCCTGACAGTGTACATTTAGGTGCACTAAATGGGACTTGTAGCTCCATGCTCTAGAATGTAATTTAGTAGATAGTGCAAATGCCTCTCATTTTTGTTTTGGAGTGTTGATATTTGACATCTTCCTCTTCAGCTGCAAACTCTACTGAAGCTTTCTCAGCTATTATGTTGCTCTCAGAGATGTGCTGATTCATTTGCTGTGGCTGCATGTTTCCTTCATGCTCCGCATGCAAATGCACACCTAGATGGGGCTGCTGTTTCTTCTTTTGGGGACACATGTTTTGAGATTTTTTTTTTTTTTAACAACGCTTCAACAACATGATGGGCTCCACCCCTTTTTCTCTGAGTCGCCGACCTGAGCGATCATCGACGCTTTAACAGGCTCACAACAAACACACCAAGCCTCATCAAAAGCACATTGCAGCGCTCCGACGGAAACACACACTCTCTGCACTATAATACATCAACCCAGTTAATTTGCTCCTCTGTGCAATTTATAATATTCATCCTTGTGGATGACTAACTTCACAGAACTCTTCCATTTTTCCAAAGAAGCAATTACATGACGTGGTAGTATCTGTCATGTTCTGGGCAGTAACAGATTAAACTAATTTCATAGCTGACCTTGACTGTAGGAGCCTCATGCATTTAGGTGCTGAGCGACGAGCTTCCCCACATTTGCCTTTAATGAGGCACCAACAGTTAATTATGTAAAATAGGTGTCATGGAAGGAGACAGATAACGAGCAATTTCCTTCTTTTACCGTGACGTCCTGGTGCGAATTTCTAAGGTAGATGTATCCTCATCACATCCCTAGAATTTCTAGTAGTTTGCAGTGTTTACATGTCCCCACCCATCCCCACATGCCACACAAAGAGGCCACTGAAATCAAGTGAGGACAATGTATACAATTCTACAGTTCCAGTTGAAAAGGACAAGCAAAAATTGAGGAGTAGACAGCTCACTGCTGGGCCTCTATGGACTGACCTCGGTATCCCAGAGAGACGGCTTTGTGAAGCCTGCTTCATTTTCAGCAGTGCTGCACAGAGGGGCACCAGGAAGAATGCATTAATGTTGAACGCTGCAGTGTGAGTCCACTGACATTTGATCAATTCTGACTTCATTATCCCCATAGGGAAACTCTTATTCATGGTATTTGTGTACCTGTTCCTGCTGAAATACTACTTGCAACTGAAGTGTGTGTTTGTTTTTTTTTTAAGGTTTTTATGAGGTATAATTTGCACCTTTTTTAAATATGTGGCAAGCTTGCATCATACATCAACACATAGCTTAACATACTAATAACTGCATCGAAATATTGCACTGATAATTTACAAATCATCATCTGAAGCTACAACAGCTAAAATGGAAACTAAGCCACAACTAAGACCAAATTAGAGTCAAAGACACAGTAAAACTAAATCCAGTGAAGTTAAAATGAAGATTTACTGTTCAATGATTGATAACGATGATAATGAATAAACGAAGAGGCTTACTCTCGGTGAAACAACGCAGATAAATAAAAGTTTGCTGAAATCATTAAGCCTCTTCGCACAACAATTAATCAACTGTCAAGGGTCCCAGGATAGTCCCTGGGCACCAAATGTTGCACATTTGTCACGTACTGCTCTGTCTCTTCCACATGCAGCAGGAAACCAATTAGCAGCAGGTTGAGGCACAGCAGGGTTTAACATTCCTCTAGTGGAACATGTGTACAGGATGCAAATCCAGTCAAATGATTGGTGGCAGAAGGAGTTTGCTTCCTGCTAAATGCCTCATGGCTTTTCCAAAAAGGTAAAGAACTTGTTTGAATGAACAGATAAAAAGACCAGATTCAGTGATCTGAACATATATTATTATTATTACTGGTATTTAGTTGTAATTTTAGGCCATTGGTTGTTACAATGAATATGCCTTATTATTATGATTGTTGCATTTCTGACATTATGTCACAGGTGACAGCATCAAGTGTCGCTTATTTAGGGATCAAATGCGTCAAGGAATTGACCTCTTCTCCAGGTTTTTATTTATGAAGCTGAAGGTGCAGAGTGGTCTCAAAAACAAGCAGTCACAGGCCATAACTTAATCTGACAAACAATCAGACACAGACACAAAAACCCTGTTGAAAAGGCTGTTATTATTCTTTCATCGTGATATTGAAGCCACATCTTCCTTGGCATAGCTTAAAATCAGAAATTATGCAAAAATGGTTTCAAACTCAAAGACATAAATAAATGGTAAGACTGGATGGATGGGTAAGACATGAATTAGGTTACATATTTATATTATTGTGATTTCTATCATGGAAGTCAAGAGGGTGAGGGAGCTGAGATGTTGAAATGACAGAAACAGATCCATTTTCATCCTGGCAGACTTTAATGAATGCTCTGCTGGTTCGATAATGAGGGGTTCCACGTGCCGTCACTCGTTGATGCCTCTCAACAGACTCCTAATTTAAAATAATGTCCTCCCTCTGTGGGATTCGCTTTAATTTACAATGGCATTTCTTCATTATTTGGTCAGCTAATTTTAGCTGCTTGAGTATTCAGAATTAGCTGTAAATGCTAAAATACAAAGACAAACACAGCATAATAAAGGCTCAATGCCGGCTTCAGCTCAGCTCAATGTATTTGTAATGTAGATTTATTTCTAGCTTGTTTGTTTTTCCTCCATAAAAAAAAAAAACCATGATGAATTTTGAAGTCAAAACTTATATCACTTGTTCATCCGAATGTGATGGACACTTGCCGATGGGCCCCTTCCAGGCGTGGTTTCAGGGCAGCTGGAACCAGTTAGTGGAACCGCCTCTCACCCACACTATTCCCAGCCTATCCCCGAAATTTCAAATGCTCTGTGAAGGTAAGGCTCAGGTGACAGATGCGCGTCGTGTCAACAGGGTTATGTCCACTCAGTGCAGAACTGCATGACTGAGCACGGAGCCGTGGAACAGTCCAGTAGTCGCAAAGGAAATACAAGGATCATTTACACAAATCCCACACACCCTGTGACTGCTTTAGCATGGACCAAAGTCAGGTGGCCACATGGTAAAGACGGACAAATGTAAATCCAATTCTGATAAAAAAATGTCAAATATTCAGGATACAGGTGCATATAGCCTCCCACCCAAATAAACCTCAGTTATCAACCATGTTGCATTTAATTTATATGCAATTAAACCACTAAATAGGCCAGAGTAATCTAAACTTCAGCATACATCCCTGTGACTACTAAGATGTAGGGTGATTTTCAAAGGCCCTTTACTTCTTTTCTTCTTATGTGTACCTGTAGGTTTATTCCTGGAAATACAGCCTGAGTTGGAATTGAGTGCACTCCATGAAAGACAAGAGAAGAGATCAATACTGCGCATGGTCAGCATGACTTAGGAGAGTCAGACAGGAAGAGAAAGGGGAGCGTCCACAACCAGGGAAGAGTCAGAACAGCAAATCATTCTAGAGAGGAAGAGGAACGAATCCACACATTGGTGCTGAGGAGACATCGGGGACAAAGAGATGTGGGATTTGCTCTCTTTATTTTTGTGGACACGGTTCAACCAACCTTATAAACCAGCTAACCAGTCTGTAGTAACAGTAGTTGATATTGTGTCAGCAGCACACTAATACTTTTCAGTTTCAGTTGTAGATTTGAAAATTAAATTACATTGTATTCAACAGCTACTTTGGCAACTGTGCATTTTCTGACTGGTCTGTTGCAGCATTTTTCATTTCTTGGTATCGCCTCCACCAGTCAGGGGAAACCAGAAGACAATAAATCATATTCCACTGGCTGTTAATATAATTCCCTTATTTCAATTGAATGGGAATGAGTGTGCCATTCAGCCAAAATTATCTGTGCAAGATTGCTAACTAATCCTGTCTATTTCAGAGACCATTATAGTGGCAGTTTAAATTGGACAGCATCGTTTTGCACAGTATAGCACAGAAAGAAAAAAAATTAGATGAGCATGTTTTTTGGAAACATATTGGGTGTCTGCCTTGCTGCTATTATGGAGCAGAGAACAAACTGCAAACAATTTCCCTTCACTTGGGCTTACATCATGGCTGCTGACTCCCCTGGTGGCAGGGGCTCATTTTTAATGAAGAAAATCTCTCAGGCATCACTGAGTTTAGATGTCTTTTTTGAACATACTCAAGCACATGCTCAGAATCTACATTCACTGGCTTTACTTAATGAGCATTAATAGCATGTTGTGCCAACTCTGTATAAAACGTTGTCTAGATACAAGAAACAATTGTGGTCCTTTAAATTTAGGTAAAATCAAGATATTATCACTTTAATTCCTGCATTTGTTTAGAAAAAAAACCCCAACAAATTCCCATCTGGCCATCCATCCATCAACCACCCATCAATCGACTGATAATTCAATCCATCCATCATACATCCATCACATAAATGAAAACTTAAGAATTAACACTTGTAGTACATTAAGTATAAAAAGGACTAATTCCTTCCTAATGTCACTGTATGAGGACAAAGGAATATAAACCTACCCCAATAACCTGGGCTGGCCCTCTACTTTTTTTTTTATTATATACAAATTCACCAACATCAAGTATCATAAAATAAATGAGCCATAATACTTTCTCTGGCAGGGACCACAGACTATAAAGAACAAACGAGCAGTGATGGTTACGGTGGTTCTAATGACAGTAATGTCAAAAACAAAAACAAAACAAGATGCTACAAAAAAGATTAAAAAAAAGAGTGAAAATGGGATATTTGATTTAAAATGGGATATTCACTGTGGCCTAAAAGAAAAGGTATGTTGCTGGTATATGACTTTCCAGGTTATACACCTATGTAGAAACTGTGAACTTCTCTGTGAACAAGAGGAATGAAAGCTCAAAAGTCAGAAAACTGACAGAGGACAATAGAGAGCTGGAAGCAGCAATGAAAGAATACAAATCAAGCACCTATCTGCTGTGAAAGAGAGCAAAGAAGGATTGGCCAATAAATGTACAAATAAATGTACACGCTTTGAGGCAAGGATCAGACTGTTGGAGAACAATAAAAAAGGAATTGACCATAAAATACGACGTGGCAGAGAGAAGAGTCACAGAGATGTTGCAAGAAATGCACAAAATATAGATCCTCTAAGTCTGAACTTGAAGAATTTGAGGAAAGCTATAATGAAGCATCTATAAGGTTGGAAATCTCTGAGACAAGATAGAGAAATACATCCAAGAACAAGAAATATGAAGAACCAGAGAGTCCAATTTCTAGACCAGGATCAATAACTGGAGCAGGAGGACAATGGTCATGAATATGTCAATTAAACATCAAATATCAGAGAGTAGAGTGACACGGGGCGGGGGTTGAGAAACTGGCCAAGAAATGACTCAAGAGTGACTTAGCTGTTAGACAAGCAGTTGGCCATTAACTATAACAACTCTGGAACCAGTGTCAGACTTTTTGAAGATGGAATAAAGCAAATGGCCACATAAAAGAGAGCCCTGCATGTTTGCCAGCCTTTGATATTGTCTGTGTTGTATATTGGGAATGGCAGAAGTTATCACAGTTTTAGTTTAATTACATTAAAATTGTGACGAAAACAAGCTGATTCAATTGTAACAATTGTCAAAAATTGTAAGTGACATCAGCCTGTGTTCTGAAAACGTGCCCAACAAGTAGCGTCTCCTCAATATGTAAGAAACTGCATGGGAAGGGAAGAAGGTTATAGTTGCATTTGATCCTGTTTATTCATTGAAAATGCACATTTAGACTTTAATTACATTGTCGTTGAACCAGTTTTGGACTTAATGTTTATTTGCAATCACTGTTATTTCAAATAGAATCAGCTTCTGAGAAAGACTGGGGAGCCTTTTCCACCCCTCCTCTCTCCTAATGCTGCAACCACAGAGAGCAAGCAATTAAACTTTCCGTGATAGAGGGGTTATCGCCACATCCATGATACCAGTACAACAGTCCCACTGCAGCGCTACATAAACAAGATGTGTCTTGGGAAGTGTGCTGCCTGTTACGAAGCAGCTATCAGCACAGGAGGGTGGTCTAAGGAGACCTGCACCCTTCTCCTCACATCACCAAGAACAAGAGAGATTAACCTCAGTAAAAGTCCATTTCATATTAAGGGGCCCCAGAAGGCCCTGCTTCTGTTTTGGATGGTTGGTCTGGTTGACGGCAAGCTGAATGGAAACATTTTGAAAGAAAACAATAATAAAAATGAACGGAGAGACCTCTCTCCACTGCTCTTGATTATGTGGATGTGTGGTCTAGTCCTGTGGAGCAGCAGGGGTGCTGTTACTGATATATAATGGGATGACTGGAGCAGTCTGATCCAATCTGTCTGACTCTGACCTATTCACCACTTAGCTGGCTCAATATATGTTCCTGTTGGAAACAATGACCGGAGGAATGCTGCTTTTAAAGAAAGGGAAAGCAACTGACATCTGACTCTCCCCAGCTGTTATCCATTTCCACTATTTTATATGAGATAGATATATAGATATATAGATAGATAGATAGATAGATAGATAGATAGATAGATAGATAGATAGAGAGACAGATATATAGATATATAGATAGATATATAGATAGATTGACATATAGACAGACAGATAGATATATAGATATATAGATAGATAGATAGATAGATAGATATATAGATATATAGATAGATATATAGATAGATTGACAGATAGACAGACAGATAGATAGATAGATAGATAGATAGATAGATAGATAGATAGATAGATAGATAGATAGATAGACACACAGACAGACAATCCAGGGAAGTTTTCTGTCCTACCAGATAGGGAACGAGTTTCGCTAAGGAGATGAAACCAGTTGCCTACCTGGTTGGACAGAAATCCCAGAGTGATCTTGTAGGGCTGATGACCACTGAGGTAGACAACAGTTTCACCTGGGCTTCCACTTTCTTTGGTGAAAGCAGGACAAAAAAACCTGTCCTCGTGGGACAGAAAATCCTCCAGGATTACGATCCTCGAGGACTTGGATCAGACCCTCCCTCCCTTGTTATAGATGAAAGAACCAAGTGACCAGAGACCGCTCAGGTGAAGCCTAGAAAGTCTCAGTAGTTTTTTGCAGCACAGACTGACCAGAACAGTTACAGAAACACACAGTCAATAACAGGCCAGTTAAGACATTTACAAGCAGCCACAGAAGGAGCAAAAATGGTCAACAACATCATGAATGATGTGATCAATGTGATATGACGCATGGGGAGCGCAACTAGACGACGCGCCAGACATCGCGTCTGTGTGCCGATGCCTTGAATGTTTGATATTGTCTGCTGTAGACGAGAGGAATGGCAAAAGTCTCATCGCGGTTTCATTCAATTTAAGTGTAATTCAAATTGTGATGTAAGCATGCTGGTTCATTTAATTCCTTTCCCTGACAAACTGACCGTGTTCTAAAAATGATCCAAACAAATGTGTTGAGTGCGTATGTGCATGCCAATGTGTATACGTGCGTATTTAAAGGCACGTGAGTCGAAAGAGGTTTAAACGTTTACCATCTTTTATACAGAATATATCATAAGTCAACATTGAAATGAGTAGAAAAAAAAAAAAAAGCACAGGATTTTCACTCACCCACATGACATTTCACCATTTCTAACAGCATTTGAACGCTGTTGGAACCCAATTCATCTCTGAGCGTTGTGTGTTTGTGTGTGGGTGGGTGCGCATTGGGAAAAAAAAAGAATCACGCAGTGTCAGTCTCCATGGAGAATAATGTTGTAGGGAATGATTTATGAGAGTCAGAACACATATCATTGCATGAGATATACATTCCCTGAAAAAAGGAGAGACGACTTTTTCACCGTGACCTGCAATGAATCTTTCTGTGACATCCTGACATTTTGCTGGGGAGACAGTTAGCCAAGGCTGTGCATATTGTTTTGCAGACTGCAGCAGCAAATTTGCCCTGTCACAGTATATGATTTGAAATGTGAAATAGCGGAATGCAGCAGAACCCACAGCTCTGTGCTCTCTCTCTCTCTCTCTCTCTCTCTCTCTCTCTTCTCTCTCTCTCTCTCTGGGGCCTCTTCTCAAAGAAGAGTCAACACAAATAGGAAAATGGAGCCGCTGCCACCGTGTGCCACCGAAATAGAAGCATGATTATTGATGCTTTTTCATTTCCAATACTGTGACAGTAAAGATGTAGCCATAGCATAAATCCGGGTCGTAACTTACTGCTGCTCAAGGGAAAATTCAAATTTTCCTCTTTTCAGTTGTCAAAATGCACAAGAGACAACGTGACAGCTGGATGAATGTGAGGCCAGGTTTGTCTTCCAGTGTCGTGGAAGACATTCATACGTGAGGATCTGTGGCGCTAAGCCACACAATGGGATCTGTTTTTGTGCTGTAAAGGAACATTGCCTTATGTTAAATATTGGGATAATATTTGGTAAACACTGTCAGAACTATTTTAGGAAAATTATGTCTTTGTTAGGCTTTCTTTCTTTTTGGTGGGTTTTTTTTTTCACCTGTGGGAAAGTGGCATCTGTTATTTTGCTAAGACAATAACTGCAAGAAGTCAGTCTCTTTTATTCCACTTTTTGATTTGACAGAGAAAACAAATTCAGCCAATAATGTTTTCATGGGGACAGATTAGAATTTTGTGATTCATCTGTTTGCTCCTCTCTTAAATTATAGCACAGTCTTCAGGTCGTAGCACAGCGTTAACCACATTACATGAACAATGTGCTGAACTTAAATATCCCATGTGTTGTCTCTACACTGTGAATACTGCAGCATATTTGAATTAGTCTTATTTTCAGATCTTAACCATATGTATGCCTGGGCCTCCCCTACGAGGTTAAAAGTGCTGGTCGAACAAACCCGTGGGTGGATGACCTGGACATCTTGATTGTTTTCATTGTATTTGGAAGTTTCTGCCTGATGTCTTAAACGTGTTCATTTACTGTTCACATTCCTGGTGTAGCAAATGCAAATTTGCTGTAATATTAAAAAATTGAATTACAAACATTATATTTTGGAGACATTTTCTTCCTCAAACACATCTTTGGGTCCTGATGGATAGACCTGTTTATGTGAATGTGCGTGTCTATATATATAGTCTCCATAATTGGTCTTTTTAGTGTGGCTGAAGAAATGATAAGCAGAATGAATATAAGAGGTGTACGGCTTCCTTACAGTAATTAACGTGTGCCACCGGTGCGCTTTGGTGCTCATTGGAAGCTTTTAAGGATTTATCATGTCATCAGTGCCGCTGAACCTGAGCAATTATTAGTTAAGAGGAATAATTCTGTTGTTTTGACAGCTCAAACTGAATTTTAGCCATAACTCCTGTGCGTGATAACAAGTTTGTAGATTAATGAGTGTGCTGCTGTGCTGCTGGGAGGCCCATAAATATAATTACACATATATGGAATCACAGAGAAAGTCATATTCAGATTCTTTAATTTCTCCTTTAAACAAGCAGTTTTTTTTTATATCACATGTCCCCAGATACAACAAGGTGAATGATGTATCTCTGCAGCCCCACAGAAACTTTAGATTGCACATTCCTTCAATTCCATTGAGCAGTCAGAGGCATGTTAAGTGTGTAAATACATAAATCTACTGTACTGCATGTTAGTGAATGTACTCAGCACTAAAGCCAGTGGAGCATTTAGCAGAGAGCCAGCAGATATTTCCCTCAGGAGCTCTGGAGACAAAACAAAGCTAACAGAAGAGTGAATATTTGATTCAAATCTGCCAGAAAGGCACAAACACATTCTCAGATCCGCGGTATTATTATACAGGCTCTGATAAATACAACTGGATGTCATGGAAGGAAAACAAAGTTGAGCTTTAGCAAAGTGAAGGAAATAAAGATGAATTAAATCACTGCTAGGGCAAATAAACTTAAAAGACACATGAACTTCCACTATAAGGCTGATACGACTGAAGATATGACTGTAAGATGAGGGGAAAGGGTTTCCTTTAGTGGAAGAGTACAAAGTTAATGAAATGAATCACGCTCTGCTGCTCAGATGTACATGCATGCTCTCTTGAGAGGCTACAATCACGCACCCGCGCACGTCACATGCACATGTGTGAATTTCCAACCATTATAGAAGTTACGTGATTGTATTCTGTTCCAGATCAGGTGACACATCCTGGTTTTGTTGTATTACTCTGATGGTTTGCACCCATAAATGCACCCACCCACAATACACACATACACACACACACACACACACACACACACACAATATCTGGGGTCAAATATCTGTGAAATAGCCTCATATATATTCACTACTATATATAAAGTGGACATACACCAGAGAAAAAAATAAATGAAGCGTTAACTCAAAGGAACTGTGTCTTCGCTGCTCTTTTATCATGTGCGATAAAAGTAGAGCAAGAAGTGTTTTTGTTTAATGCTCTTAGACAAGATTAATTAAACCAATACTGCATATATTCACGCACGCACACAAAACTTTCTCAGGACCAACGTAAATTTGAACTTGTTTAAGTGACATCAGTATTAATAAATTAGACCTGGAGTCAGGCTAAGATAGTTAAAGAGTAAACCCAAACCGATTGTTGAGTACACTCCTTTTGGGATCTATTTGTCTTCAGTGTGATGCAGCGTAATTTGACTGGGCACACTGGTTGAAGCGCCCATAAACTCACTTTAGACTGGGGACAGTTGCAGTTAACAGCTGATGTTTATCAATGAAAGTGGACCCAGATTTATCTGCTTTTGCAGCTTTAATTCTTTCATTTGAAGCGGTGTCTGTGTGACTGTTTTTAATATCAGGGTAGCTGTGCAAACATCACATATATCATTTTTGTGCAACGTGTTTTGGAACTCCGACGTGGTCATTTTGGTCAACATACAAGCGAGTTTAAAAAGATGAGCCCCCCCAGCAACTGATCTTACTGGTTCACAGGACAGTAAAGTTACTGCAGTTACACCAAAAAACTTTATAGAAAAGTTAATTTGGCTTGATCAAAATTAGATAAAATGTCCTAAATTGGCTTCATAAAGTGCACTACGTCATGGGGTGATTTTCATCTCCCTATCAGTCATCAGCAATAAAGCTAAATTAGAAATGAGTTATTGGGAATCATATTTGAATGGGAAGTTTGACAGAATATCACACCCTGCATTTGTTTATTGGTTTATTCCTCTTAATATTGGCATATCAAAGATTGCGCTCAATTTATTCTGCATAATAAAAACCACTATGAAAGTTTCCACTTGTATTGATTTCATAAACTTTACTGACCTTATTCCCAACAAATCCTGCATTTAGCTGTCACAGTGTCTTCAGTCAGCGTGCTGCTGGCGGTGGAGTCTTATGATTTTCAATTTGTAATTTGATAGAGAAATGATAACCCTCTATTGGAACATGACACATGACAGAAATGTCAATCAATCTGGGGAAATACCACGGCTGCTACTAATTCAATTTAGAGCCCAGAATCGCTGGACTATCTTTGAGGAAATGACTTAATTTGATGAAAATCTGGCAGCAGCTTTCCAATATTCTCTCGCTGTCCCGGCGCCGCGCCGTACAGTAAACGGCCATTTCTCAGGCGCGAGGCTGCCAAAGGACTAGGTCCCTGCTTGAGAGTCCGCCGGCGTGCCGAGCAACGGCGGCGGGTCTCGGCAGATGTATGAGACGGTGGAGGGCCCTCACGGAGGCGATTAATCAAGGCTGACACGTGGATGGAAATGAGCTGAAGGCTCATCTTGGTAATAACACCACAGCGAAACCATTGTCCAACACTCGGACCTGCTCCGGAACATCAACTTCATTTAATCATGCTTTAAATGATACTGCAACGAAAATTACCAGTCCCCCAACTGCTCGGTGGCACTCTGAAGTATGTTGCCTAACATTTTAATGGAGACCTAACGTGTAGAGGAAATGAACATACTCGAGATCCTTCAAAATACTACTGTCTTAATAGAGGAGCCAACAGTTTCCTTTGTCGATTACTGCGCTCGCTCGACCGGAAAATCAAACACAACAGAACTGAATTTGACTTTTTTTTTTTTCAAGCTTCTGATCATAAATCAAATATTTCAGCAAATGTGTTCCATGCACACATGAAAGGAGTTGGATTGATTTTCCTAAAATCCAACAGTTGGTTGCTTTGACGTCCGGGTTTTGACCCCTCTGATGATTCTATATCTCCGGTCTTTTGCATCAAAGTTGCTTTAAAGTCAATACAATGTCCTCCAGAGCTGCTCACCGCGACTTTAAGAGCACAGGTATATACAGCGCTCGCACTTCTGGGTGGGGTGATTGAAATTTGTTCTATAAGGCCAGGCAGCAGGATGTGAATCACTTCAGACTCACATTCTGCCTTTCATAATCACCACTTGCCGTTCTTTTCACGGCGCTTTTTCCCCACTGTGAAGTGTCGCTGCGGAGCAGGAGACGTTGCAGGCTTGCTTTGGAATGCAACGCTTTGGCGGAGGCTGCCTCACCTGCGCAGCCACAATGGAAGGAATATTCAAAAAGGTTACCTTTTCAGCACCGGCGGCTGTGTGCCGAGATCAGCCACGCAGATGGGGAAGGCCGCGCGGGCTGCGCGTCTGGCAGGAAGCTGATAACAGACCGAAGAAAACTGTTTTTTTTTTTTTTTTTCTGATGTGTCAAATATAAATGCTGATTACACATTTCCTGCTACAATCTAAATACGGTGAGGTGTGTTGATATTAAAAGCAGAAGACATCCTGCATCTCTGAGGGAAAAAAAGAAAAACTGTTACAAGCAACATATCATAATGTATTTTAAGATACAGATACATTGACCTTATTTTGAAATAATACTCAGCAAAAGACTTGACTTGTTGCTGAATCATATGTAATAACTATGTGCTGGCAGACTGCACAGTTAAACAGAATTCTTACTCTGAGGTAATAACCAGTCTGTTTCCAGCCAGTCAGCAGTGGCCACCTGCATAACTCCAGTATTGCTGCAGAAGCCGTAGAGGTTTTTCATGAGCAGGAAATTCTGCAATTTTGCTGTTGTGGGTCATTTCATCCATAACAAGGTTTGTTTTTGTTTTTTTTCCTTTTGCTTCAGCCTGTTGCCACATTATAGAAAGGTGCTTAGACTGAACCTGCATGAGTTCTTTAGAAAACCCAAAGGTCTACCTACAGCTTTAGACTTAAGAGGATTAAAGTCAGATTTCTATTCCATTCTGTTGCGATTTGTGGACAGAGCTCATGAAGAACATGATGTTGCTTCACTTAAAGGTGTTGCAGACTTTGTCTTTGAGTCACTGAGCCCTGCACCTTTTGGACCATGTCTGGAACATAACCTTGTTAATCTGGTACCAAATCCAGTTTGATGGAGGTTTCACATTATGAGACTGCGGTCTGGATGTGGAGAATGCTTCAGCACACAAATGTGGTTTTTGCTCAGTTTAAAGTCGACCGGGCGCCTCAGCTGCAGCCAACAAGCAGAGCATCTTCTGAGTCAGCTCTGTCTGGACCACCTCGCTGCACCCTCCCAACTGCATTTTAAAAATGTGAGTGGTTGATTACTTTCTTTCTTCTGTCACTAAAAAAAACCCCTAAAAACCCAAATTTAAATTTCTGTGAGGAGCTACATTTAGATCTGAGGTTAATAAACCTGTCTGTCACTGGGGATGAGCTGAAACGGGACAGCAGCTCTGATGTCGACACCCCAGACATGAAAAAAAAAAAAAAATTATGATAAAAACACGTCAAATTCAAAAAAGGGAATTTGAAATGATCCCATTGAAGGAGAACCTCAACAAATCCAGGAAAGGAATCCAGCCTGGACAATAAAGAGACATATTCTAAATCAGATGGAGAGACTTTCTGGAAGTGGAAACAGTGTCATTACAGTTGGCCACCATAACCGCAGTGTTACAGTGCGAATCTGTTGTTACATTTATGGAAAAGCGCTGATAATACCGCATTTACGAACAAACCAAACCTTGAGACATTTTGTCTGCAATTGAATCAGGTCGACTCTTCAAGCATCCTCATCTGACTAAAGGAGTGAGTCCATGGCCCTGAATGAGAATGACTGTTGTGTTTTGAAAACACAAAGAACTAATTGTGTACAAGATTTCTTTCACCCAGGAGCCCCAATCAGAGTCCTGCTACCTTCAAAAGGTATTGTGACTCTGATATTAACTATTCGAAAGGCATCACAAAACAGTTTGTTTTGGCTCTCGAGTGGATGAGAGACAAAGTTCCACTGATATCTTTAGAACTTAGTTCTGTCAGTTTGTTTTCTCCCTTTTTTCTACTCTAAATCTGTGTCCTTGATTTTTTTTTAATTTTTATTATTTTTTTTTAGAGATGTTCAAGCAGAACATGACTGCCAGACTTTCAAACGCTTTCACCTTAGTTCCAAATAGCAGATATTATCATCACTATTGCTATTCAAGTGACTTTTCCGTGGAGAGAAAAAAATACCGCTGCCGCAGTATTTCGACCAGCTCGCGACAAAGAACGCACAAATCCTGAATTCACTCATTAAACACACTGGGACGGTTGGGGCTCGTGATAAACAAACCCTGTTTTTCTCCTTCTGAGTTGAGACTAATTCCGCCGGATTATTTCCGCCAGTCAGCAGACGAACGGAACTGCGCTGAGGCAGATGTGGCGGCTTCGTGATTGATGGCGTGTAGCATATGCAAAGCCATGTTACTGTTGTGACAGGTGGCACAGTTTTGAGTAATTGCACACCTCTCTATCTTCTTTTATGCATAATTGGAGCACTCTTTGTCAACAGGCTTTACTTAGCACCTCTTCATTGTTTGTGTGTTCACCTGTGCGTGAGCTCAGGATGAGGAGATGTGCGCGCGTTCGCGCTTTTGCACCCTTGCGTCGTCGAGCTGTGGGTGGCTGTCAGCGTGGAATATATTAAACTAACAGATAGTTGTGCGTTGCAACGTCATTATTTAATGAAGCTATCTGCTGCCAGCTCTGCAGTGTTTCACTAATGAATTCCAAAACACCACTATCGGTGGGAAAAAAAAAGACATTTTCCGTTGGTATTCCATTTCCATTATCTTTGATTCATGCCACACACTTATTGCCGTAAAAACAGCAGATTGTTTTAATGAAAATGAAGTTCAATGCAACTTTGGCTGTGGTTTCGTAATTGCTCAATGCTCATTAAAAGTGGTGCATTCTGGAGTCTTGCGCAATTGCGACAAATCACAAAGACAACCTGACTTTAAAATCAAATGCATGGTTGTTTTACCTTTCTTCATTTTTTTTTTTTTTGTTTTGTTTCCCGGCCAGTGAAAGTTGATGCCAGCAGTTCTAACTGTGATGAAAGCTTACCTTTAATTGAATTTCTTATTGAAGAAGCACCAGATTTCTGCCTCTACCCAGCCGCCTCATTAGAGAGCCACAAAGCAGGTTTGACACTGAAGATGCCAATCCATCACAGCCAGGCCACTTCTGATGAGGGGAGGGAGGGGGTCCTCTGGGGGAAGCAAGTTGTGACGTCTGGAAGGAAGGAAAGGAAAAAAAGGAAAAAAAAAGAAGACATTCCATGTCAAACTGAGCTGTCGTCTGCTGAGTTGAGGTGCCAACACCCCTGAGGCGGCAGAGCTGGATCCAGATCCAGTCGGCGACGAACACGTCCCGTAAACTCATGAGCGAGGCAATTAGCGGGAGCCCCTGTGGATAGCACATTTCTCTTCCAATGATTATTTCTTTCCCTCCCTCCCTCCTTCTCCTCTCCTTTTTCTTTCACTCCATCCTTTGAAAATGCTCGCCGGTCCAGCACCAACAGTTCGGCTATCAGCAGACTCTGAGTGCAGTGTTCAGTTCAAGAGTGGCCCATTCTTGTTAAACAGCGATGTTCCTCATTACTCTAATTACTTCTGCTGGAAAATAAAAAATAAAGTGTCTTCTGGGAAGCCAATTAGCAGAACTGATTGTCCACGGATACAGCAAGGACTGAAACTGTCAATATCCCATGGTTACAAAAGAAAAACGGAAAAATACAGCAAAAACAAGACAATGTTTCTACAAAAGGTGCATTTTAGAACATATAAAGCATCTTTAAACTGGAGTTTCAACCAAATCAACATTGAAAATTCAATCTAACTTTGACAACAATCAGAATCTCATTTTTCTTGTTGTACTTTGCTTCACACTAGAGATGACTAGTAGGTGACTCTTTTTGCCACCATACAAAATCTTAATTTTCTCTCTACTGGGATGTGACAAGTGAGGAAATAGTCTAACTTTAAGGTTAATAACTGACATTACTAATTTACAGCCAACAGTGCAGATTCTGAACAGCAGGTTTATACTTGCACAGATGTATTTCTCAATGGATTTTAGGTTTTCTTTGGTATTTTTGGTGTTGTTTTGCACTGGCTGGTATTTGAATTCTTGATGTTATGTCAAAGTCAAATGTCAAAGGAAACATACAGAATCCTTTCCTAAACTCTGAGAAGAACCTGAGACTGGATATAGTTTTGTTTAGGACTCCATACTTAACTCGCAATTTCCAATAGCTTTTAAAATTGTATTAATGAAAAGATTCCAAAGCAGAAAAACAGAAATAAAATATATCTAAATCTTACGTGTTCAATGTGACATCACTGTCTTTGTTGCAGAAGCCACAGATTTTTTCGTTTTTTGCAAAAGCCTAAAAAAGCCCGACAGATACAAAAGGAGACTGGTGAAACTGACTGCAGTGTTGGTACCAAAAAGCCTGCAAGTGAATGGAAAGAAGTCAGGATAACAATAGGCCGATATGCAGCACTTCTGCTCTCTCTCAAACACACACACACACACACACACTGAACGAAAACACAAGACACAAAGATGGGGTTGAGTTTGCTATGAAAGTATCACAGAACCTCAGGGAGAACTAGTGAACACGTTACCCCCTGCACCATGTGGATAACACGCTGCTTAAAGGAAGAGCTTCTGCTTTCTCAGGCTCGCATGTGCTGCGATGTTAATAAGCATCCTTCATCATTCCTTCCAGCTGGATCATGTTCACCTCAAGAACACAAACAGTTTCACGGGCACTTACCCTGCAACGCAACTAACCAAAAAAAAAAGAAAACCGGATCAGCAAACCCAGAGTTCCCATCATTGGCCACGGAGGGAGGGTTTTTTCCTTTGAACCGTCCCGATGCGGATGAACACAGGACGGGCTGTGAGCCGGACACCGTTTCATCCATTCAGTGTGTGGAAATGAATCAATCATTGATGGCTAACAGAAACTGACTCATGAATGTGCTGAAATATTAAAGCAAAATTGGTTCTGACGTGCATAAAAAGTATGCAATAAAACATCTGAAAGGTTGTCAACTTCTTTAAAAAAAGGAACACATTTTTTTTCTTTGGAGGGGGTTGCAGATAAGAAATGCAGGCAGAGGAAAAAAAAAAAAAACAAACCCTGACCTAGAGTTTCAATCAGATTTCTAACATGCATAACACATGACAGTTGACTCACTTTTTGGGATGTGCTGAAATGTTCCTGTTATTTTTTCTGAGTGCAAATTTTTAAAATCCATTCTGCCTTCAGTTAAGTGCTACTTAATCAAGTCAGGGTCGTTGGGGCCCAGTGGTCAACCAACAAGATGCAGGAATAAACTCATTCATATCTGGGAGCAATGCGGATTTTGTAATGGAACCAGTATGAGCTTCATTGAGCTGTGGGAGGACAGCAAAGTACCAAGAGAGAAAACCCACACCAGTCATGAGCAGCAGAAATGCAGGCAAACAGCATAAAATCCTTTTAGTGCGAACTTGCTATTCTGTTTTTACCTTTTATCTTAATTAGAAAACCTAATTATTTCCTTTTTAGTCATTCTGTTGCGTAAAATAAACCTCAGCATTCCAACAGTGTGAGAGAACTGGTAAGAGAAGGGGCATTTATCATTGTTGAGAAAAAGAACATAAATTAAGTTACTTTGACCTTTAGAATTTGATTTTATCATTAGACAAAGGTTACCGATTACCTGGGGACAAACAATCAGGGGGCCCAATGAAGACCTAATAAACTGTTTTAGTCTTTGTTTAGCAATTATGTGATTTGTGAGCAATTCAAATGTGCAAGTTTGATTAGAAGTAAAGTTTCACTGGCAGCAGTGAAAAATGAAGCGAGGATAAGAACTTTATTGGATCCAGCAGCAGCTGAGTTTGTGTTAAAACCATTAATGTCATGGGGAGAGCGTCCTGTTGTGTGTGACTCAACAGAATCACGAGGAGACAGAATGTCTTTTAGGTTCTGACCCCAAAGTAAAAAAAAAACAAAACAAAACAAAAAAGTACAGAGAGGAGCAGGGCAGGAAAATGGACAGAATCCCTAGTAATGCAGGGAAATACATGGCAGTGTTGGGAAATGTACAGCGTCAAACTGGGATGTGTGCTTGCATGGTCACTTTAAGTTTTATAATTGGAAATATAGGCCTGAAAAAGCATGTGAGGTCAGTCCTATTTATCATGGACGAGTGCAAGCTGTCCTGGCCTTGGAAAAAAAAAAAAAGTAAATCTGTAATTTATATTACGTAGGACAACCTGATGTTTTTATATTTCCAATGTGGCTCAGGTCATCACACCCACCTCCTTCGAAGATCTGACTGAAAGAAAAGCTCAGACGGAGAAACGGGAGGATTGGTTCCTACTGAATGAACATGCTGAGACACATTCATCAATAAGGCTGCAGCCACGTGAGTGAGCGAGGCTGCAGAGAGTTTAGCTGCTCTGTTCTTGCTAGGGCAGATAGTGATGCCACCCCCCCCTTGTTAAATTTGTCTGTCAATGCAGTTAGGGGAGGGGATAAGGATGGAAACGACCCCCACGCAGCGTAAGTCGAATCTGTATTGATGGCTCTGGCCTCCCTTTCAGCAGGATGGTTAAAAATGATTAGAGTTCCGGAACTGATGTTAATTCTCAGGGATTGGCCGGCTGTAACGAGACTGTGACATAATCAATGTAAATGATCTCACACTCTGGCTTTGTAATCTAGCCCTCTGCAGAGGCACCAGCTTAATCAAGGGTTTTCTGTCATTGTTTAAGATTTACATCATGACTCTCTGTGAGAGAGTGCGTGGTGCTTTTCACTGCTCACCTTTAAGGACACTGACCAGCAATTTTACTGCAGGTTAGAGCTCGTAAACCTCCACTGGTGCAAAACAGTACTGGGAAATGAGACAGTCTGCTGGCTCCTCTGGTTCCTCCCATTGTAAAACAAAGGGGAAATTGACCGTTACAGTGCAGAACAGCCAGGATATTTACATTTTTACATCTGTTTTTTATATACTACAGCACAGCAAGGTCTTTATTTATTAAACTGACAAATCACTCGCCCATTAAAATGTCGTTTTCCCATCAGGCACTCACTGGGAGTCTGCAAGAGCAGCTCGGGACAACGGATGGACTGCTGAGATTTAAGTTGATGGTTGAAAACATGTTGAGATTCTACTGTTTTTACTGTTTTTTTGGGGTTTTTTTCTGATGAAAGCAGTAGCTGAAAAATGGGGGTAAAAAAAAAACACAGGAAAAAGGAAACAAAATGAAGTCCCAGTTTAATTTCACCACATACTGTGAAACAGTCACAATAGCCCATGTTCAAATATGCACTATTGCAGTTCGTCTGGCTGGTTGGTGACGTGATTTTATGAGTCCAATTACTGTATGTAATATTGTGTGAAGTCTGCATTCCATCTGCTTTTGTTATAACACAGAGAAAATGCCAAAGTTTCTGGCAACTCCGTGCTCATGATGGATGGCGTAAATAATGCAGATGGCATTTTCACTTGGTGGCCCCGAGTCCCTGTAAACATGACTTGTCAAAGTCAGACCAAAGGCAGAGCGAGGCCATGTGTCAGTAACAATCACGCGGCACAAAGCAATTTTGGTGTCTTGAGCTGTGCAGATATTGTACTGACGGACGGTGAATGAAAACAAAAACCAGAGCGGCTGCAACACGCTACCGGGTTTCTCTCCTTTACCCGTCTGCAATATGTTACTCTATCATTTGTCCCAAAGGAGGCCGCCACGGCCACAGGTTCCAGACCTGTTGGTGCATATAAAATTGATCAGTTGTGATACCAAAACTGGGGTGCGGGGACCCCCGGGGACGCGCAAATTGAGGTAGGTGGTACGTGGAAAGGAAAAAGAAAAGAAAACAAACTACATCTTGAAAGTGGAATATAAGTAGACAAAGACAGCCTTGGGTGTCTTCTGCCAAAATGTGCACATATATAACAGCTGCCCTCTACAGGAAACTCAACAGTGCTGCCGGAACACGAACACAGGACAGTGGCGGGCTGATCGACACCAGTGGTTGCGTTGCTGATTCCCTCACCCGGCTAACTGGCTAACTGGTTAGAAAAGAGGAGATCCCTCGCCTGGCTTGGGAGCGGCTGGGGGAGGAGGAGCTGATGAAAGTGTCCGGGGAGAGGGCCATCTGGGCATCCCTCCTGAAGCTGCTGCCCCCGCGACCCGGACCCGGATAAGGCGGGAGAAGACGAACGAACGAACGGAGATGCCCCTCTAGTGGGATGTCAACTGCTACCAGCAGCCAGCCAGTTGAAGATGCTCCTGCCACAGGCGACTCTGAAGGTGATTCTTCAACTTCAAGGTCTACTCTGTCGTGGGAGCCAAGCAGTGGTGCACGCGTGGCCGGCATCAACACGGACAGTGATGAAGAGTCGGACACGGGGCCTCCCGATGCTGGAAAGCATGTAGAAGAAGCACAGGGCCGGAGGGTCTTGTAGGCATTGTTTGTTCGTTTTTATTTAGCACACAGGAGTACATCAGGTCAAGGGTCAACTTTAGCCCGTCAGCGGACCCAATTTTCGCAGTACACATACGTTAATGTTCGAGGGGAATGTCGTCGTGCTGCTGCACATCGCGGTTGTTGTCTTTTGCTTTTTGTTAGAGGACCCTCACATTTTTGATTCTTGATAATTATTTTCATGGGCAAAGAAATTAAAAACTTGAGGAGAAACATGGCTAATGTGCGTCTGGTGATATAAACAGCAATATTATATTCGAAGTGTGCAAAGGGACACAACTTGGAAATCAAATTTAGACAGCTTGTGTTGTTTTTGTGCTTTTATCGTTTATAATTGCGCTGGTCCACGAGCTCTGAGCAGCTGAGAGCCCTCTGACTGAGGAGGGATGTTTGGGAGATAATATGCCCGGCCTTAATGACACGCAGCTGAGACTGTGCAGGAACAGCAAGACCAGAGAGTGCGTAGCGCTGACTTATCTCTTAAAGCATCTGTGTGTTTCAAATGTTCCATCCTCCCACAGTCTGCATGTTAAAACACCCTTCACAGCTGGTTGGACGGCACCGGGCCGTTCTGATGGCCTTAGACTGCCGAGCAGCGAGCGAGCAACTGAAAACACACTCACTGTTCCCAAATTATTATGAATTCAGTAAATGGGCCTTTGAAATGACACGGAAACCAAATTTAACATTTTGGAGCTCATAACTTGGATATTACGAGATTTATCACCATCCCCAGCAATATTTTACTGCTTTGCCTGCGCGGCAGCATAAATCCTGTTACGTGCATTTTCATTTTGTTTTGTCTGCAGCACTAATGACAGAGGTTTCTTGTCCCTTGTTTAGGGCCAAATATCTAAAGCATAAACAATTAATTGAGTTAGCCTAAAAACAAAACTACACTCATTAATGCTATGTTTAAACTTATCCTTGCTGGAGTCCGGCTGTGCTGCAGGTCGGCTGGTTCGTTCCGTGGCGGTAGCAGCTGAAGCATCGACGTCAGACGAGCAAATAGCGGAATGAAATTTAGGTTTCTATTTTGTGAGTTCATTATCCTCATCCTAAAGCGGGTGGGGGGGGGGCAGCCATCGCTGCGGACGGACCGACAGCCGCTGCTGCCTCCTGCTGCCACGTAATTGACAGTCCCACCTAATTTCCACTTCCCGCCATTCAAAAGCACACAAGGTGACAGAGGACCTGGATGGCTTGGCGCGAAGCACCGTGGGCAAGATTTCAGTGCAGCAAGGAGGAAGAGCATTTCGTGATGGGTTGATATTCCGAATGACGATGTAAAAGAACCGCTACCCGCTCTTCACTCCACCGGTGCCCCCTCCCCCCCTCCAACCACCCACCCCCCTGGGCTCTTTTCACTCCATCTGACTGCTCTATGGAGGTGTCAGCCAGTGATTGACATTTGTTAATTTCCTCCCTTTTGTGCATGGGAGTTTAAGGACAGTTAAGGGCTTGAGGCTCTGAGTAGGAGGCTGCAGAAGAGACGTTGAATACAACTGGAGCTCTCGATGACGCTCCATTAATCAGCGCTCTCGCTTCGCCTCTCAGCCTTTCCCAGCAGATGAGGGCTACTGTACATAAACACTCGAGCAGAGGAGCCTCGCTGTGCCTGCAGACAGTCGTGTTTTACTGTCAGGAAAGACATCGTTTAAGCAATTAGCTTGAAAAGTTAGCTGTGAACAAAATAAAGTGCTAACTGCAGCTCTAAAGCCACTAGTCCGGGTGGAATTATTTGCTGTAATAGCACAAACCCAGTTTAAACAGTGGTGTGAGGGCAATGTTTTTATATTACAGTCATAAATAAGTTATTTGTTAGCAGGAATTTCACTCTTGCATCCTAAATATTGTAAAACAAAGTTGCAGATACACATGCACAAGAATAAACTCCTGGACTGTAAATGCCTGAGGGTGCATTCATGGGACAGGAGAAAAAAAAAATCAATTTTGTTCCCTGTCAGCCACTGTAGGGAGGGGGTTGAAGACAGGTACTCAATTTTTGTAATCTGTATTCTCCTCGAAAGATGCCACCAAATTACACACTGGACCTTTAAACTGATTTATGGTTGCGAGGAAAAGAAGACAATTGTGCCTCGTTTACAGTGGTCTGCATGATTGATTCAGAAATTACACATTTATCAATTTAATAGAGCCTGGGAATCTTCTTGATGTGTTTATTCCGTGAGTCCAAAACATTTCACTTTTGACTTTTTGTAGTTTTTAATGCTTGCTGCATCACCCGGCTGTTTATTACCGCCATTCTCCATTTCAGTTGCGTGTAATTTATGTCCAACGTGGTCTTGAGCACGGGCCCGACGTTGAAGCCGCTCTTTGCTCCCATGCTGCAGCTAAGTGTGATACAGTACAACCCCGCCTGCAACACATTCACTGGGCTGCCTTTAAGATGCCTTTCTAAAGATGCCCCATGAATATTTTACCAGGCAGTCCCATGGGAGAGCCTTCACAACTGCAAAGCAATCACACAATGGCAACTGGTTTACTCACAGCTGAGGGAGAAGGCAGCCGCTTTGCGCGGGCATCAAAACACATCAGACATAATTGCTGCGGAACCTGAAGCGGGCGCGTTGTCGAGTGACCTGCGAGCGGGGGCTGGGGGCCAACGAATCAATGGCTTTTTATCAATCGCACTTTAATCTGTGCGCGGTACATGAAGGCAGGGATTTGCCGCACCGGTACAATTAAAACCACGTCTGTCAGTCACACAGAAACGCACCAAAACGACTAGTGCACCTGTCATAAAACGCTCGCATTCCACCGGCTCGGTCGTGTAAAAAAAAAAAAAACAAAACAAAAAACAAAACACATGTCCAGTTCGTTTTAGGGTGCCAGGGCGTGAGGACTTCTCAGGTACAATTATTTGGTTTTGTTTGCCTCAGATTGCGCTCGGTCAAGGTGACAAGATCCTGTTGGACTATTCAAGGCGCAGAAGTGGCGTCCAATCTGGAGCTGATGAAACTGTTCCAGGCTCCCGCCGCAGGGTGACACGTCCACTTTAGGACGCGGAGGAGCAGACGGTCACAAAGAGGCCGAAGTCCTGCACATGTTACCAGGAGAGTTTGTTATTGTGCGGACACAACTGAAGCTGTAGCAGTCAGAAAACCCATCAAGCACAACGTTACACTCACTTGATCTTTCTTTCATACCGATGTTACAGGCATATTTCCGTGGTCTACGTTGTTATTTTATGTTTTGCATTCTGTAGAGTTTCATGGTGGAAAAGAGGACCTTTTCATTTGTTTAAACAGTTAAATGTGGAATTTGCAATGTTAAAGGTTTACCATTTTTTAATTGCAGAAAAAAATGTTGACACTTCATTATCAATGGGTGGGTGGACAGATGGGGATGAAGATGAAGATGATGATGATGATGATCCATTAATGGGTAGAAAATCTACAAACTCAAAAACACTGTGGTTACATCATAAAGAGTGCATGGAGAGAAGCGATTTAAACACTGACTCACAGAATTTAATTGAGAAGTCTGTTTTCCTTTTTTTCAGCATGTCAGAAATAAATGCTCCCATAACAGAAAGGCTGTTGTGGATAAACAGCATTTGAGCTTGCTATTTTAATAGTTTCTGACATTTGTTGAAGTTAAGAAATTCCACCCTAACTGAAGCCTTTTCATTTTAAACATAGAAAATGAAAATTGGTGGTAAATTTTACTGGAGCCTTTATTAATATAATACTTGAAGTAGGAGAATAAAAATGGCATTCGCAGTTCTGGTTACTTGAGATTGATTAGATATGATATATTTCATATTATTTTTATAGCTGGGCTTATCGGAATGCAAAGTAACATCGGTATATATAATACATACATCACAGAGGTGTATGGTAATAACAATAGATTGATGAAGGTGTGATAAAGACTGGAAAGTCCTGGTTCTGAAATTACAGGAACACTATTTTTAATTACCTCAGCTCTTGAGTGATCATATGATAAACACTCCCGACAACATATACAGGCCCACAAACAAGCTGCATGTGAATATATATCCTGAAAAATGTATAGATTTGTGTCCCTTTGTGTCCTCCTGAGTGATGTCTCTCAGTAGCACATGTGACGGTCGGGTTATCGCCATGATCGATGGATCCCCAACGGAATCGATGGCGAGCATGAAGGAAAATGCCTACATATTTCATAGCCATTAACTGACCACAGTTACCATACTCGGGGCAATGTTTCTCAATTTGGCCTGCCTCTTCGTATCAGGGGCTGAGGTGGACTTGAAAAATGCGTGCCCGGCGCAGGACGGGAGCGCGCTGTCGGCGTCCTGCTGTCGGCAGCTGCGGCCTCCTGGTCGGGCTGCAACGTTCCGACCAGGCGGGTTTCTGAACAGCGTCTGCCAGCTCAGTGCCCGCCGCCCCTTTAAGTGATAGTGTTTACAGTGGGCCCGGATGATTTATGACCTTGCATCCCGCAATCGCAGATCGTTCAACATTCGCGAGATACGGCGTGTAAAGAAAAGTCAATTAAATGATTGGGTGACATGGTGTTTTATCAGTGTGGGGCGACGACATGAATGGAGGCACTACCACGTTCAGTCGTTTGACCTTTAATTATCTACCCTCAAAACTGGATTAGATAAAGCCTCGCACCCAATAGAACCACCGTGTTATCTCTCCTTTCGATTGCTCTGGACCCCTGATGAAGGGCTGCTGGGATTACATAAGGGGGGGTACAGAATCTGTGATTAAACCAAAAAAGGCTGTTGTCTCACTGCACCGCATAGGTGGCAACACTGCAAAAAGGTTCTGCAATCACCTACTTTCACATCTGACAGCATATGGGAGCCAAAATATGACTCTACAAAACATAACGATTGAGTCCAAACTGTCTAAGTGCCAATCAAAATGAACTGGCCAATCAGGTTGCATGTCATTGACACCAAATCATTGCTGTTACAATTGACACATTTGGAAAAGAACATTTCTTGGCATTGTTTGTCTCCCAGAGGGACCGGAGCTGACGTTCTATTAATTAACTTGGCGCCGGCAGTTTGTGGTTTTGATTCCAAAGTGAGGGCACAGGAGCCGTTCAAGGCTGGTGAATTTGTGCTGGTAAACATGGCTGCAGATTCACGTTCGGATAAATCGGATAAAATTAGGGATGTCCAAACCAAAAGAAAACTTTGGCTAGATGCTCTGCAATTTAAAATATATATATATATATATATATATATCGCTGCCAATCACAGTTTCTAAATGGGCCCCCGAATCCCAGTTCTGCCGCGGATTAAACAACGGCAGGAGGGACGGATGACAGCTCTGTTCCTCGGTAAACACGCGTCACAGCAACCCACGAAAACATGTCTGAAATTCAAACACTGGAAGTGAAAAGGCAAGAGTGGTGGCTAGTCAGCGCCTAGCCAATTACCCAGAATCTTGACACTCTTGATCGGATTTTGACTCTTTTAGAGAAAGGACAATCTGATGGGGACACAGATTTTTTTTTTTTTTTTTTTTTAAATAAACAAATGATTCAAATGATGCATTGATACAAATCCATTTTTGGACAATTCTGCAGCATTTCTTTTAGCTCTTAACCATGTGAACACCTCAGACCAGAGCCACAGTCAGAGAGGGAAACGCTGTGTCTCGCTAACACACACGATTTAAACCCGAAATTTCTGCGAGCGCGAACAAAGGCGGCCAGTTGGGCTCATGTCATTGATTACTCCCATCTTCAGAGAACACATTTGCAGAGCTGCTTCTAATAAACTAAAAGCTGTGGATTCTGACATCTCTAATGACAGAGGGAGATTCACAGTGGACTCTGCACCGGCCAACTCACCTTTGATAAATTAACTGTGGACAACACAGTGCCAAAACCATCACTGCTCAGACAACTTAAGTATAGTGGTAGGTGTAATAAATGATCCGGTAGCCCAGAGAAGTCGGGTCTCAATTTGTAATGTCCTCCAAACGCCCAGCCACGTCTGCCCACAGCAACAGAGATTACGGATTTGTCAGAATCCAGCTGTAAATTTAATTTTAATGGTACAACACCTTTTGCTGAGTTGTGCACTTTCTCCCCCCTCTTTACTTTCCCCCCTTCTGGTCTGCACTTTCCTTCATGCTGTCATGGAGAAGTCTTTCCCCCTGCCTCATATTATCTCTGTCAGCAGAGGGTCCATGTACCAATCAGACCAAGCTGGGAAATACAGATAGTGACAGGGGGAATGTGGACTGGGTCACTTCACAAGCCTAAACTGGGTTCTGTCCTTTTCAACCCGCAAGGTTGGGGGATTTCTTTTTTTTCCTAGCCCAGCTTTGTCTTTCAGTTCCTCTCATCCAGCTAAAAACAAAGAAAATAAAGCACATTTAAAAACACCAAAGTCCAAAAAAAAAAAGACAAGAAAGCTACACGTCCCACCTTCCCGGTCCAAACAAAATCCTGACCTTTGGGTGAATTGTATATCAGAAACGTTGTTTTTTTTTCTTCTGCACTGACCCAGAATGTGCTGGAGACCTGCGCAGAAACGGATCCCATAACCATCATTTCCATCATCACTTTTATTGACATTGAAATGATGTGTTACAAGAAAATGTGGGGACATCTGGGCGAGTGAAAGCGCTGGTGACTGAGCACCTAATGGCATCGAACGGTTTTAATGTCTGGTAATTGAAGCTTGATCATTGGTTTCACAAAAGTGTCAGCAGTCTTTGACGCCAACATGTCCTTACTGCCGGAAGAGTGGTTTGACACGCCGCGAACTACACTTTGATGTCACGGGATATTATAGATCCCCGCTTGTAAAACAGGCCGGTGTCCACTCTGTCTGCCGTCCAGAAATGCTGTTTACAGCATTATTTAAAATGTCTTCTCAGTCACGGGGCTAAAAGCATCTGCTGGCTGGACAAGACTCCCAAACGCGGTCCGAAATGCACAAAACATTACATTAAATCTCGCAATTTGCTGAACGAGAGGGAACCTGCGGTGTATAAATTAACTTTTTAAATATGACATTTTAAGATTCTGAGCAGATTTTAAAAAAAAAAGCAAATCCTTAAATCAAAGAGCAGAGCTGGAGGCTACATTTTTTAAAGACTATTATTGCTGGGATATTATTATGCAAATATACTTCTGTGGGACTTTGTGCCATTTGATGAGTCATTTCTCGGCTAACCAGAGTTTATAGACTGATTTTCGTGATGAAAAATGGCAGTTTTCTGACAAGGATGATTCACGAGCGCATAAACCTTTCTCCTATGGATCCTTGGATCCACGAAAGTGAGGAAAAAAAAAAAGAAAAAGGAGCAATGAAGGGGACTGATTGTCTTATGGCAGCTGCTGTCATCAAAACATTCCAGGGAAGGCTGATCTGGGGTCTGCCGGAATTACATGGCGTGGGTGCTGTTTGGACAGGCAGGTAAACACACACACATCAGCTGGCCAGTCTGAGAGCACCCCACTGACCCCCCCCCCAGCTCTGATGTCAGGCAGAGGCGGATGTCTCCCCTGTATATTAGTGGACCCCATGCATGCACACACACCTGCCCACAGAAATCACACTGTTGATCCGAGCCCCCGTGCGCAGAGAGAGAAAGAGAGAGAGAGAGAGATTTTGAGAGATTTTAAAAAATACTTTATTTACATTATTTCACAGGGGTTAAACCCTGTACAGAAACATGCAAAACCCAATAAGAAATAAAAAAGGATAAAACCTATACAATTTAACCCATAAAAGGTTGCGCAAACTGCAATGTCCTCTCTGTGCAGAGCACACCATTGTGGCACCATATCTCCTTAAAACAGTCGAGGTCTTTCATCATTCCGTAGTACGCATACTCCAGCCTTATCCTGCCCGAATGTTGCTCCTCCACACTGAGGTGGCCTCGCAATCTCCGTTTCTTTCAATTTTGTTTTTCTTGTGATGTATATTGCCATCTTGGCCTCTCCACAAATAAAATTAATCAACTGCCACTTGTGTTGGCCAGCCTTTGAGTATCCTGCCCCATAAATAAAAGCTCTGGTGGAGAATGTTTCACTAAAACCATTAAAAACCCCTTTAAAACATTAAAAAGCACAGTGAGTCGACCACACTCACTGTACGCGTGGAAGACCGTCTCGGCCGACAGAACGGGCACTGATCCGCCACAGCGGGGTCCAGTCTGGAGAGGAGGCATTCAGGGCAACAGCTCCATGTAGGATCCTCCACTGGAGGTCCCCTGCCCTCTTCCTGATGGGGGTTGTACAGGACCCTCCAGTGGGGACTTTGTTGCCCCAGCCTGTCCGCCCACACTGTAGCTGCCCTATTTTGTAGTTTCTGCCCATTCATTGTCCTCACGACGACTGGGTAGAGCGCCTTGTTGTCCATCCCATGGAGGCCCAGTTTGTTCTTGTGGGTGGTGTTCAGGAGGGGCCCGCTGAACTCCTCGCGTCCAGGGGTCAGCTGGAATTCGGGGAAGGAGTCCGTGGGGTCCGGCTCAGCTCTCCGTCCACCATACCGCAGGAGTAGGCTTCTCTCTCTCACAGAGAGCCTCCTCCTCCACAGCTCCAGGGCCCTCTCCACCACCCGTAGCGAACGTAGTCCCAGTACAGTGCTTAGGGTCCGGGCGTCAGTCAGTGTCGGACCGGCCGCCTCCACCAGCTGCTTCAGAGTGACAGTCCTGGAGCTGCACAACGCCACCCTCAGACCGGGCATGGCGCTGCTGCAGACATCCAGTCTGCCACCGTGAACCAGGGGCTCCTTCAACAGCCAGTGCAGAGAGCTGGGCTCCTGTACCCTCTTCCAATTAAAAGAGAACAAGATTTAAAAACACTCTGAAAAAACCGGCAAACCCCTTAAGTTTAAACTTTGAAATCAATTAAAAACAGAGCAGCATCCAGTCCCAAGTTGCCTACACGTCTGAGCAGGCAGCTGGCCACATCCCTCCACACAAGGTCAGGAGGTCCTGTCAGGAACCTCTGGACAAGCGTAGCCTGAAGGTGGCTTTCTGCTGGCCAGGTGGATGAGGCCCTGGCCCCCTGGTCTCTGGATAAAAACAGTACTGACTGTGGCACCCAGTGGTAGCCGCCCCAGAAGAAATCGACCAGTTTAGCCTGGATCTGGGGCAGCAGGCCTGGCGGTGGCTCTGCACAGGCCAAGCGGTGCCACAGCAGTGAGGCTACGAGATTGTTTATTACTAAAACCCTTCCTCTAAAAGACATCTCGGGTGCACCCAGCTCCATTTCCTTAGTCTCTCTTCTACTTTGTCAAGCACATTCTCCCAGTTCTTCGCTTGTGTGCGTTCATTACCTAGGTGCACTCCGAGATATTTAAGGCCATCCCTCCTCCAGGTCAGGCCATGCGGGAGAGTGGGGAGGCCCTGACGCCCTTCACTGATGACCAGGGCCCCGCTTTTTCCCCAATTCACCCTTGCAGAGGACATCTTACAGAAACCATCGGTGGTGTTTAAAACAGCGTAACGTCTGCCTGATCTTTAATAAAAATGGCCACATCGTCGGCGTAGGCAGATAAAACCACACTGTTGTAAAACCTGAAAAACAGACCTTAACATTTGAACCAGTCTGTGGAGGAGGGGTTCCAGGGGTGCGTAGAGCATCCCCGACATAGCACAGCCCTGTCGGACACCTCACGCACCCTAAAAGGGCACACAAGCTGCCATGACCTTCAGCACACTTTCAATGTTACTGTACATCACCTGATCTTGGCTATCAGACCAGCGCTGAACCCAAACTCCTCCATGGTCCTCCACAGGAGTTGTGTCAACGCGGTCAAAAGCCTTTCTTGGTCTAACGAAAGTAGCCCGGCACTCACCCCTGATGAACTGGAGACCTCCAAAACATCCCTAATAGCAACATTGTCCACCATGACCTGCCAGGTACACAGTAGGTCTGGTCCTGATGGATGACCTGCTCCATTGCCTCCCTCAGCCGGATGGCCAAGGCCTTCGAGAGGATTTTGTAGTCCGTGCAGAGGAGGGACACGGGGCGCCAGTTCCTGATGTCCGTCAGGTTCCCGCTCTCGGAAGGAGGGTATGACTGCCCTCCTGCAGGACAGTGGCAGGGAACCGGTGGCGAGACTTCATTAAAAACCTCCAGGATGTCATGGGCGAGATGTCCCAAAAGGCCTTATAAAATTCCACGGGAGTCCGCAATGCCCGGGCCTTCGGCCCTGCATTGACTGCAGGGCCACGTGCAGTTCCTGCTCCGTCAACGGGCGCTCCATCCGCGATTTGTCTCTTCGGAGACCCTGGGCAGTCCGTGGCTAAAAGCACTAAAACCATTAAAACAGTCTTTCCATCATTAAAATCAGTCCCGAAAAGAGACTCCCAGGGTCGGTCAGCTCCCTGCCCCGTGTCCGACAGCAAAGCGTGGACCAGCTTCCTCTGCCCAGACTTCCTCTCAAGGCCGAAGAAGAAGCCGGAGGGTGCATCCATCTCTGCAAGGCCTTGGACTCGACCGACCAGGGCACCCTGTGCTCTGGTACCTAGCAGTTCCAAGATTTTTTTTTACATTGAAAGTGTCTGCTGGCACAACATTCTGATTTGTGTCTTCCCGTGGTCCCACCACTGCTTTAGGCAGCTAAAATCCCCCTTCTTCTGCCTAAAACCAGTCCAAAAGTAGCTAAACATCCTTAAAACTCCTATCTGATCCAAAACAGAATTAAAATGCCAGTAGGCGCTCCTTGGTAAAATGTTGTTAATAAAAACAGAACATAAAACCAAAGCATTAATAAAAACACCACAAAAAAAATTTTTTATTAATTAAAAAATAAAATAAAATTTAAAAAAAAAAAAAAATAATTTAAACGAAAAAAAAACCCTTTTCCCCCTAATGTGGGACCACGTGAACTGTCTGCAGCTCGGACTCTCCAATTCCCACCCCCGAGTTTGCCGCCAGTGTTTCTAAAAGTCTTCCTCTCTGGCCATGGGGGAGCTTTAACCTTTCTTTGCCATTATTAACCCCAATCTTAAATATCATTAAACGGAATAAAACCAGCAATAAACCATTTTTAATTAACTGCCTTCACCCTTCATCAATGAGGTCAGCCTCTCAGCAAGAGCTTGTTGCTGCCCCCCCCCCCCCCCCCCCCCCCCCCCCCCCCCCCCCCCCCCCCCCCCCCCCCCTGGCTCCCACCTCCACACACCCCCTGTGCTTCCCTCCCTGCACCCACCCCCCCTCCCTCCCCCCCTCCCCCCCCCCCCCCCCCCCTCCTCACCTTTCCCCCCTTCCCCCCCCCCCCCCTCCCCTCCTCCCCCTTCCCCTTCCCCCTTCCCCGCCCCCCCCCCCCCCCCCCCGGGCCCCCCCCGCTCCCCCCCCCCCGCCCCCCGCCGGGCCGCCCCCCCCCCCCGCGCCCCGCTTTTGCGGGCTTGGCCCCCTTTTGCGGGGGCGCCCCGCCCTCCCCCCCCCCAAACCCCGCCTTTTTTTTGGGGTGGCGAGGCGGGGTGAAAGGTCAAATCCCTCATTTTTGTTTCCAAACCCCAGGTCCCGTTCTCAATGGTTTTTATTAGTTATTTCAAAACCCCTTTAGGGGGAGTTTCAAGGCGGTTTTGGGGGTTGGATCCATTTCTTTATTTTTTTTCCTTTTTTGTGAAGAGGGGTGTTCGTTCAGTTCATAAGTTTGGGGAGGGCTTCCTGAGAGGGGTTCCTTTTTGGGGGGTCGACTCTTTTTTTTTGTGGGCGGGCGGGGCGGCCCCCACCCCCGCCTCCCCCCGGGGGGGGGGCACCCCCGCCGCCACCGGCTTGTTGGCCTCCCCCCCCCCCCCCCTCCCCCCCCCCCCCCCCCCTTCCCCCCGGCGGCTTCCCCTCCGGTCTTTCCTCCGCCCCCCCCCCCCGCGCCCGGCCCCCCCCCCCCCCCGGGGCAGACACCCCCCCCCCCTCTGGCCCTCCCCCCCCCCCGGGCCAAGGGGGGGGCCCCCCCCCCCCCCCACAACCCCCGCGGCGCCGCCCCCCCCCCCCCCCCCCACCCCCGGGCGCGGGCCGCGCCCACGCCCACAAAAACAACAAACAAAGGGGCAACCAACCCCCCCAAACCAAACCAACCCCTACAAAAAACCAAACAAAAACACAGGGTAGGTAAAAAAAAACCACCAAAGAAGTTAAATACACAAAAACGAAAACTAAAAAAACACACCCAGGGTTACAAAAGAGAAGAAGAAAAGGGGAAAAAGGGGGGAAGGGGGGGGGGGGGAGGGGAGAGGAGGGGGGAGGGAGAGAGAGAGAGAGAGAGAGAGAGAGAGAGAGAGAAAAAAAAAAAATGGTTGTTTTTTTGGGGGGAAGGGGGTTGGGTGCGCGGTGGGGGGGCCGGGGGGGACTTTTTCGCTTTCATCAATGAGGTCAGCCTCTCAGCAAGAGCTTGTTGCTGCCTGGTAGCTTATCTGCAATACATCATGTGTGATAGATGGGTAATGGAGAAGCCTTCACCCCTCCTCATTCACTGCACTATATCATTTCTGATAAATCTCCGAGCCATGTGCTCATTGGCTTTCAGTGATAGGCTCCGTCCGTGGCTCTATATGTGAAGCGGGGAAGCACGTTGCTGTATCCATATCTGGCCACTTAGGTCTTTGATTTTTTTTTCTTCCTGTCTGGCAGAGAGCAGCAATGCAGCTGGAATACATGATTGAGATTGTTTAAATGTTTCCTAGCGTTTTCCTTTAAAGCCGCCGTGCGTGTGTAACAGCAACAGGAAATATTTTTGTCTGTGTTTTTGCCTCAACTCGGAATAACTCTGAGTAATTAACCAAGATAACAGAGGTCAGGCCCAAGTTCAGGAGCTAACCAAAGGCCTCTCTGGCCATAATTGATCCTTGTTCCTTTTTTGAGCCTCTCTGCTGATAAGTGCAAATGACATTGTTGCTATTATGGGATCAGTTTTCTGACAGCATAGATCTAAATTACACCTCCGGTTTTAGCATTAACCTTTGCCAAAATGCCCCGAGCGTCAGTCCTGAGACGGAAGGCTGGAAGTTTGTGCTCAGCTCACACTTGCCCTATCCAACTCAGAAATCCAAGTGAATTACCAGAAACAGACGCTCAAGCAGGATGACTATCTTAATGAAATAATGATCGCTATCACAACATTACTGCTGCTTCTTCCGGCTGAAATACAAGGTTACATCGCCGATTTAACTCCGCTACTAATATCATCTCAACTCCCAGCTCATCAGGGTCACCATTAAACCTTGTATGGACTATTACCCAAAGCGTTGTTTACGGTATAATAAGTGCAACGCTATGATGCATTTGGGAACAGGCTGTGATAATGCACATTCCCGGCAAATTAAAACAATAACCTCCCTGCAATGAACCTTTTTATCCCAAGATATGAGGCGATGAGCACGTGCCATAATGAACTGGCATGGCAAAGCCCTGCACAGACGTGCGTTCCAGTACTGAACCTGTAGTGCAGCATTATATAAAATGTAGCATGAGATTGCTCGGGGTAATCTGAATAACGTACGAGGCGCATTCATCCCAAATGCCAAACAATCCTGGAGCTTTTTAAATATAGAATAGATAACTGCTGGTCTAATGGCATTCTGAGGAAATTACATACAGTGAAATGGAACCCAAATGGATTGGGTACTGGTTGAACAGCCTTAAATTCATTTCACAGGCTTGGTCGTAGAGAGTTCTCTGACAATCACCTGGCTGCCGGAGGGGATATTGGAGATAGCGAAGGTCACATTATAATGGGGTTCAGCTCATGTGTTAGTGTAGATGAGTTTACAGGGGTCTGACATTCACTACAGTGAGACCGCATCCCATCCTGCATATCTAAACTCGCTGCTGTCTACAAAATCAAACAAGCGACCAAGTGAGACCCAACAGTCCTGTAAAAAAGGTTATCGCTCTAATTCAGGGATGACTCATTGGCTGACACTGGTTCCTTTCTGAATAGAAAGCTGGTGACATTAGGACATGAAGAGTGACGGGGGGAAAAAAATAAATAAATAAATAAAAGAAAAGCCACATCGCACGTGACATTCACATCTCGCTGATGCGAGCGCTCTGCTGCCATCCGGACTGTCACTGAAGCTAAAATGAATGTGAGGCTCTCTAAACGCTCAAAGGTCCTGTAATGAGAATGTGCTTAAAGTGTAAATTAGCTACACAGCTTTGCTCATCGCTGACACGGGGACAGAAAATCCACTGGGTTGTTCCGATTCCAGCAGACATGATGGAGAGCGTTTTCATGAACATTACTCATTAATATGGTAATGGAGGTGTCTAATGGTTGATAGAGAAATTAATAGAATTACAGTACTTAGGAGAGCTGTGGCCAAGACAAAAGGGCCGGTTTAGTTTTTTTTTTTTTTTTTTTTTTGATGGTACAGCTACTTTTGCCAGAATCTAATCAGATGATCCTGGTGGTACTGAAGGAGGAGAACATGCCGAAGGTGCGTGATGAACACAGAACCGTTTGCTCATTAAAGCATCAAAAAAAAAGGTTGCAGGGAGTCTCCGAAGTCCTGCACTTCAGGCAGCATGAGGGCTCTCTGAACATGGTGCTAACTCACGAACTGCAAACACAGGATTCCACAAATTTTCAGGTCTCTTTGCCTCCAATTAATGAATATGAGATTGGGATTTTAAGAAAAGAAGCGACCTTGGCTGTAGATCTGCTGTATCTCCTGCGATCAGGTGGCTTCTACTGTATGGAGATTTAAAACTCATCCATAATGTTACCAATAACAGTGCTGAATGGCTTTTAAATTCACGATGATTGATCGAGATGAGAAGGCCATCACCCCCCCGCCCCCCCCCCCAATGTAAAACACAGATGGATGGAGACACTTGAGGAAATGGTCAAATTAATGAGGTTTTTATAACAAGTCGTCACCCTTTTGTGGCAACATCCTGACAAGAATTGACAGATAGGAATATGAAATCTGTGTCACGCTGAATCTGGACATAAATCAACCTCAGCGCCATGGTTACGGCTACAGAGCCGCATACTAAATGGACAATGAAGCACAAGGGGAACTGGGTTAATTAGCACCAGTGTGCATTCGGAATTCCAAAAGCTGATTGCTGCCACAGATTATTTTCTGTCGGATGTGGCTAGATTTCCTTTTTTTTTTTTTTTTTTTTTTTTGCTTGTTTGTTTGTTTGTGCCTCAAAAACCCAGCAGACAGTGTCATCATCAAAAGTCTGTTAAGTTTATTCAAGCAATGCTCAAAACAGAAGTCATCTCGGAACATGAGGAGCACGCCTAGAACATACAGTCATGAAATAATCGGCAAACCCCTGACATCAAATTCATGAAATGTTTATTTCAGAGTGGAAAACAGTGTGTTTTTTTCCTCCTTTTGAAAAAGAGGATAAGACATCCTATCAGTTCAGCTCAGTGCCAGTGTTGCCTCTGTGGAGGAGCTTTGTGATTCTCAGACTATTAGTCTGTGTCTTCATAACTAACTCAGACATGAAAGAACTATAAGGGTTACGAGGTAGGCCTATACATCTACTGGCCAGGGTGCCATTATAGCCCAGCGAACACAGCGGCTCTACATTTTAAGTGGGACTGAAAAAAGGAAGCTGTTTCTAAAACGCTCATCATTCTCCCCACGTCCACGACCACCTTATTCTGCCCGCCTTAGGCATCTCATACAGAGGGCTGCTTGTGTCTTAAACATGTGACTGAGTGAGAGAGGGCTTCAGGGGCGAGCGGAGGCGCCGGTACCCGCTGTCTGCTGCTCGGGCTCCTGCGCCGACTCTCTCCACAGCACCGGGCGCACGCTCCTGCGCTCCCGCACGCAGCGACGCGGAGTAGGCGGGTCAAGTAGAGGGGAAAACGGCGCAGGGCTAAGATTCACAGAGGAATATTCAAACCACTTTTTTTTTTTCTCCTTTTTTTTTTTTCCAGGAGGACTGTTGCAGTGTCGGTGGATGCATTCCGTCGCATCCGCGCGTCGCCGGATTCGGGTGGAAAGAAATGCGCAAAGGCGTCCGGTGTGTTTTTTAATGGTGTAATCTCCAGCCCCTCAGCGCTCCCTCAGCCTCCCTCCTTTCCTCCATCGCTCCGCCGGTCTCTCCTTTCCTCTTGGATGATTTCGTGTTGTAAAGTCATTATCCCCACAAAGGTCACGGCTCCTGCTTCGAGGAACGACGCGGAGAAGCGGGACAAGCGGACTTTTGTAATCCCCCAGCAAAGTTTTTGATTCGGGGGGCTGCAGAAGCTCACGGCGGCCAGATCCGGAGCAGCCTTTCTGCCACATCACTTAACTTATTTTCAGGTCCTTGAGTGGGTCCCCTTATCGGGGACAGCTGCTGCCCCCCCCCTTGCACGGAGTAGCTGAAATACCTGAGATGAGTTTCTCTCCGATGGCTACAGCTGAGCATCCCCGAGATTCACGGAGGGATAATGGGACGCGCTGAGTCAAAGTTCACCTGCCGTTTCACACCGCGGTGAGTACTCGGACCTTCTTTCTGTTTCTGTTTTGTAATCATCCTTTTCATTAACATCACACAGTCGCATCACGGGGAATGTTCGCGGGGGTGGTGGTGGTGGTGGTGGTGGTGGGGGGGGTGCCGAGGCGACAGTGAGCGGGAGCGGTTGGCATCGCAATCACCATTAAATGTGCTGTGATCTCCGCAAAACGCTTGACCACCGCAGGCAGTGCCCCCTGCCCGCCCCCCCACCACCAGTGCCACTGCTCGCACATATACACACAATAACACACGGTTAAAAAACAAAAAAAAAGGTGGCCAAACCTCTGTATTGTTCAGGATTAAATAGGTTATGATAAACTTCTCTCCTCTCCCCCCCCTGTCTTTTCCCAACCAGCATCTCAGAAATTCTTTGGAGCGTTTTTGGCTTTGGACATCCGATTCACCGGTGTGCATAGGGCACAGTGTGCCGAGCACCGGTGAGCTAGAAAACTCAGTTTGCCCCATCCACATTGAAAATAAAGAAATAAAGGGTTGCGCTGTGTTCTATAATCAATAGTGTAATGATATTTCCCTCCAACATCACACATCATCAAAGCCACATGGCCCTAAAGACACATAACCATAAACGTAACCCTGCTGGCACTAGAGGCAGGTGGGACAAGAAGCCATTTGTTTGAAATCCCATTTCATATCTGGAGAGCATTTGTGAATAAATGGAGGGATGAAGTATTGCAGCTTCATGGTCACTCACTGCTGTAATCCTGAACTTGCTGCGTGAGATGACAACGTGCATGGGCCTGGGCTGGGTGGAAGGTGGTGTTTTTTTTTTTTTTTTTTTTTTCTTCTTTTGCAGGGGATTCATTCTGAGATAAAGGCGATAAGAAAAAAACAAAACAAAAAAAAAACCAAGAAATAAAATGGAAACACTGCAGGTTTCGCTGGTATTTCAGGTCAGCGTTTTCCAATAAGCCTCCCCTCAATATCCACAGCCCCTTATTTTATGATAATGAGCAAACTGTAGAGTTTGACTTGCGTTGAAAATAAGTGCTATCGGTAGGGATGGGAAAAGGAAGATGAGAAGAGGGGAACAGAGCGGAGGAGAAGAAAATCTTAAAAGGGGAAAATGCCTCATTGAGGGATTTGAGAGCACGTTAAAACAGAATCTCTAGATTAAGCGTGGCTGGGCTGTTAAACTCAAATCTCTGAGGCGAGTGCTAACTGAATGTTGAGTTTGACATATTAAATATGAGCAGCCACGCAGATGGACAGCCCGCTCTGGTAGATGCAGAAGACGCTTTCCGGCCGCGCAGCCGACGTCTAAATCGGTCACATGAGGCTGACAGCACCGCTGGTTCGAGTTCAAACCGGGACTGTGTGTGTGAAAACGCCGGAGCTCAGTCGGTGCCGCAGTCCCACTTCTCGAACTTTGACCCCCTCCACCTGGCCGGTTCTTGCGGAGCGTGCCTGTTTTACTCTTCGGGGAATCTGAATTTTACAGCATCGTCTCTGCACTCGTTTATGCTCTGCAGACTTTTCGCAGCCCACTGAGATCTCCACTGAACCTGACCCCCAGGACGGCCCATTTTCAGGAATCGTCAAGAACAACAGGCCAAACCAGTGTTTTACAGCCCAACTCTCTCCTACAGGGTTGATTTGAACTCTAATTTCCCTTTTTTATTTTTGAGCGAACGAAAGGCAAAACACATTTCTTGGTTCTGGTGGTTTCAGTTGAGGGGTTCTCCTGAAGTATGCCCAAAATAAACAGCAAATGAAGTACAAATTGAGGGAAACAATCCATTTAATTTAGCATCCACCTTTGTGCTTTTGTTCTCATAAAGCCACTGTCAGTGGAGGCCTGTTTGTGTTTCACTGTGATTTATACAAGTTCAGCTCTCTGTATGCAGCCATCTAAGAACAGAGTTTACGCTCTGCGTAGCTCTCATTAAGGAGATTTTCCCTGGTTTCCTCTCAGCATAAGTACTTTATGTGCTTTGACTACGTAATGATTCGCCCCAGCGTCGCTGCCCATTAAAATAGGTGTCGTTTTGACGGCACGTGAGCACGCATCGACCAGATCGCGTGCACACGTATGCGCATTGACAAGATGCTGCAGCTGATTGATTAAATACGTCCAAATAATTAAAACCCAATGGCAGCCATCAGAGAGACAGTAAACAGCATGCCTTTACAACACACACACACACCTGTATTATATTGATTACCGTTTTAAAATAAAGGTTTGTTTAAATAGTTTGTTTGATTTGGGTTAGCCTCAGTGTTTGAGTTTTTTTTAACCTACCTTTGCATAAATTGGATACGAGCAGACTCAAGCTTTTTTGTTTAATTATTTACTGCAATAAAGGTAGTTTAAAGCTTCCCACCACAGTACTGACGTGTCAGGTTTTCTAGGTCTGCTGCTGCCTGCTACAAACCACTGTCTTGTAAACACCGCTCAGCGGATTATGCAGGAGTTTGTTTAAAAAGGCAGTTTTATTGTATGATGTGCACTCCTTAAATGGAACCAGACGCTGAAGCAAATTGCGCGTCTGTACCATGAACAGTGCATTTGTTGTGGTGTGGTAGACGGTTTGTTTTGTTGCAATCAATGTTTCTGTCACTCATCTACTTTTATTTCATAGGCAGAAAAAAAAACAAAACAAAAAAACAACAGAATCTTTTTCTGTTTATAGTCATTTCACAAAAATGTCCAAACACATGCTATCTCCACACCGGTCTTTGCACAAGTAGCAGCATATGTAAATATTAAATGCAAATGTGACTTAACAGGAAATCATTTGCATACAAAAAGGATTATGAGAAAAATGAATCCTGCTGCCAGATTTTTTAATAACATTCTCTTTAGGGCACTTTTCAAAAACAGCCTCGCAAAATGCTTCTTGTCGCTGCCCCCCCGATTATCATTCAGACACACACGGAGTGTTTGTGGAGGAGAAACAGGTTTACTGGAGCATCTGCGGTCAGTGAATCTGGACACCCTCCCACGCTAAACCTAACTCTGCAAAACACGATGCTTGGAACTAATCCAAGGTTAGTTCCAAGCATCGTTAAGTCAGTAAGGTTTACTTATTAGTTAAGACTTACAGGGGTTCCACGACCAACACAGTTATTGACTGTCATTATTGCCACAAAGGCCATACACGACTAAAATAACAGAACTTACTGAAGTCACCTGGCTGGACGATGAAGTCATAAAGGTGGCTGACACAAATGTTACGACTCCCTGCATCCTCCTAAAATGCTTAAAGTGCTCAGAGGTCCTGTTTCACTGAGTCAGCTATGTTGCTCAGCTTGTGAAGCTCTTCTCTAACAACCTGCCTGAGGAGCTGATGGTCTCCAGTCAGACACATCTGACAGGGCAAATCGGATTTTATTTTGGGGTCAAGTGACCAGGTCAGACTTTTTTGTAGTAGTGTGAATGCTGCTGTATGAACGCTGGTACTGAATCACGTACAGGTCCGACTTTTCAAAATACGACTGCAGTGTGAACCACCAAGATGGATTTGATGGATTTAGTGGACTATGACACCACTTTAGAGCAACATTTGGCATGATTACATGTCGCCGGGAGAGATCCTTTATTCCAAATGGAGGACAGCTACGATGAGGGTTACTCAGTGCAGGGATGATGACGTTTTGGTGTTGTGTTTGTAACAACTTTAAAATAAATAGGAGACAGAGAACTGTACGTCTGTTGCCATGGGAGCCCCTGTTCAAACATGCACATATCAATATGCCCATGTAACCGGTACTACATTCTATATTGTGTAGGAGAGAGGCAGATTACGCAACATTAATTAGTCTATTAGTCCACACACTACAGTTAGACCTAACAAGTCAGTAGTAAATATATTCAAGCCAAGTTTGAAGGTTCATAATGTATGACAGAATATTTATTTGGTCAACATTGAAAAAAAAAAAAAAATCTTAAATTTCAAGGAAAGAAAGTCATAGATTTACGAGAATAAAGTCGTAAATGTAAGTACTTCCAACCTCTGCTTAAATTTACGACTTTATTCTCGTACATTTACAACTTCATTCTCGAAATTTAAGATTTTTTTTTACCCAATGTGGTCTTAATATTCTTCTGCACATGCAGGTCGGTTCGGAGTGGGGATGGGAATTTAGAGATGCAGATTCCATTATCGATACAGCTTAGCAATCGATGGTCTTTTTGACTGTCATTGAGTGAGGGAATGACTTAATACAAAGGGTTTGTATTGGGTTTGTTTGCATTAACTTTTTAATATCTCCAACTTTGGACGGAAGATATAGCATATCACCATCGTCATCTAAAGTGGAATTCAAGGAGATGGAGAGTACTCATGTGATGAAAGGAGGTTACCATGGCGCTAATCTAAACACAACAGAGAGGAGCTTGTGGAGGAGCTTGTGTTTACCTTGAAGATGTAAAGCATCTGACACGAGACATGATCTCCACTCCTGCTTCTACCTGGATGAGGCTTCCTTCGCTAATACAAACTGAGCATTCAGACATTCAGCCTGAATGTAGCATTTCTGTAGCCACTCCAACACAGTCAGTTTCTGTTTTTCCCTTTGTCCTTCACTACAACACCGTCACAGTGTTCACCCTGGACTCATGGACCGGTTAATCTGCACATGCATTTGTGAATGTCGTGATATTCTTTGAAGTAATATTCCCAGAACACAGTAGGAGCCCAGCCTTTGTATTCTTTTGTATGACAGCCGGGTAAGTGCAACCAGCAGTCGTGTTATAATTGCACAAAGGCTGCATTATACCCTTGGCACTGCTATGAGAAGTATTGTTGACAGTTGTAGGAGGAAAGATAACTGGGTTAATTAGGGCCAAAAAAAAAAAGCTAATTAGTCAGCACAGAGGGAGACATGTAAAGTCTATCAGTTCCTCTTTCTCTACTTTGAGGAAGGTTTTGGGGTTGGCTCGGAGACAAGTTACAAAGTGGATCCTGTTGAAGAAACTAATGAAATGTTTTAATCAATTGCCTCCCGCGAAGCCTCATCTGTAACTCTCTTCCCATCCTTCTTTTCTTTAAACGTGTTCATAGTAGAGTAAACACAAAAGAGTCTCATTTCAATCTGTGCCAGTGATGAGGGTCTGCTGTGGCACACACACACACACACACACACACACACACACACACACACACACACACACACACACACACACACACACACACACACACAGGTAGGTGACCGTCACAGCTCTGGCATCCTACAATAAATGAGCAGATGTTTGGGGCCGAATGCTCCGTTTAGTCCTGGTCTCCAATGAAAACGGCTGCTGAAATTCTCCGGAAAAATGAGCCGTGGGAGTCCCCACGTGTCATAAAGAATATATATATAAATAAGTAAAAGCGGGGGTTAGAACCCGTCAGTCAGTTGCCAGACTCAAATCTCTGGAGTAAAGGCATTTTTATGGCCGCCGCAAAAATCCCGAAGCCAAACCTTCCAGTGGATAGATCCGGTAAATAATTTGATTTGATTTGGAAGCGTAACACAAGGTGACATTGATGGCGGGCTCCGTTGATTAGCTCGGCATTTTTGGAGAGCCGAGCAGAAATCCGGTCCAATCGTCGATCGCAAATACAACGTTCCGGGGAGGTTGTTGGTCTTGTTTACGGGCTTTTAAAGAATTAGAAATGGACCCCTCGTGCGCTGAACACGTTGACCGTGGGAGCGCGGACGTGGATATTTGGCCCTCCCTCCGCTGACCCTCGGGGGCCTTTGGGTCAAATAATGACGAGACCTTCCACGTCCCATATGACAGTGCCGGTTGCTGACGAGCTCTTAAGTATTTTAACTGTGGCTGAGGTCTTTGATAATCAGCCGTGTTCTCTCGGCCATTACGGTGGCCAGTGGGCACAAGAGTGTTGTACAGTTTGATCCACTGTTGGCCGCGGCTCGCTCCGATGGCCATTTGTTTCTCTGTGGAAAGGGGGCAGAGCAGGAAAGACTCAAGGTGGCCATTTATCCACCGCAGGGATAAAGATGGCTTCCTGTAGCCGTCAGTTCAAAGACAAATTCTGCATTTTGATTCGTATTCAGATGAAAATATGGACATTAAAGTGGGTGAGCTGATGCTTCAACGATGTCTTGTGGCCTTGCAGCATTTCCTGAATGGAAACAAACCAAAAAGAAAAAAAAAAAAAAACCTTTTTCCCTGTATCTGAATGTTAAATTCCTCGGATCGCCCCCTCCATGTCCATGGATATCTTTGACATTTGCAGATTCAGGCAAAACTAGTCCTGTTCCATTCGTGTGTGGGAACAATCCCCCGCCAAGTCACTTGAACTCTCCTCGCTGTTTCCACTGAGGGGGCAGCACAGCAACAAACAGCTTTCTTTCCTTCTTTTTCAAACAGAGGTTTAGAACCGCCTCAGGTTACTGCTGGCCCACGTTGCGCAAAATTATAATTGAGTTGCTCTGCCGGGGCCTCGTTGCCTGTTTACGGCTAGAAATTTCCTTCCTGTTGAGCGACACATTTGTGTTGTCTTTTCATCATGTGGGGGCATCAGTAAACCAGTATTTTGGAATCATTTTTTTTTATATCAAAAAATAAAGGGGAGAATTCTCTGAGGTGATGGGAATGCTCTCAGGAAATGAAAACTGCATCTCAAAGAGACAAATGTAAACAAAGATCGAAACGAAAGAGTTATAAATACATGTTTCCAAACAGCAGTGTAATAAATAGAGGATATGATCATGTGTACAACAGCAGGAGATAGATGGAGACAAAAGAAACGCACCAACTGCGTGAAACGGAGTGCCCGGCGTGTTGCCATGAATCAGCACCCTGGACAGCTGCCTGTTGAACGATGGGATTAAAAAGGCTTTAAGTAATGACCCTTGTGCTGGGTTTCTGATATTAACACCTCCACACGTTCACCCTGACCCTGGGGCACATTCACGTCCAGCAAAACTTCTCAGCAACAACTTTGGTTTGACACTTTGCAAGTTATCTTAATGTCAGCAGCACATAATAACCATGTGAACTCCTACACCGATGCTACACTTTGACATTTCTCTTTTGCACCGTAGTGCTAAGATATAAAATGAAGAAGCATCTTCACGGCAAAACCTGAAAAAAGCTTCATTGCGGTGTGGTTAGAGCACCTGCTGCCTCCGCGTTGGTCGGTAACGGAGGTTCCTTTGCCATCCTGAGGCCCCGTCAATCACTTCCCACCTTCGGGGTGTGATGGCACGGTCCTGAGCCCCATTACAGCATTGTGATGACAATCTGTCAGATTAACTCAGCAATGTGTGGGAGCGTGGACACGTGTGAGTTTAAAAAAAAAAGAAAAAAAGGAAAAAGCAAAGCACGTAGGAGAGCCGACAGACAGCGGAGGTGGACACAAAACAGCGGAGACAGATTTAAAACCGAATCCTACACGGATTAAGTACGTTCCAAACCCCAGAAAATCAGCGAAAGTCTGAGAATCTCGTGTAAACTGTCTATTTAATGCCTGAAATTTGCATATTTGCTATGAATTGGTTTATAGATAATAGCATCAAAAACCAAAAGTCAACACAAAACCACCAGCGTGTTAAAATAATCACATAAAGCTGCATGAACCGATCAGAACGCATCTGATCGTCGGCTGACGGGCCGCGCTGCTTCCCTTGATTGGCAAATCTCATGAGCGCGAGTGTTTTTTAAGCCGCTCTGAAACTCCTACCTTTGCTTTGTGTTGTCCCACCCCTCAGATGCCTGGCTGTTCTCTCAGCAGTACTGGCTCTGTAGATGCAGGGATGCCCCCTGTTATAACTAAGTAAACCAGAGCAGCTGCAGATATATTCCAATCCTGACTTTTATTATGAGATTATGCAGATTGAATATGGACAGTTGGTGTCAGAGGGATGCTGGAGCCTATCCCAGCAGCCACCAGGTGAGGTTCAGGAAGCAGACTGGACCTGTGGCCAGTCCAGGTGTCTCGTCCAGCACTCTTTAATGGTTGATAGAACTCTCCCAGCTTTCTCCTGTCTTGTCCTCCTCCTCTTCTGTTGTTGTAGCTGTAAATAGTGGCTTGAGGCTGTTTGTGCTAAATATTTAATGTGTTTGTTGTATGACTTCATGGAATAATCACTAAAAAGTAATAAAACTAATTGCGATTATGAATTTACATGCTCTTTTTGGGGAAAAAAAGAAGCGTGTTCTATATATTCAACTTTGAAGTGACCAAAGTTGAAGTTTTCAGACTTCTATCACCAGCCTCTCTTATCTATCACTGTCCTCCCAAAAACACAGTCAAAAACACAGTCTGGCCTTGGTCTCACCAGACCTGCCTTCAGAGCAGGGTTCCAGGTGAGTCCTTGGCTCGTTGTTTGAGGGGGACCTTCATAAATGGTGAACGGAGCCCTACAACAAAGCTGCTCGAGTTTGAGGTCAGAGCAGTGAATTCTTCAAACAGCTGTCAGACAGCAAGTTTGCTTCTTGAAAAATGGCCTGCAAAAGGGTTAAATGACTCCTGGTGTTTAAACAACATTCCAAACTTAATCATACAGTAAAAAAGGGAGAAAAGGTTCTGCTAGTGACTGAATAAGAGTTCTGTTATGTGAACATGCCAAACATCTGTATTGTTGAAGTCAGCACTTTTTAAGTGTGTAATATTGAAGGTCAGCCAACATTTACATTCCAGAAATTGCAGCGAGAGCATCTTTTTTTTTTTTTTCCATGATAAATTAACTAAACACCCAATCAATCACAGACATTTAAAAATGAATTTCCTGTCACCTAAACACCTGAGTGAAGGATGAAGCCTTCCGACGCTCAGAGACGCGCATCCCGGTCCGCATGGCTGGATCCCTGCTTCATGGACCCACTAATGCGTGTTTGTATCTGTCTGTAGGTGTCTTGGGGGCATTGAGGTGATGAAGGACCCCCGGTCATCCCAGTGGAGGAACCAGCTAATGACGAGTGGCCTGTGCTGCTGAACCAACCTCAACATCTCCACCTTCCTCCCTCACCCTCATCTCTGATGGCTCTATGGGGCCTCATCAGCCTCAGCCTTCACTGCTGGGTGGGTTTACGCTCGACAGTAACCGCAGCCGCCGCCGCCACTACCAGCCTCCCCAGCGACAAGCCCGGGGGTCCCCTGGACTGGCTCCTGTCTGATAAAGGGCCATTCCACCACTCCCCGGAGTACATTGATTTTGTGGAAAAGAACCGGCAAGGCTTTTCCACCAGATACAAGATATACAGGTGAGTCACGGCTCTCTGGTCACATTATCCGCACGACAAATCCCCCGTGAGGCCACGGCTCGTAATCTCCGTGGGTGTCCTTTAAAAGGGGCGTGTGTACATATGGATCGGGCTTCTGTGTCCTCTTTTAGATAACAGACAGATTTCTGTCAACAAAAGCACAGATGAGCTACATTCATGCTAAACTTTGTTTTCAGAAGTGGCTACTACACATTACAATTTGATTTTCAGCTCCTACAAATAAAAATGTCCTGAAAATTTAGGGTTTTTTTTTCCTATCATAAAGCTATTTTTGTTTCTTTTTGTTTTGTTTTTTTGTACTTGAGGCAGGAAATAGGCTTCATATTTTCCCATCTCCTTTGTCCATTGTAGCATCAGTAATTCAGGCTTGTCAGTGGTGGAACAGCATAAAACAAACCGCAGATTTGCCCAGAACCTCTTTTAATCGGATACTACAGGACCCAGACTGATTGTTTTCTACAGTGTAGATTTTGCTGGAGTGATTCAGCCTTTCTTTTCATTCTTTTTTTTTTTTTTTTTTATGAGGAGAGACCACCTGCATGTTAATTCTGGATATTTCCTGAAGGCGCCGCAGTTATTCACAGTCGGTTGTTTTGCGTGTTTTGGATGAGGTCTTACCCTTCATTTCTAAAAGAGCCCATCAAAATGTCCCCACCTGGCCCTTATTAAAAAGAAAGCTTGTGAAAATGATATTGCCGGTGATGAAAGTCCACTTGACGAGGGCATTTCATCTGCCCAGTCAAGTGGACTTACAAACTTCCATCTTTTGTACTTACAGTATTAGTTAAGGACAAGGCCATCCCAAGGGTGTTCTAATCTCTATAAAAGAACTTATTTTCTCATCACATACCAGAGTTTATTATAAATATCACGTAGGTCCTTCTCTCCCAACGGTGGTCCCTGACAGTCAATGTGAAGCAATTTCTTATCTTGTATTATTGAAGAAAGTGGGAAATATGCTGCATAAAACCCTCTTTCATTGTTATTTAGGAGGCTGCCCGCGTTATTGCCTCTTGCGCTGTCAAGCAGAAAAGGTTTCATGAAAAGCCAACGCTCACAAGATGTCTGGCACGGACGCGTGTGTATTTCACGCTGGCGCGTGCCTCTCGGCTGACTGTATGTCACATTCCGCTGCCATCCAAAGCCCTCCAGGGTCACCTGATCAGCTGGTCATCTGATATATGCTGATTAGTACAGGGGGGGAAAAAAAAAGATGATTCGCCATGACAACACTGTCTGAGCCATACGCATGCAATAGCATTAGTGGACGAAGAGAGTCATGAATCATATTCTTCGTCATTAAGGGGGATGCAGCTCGGGCTCCTGGAAATAGATAGACAGGGTTCCTGACATCTATGGATCGGCCTGAGGATACTTTATGGCTTTGTTCAACAGTTGCTGCATTAGAGCTTTTTAATATTTCCTTCTTTGGCAAAAGGCAGCGGACTGCTGGAGCAGAGTTGCACGGGCGGCGAGATTAATAGTCTTATCATGTGGCACAGTGATTAGTGAGCTCTTAGTACTTATTACTCCACATTATCACAGAATCCCAAGAGAAGCTTCCATCAGCTGCAAAGTTGTGTCTGCTGCTTGTCTAGATCGCAACAATACAGAGTTATGCAAACAAACACACACACATATGGCTGTGTTTGAAAAAAATAAAAACAACAACAGTTGAATATCCAGTAAATCTTCCAAAACTGAACTCTACTTGGAAGCAGTCCCAGGAAATTTAAATCAGGAGTGATATCTGTGCGTGGGTTTCCAAATAATAGCTCATTTTAATTCCACTGTGAATTATAATGTAACATTTTTTCATCAACAAAAAAGATTTTTTTTTTTTTTTATTAAAGAAAGTGGGCCACTGCTATCTTCTCTCCGTGGGTCTTTACTCCCACTGTGTGATACTGGTCCTTAAATCAGTTCCAACTAATTTCTATCTGTGTCAGAGCTTTTGCAGTACCTCATTTAAACTAGTGTGTTTTCATTCCCATTTGGGATTTAAAGCATGTTTGAGATGAGTTTACACCTAAAATATAATGTGAGGCAGAGAGAAGGCCAGCTTGCAAATGACCTTCACCCAGGGACCTGGGATTCATATCTAAAAGGACAAATACGTTATCAGGCATTTACTAAAATGAGCCAATTTTCTGTACAATATTTGCATCTTGCCAGATTCCAAAGGGAATGACTCTGTATGGCAGTCAGGGATCACAGTACAATAGTTGGCATTGAGATTTCAGACTGAAGACCATGCTGATGTTTTTTTTTTTGTCACCTTGAAAATATATATACATATATATATATATATATATATATATATATATATTCTCTATTCTATATATCTTGTATTACATTAGCATCAATGCTAACAGGATATCTGTATATTCATATTTAAACTCGGTGCTGCATTAACGTCTGAATAAGAAATGATAAATGTTTCCCTCTCTTTGTGGGTTTTCTCCTGGTGTGTGGACCTCTCTACCATTCCCTTTCTAAAGTGGGTTCCTAAACTTTGATGTGACCAATTTGCAGTCATTTTGAAACTGAATTAGAGGGAAGGGAAGGATAAGAAATGGGGAGAAGACTCAGTCCCTCAAACATCTTGGCTCTGACATCATCCACAGAATTCAGGTGATGATATTGATGATGAAACTGATGTTTCCTGACAAACAAACTTCATTTCCTCTGGCAGTTTGGGGATTTGTGAATACTCTCCACCTGCTCTCCGCCGGAATAACTAATGTTTGCTTGCTGCAAAGTGGAAGTCAAGACAGGGTCCCGGTTGAAGAGGTCATTTAGTTGTATGACAGGTAGGGTGCTGAAGATTAATAGCCACCCTAGACAAATATCTGAACCAGAAATGAGTTCTCTCTGGTGTTTCTCTGAAAACTGCAGCATCAGCTGAAAAAAGGGCGGCGAATATCACGTATCCATTTAACATCGCCAGGTTCTGCTCACATGCGCATTCTGCTTAATTCTGGGTGAATCAGCATCCCCGTTTGCCGATTATAGAAAAGCAATTGAAAATCAATCCTCGCCACCAGCTACTTCCCGCGCAACAGTTTGTCCCAGTTTATGTTCCGTTTGATTCAAAACGCTTTCCTCATTCCTCCAGGTTTAACGCGACACACACACCCTTTCAGAAAAGGCCACAGTCCCTCCATCCATCACAGGTAGCCCAGGTGGTTCCACCTGTCCTGATTACAGCGCTCACCTTTTTATTTTGGGCAAGAAATTGCACAATTCCCGCCCCGTGACAGTCCATTCTGCCTGACTATGGAATCTGACAAACATCAGACAGACATGCATTTCATCAAAAAGCCAATTTAGTATTTTGATGTTTGAACTGATTGCTAAATTATAATATAATTTTTAAGAAAGCACTGTGAGACGTACAACTCAAGCAAACTCAAACTAAAGCTGCTATCTCCTCTTTAATATGGGATTAATTATGAGTAAATTGGGGCTCCTGAGAGGTGCACGCTGCCCGGGCAATGAGCGTAATGATGGCTGATGTGTGATGATCATATCAGAACTGTCTGCATGCACATTCCTGACAGGGGATTCCTGAAAGCCTAATCCCGCCTGTAACCTAATATCAAACTTTCTAAAGCATCAAAGATAATTGTTTTCATCAAACAGAGTGCAGGCTACTCAATTAATCGCAGCTACAGTCACGGAAATGGGTTATTTCTCTGTACGTGTTTGTCTTATCCCCTCAGTAATATTGTGATTTTAATTAAATTAGTAGAGGGCCATAATTACTTTCTTTGATTTCTCTGTCAGTAAAAACAGTTCATGAACTGGAAATTAGAAGGACGTACGAGAAAAGATTTAGTAGGAAAAAATAAAGTATTAGTTTTTGGGCTTATTAGAAAGTTTTTTTTGGTATTTTTTGAGGACTCAAACATCTCATGGGTTAAAATGTCACCTCCTCACTTTTGAATCTATTCAAAGTGAGCAAATCCTCTGAAAACAGGGATGGTGCAGATGAAAGGGCCACAATATAGAAGCACTTCTTTCAGATGTTGGGGATCGTAACCTACCTCCATAAAAATTTCAGCGTTCATTTTAGGAGAACACAAGTTTTATTTCACCTTGTTTATTGCAGTGGCGTGCTTGTTTCAGATGTTCTGACCTGCTTTGGTTGGGTTGAATGGGACTTTTGTGATGCTAGCCATCACACACACACAGATGCAGAAACACGTACACATACATCCCCTAAACCAGAGTTCATGCCTGCTGCTGTTTGTGTGGGATGGGATGAGACATTTACCACCTTATTTAAAGCGTTCAAATAGGGCTGTTATGCTCAATCATGGTGGGGGTTGCCCTCAAGCCCCTGTTCATCATCATTCAGAAGCTCATCCTCCAAGTGAAACAGATTATGTGGATTTGCCCATCAGCACAAAAAAAAAATCATTTTAATTCTGCATCAAAATCTATATCAAACATGTGAGTGTGACTACGAACGATCTGGCCTTTAACCTTAATATGCAATATGCATGTGGCTGAAGGACAGCTGGGAGTTAAATGTCAAATGCTCAAATACCCCTGCAGCATGTCCTCAATTAATCGATGTAGAATTATGTAGAATATTAAAGATCAATTAGAATATTTAAGATCAATTTAACTTTTACCTTGTTTTCTGGGATTCATTCACCCCTTCCTGATCAGATCATCAGAGATCTTTTCTTTGTTATTGTCCTGAATGCAGATCTATAAATTTCCTCATCTGAGAGAACAATCTCACCGCAGTGTTAATGACATCAGACCCAATCCTCGACATCATTCATACAGCGTATTGGGCTGAGAGAAGAGATTCCCATGGCTCAGGTGCGTCTCAGAGGCCTTTATTTTCCTCGCTGTAAAACAAACAGTTTTGACCTTTCATGGTGATTGTAAGTTGCTCGTTTGTCTGTTAGTCCTTTTGGCCAGTTGCATCTAATTTAACATGTGAATTGAAGCCTCGGAGTGAAGGCCTTTCATTAAAATTAAATGAACTTTTCTTCAGGTGGTTCTGAGCTAAACAAATAGCTTACAGGGAGTGTGTCTGTGTGTGTGTGTGTGTGTGTGTGTGTGTGTGTGTGTGTGTGTGTGTGTGTGTGTGTGTGTGTGTGCGCGTGGAGGGGGGAGCGAAGAACTGAAACAGAATCCCTGTACCGCCATGAAATTTGCCAGATTTAATCTAAGTATAGTGCAGCATAACCCAGTTTATTTCCTGCCCTTGCTTGAGTTGAGCGCCTATTCTTTGAGCACTCGTGGCAGATGTTGTAAATGGAGCTCAAAAAGAAATTCACAATATTTCACCTAACCCAGATCAAAAGTGAACGGGTGGAATGGTTTACGTCCTGCCAGCAGCCTCGCACACGCTGGTCGGACAGCGCTGCTGGAGATACTCTTTATGTTCCCCATTCAGCCGCCGTGAGTTTAATAAAGAAAGCAGCTGGCTCCTCTCCCTGGTCTCCATTGATTTCAATAGGATGGCATACAGATGGATGCTGTGTTGTCCTCCCGGGGATTTGCTGAGATTCTGCTTCGTCTGGCATTCTGTCACCTCAAAACTGCCAGAAACTACCAAAAAAAAAAAAAAAAAAACCCTTTAGACAGCATTCACGATGGAACTTTACACAAACAATGGCAACACGGACATAATGATCCCGAGTTAACGTGCTATTCTTACTGGCATCACGGCATCATTCTCCTCCTGTCTCAATACCGAACGTGGCTCTAATTTTGAGGTGATTTCTTGCACCAACCACCTTGCTCTTTATTCATCTTGATGTATATCTCTGTCACGATGAAGCTATTAAGGGGAACAGCTGGTAGCCATGCAGCAGGAGGAGCTTCAGCCACCGTGTCATAAATGTTCTTTAATTTGGGTTTCTTCTCCAACTTTTGACTCCATTTTGGGCTTTCTGCTCAGGGTTAAAGGTTTTTGAGATTGTCAAAAGGATTTGATCATAAATTTCAACCTTTTTATTCCTCTCGCACTAATAACTTTAACTTAACAGCTGCACCGATTGCCCACCTGTATTCAAGCAGGGAGTGTTGAGAAGTTTGTATTGTTGTTTCCATCCAGGGAATTTGGGAGATGGAAGGTCAGCAACTTGGCAGTGGAAAGGAGGGATTTCTTGGAGTCTCCTTTACCTCTGACTCCCGAGTTCATCAGGAACATCCGTCTCCTGGGCCGCAGACCCACCACCCAGATGATCACTGACAATCTGATCAGGAAGTATGGGACCCACTTCCTGTTGTCAGCAACGTTGGGAGGTAAACAACAGTACATTTCAACCAGTCTCGGTTTAATTTGGAAAATGTCAGTGGAAAGCTGCAAACTGTAATCTCACACTCATTCAATGCAGAAATAATACAGATAATTGAACCAGTTAATAGAAATAATGCAGTATTCACTCTTCCCTAATGTGAAACCAACACACTCAGAAGTTACTCTGCCATGTAGATAAATATTAAATGGCTTTGTATTCCTGCAAACATCCCATCAGCATTATATGCAGTGGTATGAAGAAAAATATGCTTTTAGGAATTAGCGGTCTTCAGTGAAAAGGACAGTTTGTGTTGCTAAAAGCTTTTAGACATTACTCTTCTGCCACAGCATAAACAGATGGCACAGCGTCTTTGTCAAAGAAAGTCATTTACCAGCACATCACGGGCAGACAAAACGCGCCAGCGGTGGCAGGGGAGTCCTCGGAGATGTATTAATGCGTGTGTAAAGATGCCATTCTGTGAACCTGCCAATCCCAATTACACTCACACGCTTTTAATTGATTTAATTAATTAAACAAAACGTGGCGGGAACACAGATTGAAGCGCATTCCGCAGCGCAGGTTCGCCCGTGCGGAGGAGCGCTCGGCAATGGCTGCAAAACTGACTTCATGCATGTGAAAGGTCACTGATGAGACGCGCCGCATGCGGCGGAGCCCGAGCCCGATCTTAATGCAGCCCATCGCTCTGGCTCTCAGCCACCACTTAGTGGTATGAAGAGAAGAGAATGAGGAGTTTACCTTGGATCGTGTCCAGCTATGTGCCTCTGTGGTTCTGAATGGATTACCTCTGTGTTCAGAAACATATGGACTTAATGAAATTAATAAATAGCTCGTGATATTAAGAGGGTGCCCTTCAGCAGCCGAGGTAGGAAGGCAGCGGGTGGAATGGCCTGGAAGCATTAACACCGCATTAGGAGGAGAAATATGATGTAAGGTGTCCTGGAGAGTCCCAGGCAAAGAGCGCCAGAGCCCCAGACCTATGAGGTGGTGATCACTGCCAGGCTGCAGATAAACACCAAAGTGGCCTTTGTCCTCCAGGAGACCCTGCCTCCACCCGGAATTTGGGTTAAACTTAGAGATGGATTCATCTGATTTCATTCATGTGATATTTCATCCAATAAATAAATGTTTAGCCAGAGCTCTGAGGCCGAAGCAACAATTGCTGCCTTCTCCTTTTTGTGTGCAGGAGAAGAGGCCTTAACAATATTTGTGGACAAGAGGAAGTTGAGTAAGAAGGCCGAGGTGAGCGACTACGCCGGAAATTCCTCCACTGTGACTCTGGAAGCCCTGCACCAGCTGGCTGCCTCCTACTTCATCGACAGAGAAAGCACCCTGCGCAAACTCCACCACATTCAGATCGCCTCCACGGCCATCAAGGTGACGCTTTGAGCGTGTTGCGGTTGCAGCTTGTTTCAACAGTTTTCCGCCTTTCTATTTCCCATCAGTTACAGTTGGGTTATTGTCTGCCGCGTTTCTGCGGCGTCCTTTTGTTGTCTTCACTTACGATACCCGTAAGCAAATTCCAGTCAGTAGTTTTCCATAATTGCTGTCTCTCAAACCTTTTCCCTTCAGACAGAATGAACAGAACACTAACAGAAGCTTCTCTGTCATTATGTCTTTATTTGCTTTTGTTGAATCTTCTAGCACGGGAAGCTCTTTAAAAGTTTCATCCGAGACGTCTTCGGCCTGATGCTGGGCCGATCGAAGTAATCAGGCCTGTAATTCGCATCCTGATCATCATGCAGCCGTTAGTAGTCCAGGTAGCGGTGGAAGCATGGACAAACAAGCTGCGCCTAAAAGACACCAAAACCCAGCAACCGAGGGTGAAATGTGGCGCGTTATTACGCGCTGATCTCTAACAGCTGTTAATCTGGACGGATTTATTCGCTCGGTGGCCGCAGCTGTTTCGCTGGCCGCCGACCGAATGAATGTTCGAAACGATCACGATGATGGCGATGTCTTAACAAACGCCGGTGCTGCGTTCATATCCGTTATTGTTGAGTTTATTGCGCTGGCAGCCGCTCGTTGCCGACTAACGGCCACCGCGCAGAGACGCGCAACTGTGTTCCTCTGATCATGACGTCCAAATGAGTCGATCAGTGTGGAAATAATCGTTAGATCGAAAAATAACCACTCGATTAATCGCTCAAACAATAATCGTTAGGTGCAGCCCTAGCTCCTGACTGATGTCTGCAATGTGCCAACTGTTGGGCTCTGGTCAGAATCTTCATCTTCATAAAAGGGTTGTAACATTCGGTTTTATACCACGCACGCCACACCAGTAACGAGCTATGCCAGAAGCAAACACAAAATTATTAAATAAAGTGCGCAAAGTGGAACGCATCGCTGCCTCCGTAAAAGCCATCCGCGCAGTTCGGGGTGCGAGTGCTTAGCTGCAACAATGACCAGCAGTGAAGTGGAAAATTATGCTTTTTATCAGCGCGCTTGTGATGAGATACAATCTTTGTCTATCACCAGCTCGGGTCTGGAGGAAGCCTGCTGATGTGCACATACGGCGCGGCAGAGATTAATGAATCTTGTGACACCCAGACTGTGACCGGATTCCGCCTGCAGTCGCCACCTTTCTGTAGTGTAGGGGTTAATGGGTCTTTGGAAGGGAAGATGACCCTCTCGTCTGTCTCTTTTTCATTCCTCTGAACGCCGGGGCTACTCAGCGTGTGATGAGGGAGGGGGCTCTCTTTATTGCAGATAGGCACGAATCAATCACCCCGTGCTGGTATCACAGCTCGCTGTGATCCAGGAGTGTTGCTGCTGCACATCAGTTGGGGACATTAGGGGCAGATGATTCTGTGTTTTTTTCTTTTGCCGCGAAGCGGAATTTTTCATGAAGCCGCAGAGAGAAAGAGACGGCGCTTTCATGCTCAGAAGGCAGCCACTGGGTGGAACTGACAGGTAGGACGTGGCAGCGGAAGAAACCTCAATCGCAGGTATCGACTCAAAAGAGCGACAGACTTCCAGCAGCCGTGCCTCATTTCCACAACTGACTGACCCACGGAGCGGCGGAACAGATGCACCTCAACGTCTCCCCGCACGCATTTGGAATGAAACGAGGTGGGGGGAATGGATGAGAGAGTGCGCTGGTGGGGCCAAAGCCCCCCCACCCCTCTGCTGTCACTAGTGTGAAGCTGAAGTCAGAGTTATCTTTACAGGAACGTCTGTGGGTTTTTTTTTTTGAGGTGATGGTGGAATTCAGGATTCTCAGCAAAGAATCAGGTCATCTTGTTTCCATAATCAGAAAACTACAGTTTGGTCTACCAATATTATCGGCCAATATTGGCATTAAAATGTACTATCAGAAGTGATCAGTATCATTTTATTTTTACTGTTTTAATGAAACTTTTATACAACATCCACATATTGTACATCACGCTCAGTGCATACATACATCAGTTACTTCTCCTTTCATTCAGAATGTGAAAATATGGGAGATGTGATGTTTGATACCCAAAATGAGTGAGTTTCTAAGTGAGGAGAACCCTGAATATATCAGTATTGACTGATATCGGTATCGGAAATTAAGAGTCGGATAATATCTGTATTTTGATAAACAAAAAAGCCAATATCAGAAAATGCCTCAACAGGCAAACAGGGGCAGTGTCTGGAGGACAGCTGCTTGATTGTGTTGTTTTTCATAGTAATAGAAAAAAAAAAAAATCCTCATTGTAGAATTGAATGGTCGCGGTTTGTTCAACAGCTCAGACCAACTCCGGTTTTGAAACATGCTGTCTGAAGTAATTCAACAGCCAATAAATGTAAAAGAAATATGTGTAACCTTCCAAACCAAGCCTTCTCTTATGAAAGCAGTATTAACAGTAACAGTATTTTTTCTGTCCTTTACACTTCAGCTTGGATCAGTCTCATTAACTCATTATAATCCCCAAATTTTCAATGAAACAACGGTCAGGGCTCAAGACCAAAGCATAGTTTAAAGACCGTGGGAATAGTGCATTTACAGTTACTTTAATGGTGCGAAAGAACATTACTGGTGCTTGATGGGATGGCCACTGGAGTTTAGTGCAGTCTGAGTGAGCGGCAGTGGGATTAGCTGTGGGAATTTTTTCTTTTTTATTTTCAAATTCATATTAATTTTTTCTTCTAATGATGCACTCAGTATTTCTTAACACAGGCATTTGAGGATTTTCATTCCCCAGCAGCAACATTAAGCTCACAGCAGGTTGGGGTGAAGATGAACAGGCACATGAACCATTTTGCTGTTAGTCGTCTACACTTTAAACAGTTATGTAATGTTCCCAAACATCCCTGGTCATGGAGTAGAAGGATAATGATGGAGGACACTAGCTTCAATATCTGACTGAGCATCAATTAGAATGTTCATCCATCAAAAAAAGAGTTAAGCTTCTCGGGGGAAGGTGTGTGTGTGTGTGTGTGTGTGTGTGTGTGTGTGTTTGTGTGTGTGTGTGTGTGTGTGTGTGTGTGTGTGTGTGTGTGTGAGTGCTTTGTTTGTTTCTTTGAAGGCTGCTGATGAGAAGGTGAAGCCTCAGTTCTTCTTACCTCAGATTTCCAATGGGATCTGGGAAATTTCCCCTTCCAGATTTTTCATGACTGCAGATCCACATGTGATCCGTGCTTCTGGCTCTAACTGTCAGCCTGCAGGGCTGATTTAATGAAGGAGCTGCACAAAACTGTTCCAAGTCCGCTATACGGATCAGACATCTAAACCAGTGACCGATCCAAGTTTGGACTGGTCGTTTTTCTAAATTCGAGGCGACTGTTACTCTAAACCTGGACTAAATCTCACCATTTCCAACCCTCCTTTATAGGCACAATGTATAGTCATGTATATTAAACAGTTAATAAAGGCAATAATAACTCCTCAGAATTTGCCACCTTTAAACCAAATAATTCCTGGCAGTGTCTCTACTGCCCTCCAGTGACCCCAAGTTTTTAACTACAGCTTTTTAAATGAATCCTTCATTTCTCCACCATGCCAACTGTATTTAGTTTGAGTCAACGTTCGCCTGCTGCATATGGAAGAGTTCCAGACAGTACTCTCTCCAACTTCTCATCCCCCCTCTCTGCCGAACAGAAATACACCAGCATGAATCTGCAGCACATTACAGAGCTTCACTCTATTCCTTTACTTTGCAACGTGTTGAGATACAGGTGGTCAATAATGTCCTATTAAGCATTCTAATATACCGGAATCCATCTACGGTGAAAACCAGCTGCTAAGCAAAGAGGAAATCGAATACTCTGCTCATCAGAATTTTTTTTTTTGCCATATGCCACATCATATGGTGTATCAAATAATTATTCAGTTATATAAATTCAGCATTTATGTGGCTTGAAACCCAGGATTCTATCTAATTTCCTCACATACAAATCAAAATTAAATTCCTTTGTGAAGGGTAGCGATTGGGTTTGATATATTACATAGTTTAACTCAGATAGGTCTCCAGTCCTTCAGTTCAGTTGTGTTGATCATAAACTCAGCCTTACTTTACTCTAACCTGACCAGATCCATTGGGATACAAATTGGCACAATAAAAAAAAAGACAATGAGACTCACTCAGATGCTCCGTTGATCCACGGTCACGTGGCATCGAAATTAGATTTCAACAGCGCAAATTAAGTGACAAAAGAGGTATTTTCTGGAGCTGATTGGCGGTGAAGGTCAGGCAGAGCAGCGTCTTTTGGTGACTGGGTGATTGGTGTGCACATGTCTCACGTGCACAGGCACTCACAGGTAATACCAGACACGGCAAGGACACGCCACAGTTAAACCTGAAACTGCACTTCTGATTTTATATCACCCAGGTGACAGAAACCCGCACAGGTCCTCTCGGATGCAGTAACTACGACAACCTTGATTCCGTTAGCTCTGTGTTGGTTCAGAGCCCCGAAAATAAAGTCCAGCTACAAGGTTTGTCTTGTTTTAGTGCATTCTTCCAACTTTTTACTGCCTTGTTTATTTGTTTGATTGTTATGTGGGAGAAAAGAGTATAAAAAGGGCTTTTTTATTTATTTTATTTATTTATTTTTTTATCAAGTCAGTGATAAGCTCAGCCAGCACGTTATTACCACTGCACTTCCAATAACACTCCCCCAGTTTGATGACCGCACTAAACCCGCTTGTTTTTATAGGTTTGCAGCTGATCCTCCCAGTTTACCTAAGGGAAGGCTTCGTGCAGGCTGCCCTCAGCTATATAGCCTGCAACGGAGAAGGAGAATTCGACTGCAAGGACAACGACTGCTGGTGCAAATGTGACCCCAAGTTCCCACAGTGCAACTGCCCATACATGGACATTCAAGCCATGGAAGAGAGCCTGGAGAGGATCACAGAGACGTGGGGGGTGCTCTACAAAGACTTTGAAGAGTCAGGTACAAAGTTATGCGGAAAATAAAACGCATTCTTCTCTTTGTGTTGCACAGCTCACTGAGAAGTGGGAATTATTTTTAGAAAAAAAAACCCCCCCACCCCACCCCAATATAAATCATTCATGCCAGAGGAAGTAGGTCTCACTTGAATTATTTTATTCAAGTGAGACCAGACCCAACTTTAACACTCTAACCCTGAAAGCACATTGGTTTAGTCTCGATAGCAGAACGATGTGTCTCCATAACTGCTGGACATGAGGAATAGTTACATATTTCAATTCAGCAATGGGCGTTTGATGAAGGAGTTGTACTCCATACCCATCCAAGTTAGCACAAGTGAAGCATTTCAGTGTCCCTGTAGTCACAGTTGTTAAACATAACCAAAATTCTACAGTTAGATCATCCGATTAAGTCATGCAAATCAGACTTTTCCAGTCTGGTTCAGTTACTGATGGCTGAGTTATATTTATTCACTCTTGTCTCATTCTTTTTTATTCAATATATTTTGTTACAGATGAATTCAAGGCGTTCTACACAAGGCTGCCCACAAACTACTTCCTGAATGTGTCGACCATCCAACACCTGTGGTCACTGGACTCAGTGTTCCAGTGGCGGTACGAGCAGCTGGAAGCCAGCATGCGTGTTCTGTCCAGGCGAGCTCAGAGAGTCATCTTCAAGCTGTTCAGCCTCAGTAAAAGATGCAACAGGCAACCTCAAATCCGCCTACCAAGAGAACGGTGAGCACAGAGGCTTGGACTTCACTATTTCTCTATGGGTATTTCCTTTATTTTTCTCCATACCCTCATTTAGAGTCATTTCCTCATTTCTATTTTTGTTCTGGACTTTTCCCATTTTAACCTAAATCATATTTGCTGTGGTGTGTGCGTATATAAGTTGACTTCCTATATAAACAGAGGACTGATGGAAGTTAAGCTAATTAGAATTTAATTATAATTCTTTATTGCAGTACTTTTTATTTTGTACATTGCAATTTATAAAATTACCGCAATAAAGCACCACAACAAGATAGAATCTTCAGCAAATTCAGTGCCGCGCATGTAACATCAGCAACAATGTGATGTAATATTGTGTGTCTTCCTAAATACACACACGCCTTTAATTAGTGCAGTCCAGGGATGTAGCAGTTCTGGAATCACTTATAGCTGCTTTGTGTCAGTAAGTCCAAGATGTTTTTCTGTTTTTACTGCACAGGATGTTGGTTACTCAGGTTACCGCACTGGAGCTAATGCATGGAGCACAAACTCAGGGAAGTAGGTGTTGAGTCCTTGGAGGTGGCATTCTGCCGTTATTTTAGAGGATTCAGTGGTTTGAAAGAGTCTGGCCAGACTACTCTGAGGAATCTGGAGGTGCAGACCTCAGTAGACCTCGCACAGGCTGCGGAGGCGGGGTCAAAAGTGATAAGGAAGGTTCCTCGTTGGTTTCTTCCACCAAACAGCCTCCTAGCAGTGATTCTGCATGTCTGCTGCTGCTGTCATGCAATGCTGGCTGATTTCTGCATTTTGCTGTGAATTGTCTATGCAGATTTGACTCTACGAAGGTGTTGACATACTATATTGAAAAATGCACGAGGCAGAGCAGCTCAAATAATGAGCAAGGAAAGGCTTTATCATGTAAAACATGTATAAGGATTTAATTAAATGTATTTGTTGTTGGAATGGGATTAGAAAGCACTCAAATTAAAATTAATGTTCGTTCCTCAGCAGCTGCCAATTGAAGATAAATTCCAGCGTCAATCCTGTCTAATACCATCTCACTTTATTCAGGGTATTTCCCTTCCCCTGTTTCGTCCATCTCGTATCATTTCACAATGTGAAATCCACCTCTTTTTCAACATTTACTGAGTAAATGCACTTTTTTTTTGGTTTCTTTCATTTTCCTGATATTTTGCAGTCACGACAGCAAGGTCATTATTTACATTCAAACTCTATTACCAGCCAATTTACTCTGTCTACATGAAGTGCCCCCTATTTGTTGCATTTAAGGAGAAAAAAAATGAAATCGTTGAAAGGAAAATTTAACTAAACCATTCAAAAAATAAATAATAGTTTTCAACAAAGAATCAAATTTGGCAGCAACAAATTTGAACTGAAGACAAAAAAAAAGGAGAAAACTTTGGCTTGACTTGCAGGTTGGACAGGAGGAGCATCCCTGGTTTATGAACTCATGATGAGTTATTCTCGCTTCACTTGGCCTCCCTCCTTCCATCAGCAGGAGTAATTGTCAGCGTTGATGAATCAGATCATCAGTTTCAATCACAGAGCCTTCACATTGACTCCACCTCGATGGCGGGCACGCCGGAGAGCAGAACTCATGAATCAACTGGCAGATTAATCTATACATTCAGCGTCCACTCGGCTTCTCTCTTTCTGCCTGTAAACCGCTGCGTCATTCTCTCCCCGTTATTGCTGAAGCGCACATTAATCACTGATCCGCACACCTGATACTGTCGCCTTCTTTCTCCGAACAACATCAGCCTCACCCACAGTTATCTTTCTTCTGCGTCTCCTCAGACATTTCTCTGAGTGACAGCGGGACGATTTTCAGTTTGTGTGAGAGAGAAGGTAAAACACAAGAGACCCCTGTTAATAATGTGATATGTTAAACCTCCCTGTGACCCTTTTTGCTCCTATTTTCCCTCAAATCTAAATGAATAAGGCCTCTGAAGCAGTTGCAAGAGGCCTGCAGATCTCGGAGTAGCCTTCAGGGGTGAACGCTGTCCAAAAGACCATCCTCTTCCATCTCTTCCATTGTGGCAACCACTATAGAAGGTGTTTTCAAACCAGCAACCCCATTCCCAGTCAACACACTAAGTCAGGAGCCAGAGCATTTGACCACAGGTGCATGTTAAAGGAAAATATATATATATATATATATATGTGTGTGTGTGTATATATATATATATATATATATATATATACACATATATCCCATATATATATATACTTTAAAGAAGTAAGTGTACATTTGGTCAAACACAAAACCCACGGAGGAGTAAAAATGAGGCGCACTAAATGTGAAGGATCTTTGGGGAATTTAGAATTCTTAGTTCCATGCTAGTACTGGGAAACAGAGAAAGGATGTTCCCGATGTTTAGCATAAACTTCATCACAACACACTCGACTTTCTTTTAAAGTGAAATGTGCTACGAGCTTCCTATGAGCTTCCTCTGCAGTCAGCAGACAGGAGAGCAGGGCTGCAACTGAGAAAGAGGAACAGGCGGGATTCAAACTTGCAGCCGCATGGGAGAGAATCACAGTCAGCAACCCTGCGGCTGCAGCGTGCTTCTAATATTTATGACACAAACTGATCAAAGCGACTTGCTGCCTCTCCCATTCTCCTCACAAACATCACAACACCCGCTGCATGTGTAACTTCACTCATCAGGCAGTTTAGGACAACAAACGCAGGAAAAGGCCTCCGTTCTCCCAGAATAACATGTTTGTTTCCTGCACTTGCAAATTAATAATATAATTAAATATAATTTAATAAATAAATTAAGAATGTCTGCCTAAAGCCATTATTTTAATTCAATAAAACATCAAATAAATCAAGCCTAAATAGGAAATTGGTACAGGCACAAAAGGCTTCACCTCCTCAGACAGACTAAGATTAGCTCCTTTAGTTTTCAATAGTTCAAAAGTCATTCATTAAAATGTTAAACTATACTGTGTGACAGAAATTAGAATCAGGACAGAGTTGTAAGTTATAGTTGTAGGTAATATTTTGACTTTTAAATGAGTAAAATCATAATTAGTTATATCTATTTTGCAGGCGTGCACCATTTCCAAAATGGTGATTATGCTTGAGTGTGTTTTAATTAGTTAGCTGTCTGCTCGCCCTTGCAGCTGTCCTGAAGCTAACAAACATTTTCATTGACTTTTTATTTTTCTTTTTTTTTCATTCCCCGGCACAGCTCTCAGTCCTACTGGCTGAGCCATGTCCAGTCCCTGCTGTATTGCTCGGAGAACAACCAGCTCGGCGAATTCTCCGAGGAGCTCCACAGCTGCAGCTGCCAGTACGAACACAGCCCCTGTCAGCTGCCTCCACCCTGCTCTGTCGGGGAAGGTTCCGCCTGCACGGCGTGCGCACCAGATAACCAGACCCGCTGTGGGAGCTGCAATCCCGGCTTCGCTCTGACACAGGGGATCTGCAGACCCATGGTGGCTGACTCTACAGAGAACTACCTGGGATTTGAGACTGACCTCCAGGATTTGGAGCTTGGCTACCTGCTGCAGAGAGCTGACCGGAGGCTGGAGGTACTGTTCTCGCATGACTCGTGGTGTTGCTCAAACGGTTTACAGCTTTTCTCGGTCGCTTTGGTACATTTCTTACATTATTATCACAGTAAGTGCATTTCTCAAAACAGTTTGTTCAGACAGCAGCACACTGGATTACCTGGAAAAGCCAGTCTCTTGCTCAAAATCCTTAATTCGTTACTCAAAAGTACATTTATAGATATAGACAAGACAGTCACATTACTTAATCACATTATCAGCATAACAGAGGACTCTGGAGGGATGTTCTGATGGAAACTATGGATAAAGTTTAGATGGCAGTGATTGTAAATTATAAAGTACACCTTAGTCAAAGAGAGAGATTGATAAGAGACTGGCCAAGATTCTCATTTACGCTTTTCCTTTTTGTCCTGTAATTTGTTGACAGACCATGTCATTGAGATACAGAAAGAAAAAGACAGCACTGTGTAGCGCAAAGAAGAAAAAAAAAAAAACTAAAGTAGAAATGTGAAAATAGGAAAATTTCTTTAGGGGAACCTGTACTTGCACAGCTCTAGGAATTCCAAAGCAGTCTTCCTATGTCTCTTGATGTTCCTGTCTATAGGGCCACAAATTCTCATCCACATCACAATGAATATGGAAAGTGTCTCATCCAGCCTCTGTAGACACCTGACGTGATCTGTCATCACACTCTGCATCCACGGCAGCCAGAAGGCTCATCCGTGGATGCAGCTGATGATCATATAATTTCCACCTCCATGCTGAGAAAAATTCCTCTCTGGGGTTCAGGAATGGGGAGTAGGAGAACTCCATCAGCATCCTGTTGTGGGACCATCACCTGATGATGTTGGAGCAATGGGAACTGAAGTCATCTCCAGCCTGACCGCTCTCTTGGTCACACATTTCCCTTCACATTATACATTTTGCTCAACATGATATAAGCCAATGACAATGTAGGAAACAACAGAGAACTGTGCATAATCATCTCATCGATGCACCGAAACAAATGCAACTTGCTGAAAGAAATGAACAACCGATGAGCACAATAGAGGTTGATGTGAAGATTGACCAAGTACTTTTGAGAATTACAAATCTGATTTGAGAAATGAACCAAAGTGACTGAAAAAAGCAGCAAAAAAACCAAAAAAAAGACCAAAAAACACTTTGTTTTGGTGTGTGTCATAGGTCCATGCCATCTTCATCAGTAACGACATGCGACTCAACAGCTGGTTCGACCCGTCCTGGAGAAAGAGGATGCTGCTGACACTGAAAAGCAACAAGTACAAGTCCAACATGGTCCACATGCTGCTGGGCATCTCTCTCCAGATCTGCCTTACCAAGAACAGCACCCTGGAGCCTGTCCTTACTCTCTACATCAACCCGTTTGGTGGGAGCCACTCAGAGAGCTGGTACATTCCTGTCAATGAGAACAACTTTCCCGACTGGAAAGCGACCAAGCTGGACCTCCCCTTTGAATGCTACAACTGGACGCTGACCCTCGGCAACAAGTGGAAGACATTCTTCGAAACCATTCACATTTACCTTCGGAGTAGAATAAAATCTCAAGACGGCTTGAACGACAGCGTTTACTATGAGCCATTGGAAGTGACTGATCCTGCTCGGAACCTTGGCTACATGAAGATCAACAGCATCCAGGTCTTTGGCTACAGCATGCACTTCGACCCCGAGGCGATCCGCGACCTCATTTTACAGCTGGACTACCCGTACACCCAAGGATCGCAAGACACGGCCATGCTTCAGCTTTTGGAGATACGAGACAGGGTGAACCGGCTGTCCCGCCAGGTCAGCAGAGGTTGGACCTCTTTGCTTGTCTTTTGCGGCATCGGCTGAAACTGACTGCCAGTGAGGTTGTTCGCATCCATGCCTCCATACAGGCCTTCAGCTCCCGTCTGCCAAATTCATTGGATTACGAGACCACTAAGCTTTGCAGTTAACGGCCCCTCGATGGGGGATCTGAATTGCAAGTGGCCTCGAGGAACACTTGGAGACATGTGAATTGTGCCAGTTTTGGAGCGAATGCCTACGGTTTCTGGATTATCAGGAGAGAAAGCAGAAAGAATGTACATGGCTGTTCTGTTAAAACTACCTATCGTACTGTCGTATGGAATAGAGCAGACCGGAGAGATTAAGTCATACAAGGACAGAAGCTACAAAGACAAAGTAGAACGTCAGATAGAGCTATCAAAAAGATGAATCATCTCGTTTCAGTATGACTCGGCTCATTTATACTCCAAGCATCAGTGGCAAATGAATGGACGTTTTATGGTTACACAAAGGTCCAGTCTGTTTGTTTGTAATTTTATATGTTCTCTTTGCTTCAGTGACAGTGCACTTTCAATGAAGACCAGAATACAGTGGTGTCAGTCAAGATTTTGTAGATAAATTGATATTAAAATATCATGTTACAATACATTTCTGCTGAATATTTGTTCACGTTTTCCTGTTTTATTCAGTTTGCAAAGCATTTCACACTCACGATCAGGAGCTGGAGGAGGGTGGTGTGTGGAGAACTGGTGGGGCGTGGCTGTGGGCAGAAAATTTGGGAGTACTGGAAGACAACTCTGGCACCAAGCAGTCATTTTAAAGAGGGAGAAGCTGGGACTTTGGAGCTCTCTATCACAGAGTGTCAGACAGAATCACCTGACTGGAGTTTGGGCTCAGCTGTAAAAAAAAAAAAAAAAAAGGGTGATCACAGGGGTGTGACAGAGCGAGGTCACGGCACAGATGAAGTTCGGTATGGCTGAGCCATCACTCTGATGTGCTAGTTCTGACAAACTGTCAGAAACATGGAGGGTTATTAGGTTTAGGCTGATCGTTAGAGGGTTGCAGCGAATTGGATCGTACCAGTCTGAAATACTGAAAATGCCCAAGACCCAGCCAAAGGAGATCTCACACTGATCAAAAAGGAACAAAATTGGCTAATGAGAAGCTCCTTAGTCTTTCCATTATTGTGTAGTAAACTATTACAAATCAACTCTTTACTTCAATTCTACATAAGGCATAAACCTACCTTGTGCGTGCCTAATTAACACTCTAGAGAAGAGACCTCTTTTACTTTTTCTTTTGTCTCATTTTGTTTCTGTCAAGCAGTCGAGCATGCAAAACTATGTGGGCCGAAAGCTCGAACAAAGATGCGCTGAGGGCAGAAGGGGATAAGCAGCATCTGCTGCTATGAAAATGCTGATGTGGCGCCTTTTTTTTTTTTTTTTCCTGCACAGCCAGTTTAGACAACCGATGAGGACTGAATACAAAGTTCAACTCTGGCAGTGCACAGTGACTTGTGTCCAGCCCAGCTCATGTGCAAACTCTTGATCCACAAACCATCATGGAGCTGCACAAACACGCAAGAGATAACAGCCGCACAGAAATATTCTGTGGCTCCACTGCTGAACAAATTCTGTTTCAATCCCACACTGAAAGCCAATCATGCTCTGTGAGTATTTAATAATGTAAATATAATATGCCACCATTAATATATCATGGATAACATGACAAATTAAATGGGTGCCACGCACCTGTAAAGTTTAACTGTCATCACCTCACTTTGTTCGCACCAGCTATAAACACCAAATCATGTCAAACGCTAACATGGATGTGAGCAGCACATGGACGAGTTGAGAGTTTGATGAGATCCGAGAGCTGTAGAAAGTGAAATGTCACTTATCACAGGGTATTTCGGGACTTTGGATATCTAGTGACCTTAAAGTTAAAGAGCTGATTAGCAGTCACGGAGGTGGCTTTCATAGCTCGCAGCACAGGGGAGACGGAAAATGGAATAGGAGAGCTTTTACTCAACTTTACTAAAATAATGGAACACCTTCACCACTGGTGCAGACTACAGAGTAATTAGAAGTGTGGATGGATTCTTTTTTTTCCAGAAAAGTGGGGATGGCGGACTAATGATGCTGCCCTTTTCTCATTATGCATTCTCAGTTTAGCAACATAAAATGAACCAACTGAGCCCTCAAAGTTTGTCGTGTATTTATAATATCAGTAACAGAAGGCAAGCTTTTAACAGGCTATGAGAAACAAAACAATGCTGTCGGATTCAGAGCACTGCAGTAGATAAATATACCAGAAAAAAATCAATGTTTAAAGCTGAAATCAAAACAATTTGCTGCAATGAAGAAACACTGACATGAATGAAAATACTTTTTTTCGTTTGATTTTAGTTAAATGACAGAGGATTAAACTAAGAAATACACATTTTTTTAGAGCTGGGTGACTGTGGTTATCTGTGCTCACCTCTGACACCTTGTTTTGTGCAATAAATTCTGCTTTCATTTGCACATATTTTTTTGATGCTCATCCCATATCCTTGAAAGAGGGATTTCGTGCTGGATCCTGAGTCAGGAAATCGACAAGCATATTTGAAAGCCATAATGATGCACACACCCGTGATTGATTTACATTGTTTCTGCAGAGGGATCCTAAATCTCTTTGTCTGGATGGGTTGTGCATTGTCTTGTAGCAAAGTGCTGGCTTTCTGCTTCGACGCAGACTGAACTTTTCCTCCCAGGGAACCTGAAAATGGAACGAAATTGAGAACAGAAGGAGGAGGGAAAAAAGGTAACTGTTGGCTGCCAATAAATCAATACCCCCTTTATTACCTCACAGAACAAAAGGCTCAGCAGTGAGATCGACTGCAACGCTCAGGAGAGTCCAATAAGAAAATAAATAAATTGGGTCTTTTGGCATTTGGCTGCCCTGTCTCTGCGACGAGATCAGCATCAATTTATTACCAGTGGGATGGTAATGTGTTTCTGTATATACAAATCAATCCACAGTTTATTTGCTGCTGTGATGCATTGTAAAATGGAATTGTGTCAGGTGCCAGATGAATGCCTTTCATCCTGGAAGTAAAGATGTATTGGTGGTAGATTTTACAGGAGGAAAGAAGGATGTTGTGGAAAAACTGCAGTATATATAAATATGTTAAAGCTCCAGTGCTCCACCGGAGTCCCGGGGGCTGCACAGTAGCTTAGCATTTAACTCTCCTGGACAATTCTGCCAAATCCAGATAAGTGCAAGGGGCTGAGTCAAGACGACAAATCATGGCCAAAGTAAATATGCAAATGGTCTTATGCACAGAAGTTGTGATGTACAGTGTCGCCAGTGGTTACACAGCACAGATAGGATGTGACTTCAAAGAGAAGCAGACGGGTCTCAAGTGAGCTTAATGAGAAGTGAGAGAGTGGCCATTAGTGCGAACTTCTGGATCTGTTATTGGAGGCACCAGAGGTGATGCAGAGGCTTGGTGTCCAGGATAAGAAAGCAGAAGGGCAGATGGTGGAAGAGATAGCTGTAGTGACCATTTTCTTTCAGAAGAGACAGGGACATGAGTTGACATATATGAGCAGAGGTATGAGGACAACATGTTCGAGATCATCAGGGAGGACAGCATACGGTGCATCTTTGGAAGGAACATAGGGAAGTGTGTTGGGGTGGTCCCAGACATGTAGGAGAGTTGTAAGGACAGCGGTGAGGTTGTGCTGGAAGTGTGACAGGGAAGCTCAAAGTGGAGGTGGGACTGAACCAAGGCTCAGCCCTGAGCCCCTACTTGTTGCTATGGTGATGGACAGGGTGACAGATGCGGTCAGACATAAATCTCCATAAATCATTACGTTTGCAGATGACATTGCAATCTATAATGAGAGCAGGGAGAAAATCTAGAGAGATGGTGGGGGGGGGGGTCCACACCAGAGAGCACAGGAAGGAAGGATAGTCGAAGTGAGATGGAATACGTGTGTGGATGAGAGGAATCCAGGTGGAACGGTGAGGTTACGGAGATTAAAGATAAGGGAAGTGGAAGGATTTAACAACATAGGGTCAACAATCCAGAGCAAGAGAAAATATGGGGAAAAAAAAAAAAAAAAGGTGAAGAAACATGTGCCGGCAGGTTGTCTAAACTGGAAGAGGTGGAAAAAAGTGTCAGGGCTGATGTGTGATAAAAGAGGATCTGCTAGGAGGAAAGTAGCTTCAATGCCTTTTCTTCAACACTAAACTGTCTCCAACACAACAGATTATGTGACAAATGATCATCAACTATCTTCTTTCAAGATGTCAGGACATCATCAAGACTCATCCCACTTGTTTTTTTTTTTCTTCTTTCTGGGTACAAAGACCAGCCTAAGTCCATTGCACTCCTCACAATAATATAATAATAATAGATGCTCTTCAATCTGTCTCCAGATTATCCTAAAAGAAACGTGTGTTAGCCTGATACCTGCTCTGGTTGTGCTCTGCTGCTGCAACTATTGTTACTGTGACAGTTCCAAACAATCTGGCCGTTCCCTTCTGACCTCTGACTCCAGCGGGGCGTCACCGGACTCATTCAAAACCACAGAACAATTTGTTTCTGAGTTGGAGCTTCGGGGACTCTAGACCCATGCCTTTTATTAAAAAAGAATCAATCTTCAATCTTCAGAGTTCAAAAGTTCATGTTCAAAAAAAGTTTTTTTTTTTTTTTTTTTTTAATTTATTTGCCTGTTCTTCAATCTGGCCTGTGATTGCGTGCTGATTTCACCATCCCCTATCCCCTATTTGGTACATGTGTTTTGTTTGTTTAACATTAGCCCTTGGGTTCATCTTATATGGTGTTTTTCAGTTCTAACATTAGATTACATCAGCAGCAGATCTATATGGACTGCGTTTAGTGCTGCTGGTTGCACTCTGAGTCAGTTCTGTGAAGAACTGAGGTTTAGTAATTAAAGACAGGGCTGAATGGAAAAGAACAAGCCTCCAAAGATATCCAAAATGACCCCTAGAAATTTATGATTTCTAGGGGTTTATTAGCTCATAATAACCAGCAGCACATTGTCCCTTTTTTTTGGTTTGTTTTGTTTTGTGTGGTTTTTTTTTTTTTTTTACTATTGCGTGAAAGTGGAGACTATTTTAGGGAAGGATTTGGGGACACACACGCGTGAGACAGAAGAAGGCGATGGTGTGCTTAATGGGATAATTGGATGTGAAACGCTCATTCCACCTGGTGAGTGACTGTGTGAGAGAGTGTCTAGACAGCAAAAAACAACCACCCTAATCAGCCCGTGGAGAGCCATTTTATGCTGCAACATCAATTACTAAAGAATTGCTTTAGGGATCATCTGGCCAGCCTCTCCAATGCATCACTTATTAGACAATCTTTTGCTGTGACATGTACTCATCAGAGGATTGAGGCACCATGCCAGACAAGGTCATTTATGAATTATTTGTATTGGAGTCACACCTTTACAAACACTCTGCTCCACAGCCAGCATCTAAATCTCTCTGTGTGTGAGGGAAGCAAACTGACAATTTGACACTACTTACCAATGTTAAGCTCTAAATACCTGTGACTGGGTAATTATAAATTGCTTATCATAATGGCTGTTAAGAGATATAGATAAATAATAAGAGACAAGATTCATACAAAATATGACAAGAGGGTTTTTTACTTTATATGAAATATTAGAAAGATATCCCAATGATCTTGCACCACAACTCCACATACAGCAGTTCTGACTATATACTTAGGGTTATGATGCATCTCCAAACACAAAAATCTAAATATTTTACTGATATCACATAATTAGGCTTTGTTTTTTTTTTTTTTGTCTTTCAGTTGGAGACCAAAAATATTCACCAGATTTGGTCTCTCTCATCAGTCTCTCCACTTATCTCATTTGTGGCAGCTGGATATTAAGAGCGATACAAACAGGCTGTAATTATCATTGTAAAAAGCAATTACACTTTTGAAAAGATGTAGTTAGCCAACAAGAACACTGGTAAAAGCCTTGAATCAAAATAGCGCAGGGCAAAGCACATGCTGCCATCACAGCTCCATTAAGAAGCGGTATGAGGCGAACACCCTGGACACGTCGCCAGCTCATCACAGGAAGAACATATAGCACAAACAACCACTCACACTCGCAGGCGCCTCACTGTACGCCAGCGTGCAGTGGCCTGTTCAGCCAGAGCCCACGCAGACATGGAAAGAACGCGCAAACGGGAAATGTCTCTCCTGCCTTTTGCCCCACGGTTTTCTATCAACGCTGATTGTTATCTGTAAGTGTTCTGCACTTTTTCACCGCGAAGACAACAAACCTAATGAATGCAGCCTCAAAGCGTGACCACAAGCCTACTGCTGTTTCTGTGGTTCAATATATGTGCGGATATATGACCTTATAGTGAGGGAAAACTGAATTCATTATTTAGTGAATGTACCTGCAAAAAAAAAAAAAAAAAAGTATGCAGCTAAGAAATAAATAAAATACAACCCCCCAACTTATTTAGTGAGTAAATTATTCTTCAAGAGCAGTCAAGTCTGTGAACAGCACTCACACTTTGTGACGCACACACTCCAAATCAAATTCCAAGCAGCCTCAAGTGCTCAGAAAGACTCATTAGCAGCATCAGGAGCACTTGAAATGTCGCTGTTGATGTAAGCGGAGGCCGCCGTCCGCAACCCCGTGCTGAGGTCTGCTAATCAGAAGGAGGACGACGCCAGCCAAGCAGTCGTATTGATTGTGGTTTCTACCAACAAAGATAATCAGGACACAATCAGGGTGTATTGTGACAAACAAGACAGCGTGAAGAGACATCTGGATATGTGCAAAATCCCACTTACAGTCGCATGTGTGTTCAAAACAAACCGAACGTTGTGTTCATCGAAGTGACCTGGCGGTGGAGAACTTTCAGGATGTGTAAAAGGCTAATGGAAAAGTTTTGCCGACAAAGAGTTTGTGTTTTTCTGCAGCATATGGCTAACCATCAGCAGCAATGCTGTGCGCGTTGAGGACATCAACCAAGGACAGTGTGGTAAAGAGTTAAAACCCTGAACGTTAACTTATGTGAAAAGTTTCCGCTCAAACTATGAAAGCAATGTAGCATGAGCCCAGGATTCCACCAAACATTTACCACAGTGGCTGTGTGGAGCCGTAAAGGCTGCAGTCGATCCTTTCTCCTTTGTAGAAATGAGTAACAGGATGTGTAATTTATCCCAACATTTGTGCCTCTGAAGGTCAGCGTCGCAGTGTTGTCATGATTTGTTTTACAGTGATGAAGCTCAGTGCCAGAATCTCTGCGTCGCTGCCAAACCGCATGTTAAATTACCCGCCGGCGATCCGTGTGTCATCTTATGGATTGCAATATCCAGCGACAACATCACACAGAGAAAAAGGAAAGTCCTGAATTTGGATCAGAAAACACATTTGTCTCTCGTATACCAATAAAAAATGAAGAAACTAAACATATATTAAATTTCCGATTAAAAACATTCTCTCTGAGTTCTAATCTATCTTTTTTCCTTCCCTGATGGCTGTTCTTTATGTTGTAGAAGCATGAAATTCATTCTGTCCATTAAAGTAATGATAAGTCGGACAAGTCTTGGCTTTAATTAAGGAATGCTATCACTGTAATCATTTTATTCATAAACAAGAGCTAAACGCCGTAAAAGAGGCTTAAAAGAAAATGATATATTATTGATTGAAGGAGAGATTAGAAATTAATGACCCATGTGTCCCAGATTGAATAATCAATTTTAATTAATATCAATTTCACAGTGCAGCAACTTGGCAATAGTTCCTTAGATCTGCTTTGGAGCCATCCATTTTTCAACCTCTCAGGGGGAACATTCCCATTGAGGCAGCGCCGGGATCAGTTCTCTCCGAGGTTGAAGTCACGGTTACTGTATCTTTGATCTCCGCCGAGGACCAAATCAGAATTTCAAACCAGTTGTTTTATCTTCGGATGAGGAAAAATACCAGCTGCACATTAATGACGCTGTTTTTGGTGCCGAGATAAAGATGGAGGAGGCGGGTGACAGAACCCAGCCATGAATTTATCAAAAACAAAAAAAAAAAAAAAAAAAGATCTCTCATTTGAGTTTGCTTGGAAAATATGTGCATGTGCATATGTGTGCACGCTGTGCGTATAATGGAGAAGTGACCATCTCCCCTGGAAGAGCAAAAATAATGAGTCATTTGAATCTAAATGGGATGGATGCTGTGATTGAAGTGACAACTCAACAGGCGTGCCCTTATCAGAAATATGGGAAGGTCATTTCCAAGACCCAAAAAAGACAAACTGTCAGTCAGAGGAAAGAAAAAGAAACCCTCAAACCGACTGAACTTTAGTCTTATAATGGTAGCTCAATTGGCATATATTGCACGGACATGGCGGTAAAAATGGCCACCCCTAAAGTAAAAGAGTTCACAGTGGTCATTGATTGGAGTCAAAAGGCCAGCTGAAACCATCTAGGTGTCTTTCCCAGAGTAAGGGAAGGGCAAATTTAAGTGCAAATTTCAACAATTTCAACCAAAAGCTATGCAGATGTTTATTAAAGACATAATGAGAGCTGTACTCCGTGTCACCCTCTCAGGTCTAACATCCAAAGTCAAACAACCTCGCTGATGACAAATTAATTCATAAATATGCGAATCTACACAAAGGTTGTTGTCATTATCACGGTCACATCCACTTGTTTCATAAAAAGCCAGTCTGCTGTGATTAGACAGCCTTATTATGTGTGCAGTCACAGGCCTCCTTTTAAAACTGTACAAGCAATAATTAAGAATCCATTATGAGCTCTAAATAATGTCCGGAAACATAGACATTATGCAGAGCAATGTTTAAATACGCGCGCTTTCTTAAAGCGTAATCTGATTTAATGTAGGATAGAAGAGCATGCGTCTGGTTGGTCGCAGTTGAGGATGCAGAGTTGAGTTGATGATCATCATGGCAACCACCGGGCCAACGCAAACAGGTGCAACATTTCTGCTGTGAGTCATCAGCCAGTAAACACAGTTGATTACAGAAGCTTTTGGAAGCCCTGTAATTTCAATGAAAGCCCTCTGGAAGCCTCACAATAAAGAGCACACATGCACAATCGATTTACTGATACCTGTTGTCAGAGCACTCACGCTCAGTATCTGGTCGTCCAAGACAAGACGTGAACTTTAAAAAAAAAAAAAAGAAAAAAAAAAAAGAAATTAAAAAAAAAATCTTCCTCTCTCTATTTTTCTACTGTACAGACATGTTTGCGCACATATCTACGGACATGTATGGACATATGAAGCGGGCAGGTCAAATGAAAGGATGTTCCAACACATCCCTTTCTTTGGTGGCAGAGCTCATAATCTTTATCGACAGAGAAAACAACATTCCGCTCAAATCCCTCTAAGCCTTTATCGAATAAATACTCACTCACAATGAACTCGGTGCTGTGGCCCTGATGTAAACAAGGACTTCTCACACATGCACAGGGCCGTGCAGTAGCACACTCATATCTCCCTAAAATAGTCATGGAGAGCTGCACAAATATGTTTTAGAGCTGATGCTAATTTGTATTTTGATTTAAAGGAGAACCACTTCTGATAAGCAGTCACATCCCCACGAACCGTCCGACAGCTGCTGGCTTCCTATAGTCGCACAGAGAACGGTCATCCTACAAAGGTCTGTTGCAATACTGTTTTTTTTTTATTTTCATTATTGTTACCTTGTTCTGGATTTTTTTTGATCAATTAGCAGTGCTGGTTCCTTCAGTCAGCAACAGTCCTTTAAGTCGGTGCCTAATATGCCGTGGAGCTGTGAACATCGGCAAAGCAGGAAGAGGAATACAACATGAGCAAAGAAAGGGTCTGTATTTGATGTCGGAATCTCTGCAGGATTGTGATTACTTTAGAATCACTGACCCCGCTGAAGCTTGATTAAACTTAATTGCTCCCCAGTGTGCTGTGACCGAGCATGACGGACTACGTGAGCACAAATATACACATGTACGCCCACATCACCCCATTCTGATGAATACACGCGTGATTGCTGCCAACAGGGATTGAATATGAGGGTTAACGCGAAAGCTACCAGCATTTCTTGATTGTTATATTCTTGAAAGGCACTGAGTGCTGATAAACTGCTGAAAACCCACATAATCTCCCACCAAAGCTTAAAGCCTTTATGTGATTCTCTTTCAAGAAGAGAGATTATTTAATATTTAAAAACAGTAACCCAAGTTTTGACACTGAAAGATCCCCTGAGTGTGAGTGTGAGCGTCAGCGAGTGGACGTGGGACAAAAGCTTTATTCTCATTAAAATTACTGAAAAATGTTGACGGAAAAAGTTGTTCTTGTTCCACACTTGCACTTGTCGGATCAAGTTGACAGTCTGACAGAACACGAATAACCTCAGGTTATTCAGGTCAAAGGTCAGTGACCCCCCCGTACCAGCAACAGCATAGTTGCAGTAATCATTACAGACAATGAATGGATTTAAAATGAATCCAGACTACATCAGTTCAGAAGAAAAATAACTGAAATCTGTAATGATTATCATAAAAAAGCAGACAGCAAAATAACCCTGAACTTCATTGCAGCTAGGAAAAATCCCCCACACACAGTGATGGAGGGGTGGAACAACATTACAGTTCCAGACGTTGTACTTAGTACAACGAAAAACCCTTTGAACTAAAAGGCTTAACCTTTTAAGCCTTAAGGGGTTTTCTAAAGGATTTTTTTCCAATGGTATATGGCATGACTATATTGATAAATATTTGACAGCAGAGTGGAAAGGAAAAAGATTCTAGAAATGAGCGAGAGGGAAGATCAGGCTTAAAATGTTCACTATCATCCATCTATCCATAGTTTACAATAATCAGTCCTTTTATGTAACATTTTATGTTGGAACATCGTTCAATTTCTCAGAGTCTATTTACTTTTCCTTGAAACAGAATTGTTGTTTAATAATAATATTTCATATTATTATCATTCTTTAGATTTCTTTCTACTTCATTTAGCTTCATTTTTTTCCTTCAGTGGGTTTTAAACAGTTTGGATTCTTTCCACTCTGTGAAATGGACAGTGATTAAACTCAGTAGATCAACAAAGATGTTTTCATTGGTTCAAAAATGAAAATGAAGCTGTTACACTGGGACTAACCAAAAGTCCAACCTTTTTTTTTTCCATCTGCATTTTAATCAGTTCATATGAAAAATTAATAAAACCCATTCCCTGGTATTTGAATTGGACAGAAGCATTAATTTGGTTTTACATCATTAAAAGCTGAGGGAGGACAGACAGAATCTCTGTTCAGCAAACTTTTCTGAACAGTCTCACACCTCCAGAATTGGGACAAAGTCATTATATTACTTCCTTCCTGACCTTTTTTGCGTTTCACCCTGTCACAACCATCAGTTTTGCACAAGCAAGAAAAATCTTCTTCAACTACATAAGACCTTGAAGTGCCCTCAAGCACAACAGTGGCTCACCCAACATTGTCCTCTGCCACTTTTCTATTGATGGCCTCGACTTCTGTTGGTCATGTGAAAGGGAAAAAAAAAAAAAAAAAACACGTTTTGGATGAAAACCGTACACTCTTCTCAGCCACTGCCTGTCTTTATTCATCATCCACCATAAAAAGGCTTTCAGATTAATTTTGAAATAATATTTCTTTACTACTTTGGCAGCTTCTACTTCTTGCTATTTCTACTTCTACTATACTTCTGGCTACTTTGGCATCTCTAAGTGTTGTTATTGTTGTTAATGCATTAATTTATTACAATCCAATTAATACAGGTACAGCTCATCATGCTAATGTTGTAGCCGATGGGATGTATGCACAAATGGGGGTGGACTCAAGCTGAGTTTTGGGGAAATATATGTGTATGTATATATGTGTGTGTGTATATATGTACACATATATATATATATATATATATATATATATATATATATATATATATATATATATATATATATATATATATATATATACATACACACACATATATATACATATATAACAATGTTCTGTTATATGCTATATACATATATAACATATAACAGGACATTGACAACAAAATCATCTAATGAACAGGGAGGAAAACCAGACTCGTTCTCACCAGTGGTGGATTGAGGAAGCAGCAGAAACAAGAAAGTGCACATGATGATGAATCGAGGTGAGGAAGCATGGGATATTTTTTAAAAAATTATCAGTTTAGTGTTGTCTTATTATTAGCTTATTAAAACACTGGCATTAGGCTACTAATCACCAATCCAAAAAAAAAAAAAAAAACTACAATACTTTACAACCTCTATATGCACCAGTCCAGAAATAATGAAGATAAGTGGGATTTAAAATAGTAGCAATGGTTGTTGCAGACAAATGTTCACCATAAGAACTCCTGATGCTGCAGCTGACGTGTCCTGCATCTGATTTCTGTAACGCCTCATTAAAACACTGCACACCTCACATTAGGTACCATGAAATGTCCCTGCCTGGATGCATTTTCTGAATCATTAACACTGTGCCATTGCAGAGTAGGTCACAAATTCTCAACTGTGAGGTCAACTAGAGAGAAAGTGAAGAGTGAAATTCTCACGTTCCACCTGCTGCAAAATGTCGACTTCAGACAGATCAGTCCAGTATTACTGCTTTATATGAACAATATAAAGTTTAAAAACTCTCTCTCACACACACACAGACACACACACACACACACTTGTACTTCTATGTTTGTGAGGACTTTGATAGAGGCATTCCCCAGCTCCTTCCCCTGACCTTACCACAAACCTAATTCTAACCTCAAACCTCATTCTAACCTGAAAATATAGAAATGTGGTTAATACCAACACCATCAAGTTTAACCTGATGGGGGCTTGACTGGCTCATTCTCAGCACTATCCAGTTACCATCTAGAGCTAATGGCTTTCCAATAGTTTTCACTGGCTCTGGAGCTCAAGAAGACTAGAAGCTGTTCTAAACCTCATTGGATGAGGTTGAGGTTGCATTTACTTCTGGATAAAGTTGCTATAGCACACCATGTGTGTTTCCTCTAAAATGGCAGTGCACAATGGCCATGAAACCACCATGACCTCTGTGCGGCTGTTCTACAGGTTCCAAACAATAAATACAGGGCTCATTTCAAACAGATTGGAGTGCTGGGCCATTAATAGGGCCGGAATGAGAGCTGCAGGTTCCCGCTGAGCCGTCAAGTGATCTGGGACTAATGACTGGCATAGCAGAGCAGCGGACACCAGTGAGTTCAACTTCAACTCCCTTCACTTTGAGATATCGTGTTGACCTCTGCAGCCAACATTCCAAGATTACTTCGACATCTGCTGTGTAGGATTCAAAAAGCTAATTAATCCCCGCTGGCCTGAAGTTTGGCAGACCTTTCTAACAGCAGCCTTGGTCTCAGGATAATCACTAACTGCAGGTCAGCTCACAGCCTTCTTATAGCTTCTATGGTTTTCTCTTTGGGCCTATTGTGAAGGATTTGTGCAGAAATTAGGCAGTTTCAACTGTGTGTACACAAAAACAATAATGCCTCATTTGTGTTTTTTTATCATTTCAGTGACTGATCGGCTCGAAAAGCCTGCTGTACCCACTTCACTTATGGCTTTGTTTTCTCTTCCAGCCCACTGACTACTGCAAACAGTCCCCACCATGAGGTAATATTAATATTCATGAATATTGTTGGGGGAAAAATACAGAAAATTAAGAAAAAGTCAACACATTTTGCAAGTGACACTGCAACAATGTGTTATGAGGCCTCTGGTGGAGCTCATGATTTTTCTTCCATGACATTTGTAATTGTTACAGTCAGGGTAAAAAAATAAAAAAATAAATAACAACGGTTTAATGATATTTTGTAAAGGCCTCGAGGGACAGGGCTTAGTGCCCGTGGAGATATCGTTAGCACCGACTCAAACAGGAGGGGGCTCTTGACGACGTTTGCACATTTATTGCTCTAGTTTTCAAGCAGGTGAAGAGAGCCTTGGGCAAAATTAGGTTTGTCTGACTGATGTTTGTGTGGTATTCTGAGGGGACAGGGTAGCCCTCTCTGTTTGTCATCTCACGGATGAGTGTGCTCAGCTGTCGCACCGAGGGAAATTACCAGGACGGTTCACGAGACGGCGCTCAGACAAAGGTGTCCCACTTTTATTTGCACGTGCATGTTTATGTTAAGTTAATGTGGTGGATAAACCTGGCCTGAAGTGTCAGTGAAGGTCATACGGAGACCTAATAAATTGGGAAATTAGCACAGAAAGCTGGATTTATGATGGTCAGTGTACATAATGGGAACGTAATGATCGAGGAACACAACAACTAGGGAGACAGGGTGGCGGGCAGGACTTTAAAAAGCCACCCTTAAATGCACACCATACACAACACACATTTGTTTTTTTCACAGCGTAGAATCAAAAATTGCTTTCAGGGATGGGACAAGTATTGGCTTCACTCAAGAACTGATGTCTTGCTGTTTTCAACTTCTTATAAATGCAATTTATCTTCTCAAAGTGAAAAAGTCATAATAAGAATCAAAAATTCAGCCTCCTCCAAATTATGTGTTACATTGCAGCAATTCTCCAGAACTGTTGCTATAACAACTAGCGATGCTGAAGAGGTGGAACAGCAACACTAGATGCAAAAAAAAGAGTGGAGTGAAGTGGAGCCAAGGTGAGTAGAGGAGGTAGTCGGCAGTGGAAAAGTGGAAATATTTCTTTATCTCCCTCAGCTCTCATTCCACTATTCTCTGACTTTCCACTCACTTTAACCTTTTTTTTTTTTCCTGGCGCTGCACCTGAGGGGGATGGTGCTTCTGATCTGGATTCTCTTGAGTCGTGTCCAAACACTTGTTCACCTGTTTCCAGGTTGTCTCCGCCTTGTAGAAAGCTGCAGTTGATATCACTTGATACCACTTGTTCTCCCTTTCACCAATCTGGCTCTGGTGCTCAGCTACAACCGATTTCTCAAAGCTCAAAATAGCTGCTTTCAAGAAAGGATGATGACGACAATGACAGCAATAGTGACTCAAGTGTTTTTTTTGGGGTTTTTTTCTAAGATTGTACACTGCTGCTGTGGCTATTGTTACACTCTTGAGACTATGCACTCTGTCCAACAGAAAATATACACGATGAGGTGAATAGATAGGACTAAAGACAACTATAAAGACAGAGAAAAAGGACTAATTTCTGTCTTTTCTCCCCAGAGGTTTTTATTTATTACTTTGCTACTGGAAAAAAAAACCCACCATTTCCAGTAAGTGCATATAGTTAATGTATCATGAAAACTGTTGGATTCAGCATTTCTCATCAAGCAGTGTGGAAATCATTAACAGGAAAATCTTTGCTTGTGTTGTGCAAATGTCTGAGGCATTAAGATAGGAAAGACTGCCATACAATTCGTTTATATAATGCTGATTCATTTTCTTTATTAATAATAAAGAGATTTTTTTAAATCATCTACCATCACAGTTTTAGCAAAAACTGAAATTAAGGAAATTGAAATGGCAAAAACAAACTCAACTAGACAGGTCAGAGGTCACCGCCCGCTGATTGGAATCATCAAGTTTTCATCATGCCTTCGTAAGTGCGACAGGAGGAACAGTACGGATACATCTTCTGTGAAAGCGAGCCAAGAACAGATCAAGTAAAAGTACAACGGCAACACAGCCAAGCCCGTGTCAGTCCACGGCTCTGTTTCAGTTCCTTTGGAACGAGTGACACATTTAATGAAAAGAGGAGGCGAGAGCCCTGCGGCCCATGCAGGTGTGCAAAAGTAGCCCAGCTCCTCGTGGACAGCTCACCCAGACTGAAGGTCACCGGAAGTTCAATGCAGGACAGGTCACAGAAAGGCATCAACCCAGCAGCAAAACAGTGTCTTTGTTCTCTTCAGAGCAGGAAGAGTCCCAATAACCTCCAGCAGGCTCCGAGCTCCACTTGCAATTCTGAATTCAAAAGTGTTGCATCAATTTCTAATCTCAACCACCACAACCCTTGCTTTTAACTTATTTGTGATTTGTTTTGTTCAGCAGTGTAGATAATGCATCATGCGACTATGTTTGCATGCATACTAAACAGGGTCTCACCAACCACACGGCAGCTGAAGTAAGTAATGTGACATTTGGATGGGAATAGTCACAGATTGCCTCCCTGCATGTGACTCCTGATGAAGGTGCAGTGTTGCAACACACAGTGAGGGTAATGTCCCTGGCCTTGCTTGTACACTGCACGGTTCAGAGCACAAACAGACCTCCGTGGCACTCGCTTTAAAAGGCAACCTGCCTGCGAGTGTGTAATGATGCAGGGGTACGGGGCTCTTCACCTACACATGGCATTAATTACACCTGATTGATTGTATCAGATATGCTTCTGCTTTCTGTCCTTTCAAACAGCCCAGAATTTATTGGCAGAGCTCAGCCTACTCAATATATTTTCAGCCTTTATCAGAGAGGTGTAATTAAGCTCCATTTATGTGTATCTGGCCTTCATCACCGCCATCTCCAGCCTGCAGTTACACTGCAATAGTGCTCCATTTAGTCGTCAATAACAGAGTGGAGCAGCTTCAGATTGACATTCTGTACCTTAGTAACAGTAAGAGTTTAAAAAAAAAAAAAAACACATTCCATTTGCAGTCACATCATGCACAACAGGCATTTCACCGGAGCAGAATGAATGTTAACCTCTAACTCTTGCATTATCGCCAGTGTTGACCCTGCATCACCAGTCCATTAAAGAACATATTACAGTTCTTATATACAGAGATGAAGGCACAATCTTCTCTTCTTCTGTGGTTCTCAACGCCTTCTGTGCAGTTGAAGACACAGGCAACTGCAGCGTTAAGACAACTGATAGTGAAAAAAATACATAAATAAATTTAATGACATTTTCTTTAAAAAATACTGGAAATGGGGGAAGAAAAGGGGGATGATAATAAAAGCTGAGGTGACTGAACGTGTTACTCGATACCAGATAAGGGGTGAACCTCCAGATGAAGTCAAAACCCAATCAAATTCCTTTTTTGACCTTTTTTGCTTGTCAGGCGCACCAGCTCAAGTGTTGCTCCCTGTCAAACCCAGGAGCATCACGTGATTCCACTTGAGTAATTCCTAGATAATGAAATCAGCTCCAGTTTCCACTTTAATTTGATACAGTTGCTCCAACTTAATTTACTTGTCGTTGTTGACAGCACACCAAACCAGTTTGACTGCAGTTTTAAAGATGTGCAATTATTTGATATAAACTCAGCAGCATCCATTAAAAAGACATCAGGGCTCACTCACAAGTCTGAATTTAATCACATCTTGTAATAACAAAAAAAAAAATAAATAAAAATAAAAGTAATAAACAGCTTCAGATTATTGGTGATATGTTTCTGCAATATAAACATTGATTTGCATTCAAATTTTAGTTATTGAAGTCGGGATATAGAGAAGAGCATTTCCACTATTTCTCAAGTAGCAGCAATGACTTGTATTAAGGCAAAAGCCTAGTGTCGGCTGAATGTTCAGTGTACCCCCACCATCACCTCTTACCCATCAAATCCCCTCCATAATGGATCATTCCTGTTGATGCACAAAGTGGCTTGTTGAAATGCATATGCATGTGAGTGAAATGATGAGTGCTAGAAGGTGAGATGGGGGCGGTAATGGGACCGAGGCTATAACAATGTGGATTTTCCCCCCATCTGTCTTTTTTTTTTTTTTTTTTTAATCTTCAAAGCATATATTCCAAGAAGCTACACAATTGCTGGAAGCATTTTTTTTCTCTTTTATTCTTTTGTTGGGCTCATCAAAAGTAAGGCTGGCGAGAGCAGTGACTGATGGTAGGAGAGCATTAAAGCGAGTGAGCACACGTTAATAGCTCTCTTGTTCACCAAAAACATGCTGGGTGAACATTTTCTGCATCTTTAAGAAGTTTCTGGCTGAGAAATTCTGAGTCGCTTGCATAGAAAAATTGAAGCATTACGGTTTCTCATCGGGGGAAATAAATAAAGCAAATAACACTTTCAACCGCCAAGACTTGAAACCTCCTTTGTTTGCGTGGTCCCTTCATTTTCACAAGAACTCGTATAATTTTAAGTGAGATTTATTTGGGATTTAGACAGAAATTCCCCAGTGCGGTTTTCAATACTTGTGGTCAGTTTTGAAACACTTGTAAGTGATTTTTTATTGCAATTTCCATGATAAGTCTAAAAATAAGGACAAGCTTTGTGTTTGTCCACCTATTGTGCGTTCCAGTTGGGCGCTGGGAGCCTGTCCCAGTAACCGCCTGGGTGAGAGAAACACACCATGGAGAGATTGCCAGTCTGGAACAGGACACGCACACACACACACGGTCACACCAGTCACTCCCCAGCCGGTTTAGAAGCATCACTGTCCAACCTGGATGCTGTAGTTGTTTGGTGGGGAGGCTGTTTGGGTGGGTGCAACATATGTGGAATGACTAATGAAGTTAGATTGATGGAGGGGTTTGTTGAGAGGATCCTGCATGTAGTTTGGGCTGTCCCTAAAGGTAACAAAAGACACCCTTTTGATCATTTGTGCTTTGATTTTGCACTCCAAACTAATTAAAGGGATTCTCCTCAACTGATTAATGCTCCCGACCACGAGGCGGAGCAGCCCACCTCTGCTGTGGGCTTTGCTCTCTACCTGAACTAACATGATGATGTCTTCTGTCCCACCCAGATCAGAAATATTTAATAAAATATAGATTTTAATGAGCTACATCAAAACATTACAAAGTCAAAAATGCCGACAGTTTTCCTGTAATAACTGGACGCAATGTCGGCGCTGTTATCAAACCTCTGAAGCTCTGAAACTGTAAGTCGTTTGGCTGCCCCGTCTCACAGGATCTCAGAGGACACATAAAAGCAGCCGTTTGTAACTGGACATAGCGCCTGGAAAAAAAAAAAAGCCCGTCAACCTGTGATGAAATTGGCCATGGCGCAGACAAACAGCATCAAAGTCCAGAGTGCTGTTAAATCTGACAAATCCAGCTGTTATCAGCTGTCGCTGTCACCAGGAGCGGCCGGGGCTTCACACGGAGCGTCAGAGGAAAAAAACGCTTATTTGTCTCAAAACACCTTTTCGCCAATCTGCCGGAGCGTCCTTGATGGGGGGGGGGAGCTGCAATTTGAGGCTACTGGGATTAGTCCATCATGCATTCCCCCTCTCCGGTGCGTATGGATCGGCTACGCCGCGGGACCAATCATCCCAGCTGGTACCGGTAATCCTCCACCGTTTCCACCCTGCGTCTCCACCACTGGATCAACTTTGAGATTCTCCGAACTTTGCACACCATGACACACAGCTTTCATAAATCATATGTATCACTTCTGAATGGTGAGGCGGATTCTTTTCAACGGGTTAATGAGAGCGTGTTTCTGGTGAAGTTTTACGCACAAAAAGAGCATGTTTTTTTTTTTGGGTTTTTTTTGGGTTTCTTCTTAAATCAACTGATGATTGAATTCATAGGAGCACCTTCTCGAACACATCTCTGCTGAAGATCCCTGTCTTCTGATAAGATATAGAAAATTCCCTTTAAATAACATGATGGCATCAAATGTGAAGCTGCCATTTTGCAAAAATGTCACATGAAAGGGAGTGTTGCTCGTAGGCAGTGGGATGAACGAGGCGGGAAAGGTAATATAACACACATCTATACCAAGCTCCCATTCAGAATGTGGTTGTCACGAACCTGAAAGCTCTCAACAGCTCTAGTAAATCAGATCAGCAGCGACAGGCATGGCTTGAACTTCCTGTTTGATATCGTTGTTTTTGCTTTTCTATCATTCACCACATTCGTTATTATCACCAATTATTTTATTATGTTTTATTTTCTCAAGTTTTTCAATTTATTAACTGTTTCTGATCCAGTTTGAATAGATACAGAGATTTGAAGTGGGAGGATGTATGGGTGGACATGGAATTTTTACCTTTTACCTGCTACTTGAATTTAGCTGCTGGAATAGGACCTGCAAGTCAACATTGGCTTTGCCAGTCAAGGCAGTTTTGTTGGGGTCTTCTCCAAAAGATCAAAAAAAAAAAAAAAGATCTTCCACACACACCTTGCCAGGATTTTGGTGTAGTGTGTGGTATGTTCAAACAGATGAAATCCCCGTCAGCTTCGCCACCTTAGTCCTGACTAACCCCAGAGTCTCTCTGAATTGCACCAACACAAAGGCTTTATGAATTTGTCACCCCCAGTCATTTTATCTCGGGCTGCAGGCACTCTTTTCTCACAAAGCAACAGTCTCTGCGAGCTGCGCTCAGCCAGGTTTTTCTTTCTCCCAGCGCTAAATGAGTGGTCTCAATGTTATCAGGAAAATTCTTCAGAACAGGACGTAAGCCCTTCGCGTCCTCCACTTTTCTATTCCGTTAAGCCTTTTTGCCCAATTAGCCATTCTTAAGCGTTTTTTACATGTTAGACAAAAGGAAAGACAAATGTTAAACGCTCTGATTACTCCATGGAAATTATGCCTTTCCCATGGAGATGTCATCACTCCTCTGGCCCGCAGAACGAGACACAGACAGGTTAATCTAACCGGGTTCATCCAGCCGCAAACGGACGGGCCGATGTACAAACCCAGACCCACAACGACACTTCTGTGTTTCGCCTTCACACGTCATGGTGGTCTTCGTCGGATGAATACTTACGGCTGCTTTATTTGATTTTGATGCTTTATTCGGTGAAGCGTATGAGACCGAGCAGTAGCACCGAGGTGTCAGCTAGTAGTGGGGGAAAAAAAGCAATCTATAGTTTGGATTTTCAAACGCAGAAAGCAGCAACGCCGTGACAATGGGATAGGTAACACAACACAGTGGGCGTTCGCCATTCGGTTTAGAAACTTAATGACATAATTCAAACATCAACCCTGAATCACAGCCCACACCTGCTCTCCTTTGTCAACTTTATTTGCTGTTAGTTGTGCCCCAAACACAAATAAACGGGTTGAAAACGCACGTGTGCATGCACATGAAGAAGCTACAAGCAATATGCATTAAAAATGCCACTATCACCAACATAAAGAAAAAGCCTACATGGAATACAGGAGGATATCTGTCTGTCCATCTGTTTAGGGTTGACAACTAGTGTGTTTTGCTGCTAATATCTCACCTTCAGAGCGGTACCAGTGAAACATAATGTGTGCAGAGGGGACCATCTGGTCCTCCTGACTGGGAGCCGTCAGCTGCAGCTCGGGCCAAGTGACCTTGGCTGGGACTCGACCTGGAGATGGCACCAATAACACCTCCGCAGCCTGGGGACTGCTAATGTGGGAAGGGATAGAGTTTGAGTGAGAAGAAAAAAAAAAAAAAAGCCACTACAGAGGTGCGATTAAGTCGAGAAAGAACAAAAACGGACACGTTCCAGGTTTCTATTGTGTTTTTTTTAGTAAGGTGTGAAAAAAGTGTATTGATCTAACTGAGCAGATGAAAGGCAACAAACATGTACTTTATTTCTCCTCCTTTCCAGAGGTTACAGTTAAGTAAATAAATATATTTGTGTCAAAAATTGAGTCAGAGCCTTTAAGAATTAGACGATCCGAAAAACTCGATCATCAAACATTTTTTTTTTCTTCAAAGAGTATCACTTCTAACACGAATGTCTCTGAGGCGCACGTTTAGCCTTCCATGTGCTGCATAATCTTTGTTAGCAAACTCGACTTTGACCTACTAAATTGAAAATGGCGAGCCGTCAGCCGAGACCGCGAAGCTTATTCCACTTCCTCCACCCATTCAGAGCCTCGGTGACATTTCTCTCGGTCAAAAAGCCTAAAGAACGTCCCAGCCCCGCCGATTCATTTCTCAGGGCAAACAATTTACTGTTGTCTGCCGGATCCAGTCAACTCGAACGATCCTCGTGCCTCCCTGAAGGAAACCGCTGAAATGGAGCGTTGTGTTTCACAGACTGTCCTAATGACTGATGACATTTCCTCAGACACCTAGAAAGATGACCTCCAGCTAATCACGGATGCCACTTAAATGCTAAATCCTTGCCGTGTCAGGAGTTTAGTCACATACGCTGGCGTCAGTGATTCGCATTAGAATGCATCTGCATGATGCGAGGTATAAAAGTCCCAATTATTCCTCCAAGTTGTCTACAAAGATACAAACATCTGCTGTTCAGCGGGAACTAGAATGGAAGTGTTCGCAGTAATGAGCAACAACAGAGGTAAAACCCTGTTTTCTTCAGCTGAATATGGGAATAAACAGATCGACACACATAGATATCAAGATATATTCATAAGGTCAATACAACTAAAAAAGTACCAATATACTATAATAAAGGAACAAGAAATATTTCAAATATGAAAATGAATATGGATATAGGTAATAAACTGTTATATCCATGGTAACATGATTGCAATCCAGTTTGATGCATTAAAGGTGCAGTTTACAAAGAAAAGGAGAACATGGTTACTGGAGCCCGCTGAGAACACGAGAAATGATTGACACCTTGTCAGTCACGTCTCCTGTCTGTGATTGGTTGTTTTTCCCTGTATGGTTTCTTGCAAATCAAATTAGAGGCATAAGATGGAGCCAGAAAAGGCTGATTTTTCTAACAGAGAATTTTACTCATGAACTACTGTCAGCTCATGGTGACAGTTTTATCAAGTATAAGAAAAAGTGATTTTTTGCTTCAGAACACTACCTTTAACAATACTGACAGAGCAACAAATGTAGTTCTGAAATCCTCCATGACTGACATCTTTGCATTTGATTAGTTAAACTTGTTTTATTAAATCAAGCCTTAAGCACTCAGAGTCACCACCAAAGATCAAATGGATCCTACAGCTGTCTGAACCTCCTGCAGATTTGTTATAGGTTGCATACTGACTGCCCACACTTTAAAAAAAGGGCCTTATAATGTCTTCAATTCATCACAATAGATTCCATTTTTATGGTTTTGATGTGGCTCGTGGATCGGACTGGGAGACTCGCAGCGTTCTCACAGGATTTGAGTGTTTACAACAGGAATCCTGGAGGGCCACTCGAATTAGTTTTACTGTTTATCTTTTTGAAAAATGCAGCGCCATTAAAACAACAAAGGTGATGCATGGCACGCACGTCAAGTGTTTCAAGCACTTAAGCAGTGCAACAATAGTGGATTAATTCCCGTCCCTGCTGACGGACTGCTGCCCCTGCTTCAATTTAATGTTTATCAGCTTTGTATGCTGAGATTCTGGTTGTAGCCTAAGATTTTAGCTGATTACATGGTCTCTAAAAAGAGATGCACGGTGACAATAAGGTGATGCAAGATGTGCATCAGTCCTTATGTTTTTTGTTTTTTTTTTGGGAACGCTTCCCTCTTTCTGCTCCCCGCAGGTCTTTGGGAATTAACTCTATCACAGATTCAAAAGCAAAGACTGAGAGAATGCAGCATGTGGAATGTGGAGTATGGGGGAACATCCCACCAGTTTGTGCTCTTCATACTGGAGCCCAATGCTGCTTTCCCACTTCATCACTGATCCCACTCCCACAGTGTCTCAGAAATCAACGTAAGAACCCATCTCCTCCATCTTCTTCAGCCTCTTCGTGTATTTGTTATGTATTGTGGTGACAGTGCGAGCAGATATACAATGATGGATTTGTGTAATCCTTTCTCAATTGCTTATTTGCATAGTATCTGTTCCGCCTGGTGACATTAATCAGCACGTGTGCAGCTCAGTGAAAGAATGTTTGTTGCTTGTCATTGTCAGCAAAGTGCAGTGATGAGACATTTCTCATTATGATATTGGAGCTGTTTTCAGTCCAAATAACCATCACACGGTCATTCAGGTGAGGTTAACACCAGCGGGAGAAAAAGAACCCTGAAAAACATAATATGGCAGAATTCAGCATCAGAGGAGCCATTTCCGTAGGAGTTCGAATCCATCAAAGTCAAAGCCATAAATAACCGTCTCAGATATTAAATTGATTGTTAGACTTGCTGCTTATTGGCGGCTATGTAGAGGAAGCTGCGTAGCTGCAGTAAAAATGTAAATTATTCAGTGCAAATGAAGAATTATTGCCTTGATTCCAACACCCGAAGATGAAAAATACAAATAAAAAAAAAAAAAACGCTGAGCAGTGGCTCCAGATTGTCTGTTCGTTTTTGTTTTTTTTTATTTTTTTTGTAAATACCACTTCCAGAGTTTAATTTTTAATGTAACTTATGTATCGTGCTTGATTATCTCTTCCTTTGGGGATCTGAAAAATGAAATAAATTACCTCCAAAATAGAAACATGTTGGCTGTTTATTCGGGAGATATCACAGAAAAACTGAATCTATTTGCATTTTGTTATCATTTATTTTAATGCATTATCATTTTTATTCTTCTGTTTATTTTCTTTATGTGCTGTACTTCATTGTGTGTTTGGCTGAGAGCGAAAGCCAGACGGCTGTAATTCACTTACATGAATAGCAAAGAGAAATAGTGATTAGATTAAACTTACTAATAAAAAGGTTTCAATAAAAACCATCTTTGCTCTGATGACACGTTTAAGTGTCATCAATCAAAGACTCAGTTTAGATGACGCCTCGTCGGTCATTCCTAATGTTCCACATGTGCTTTTTGAATTAGTTTTGTTCCCCTAAAACTGGTGTAAAGCCACTTTTTGTTGACCATCTGCACATCAACATGTGCAATGTCCTTTGCATGCATGTGAAATCTAATTACAGCCAGCAGGGGGCCCTGTCACATGGAAATAATGGGACCATTTTGGAGCGCTTTAATTATCTCAGACAATCTCACATAATGCTTATTCTGAGGAGGAAAAAAAGAACATTGAATGTTTGAAAAATTGCCCAAACTGGAGGGAAGATGGTTCTCTGTACCTTTGTAATTCGACAGGCATGTACGTTTTTGGGTTGGTGCCCCCCTGAAAGTAGATGAAAATAAATAAGGCCATTACCCCTTAATTTGCTTCTGCACTTCCCTGCTCAGGACATATTTGGTGTTGATAAATGTGCCCTCGTCCACATTTTTGTGGCCTAAAAGAAAAAAGCTCACTTGCTTAGGTGCCCACTTAATCTACACAACCTGTCCCCACAACGGGCCACAATATGAGCAATTGCATCCAGGCACACATATGCGAAAACAACCCACCACTTATAATGGAGGCACTTGGATTGCTTTAAATGCCCCACCCTGCTGCAGGTTTGCATCCGTATATCTCTGCAGAGAGAGAAATTGGTCCCAGAGGGGCCCGTCAGGGACACAAGTGTCAAACTACACACTTATAATGAGTAATGGGGAAACTGGTCCATAAATGCCTTCACTGACCTTTACCATATGTGAATTGCAAATAAGAGAAACAAGTCAGGAACATTAATTGCTCCGTAGAAGACAATCTTTGTACCCGTCACTGAAAACATGGGAATAGTTTGAATCGGTTTTAGATAATGAATTCTGATAAGGTGAGGTGGGGTGTTGCAGGGTTGGTAGTTCACACCTCACTGATGGAGGCTGGCTATTAGCTGGTAATGTGGAACATTTTAATCTGTGCTGGGTTTTTCCGTGGCTGACACCCGCAGGCCCGCTGGAAATCTGACAAGGTCAGCTCCTGCCACCTGTGACGGCATCATGCACCGTTTTATTTCCTCAGCCAGCGGTGTGCATACGAAGGAGCTGCTTCAAATCTCGTCTACGTCCCTTTTGTTTCTGCTCAAACCAATGCCCCCCCCCCCGCCTGCTCCGGAGGGGGGGTGGGTGGCGGGGGTATCAGCCTGGGCTTTATCTTGGATTCTCCGGCCCTGCTGTCGCTCTAAAGTCAGAGATCAAAACGGTGATGGCGTGCAACAATGACAGTGATCTGCTCTGACCTCTCGAAAGCTTCAACAGCCTGTGAAGAGGCCTGGCAACACACACACACACACACACACACACACACTCCGTCATCCAGTTGACCCAGTTCTCAATCGCTATGCTGGCAAAACAGCAAAGGCCTAATACATTCTGGGGCTGAAATCCTCTCCTGATCGATGGAGCCATCAGCGAACAAGTTCACTGTTGCAACCTCCGCTCTTGCCATCTATAACGCAGCCGGTTTGTCCTGCGCTAATTGGCACATTTCAGTTCATAAATCACTTTAAAAATAAAAAGAAAAGGGATATTTATTCTCTGTGGGTAAACCGGCGGCATTCAGAGTGACTGGGGGCGTCTCGTTAGAGCTCTCCTCCAATTTGCGGTAAACTGTCGGACCGGAGATATCAGAAAAGGAAGTTTAAAGGTCTCGGCCGAGCAGATGGATTCCTACTGTCAAATTCCGCCATACGCCACCTTCTCTTGTCTCTCGATTCAGAGATCAGATAGGATCACGGGCAGGAAATGAGTGAGACACGCAGACACGAAGCCATGAATACAAACCAGACAGGCAGAGAACACTGGGGTGGGCCACGCTAGAAAAAAGAAAAAAACAAAACAAAAAAACAGTTGAGAACAAGTCCACACCTTCTTAATCCACGAAGGTTGGCAGCGCCCGACTGATGGCGGGAAAAATAAACCCTCGCACGTGCCTAAACGCATTTGTAGCAAAAGAAATGAGTTTCATTGTTAATAGCCGGCGTCATCAGAAATCAGAACTCAGCTCTTATTGTGATTTAAATCGGGAAAAGTTTCAGCGTTCAATTACCAACACCCAGGGGGGTTTCCCCGGAGTGTCAGCACAGAAGGATGGAGGCTGGGAGTTTGTCGAACGGCTTCATCCGCCTCCTTTACTGTTTGGGTTAGTCTGCTCTCACAGAAACGGCTATCCAAAGTTTGAAAATATCAACTTTTGTCAGACAAATTTGGCAGTTTTACGTGAAATTGGTCTGACATAAGAAAGAAGGGAGAAGTTAATCGTAAAAAAAATAAAAAATGATGTGGAGCTCTGCTCAAAACGGCGGAATTCACGATATAATTTAGTATTTTGAGTTATTAGATTTTAATATTCAGCTTAAAATTCAGTGACAAAACATTCAGTTCCAGCGAAAATTCAGGAGCCATCATCATTTCAACCCTTGCCTCTGAGCTAAATGAACCCAAACTCTCCTTCTGCTGCATTTTAAAGCTTGAAAAATATATAAATAAAAGAAACTGGATATGATTGGTCAGTGGGATTCTTAACAGCTCAGGAACAGCAAACGCTAATGAGGCAGCTGCGGGGTTATGAAGTTTCAGTCATGAAATATAAATATTTTATTACGAATGTGAGTCTGACAATGTGTGCTTCATTTTAGGCTTTTGAGCTCAGAAGAGATGTGTGCGCGTGTGCGCGCGTGCGTGCGTGCGTGTGATCTCTCTTAACTAGCTCAGGCGTTGGTATTTCAAAAAGTGAGTGTCCATAAAAACCCTTAAACACAATTTAGAACGTTTTTACTTCGACTTATGTTCGTCAAACATGCAAACCATGCAAAAATGTGCTCAATGCTTCCATAAAAGATGAGCGTCCCTGCGAACAAACATATGTATACAAAGATGCACAGTTGGTGGTTCCACCTAATTATCAGCAGGTTTACACAACGATCCACACGATTCCTGCTGCTGTAGATGTAATGGAGACTCCCATTTACTGCGAGTCAACCAGAGGAAATGATTAAAAATGGTTACTGAGGAGTAAAGACAGGGGAATTAACCAAAACCCTTTAATTACATGTGGCCGACATTAATCACGCTGAAAAATGAGCTTCATTTCCCTCTCATCTTAGTCTTTATCATCCAGGGGACAGCCGTGGATCCGTCACCGGGTCCAGATGCAGAGTGCAGCGATGGCTTGTGCAGGCGTGTCCTGCCCAGGAGACGGGCTCCCGACGCGGGCTCGAATAAATCCCCATCACTCTGCCGACTTTCTGCTGACTGGGATCTTATTTAATGTGGGTTTAACTCCGTACTGCGCAGTGTCACGATGAAACTGAAAAGCAGCCTTGGAGATGTTTGTGCTTCACTTTTTCTTTTCCTTTTTTTCCCCGTTGTACTAGAACTTCAAACATGTTTACATTGAATTTGCATTGCACTTCTCTCTCGCTCTATTTGCTTTGCATCGAGTGGAAGTGAGAAGTGGCGAAGTAGAGCCTTCTTCAAGTTTCTGCTTTAATGGTCTGACTACAGAGGAACCATCAGCATAGCCTTCCTTTTAAATATTTGTTTGTTGACACTTCAGCCAAAGTGGTAAATACATGTCCTTCTCTTTTTCATGGCGCAAGCACCCGGCACCTCCTCTGCAGCTTTGCTGACACGCGAGTCTAAATTCACGGGCAAATTAAATAAAAAAAAAAAGTTTCCATCTTGGTCACGACTGCCATTTGAAGCGTCCCCGACGTGTGGACACTTACGCATCAGTGTTAGATAAAGGTGCCCACGACTCGCCAGTGAAGCGCAGTGAAGTTCACTTGAGGAGAAAACAGAAGCGAAGGGCGAGAGCGCATCAGCTACACTGTGGGATTAACCTCCTGAAACCTGAGCTCTCTTTTGATATGCATTCATAATATATCTTTGCTATTCAGGATTATTGGGACCGTATAAGTATAAAGACCGAGTATCATATTTTAACAACATTTTGAAACGAGCGTTTTTTTGCAGAAAATGACGTCCACATAAAGGGACAATCAATCTAAATTCGTAATAATATACTGTTTAAGGATTCTTCTATGTGGACATTTGGCCCCATACTAAGCAGAATTAGCTGTTATATTACATGTGACCTAAATTCTAATGTCCACATTTGTGGACGCCAGGTCTAAGGAGTCCTTGTTTTCTATCTGGCTTGTTGAGGTTTCCCCAGATTCTCCAGGTGTCCCCAACCATGTCCATTGTCCAAAGGCCGTGATGGCCCAACCTTCTGAGGAGGTTGCTCTCGAAAACCTTCAAGATATCCTCTACCGCGCCCTGTCTACTGACTGCAGCAGTCGCGGAGCGGTGAGACGAAAGGACAGTGGGGTGAAAAGCAAATGACCTAAAAATAACATTGCAGCTGACACTGACGCAGAGAACATAAAAGGCACTTTACTCCGGGATGAGAGATTTTGTTTCTGCACATCTCGCACTTTCTTCTGCTGTTAAGGGCCAATAAAGCTCATTATCACACCTCATCACCACGTCCGCGGACATATTGGTATGTATGCCCCCCCCCGTTGAGGAGTCCTCGTTTTCATAAACTCACATCTGCTCACTCCAGTTAACACATGTCTTACACCCCAGCAGTGTCCATTACTGTTGCCATAACGACCAGCTGTTGGCAAATTTGAAACAATGGCGGAGCGCAGCGGAGCCGTGGTCAATCGTTACCGCGCCGCTGTTGGCGAAACCGCCGGAGCGCGACCGGTTTAGCAGCGGAGGAAGTGAGGCAGGACGGCCGCGCCTTCATTCAAGAGGTTGCTCCAAATTATGACAAATGCAATGCACTAGTCCCTCACACAGAAGAACACAATCAAGGTAAGAAGCTTCTGACTGAATATTCGTAGACGCGCCGCTGGCAAGGACTTAGTGCTTAACACGTGCATCGTCTCAGATTGAACTCCGAATTGAGGTCCGTCCTTTCTGTCCGAGGGGACCCCTGTCCTTTACCTGTCCTCTCCCGTCTGCAGTGGAGTGAGAGTCTCTTTCAGAAGCAGCAGCAACGTGAAACCGTTTACATGAACTATAGGAATGATCGCTGGCCCCGCCCGCCCCGCGCGGAGACAGTAAACAAAAGATGACACGCTGGCGCCTCAACCGGTGTTTCCAGCAGGTGGGACGCTAAACCCAGCATTAGAGAGGATGGCTTCATTCCCCGCCATCGCTAATGAGCAATCATAGCAGCAGCAGACGGTCGCTAACGAGCCGCGGGGAGATCCAGCGCTCAGCTGCGGGCCCGTTCGCAAAGCGTAGCTGGGCTAGTGCAGGCAGCAGCTTTTTTTTTTTTTTTTTTTTTATAACCAATCTTACTCATTGACAGTAATTTAGGATGCGATCCCAATATCAGTAATCTTGCTGGAGCATCGCAGGGGCAGCTGATGTGTCTGTCTCTACTTATGACTACTTTATGACCACGCTGAAGCAGATCCTCCTTTTTTTTTTTTTTTTTTTTTTTTTTTTGATGCTGCCTTTCACTTCCACTTTGCTCATGGTTGGAAGATTATTTTCCTTTCAGCAAAAACAGAGCCGGATACTGGGGAGGGAAAGTCATTTGCACACTGGATACAACTGGCTGCGTGTAAAAGGTAAATTAGACAAGTTCTGGGTCCAGTTTTACAACAGTGAGACATTATTTAATTAAAATTTGCAGTAGGTACAAGCCAGGCTTTCACTGCTCGTGTGTGTGCGCGCGCATGCGTGTGTCTGTGAGTGTGTACGTGTGCGTGTGTGTGCGCGCGCGCGCCCCCGCGCGTCTGAAAGGGAAGAGAAGCAGAGGGCCGTGTATCTATTAAGTTACATCCTGTTTCTGTTTTGCCAGATTAAATGAATAAATTGAAGCGATGTAGCCGTTTGACCTTTGACTGCCAAGCTCATCGCCGAAGCTGGAGCCGGCAGATCGACCACACGTCAGTCCGGCGGGTGCTCGATGACTACAGATGCCCGGCTGACTGAAGGGTAATTACCTTCTACATTCAAGAACAGCTGCGCACCAGCAGCCACTGACTCAACATTTATTTTTACCGCAAATGTGTTCAATTTAATCATAACACATAATTGTTTTTTTTTTTTTTTTTTTTTTTTTTCAAACATCCCACAGGGAATACACAGTCCAATGATGGGTTTTTTTTTGCGAAGCTAATATAGAGATAAAAGGTCAAAGTGGTGTTTTCAATACGCCTGAAGCCACAAGCTGAACGCCATAAATTTGTGTCACAAAGATTTATGAGGTACATAAAAAGAGGAAATGCAGGAGATGTTTCTTTACCGAGAAGGGAGATGAAAGAGCTTTATATAAAGAACAAGCAGAATTGAATAAAGGTGAATCAGATAACATTTCCGCTCGAACCCGGTGAGACGAGTTACAGTCCTAGAGCTGCAGGCGTCTAGAATGAGCGATGGGAGTCCAAAACCCCTCCGTGAAGGGTCGGAGGGAAACGCTTTTTGGTTGCGCTTACGCATTTAAAAGGACAACGGAGAAATCCAGACCCTCGAGATGGATGTCACTTATCCGCCTCCACCCACGCCTCCGTCCAGGCGCCGCCACCCAGTCAGGATCTGGCCGGGAACAACAGCCTCGCAGGAACGTGACGCTTTTAAGAGTGCACTTGTTGAGCGCACGCCAGCCCAAATCTTTAAAAGAGGCTGTCTTTCAAGTCGCGACGCCTCCTTTCAAGACAGCGACGCTACCGTCTGCAAGTCACGGCAACGTGAGGCCGCATTTGAGTCCCAGGTTTGGCTTTTTCCAACGGCCAATTTCCCGTTTTAAAAGTACCTCCGGACGCACATCAGCATGCTTCTAACGACTCTTTCCGCGGACTGATTGTGAGTGTGAAAGGAATGATGGCGGAGCTGAGACGGGCTGACAGAAAAGCGCTGCGGGGGGGAATGGTGGGGTGGGGTGCTATCTGACAGGAAGTGAGGCTCAGCCAGACAAAACAAGGAGTGCCCAAAATACAAACATCAAAACACAAAGGCAAAGCCGTACCTTGGGTCAAGCCTGACTTTTTTTTTTTTTTTTTTTTTTTTTTTAATGTCAAACAGCCGGACCTCGCGTCGTTGGGCATTTCAGCCTCGGCGCGTTTGAGAATTTAATGCGAGACTCCGCTCACTCAAATGCGGTTACACACTTCCTCGCCCATCCTCACATCGCCTGTTAGCCTCGCAAACCTGTTTGCCTTCACGCCCAAATTTCATTCCGCTCCTTCAAGTCTCCGCGCTTTTGTTTTCCTAAAGGTTGGCTTGCAGACTGAGTAGTGTTCAAAATGAGTTTTGGTGCTTTCTCTCTCAAATCCCTGTTGTTCTGAATACATTTCCATGCTGGTTTAAACAAGATTCACAGTCTTGAGCATTATCAAAGCGAGCGTGGCCTTGGCTGGCCTGTGCTTGCGCAGTTAATTCGGGTTGGGGGACCGTTTTGGGTTTACTTGACGTTTGCTCTCTTTCAGCCGTGATGATTTCTTGTTTGTTGAGCCGAGCAGTCGCATCCAGACTCCAATAAGATCCTCCTCGCTGAGGCCTGGCAACAGTTTCAGGCTTTCGTTTTATTTGTAGAACAGAGGAAACATCAAAGCTGTAACCAGGTTAAAATTCAACAATTGAACATTTGCTGAAGAATATCTTTTTTTTTTTATTGCTGTTTTTCACATTTCTTATTTTCAGCACCCGAGTTAATCAGTTTATAAGATACTGACATCAGAACTGTGTTTTTAATGAACACAAATACTACAAAATCCTAAAATGAAATATCATAAGCAGAATTTCATGCCTACACTACAGAAAAACAGTCAATTCTTATTAATCACAAGTGCGTCCTATATATATATTGTGGGGAACATATTAAACTTGAGGCTGAAATCTAAACTATCTGTCCTATTTCTTGTTTTCCACTTGAGTACAGTCATCAGCTGTGATTCATGACCTCTTGTAGATGATGCGGAGCGTTAATTTATCAAGTGTGATCAGCCTGCTCCCTGCACGGTGACACCCGGAGTGGATGGGACAGAACATTTCTGCTCAGTAAAGCATGTCCTGCTGAGGTACCAGCCTAATAAGTCAGTAATAACAACCCTGCCGCAAATGAACACTCTGAACTGAAGAGATCATCAAATATACCAATTACAGATATAGCATAAAGGGCAGAAAAGCTTAATTCTAATTAATTCTGATACGATTTGGAGGATTTTCCTTCACACCAAGAAATGGATGCGACAGGGATTGAGTTCTTTTATCTCCCGTTTTGATTAATCCAGATTATCCTCACTCTAAAATGGAAAGTTTTGAACTTGTTTTTTGTTTTTTCAACTTATCAAGGCTAATATTGTGACAGCGATGCTTACTAACAGGCTTAAACATTAAATGTGAACAGATAACGCTGCAGACCTAAATCCCTTCCTCTCTGTGTATCCCATAGCAACGCACAGAGACTGACGCACCGAGCGGTATCAGAAGACTGTCTGTGCTCTCTGCATGCTGTCGTTTGAGAGCAGGGTTATTTGTTAAATGGGTATAATTAGTAAGAAAGGTAAGTGCAAATGCTGCACTCATTTAGAATCCAGCAGTTACATCTGCAATAGAACTGCATTCTTCTGTTTTTGAATGATACCACCCATCAGGTACGGATGTAAAAGAGACCGTGCACGCTGCATGCTGAAGTCAATGCTGTTCTTCGAGACGCGATTGTACAATTTCAATGACGAAAATAGTGACATTTAAAAGAAGCAACAGTTTAAAAAAGTGAGTCCCAAGAGCACTTAGGCTGAACAAAAGGCACGCGTGGAGAGTACGGCAAATGAGAGGGACAAAGTAGGTACGCCGCAGAAACGTTTCAGCAAAACCAGACATGAATGTCACAGAGTTCTCCTCAAATATTAGTCATACTCCATTACAATGGCCGCCTCGTGGGTTTTCCGCAGCCGCTTTCACATAGAAAATGGAGATTGCTCCAACCTTCCACAGGTGATCCGCACAATAAATCACAGGAAAGGCGCTCATCTGCATACACTTAGCTGATGACTCACAGCCATTTGTCAGAATTCTGTTGTTGTTAGTTGTGTAAGTCAAGCCGCCGGCGTCCTGGATGCTTCCGCCTGTCACATCCTCTTCAGACAGGCCAGAGGGAATGGGCGTGTCCTGCGGGGCTTATCAGGATGCTGCAAAACCGGGCGGCTGTTTGTTGTTGATGAAATTCACCAGTCAGGTATTAAAAGTGGTTCACTCCAGCACAGGAACGTTAAAGAAATGCATTTATTCACCAACATGGCCACCAAGGAATCTTTGAACTTATACTGGATGTTTGGGAAATTCAATCTAACCTTTAAATGTTTTCATTACTGCCGAGTGTTTTGACTTCAGGTGGTTAGGTGGAGGTGCATGACGTGAAGCACCACGACTAACAAGTCCCACACTTTCAAAGTAACATGTGTTCAGGGACAATTTCTATTCTGGTGTCAAACCGTTTTTGGCATGTGAGCGGGAGGGAAGCCTTCAGTCTCCAGCTAATATGACTCTTTGAGTTTCAAGCACTTTGATTCGCACCGCAGGTACAACTGGAGCTCAAACACACGCTGAGCCGCAGCAGATGGATGTTGGAACGGGATGCCAAGGAGGTCTTGGGGCTGTCACTTCAGACCTCGAATGCTGATGTTACGCTTTTAAATACAAGTGACGGCTAATGAAGTGATCAATATTCCGTGAGGTGACATTGCTTTTGGTGTTACACCAATGACCGAATAGACAGCAGAATAAAACATCAAGACGACTCTTTGACAAAGAGCCGTAGTCACTTTGACATCTAACAGCTATAGCAGCACTTATCAAGTTAGTTTTACTTTCTTTTTTACACTTTAATGGTGTTTTTTTTTTTTTTTTTTTTTTTTTTTTTAAACAAGCATAAAGGCTCAAAAATGCAGGTTGGATCAAAAACAGCAGTATGTGAAAGGACCTTCAGTAATTACTGACAGACTGGAGGTACCAGACCGCGGAGATGGCATTCATTACTTTAATATTTAATCAGCAGAAAAAAAAAAAGAACTAGTGACAAGAAAAAAAGCAATGACTTGAGAGAACACGAGTGCTGTGTGTCATATAGGATTAAATGTGTGTGTTTGTGGGTAAATTGCACGTAGGTCACCAGAGGGTATCCCAGGGAAATCCCAACTGACCCCCAGCAAGATATATATATATATATATATATTTAATATATATATATATATATATATATATATATATATATATATATATATATATATATATATATATATATATATATATATATATATCTTGTATTGAGCTTCATCCCAGGTGGGTGAGGGGGTGCTATTGCAGAACTCTCGTCTCAGCTGACTACGGACCCCGAGTGTTCTGCAGAAAATCTGTCTGATGAAGCGCGACCGTCAGACAAGCTGCAGCTTTTGTCTGGTTCCTGCCCTTCAAGAGGTGGAGCACGGTAGACCCACACAGAGAAAGAGCAGCAACAGCAAGCGACAGAATGTAACTCAGTAAACGGAGAACAATAGAAAAGTGAGTTAGACCGGGAACCAGGGATGGAAGGGGACGAATGAAAACAATCAACAAATAACAGCCGTGGCAGCTTGTCGTCAGGATAAGGACGGACTTCATGATGAATGCTTGATGTTTGAATTTGAGATGTTGTCACCTAAAGAGTTTCAGTGAGTACGGTGAACAAAGCAAGGGTGAGAAGACATGAGGTGGACCTGCGTGACCCTGTGTGGACATTCCTCGCCTTCCTCACTGCGACCCCCACGGAAATACTACGATAGAAGAGAGAGGGCTCAATTTTCGGAGGGTTCAACCTGGAATATTACCTGAGCAGATGAGTCTGATTTATGCAAACTTTTATTTTTTATTTTTTTGTCTTTAAACAAACCCTATCACATACACACGCATCTTTGGAGAAGTGAGAGCACGTAATTAGTGCCGATGTTGGCGAAACGAGAAACAGACCTTTGCCCTGGCGGTGGAAATTCGACATTAAAGTATAAAACTTGGGGTGGGAAACACTGTTCAAAGCACACATGGCTTCCTCTGTGGAGTTCGGTTTAGATATAAATCAGTTTTGGCTGGAAAACGTCTGAGCAAATGAGGCTCTCGGGGGCAGAAATGTCTCCGGCTGGCAGCTGACTTCATCCTAAAAGGTCCTTAATTATCCAGCATTCAGAGTTTTATTTGCAGATGGTTTACAACCTGGGATGATGCTCTCTCATCATGCAAATAAGAGCCGTTAAATCGAGTGAACCTAAATCTAAAGCTTGGCTCGCAGTGCTGCGCTCCTTTTAGTTACAGTATAGCAACCTGTTTTTATATTCTATATACTTATATTTACACAAGACAGAGATGTGATGCCACTCAGTCCTGCTGAGACTGATTAAGCTATAATTATGTTAGCATTTTAATCAATAATTTGATATTTTGTATGTAAATGTTGCCGTTTATTCACCAGTTGTGGTGTTGGGGTAGTCTGCTGCTGTCTGGATAAGGTTGTGGTTCATCTCCAAACCGAGGCCCTCCTCAGCCTCCATGACTGCATCTCATCGCCTACAATTAAGCTCCTGCTTAAACTGGCTCAGCTTCCACCCTCATCAATCAGCAGCATCAGGCCACTTATCTCATGGCATGCAGGTTTTATGCTCCAGGTGTCTGTTTTTTCAGTCTAGGCCCTCGCAAGATCTTTGGATTCCTCACCCTTGCAGCCACCATCAAATTGCGATTACGGCTGCAGCCCGGCATGCCCGGCCTGGAATGCACTCTCCGTCACTCAGCCCCACCGGCTTTGATGGGTCTGGGTTCTGTGTCCTGCATTCGAGGTCACCCTACAGAAAAAAAAAAAAAAAAAAACTTTCAAATGATCACGGAGGAGGTGGACTGACAGTTATCTTTTCCTCCCCAAAGTCTGACACCTTCTGCAGCCTGACACACAGCAAACATTGCAGATGTTCCCAATGAATATTGCATCCACTGTCCCCACAGGAAGAACTGTGATTGCATTTAATGCAGAAGCCCTGTCAGGAGCTCATGTTTCTGAGTAGTGTTTCCTGATGTAAACTGGATATCCCGGTTTCTGGCTCTACTTCACCTCAGTGGAATAATATTCACATTTTACACATCCCTACATGATCCTTGTGTTATATGCTTCACGTCTTGTATAAACAGTTAACGACATAGACTCACTATTATTTTAAAGCCATTCACTGTAAACCACAGCAGGATAACATCAAATAAACCCCCGCTGGACCCAGAGGAAAGTTCGAGCACATTTAATTCTTCCAGCAGAACTATTTCGGGCCACAGAATGGAGGGCACGGGACATGTCATGATTTATGGCAAAGTACCAGCCTTGTTAAAGTTCTTCCAATTACAGATCCACTGTAGCTGGTCCGGCTTAGCAGACACAATACCGGTGGAAATACATGTGGGTCAGAGAAGCCTCCTATGGCCACATGTCCGAATCAGCAGTAAGATGGTCGGAGCAGGAAAGACTCATTGGAACCGCGTTTTGACTGTTTGACTCTCACTCTTCACAGCTGATATCTAGTCTCTCCTCTTGGGTTTTTACAGAATGTTCAAAATTCCAAGGCCCTCATGGTAACTTGAAAGGTTTTTAAGGGGGTGGTGGGTGTGGAAGGGGGTTGAGACGAAACAACAAACCATGCCTAAAGATCTAAAGAGTATAAATAATTAGCCTGAAGTAGAGCCTACGCCTGGAGTCTTACTGGTCTCCTGCAGGTTTACAATTTGTGCTGCTTAAAAGCAGCATGCTTTAAAATGCAAACTGTTGACTAATTGTTCTCATTAATGCCCTTGTTCATGAAAATTAAATAATGATGAGGTTTGTGTGACTTTGTAATCATGCTATTATTTTAATAACGCCTGCTTCAGAGCCTGAAAGCAAAACATTGCATGTTAACTAAAAAACTAAACGATGTACACGTCATGGTCATTTTCCCACAGTGGTACAGGAAGCAGCCTTGGATCACCTTCATTATGCACAGGAACTTTGAATTTCACTACCTGTTGTTAAACAGTAATTAAACAGGGCTCAGTTCAAACGCCATGAATGTTGTTTATTGTTTTTAAGCAACAGAGATGTGAAGGCGAGAGCATAATCATTTCTGCCCATTTTTTAATTATTATGTTTATGATTTTATCACCCCTCACATCTTTATATGTTTTCACATGCTTCCTTTACATGATTGTTTACACTGTATTTGTGGAATGCAAATTATAATAATTATGAATTGTTCATATTTGATTACATTTTTATTACTTTGCCTTAATTATCACAATTAGCTGTGCATCAGAACCAACGCACAATAAATTACAAGATGTTTCATCTTCTTCGGTACCAAAAATCTATTCACATTGCAGACGCTGTTCTGAGTCTTGGGCAGAGAATCATATATCTTCCCCAGTGAATAGAGGTATATGGTACAGTTGGCAACTTCCATCAAGCAGCAGCACTTATCAAGATAAAGAGTTCTTTTCCCTCACACTCAGCTGGAGATGTACATCAAGCTGGTCGACATTTGGAAATATTTTTTTTTTCTAAAAATAGGGCCCTTTGAAGAGATTCCTAGGACACGGCGAAGCAATCCTTCACATTAAACACTTGTCTCACGCAGCGGACGATAGCCTTTATTGCTAAGGGCTTATTTTGTGGCTCATCATTTTATTTTATTTTATTATTTTTTGGGGGCGCTAACACAGTCCTTGTACTCTCCTTCTAAACATTCCACTGAATGATGTGCCACTCTTTATCAGCTCTAACTGGGGGGAGATCAAATGCACTTGCACAGAGGAAACATGACACCTCGCAGTAAGCCAGCGGCTTCCAGGAGAAAAGTTCTTGCTGCTGCTCTGAGATCTCACGCGCAGATATAAGAGCACAATTCATAAATATTAGATATGAAATGATGCCGTTGACTGCGAATGCCATTGTGCACATCGGATCTAAACAGTGTTACCTTTCGTAACTTCCCCATCTTGGAATCTGCGAGATAAACGTCATTAAAAATTAATAAATAACTACTTCAACTTCCCAGTTGTGGCTTTCTCCACCTGCTCAAGCATGTCTGCTTTACCCGCGGTGAACACGAGGTATCTTTATTTAGAGGATGTGCATAACCTCACAGAACAGACTCATCTGGGGTTTATGGAAATTTTAAAGGGATTCCACAGTGGATAAAAAAAAAAAAAGTGAGCGCATTGGACATTGTAGGCATGTGAAAATGAAACACCTCTCAAGATGGTGTTGTCTTTTCATGGGATTTGTCTTTTTCATCTTGAATTTGTGATGTCCTTCACACCCCCCTCCCCTCCCCATGGTCTCACAAGTTTAGGCTTTCCACATTGAGTAAAAATGCAGTGTACTCCTTGATAAGCATGATGATGGTACTGCTTCAAGTTCACCAAATGTGTCAAGATGCTGCCAGAAGGATGATGACAGTTTAACCGCCCAGAATGTGCCACCTCGGTCGGCAGCGAGTAGATGTCACTTTTTTTTTCTTTTTAAACCTGCGATATGGATTTCCCCGCGTGCAGCGATGAAATCTGTCCCTCTGGGAAATTGCATTCTGCAGTTGTAACTCTGTAAATGCAACCAATCACCACACATTTCCCTGTAATTATTAAATACGTATTAGTTGTTTACTTCTTTGTAGAAAGACTGCTCACACTCTGGAGAATCTGTTTTGAAATCTGTCTGCCATCAGATAGTTGACAATCAGAGATATATGTCAGATCATACCGTCCGCCCTGCCTTCAGACTGCAGTAAAAGCCAGAGCTCTTTTTCACTAAAGTGACATAGAACACAGAAGGCATTGTGGGATTTTTCATACAAAGTGGCAACTTTCAAAACATATTTTTCAAAAGGCTGCTGCAAGAATTACAAATGTTCCTTGAAATCCCCAAGGTACTCTACACCCTCCCTTGCCCACAAATTTGGTGTCAATTATGCCATAAATGCCCTTTGTTTGGGTTTTTTTTTCATTTCCCATCTCAAGGAAAGTAGCAGACGTATAATTCAGTGCTTATTCTCAGCAGGCAGATTTCAGGTTTCAGCCTTCAGATTGATTTACTGAGGTTTTACCTCAGTCAGAGTTACTGTGGCACCGATTGTGTTACCGGTGTAAATGCCAAAGAGTGAAAATTCTCCCAACCAGTCCAGCTTTTATATTTTTGTTCTGCAACTAAAGAAAAATTCTATACCATTCAGTAATGCGCTATAAATCAATAAAGGCATCTGTCATCGGGGAGGTTATTTATTATGTTTGCTCCTACATGTGATGTAGGACGGTGAGTCTAATGCCCACCCTTTACTAATTGCCTCTTAGTATTGAACAAATCCCAAAAATAGTTAGAGATGATGTCACTGGAATCTTCTTCTTAACCTTTTGGCTTTAAGATGATTATGGGTTGAGTAACTTATTTTAATTAAGCTCTCAAGAAACATGTGAGATGCTATTTAAGCACCACACAGGTACATTAGCCCGGCAAATTGCAATGAATTTGCTCTGACCAGGATTAATTACGATCTTTATTCGCTATGAACTGAAGCAATTTGTAATTAACATCTGACCCGTGCGCTTCTTAGCTCTCCGTGTATCATCTAATTTGTGTGCGGTTGTCCCATGTACCCTCATTAGATCACTGAGTTCTGTATTTGCGCGCGTGTAAGAACCTACGAGCTAATGCTGATGAGCCTACAGTCAGTCTCCCAACTTCGTACAATAAATGGAGCCAAGGCCACAGAAACTAATGGGGATGTCTGGGTCTGTGCTCTGAAGCAAACAGAGTGTGGCGCATTCTTAATTGAGATCTATGCTCACAGCTCAGATTAAAATGTGCACGTCTTCATATTCTTTCTGTTGGTGCGACCAACCCCATCAGTTATGCGGAACACTGTAGACCGCAAACACTGTCCGAATCTTCGACGTTGTAAACAAGGTGACAGATAAGCTCCTGCTACCACTCTACAAATAAACCTCCATACAGAAAATGAATCAATTTAATATCATCAGATTTCTCAGCGGACCTGTTAGAACTTCAGCTCCTGGAAGAACAGTAATAACGACGTAAGCGTGTGCAACGTCTATGCTGACCCTCTGAAAAATGTCATGAAGATGCACATAATGAGGGGATTATTATGACCTTGGCTGAAATTTGTGCTCTTCACACTCTGTTTGACACACACAGGAAAAAAAAAAAAAAAAAGTCAATAATCCTGATCCCTCGCTGGTCGATGTTGTCTCTTCATGTTGGTGTCCTTTGTTGGCTCCTCTTCAAACCATCAAGCTGAGCAGCATCAGATGTATGAAAAAAAAAAAAAAAAAAAAGAACATGTCCATTAAGTCATAGAACAGCGCATTGCTCACTCGCAGCTGTCACACCTTCAGATCATTTTGCTCCACTATGTATATATATATATATATATATATATTTTTTTTTTTTCATGTTCTTGCAAAAATGATGGTGATTTATGTTTGGCTGATGCACACGGCTGTTGATCAATACCAGTGACTAAAGAATTACTGAATCTGCTGCTGAGATTTATGACTTTCACAGAGGGCTTCCTGCTTGGCCCCATGTTTCTCCATGCTAACTGGGCGTGACAACGTGCTTTTTGTATTGAGGGGCTTTTCATCCACGCTATCACCGTCAGTTAAATGGTTCCTAAACAGAAACAGTAAAAAATATATCACTGAACTGATTCCTGCTCAACTGCCATTTTCATTTAGCTGAATAAATTGGATATTACAGCCATCAAATGTGTGTCAGGGTAATCAAAGTGCGCTAAGTTGACTAAATTAGTGATTTAGTATTTGCAGCCCCTTACACGCTCCCTTTTCGCAGAGGCAAAGGCTGTTTTCGCTGCAATTATATTCATCGTCAAACCCCTGATTTATGCAGACACAGATCATTGCAGATGACTGAAAGCGTTGCGGCGGAAAGGCGTGTTTCCTCCAGCGCTGTGAAGGGTTAAAAGGCGAAGTCTGGCCATGTGTAACCTCAGCGAGAGCGGGCTGAAATGATGTGCACGAGAGGGCAAATGGCAGCGTCGGATTCTGAATTGAACAGTAATTTCTGCGAAATGCTGCCAAATTAAAACACTTTGCATGCAAAATATTATGTCAGACAAGCACCGTGGCTGGCCGCTCAACTAAAAGTCATATAAGAGAAATCCAGTACTGTACAATCGTCTTTTAAAGCCTTCCAAACCCAGCTGAACTGCATGATAAAGAGAACGCGAGCATGGCATTTAACTCAGCCTCATGTATTTTAATAAGCAGATTAACAACGGGGAACAAAAAAAAAAAAAAAGGACTGTGCTGAAAAAGCAGCATCGATTAGCGCGTCATGTTTTACCACAGACTCATTTTAATCTCGCTTTCCCTTTGACGGTGTTTATGTGTTTCCTGATACCACAGTTACACACAAACAACAGTGGGGAAGGCGTCCCCTGGGCAACACGGATGTCTTTAATAGCATATTCTGTACTCATTAGTGATAAGAATGAAACTTTAAGACACTAACCATCTGGAAAGAATAACTGAGGACACAAAAGGAGGGGGAGGGGGATGAGAATGCCCTTTGTCTTTTCCGCACCGCGTGAGACAGAGTGTTCTGTGTTTCAAATATGCCAATTGTGTCTTCTGTGTCCCGACAGTGTCTCACTTCAAATCAGGTATGCATCTGTTATGTAAACCAGCAACCCCCAAAAAAAGAAGGTTTAAAAAAAAAAAAAGAAAGAAAGAAATTCTATTTACTGGTCCCAGCTGCAGCAGACGGTCAGAAAGGATCCAGCCCAGCCACCTCCAGCAGGTGGAGGGATGCAGCCAACGAGGAAGATGGAGAGATGGGGATGCGTCGCTCCATTGTCGAGTTTCAGATGAAACAGCAAAATGGTTAAAGCAGCCCAACTAACAATGCACAAAATGGGCCAATTTGACAAGATTGTGCTTTCTTTTCTTTTTCCCCCCAATAGCTCAATAAAATTCCCAATGGTTGCAGCCAGATTACAGATGTGTCTCACTCCCCAAACTCACTTTAGCAGCACTAAACAAAGGCAACAAAATGATAACTTTAAAATATTAACAGGTGATAAAGAGGAAACCTTGAAATGACACGACTGCCATGATAATTGCCGGTGTTTCCAGGAAACCCAGCACTGACGGCTGCATGTCTCTCTAGCAATTACCAGCAACAGGCCAGTTTCCAGACTAAACTACAACAACCAGTTTAACAAAAATATTTCACTGCAAAAAAAAATAAATAAATAAAAAGTAAAAAAGATTTCCAGATGTGCTGTAATCTATCACTGAAGTGGTCGCATATTGAAAAAACAAAGCATGAAATGTCAAACCTCTCAACATATAGATTAAATAGGATGGCCGGACTAATTTCCCTGCCAGCAAACACATAATTAAATACAAGTGATATTTAAAACATGCATTTCATCTCCGCTTGTCCCAAGAGCGGGCGAGCCGAGGAGATCCAGGCACCGTGGTTCGTTCCGCACAAGAGCAGGCACACGGACGTGGCTCTCGCGCCCCTGCAGAGGAGCACGGGGGCCTCCGCCAGCCGGCGAGGGTCTCTGCACGGACGGATGCTCGGCTTTTATCAAGACGCTGTGCAAACAAAGGAGCGATATTATTTGTAGATATGTAGTTCTGATCTAAAACGGTCTCCGTCAACTTGATGCCATTGCGGCTTTAGTGATTTTCCGTCTCCTGACACATATCCTCATGCTAACAAAGGAGAAGACATTATTTTTAGACATTTGTGTTTGAATGCCGCCAATTCACGCTCCTGTTTGTATTGAGTAGAAATTAAATTAACCAAACTGTTGTCAACTGTCACATTTAATGAATAAATGAATAAGCACGCTAAAGAAAAAAGAAAAGGACAAATGCAGTAAATATTTGTGTGTTTCAGATTGTGATGGGATGATAACATGTTGGTCAATTTAAATGAAATTATCATTTTGTATCCAAGTGCTATTACTGGCCTTTTCCCTTTAGCTATATTCCCTCTATTAAATCTATAATCCAAATTATTTCTGGATAAAATAAACATTATTTCATTAGCTTCAACCACACATAAATCCACACATAAATCTTTAAGTACACAGGATAGCCCTTTATGGGACGGAAAACTCCTGCCGGTCTGACTCCCAACAATCTACTGGGATCTGGTCTGACTTCCCTGTAGGCAGTCTGGTCATCTGCACACGGTGGCAGGTCTCAATCGATGCCTTCCCCATCAGCGGCTGGAGACGCGATACCCTTAATCCCCCTGTACTGACCCGCGGCCTCCAGATGATCGCGGGCGAGCTCAAACATCCGTAGGTGCATATTGGTGCGCTCGCAGGACCACTCGCTCTGACCCTCCGTCGTCAATCACGGAGCTGGAATTACCTGAAGGAACACAAGCTATTCGCTTCGGGGGCCGGTCCGTTTGGCTTTGACATTGAGTAATCTGATGGGGTGGCACGTTTTCCAGCATTACGAACGGAATTCTAGAACAGAATATGCTTTATTTTTCGAACCACGCGATTGCTTGCACGGTGAAATTTGAGGGCCAGATGGAGGGTCAGTCCTGAGCTGCTGCGGCTTCAGCCTCTGTGAACCAACCTAACCTGCTCTGGATGGCGAGGGAAGCCCGAGCTCCCAGAGGAAGCCCACACAGACACAGAGCTCACACAGAAAGGCCTGTAGCAACTGGAGATTGAACCCATCACCTCCTTGCTGTGAGGCAATGGTGCTAATCAATATGCCACGTCCTCACCATTATAGCAAATTGCTTTAAAACTATAATAATACAGGCTTTTATTATGTTTTTTTTTTTTTTTTTTTTGGGGGGGGATTTACACTGAAAGCGCTCAACAAACAGCAAGTTTATATGCAGGGAGACAGAGAGCGGGGGCATGCAAGTGTGTGTTCATTTAAATAACCTACAGGGCCGGACGGGAAAAAAGCTCTAGCAGGGGGTCAGCGTCGGCCGTCTCCACCTGCTGAGGAGGCCGAGAACCTTCACTGCTGAAGGCATCTGCGGTGGTCTGTCGAAGGGGCGGGGGGGGTGAGAAGAGGTTGAGAAGGAGCGTCGACAGACTGATACAACCCCCGTGGTCCCCGTGAAGGTGTGTGTGGGGGGGGGGAGCGGATGCAAATAAATGAAACACGGAACCGGAACGCCCTTTTGGCCTTCCCGTAACGCAACTGTCGACGTGGTACTTTGCATCCCGTCGGTGTCCCACACGGAATCAACCGCGCACGCGTTGCTCCCAAAAACCAGGCTGGCCAGCGTAAACGCAGTCAAAAAAAACCCTCGCCCAAATCCCATTTGTCACTGGTCCCAGCCGCAGCAGCAACGATCCCACCTGAACACCCGCAGCACAGAACGCAGCCTCGCCACCTCCGGAAGGTGATTTTTTTTTTTTTTTTTTTTTTTTGTCTTCAGCGAAGCCTGATTAAGAGAAGAAAAAAAAAAAAAAATCAGAGGTGAAACTTGAACTGTGGTCCACTGTGAAACATTAAATATCCTCTTTGTGTATTCAATGTATCACAAATCGGAGCCGCTGGGTGACTGTTTATTAAACCTGCTGACAGTCAACGACAGTGTGTGTGTGTGTGTGCGCGCGTGTGTTTACGCAACGTTAATGTGACATTGTTGTCCTTGTGCGAGCGTTGCCGCCTCATTCAGGGGCCCTCGCTCGGCTCTGCGCGTACATGCCGCTGCAGTGCCCCTCTCTGGGGTAACGCAGTATTTACTGTTAATGAGGACAACACACTCACTATCTGTTGGCCCCTGTAAACCTTGAATACACAAAACTGCCAATAGTCTATTTTAAGCGCTTCACAGCTGCAGTAAAGCCGCTGGAAGACGCCAACATGAAGCCGGCATCTATTTTTAATGAGCCCCGTCTCCCTTAATTCTCACGCGAGGTTCTTTTTTGTCCCGCTGCTCATCTGTGCGATTATGTGACGCTAAATCAGCTTTATTCGTTCATTATTTATTTCCTGGGCGCTCGGTGGTGAAACATCTGGCCACCTCGCCGCTTATAACTCTTCTGGACACTTATTAGGCCGCGCTCTAGCTAGCGCCGGCGAGCTGATTCCGGCGAGCGCGAACGGGCTGACAAATTGAGAGTGTGTGTAAGACAATTAATTAACGGGCTAAACAGGTGTTTGCGGGCAAAAATAGACACGACACCTGTCTACAAGTGCGCACAGTGCACCCTGGTTCTGCATGCGCAGCACGTTCGCGTGGCCTGACGCATCTGAGCAGACACACACAGGCACGATGCGTGCACACACACACACACAGACAGAATCACAAAATCAGTCTCAGAATCACACACACTCAAAGAATCCATCTCTCTCTCTCATACACACAAATAAACAACCACACACACACACACACACACCTACACGCACACATACACACAGACACACACACACACAGACAGAAGCACAGGCTCACAAAATCACACTCGAGGAATCACATACACACACTTCCACATTTCTTTTTGAAAGCCTGACAGATATTTTCGCAACACACTGATCTCGTGGCAGCGTCCCGTGAGTCTCGGCAGCGACTTCAACCCTTCACCGCGGGTAAGGACGGAAGGACGGAAACCGACCACCAGACCGGCGGATCAGCAAAGTCCACCCCCAAACTCCTCCGACGGACCCCTGTGTGTGTCGTCACGTGCGGGCGACTCTTCCTCCGAAACAGACATGGCGCCGGGTCCTTTGCGTTCCCGCGCTCATTGTAACTAAAGATGTCAGTTATTCACTCTGAATATCGCAGATGGACCCAGTCAACCGAAAGCGACATTTCGCTTATCCCACCGTCGGAATCGTCGCGGCGAGCCCGAACTAAAACAAAGCGACGCTGTGCGATAAAGGCGGAGGCCGAGCCTCGGCCCCTTTGGCCTGTCTGAGGGTCTCCATCCATCTACAGTCGACGCCATGTTGATTCGCCCTTGAGCAGAGCAGAAGGTGTAATCAGCACGGCCCACCATGGTTATTATTATCTTTGATATGCAATGTAATTAATGGGCGAGCGCGCCGTGACCTTCGAGGGCTCGTAATGAAAGTCTGCCTACATGGGGCCCAAGATGTGAAGGTTTTACTGGGAGATTAAACCCATTTTGATGTCACGGCTGCTAATGAGGGCAGCTCTGACTGGCTGTCTCTAACCCTTTAATGAGAAGACAACACACAATCTATTCTTATCCCTAAAATGACTATTGATCTCCTGATCTCCTCTGTCGTGTCCATTCAGAGCAAACCAATTTGCCACACTTGAAGATCCCGAAAACCGACAGTATATATATGTAGATCATCGCGCGCAGAGGCCGCTGTAGATCCGACGTCACCGCCCACCGGGTCATCCCGGTCCCGGAGAACAGGGAATTCCAAAACAGACGGCACAGCTCGGGATTCGTGGGGGAGAGGTCCCGTGAGAAGGGGAAGACGCGCGTCGGGGTTGTCGGCTGCATCGGCCGATTGATTCGCCCGAAGGTGCGGGGGGATACGCAGCATGGATGCGCGGACGGACAACGCCTGCTACTGCCTCGGACCCCCCTCCCAAGGGTCCACCAGCATGGGGGGGGGCAGGCCCAGCGAAGGGTTTTAGTCCGCTGCCGCCGAAGGTGGAGGCATCTTTGTTTTGCCACGGAGACATGGACAAGGTCACGTCGGCTTCTTTCGTTTGTCGTGTTAAACGCCCGCGCGACGAGTTAGACGATGCTCCCTAGCTTCCCCGTCTGGGGATTCTGCACCGCCACAGCAAATATCCCACAGGCTGATCTCTTCATCTCCCTCATAAAAGAGGACTCTTCTGTGATCTACACCAAATCGTTCAAAAACAAAGATCAGAATGAATCAGTTCATCACTTTTTTTTTTTGTTTTGTTGTTTTTTTTAAATGAAATTCAAAATGATGAAGTGACAACTCAAATATAACCACACACACGCACACAAACACACACACAGACACACACACCACTGCACACAGATCTGTGTAAGACCTTTACATGGGTTTCATTAAGAAAAGCGAGATAGAGAAAGAGATTGAGTGAGTAATTGAGTGTGTGTGTGTGTGTGTGTGTGTGTGTGTGTGTGTGTGTGTGTGTGTGTGTGTGTGCATGTGTGGGGGGAATGAGTGGGATTGTGTGTGTGTGAGTTTGACTGAATTGAAAGAGAGTGATGGAGTGAGGTTGACATTATGAGTAATGGAGTGATGAGGGAAAGGTGTTTGCGCGAGCGTCGTGTGTGTGTGTGTGTGTGTGTGTGTGTGTGTGTGTGGGGGGGGGGTAATGAAAACAACAAAGAACCGAAAGAACCGAAAGAGAAGAGAACAGAAGAGTCTTCTCACACTCTGATCTTCACACCTCCGTTCCCTCTGGTAGAGGTACACATGCTGCTCCAGATCTGAATTTGAATCACGCCTCTTCATCTTCCTGCAGCTGACCCGGCTCTCACTCCTCACACCGCTGCACCCAGTATCTCCTCTCTCGTAAATCTATCTTTAAGATCATTTTACACACTTGTGAAACTAACAAAAAAAAGAGAAAATCAACCATTTATTACTTTTACGATCAATTATAATCAATGATTGCTTTTATCCCAGAGAATGAGACACGCTATAAAATTATACAGAAGAGTGTGCACTCTGTGTGCTGTTCCCCTTCTCCCTGAGGGTGGCGCTGTTGATTTACTATTTAGGTGCTGAACTCCAGAAACTTTAATCTCGGTGGTGCAAAATAAAAGAGTTCGTTGGCGTGAACCTGTTTCTAAAGTGCAAATTCCCTAAATATTAGCGACAGCCTAGTGACAGGGGGTTGTGTGTGTGTGTGTGTGTGTATGTGTGTAGGGGGGGGTCAGAGGTCAGAATGGTTCTGGCTCTTCAACCAGTCAGGATTTGAAGGTGGAGGCCGGAAGAAGCACTGCAGCAGGCTCACAGCAGAGGGCAAACCAGTGCTGTTCACCAGTTCCACGCTCGCCGCCAAAGACCTGCGCCTGTGCACGCACGCCGTCGTGTGTTTGTGTGTTTTCGCATTCATTTACGGTATTTGAAGAGTGACTGGGGATAATATACGCTCAAAGTTGTCCCACTATCAACCAATCAGCTTTGCTTTTTCCCTTGAATTGATCCACCCTTTTAACAGGGTATTTATGGTCAATATTTCATAGGCTCCCCTCATTTCCAAACCTCTGGTGATGTTCCACTCACTGAGACATCAGGAGGTCTGTACGTGTATATGTGCATGTGTGTGCGCGCGTGTGTGTGTGTGTGTACATCACACACATCACAGCTGTCCCACAATTCACAATGTTCAACCCCTTTTGGGAAACTTCTGGAACTATTTTCTCTCTGGCTGTGTGGAAATCGTTCAGTCCCAACTCTGCAACTCTGCCGTTAAATGATGATTAAATTTTTACATTATAATTCTTATGTAACTCTTAATGGGGAGAGGAAGGGAGGTGGACAGTTAAGATTTATTTTATTTCTTTAAAGACGGAATTAATTAAAAAGTCACTGGAGTGGGTCTAAAACCTTGTGAGTGATGACCTGATTATGACCAAACGTGAGGAAATATTTAAGCCGCAGATGAAAGTCGGGAACGATGAGGGAGGAACAGTAATTCCAGGGTCTTACTGTAGACCTCACAACCCGCTGGTCCAAGCCGAGGAGCTCAGCGCAAACGACCACGTGAACTTTTGACTCCGCCGCAGTAAAATGCTTAAAGCTCCACAATCCCATCAGGGCATGTGCTCTCTCTGCATCTATAGTCTGATTACATTACAGAAGGCGCAATTGTCAAAGGTTTTCATTTATTTATGCCTTCATTTACTTCCTACAGAGGCGGCAACTTTCGTCAGAAGGTCTCGAAAGTGGAATTTCAAAGGGTTTTGAATAGAGCAGCTGTAATGAGTCCAAAGTTGGTAGATGAGCACTACAGAACAATGTATTTCCTATCTCCTCCATTCTCTCCTCCAGTGCCGCACTTCCTAATCACCCTTCAGCTCGGCGGAGCTGCCATTCCTGCAGCGCAGCTCTCCTGACTGTCAACTCCCAGCGCTCACAGCTTCTCCTCGTCACTCTTTGATGTATTCTGTAGAAATCAGCATATACCTTGAGTATGAGAGAGAAAGAGAGGTGACAGAGTTTCCTGGTCCTTTTTTTTTTTTTTTTTTTTTTTCGCCGTCTCCTCCATGATGAATTCACAGGTCCAAAACAGTAACTTCCTCTGACACTAATTTCCTGTGAAACATGACATCTCAGTAGTTGGCAGGGCAGGAAAGTCAAAGGATGCCTGAATGCTGAATTCTTTCCTGTAATAAATCATCAGCCATTAGAGACCTGTGACTTAAACAAATGAGTGTGTCTGCTTAAATAAGACCCTCCATTACCTGAACGGCCTCTGTTTAAGGGCAATACCACAAAAAAAAAAAAAAAAAAAAAAAAGAAGCCCGCATACTGATTTGGGATTAATCCCTGAATCTACAGTTTAGGTTCAGCAAACCCCGGCATCTTCAGCAGCATCTTTAAGATCACAACAATGAATGAACTTTGAACAGTCGCTGCCAGCTTGGACCATATTGGTATTTTGCGCAAAACTTTCACAGTTTCCTGTTTTTTTTTTTATTGGTCGGTTGACAGTGAATGCCACCAGAAACATGTCCTCCACCCACGCATCACTTAAACTTTCGTAGGTTGAGTAAGAAATGTTTAAAATTTGATCGACCAAGATAGACACAGGCACTCCACTAACCATTGAAATGGTATCTTACAGCTGAAGACAAAGTAATCCTAAATAAATAAGTAAAGTCTGAGTATCCTCTTGGAACAATTTCTGTCTGCTTGCTTATAGTTTAAAATGCACAGTGGCTCTGGTGGTGTAATAAAGAGCTGAACTACTGCCATAGTGGGGGGGGGGGGGTCGCGCACTGCAGTGTAATGGAATTAAATATTTAAGAATATCTGTTGCTACAATAAGGATGCTCAGCAAAATAAGGAGAGTGATAAACTACCTCAAACTGTTAGTCAAAATTTAGCATCTGATGTTACAGAATCAAGATAACTGAACCTGTGGGAGCGCTGCCTGCCGCCACAGCTCTACAAATAAGCAAGCATATATTTATGGTAACATTGTGGGAACTCATTAAAGCAACTGTGCTCTGGCACACAAGCTGCCAACACACTAAGTGATAATTAAGGGACATGATACTCGAAACATTTTGTTTAAAATGAAGAAGAAATAGGTTGAACGTTGGCGGAGACCGCATGCTCTACAGCGATTTCCTCCCAGTCCAGCCGCAGAAATTGTAGAATCAAATGTACAAATATGAGGAACACCTCTCCTAGTTATTACTGCAGAGGCAGAAGTCTCTGTACTGGAGCTGGTTATGGAATTGGGCGATAAACGAGGAACATAAATTGGGGGAAGTTTCAGCACATGAGAGGTGGAAATGAATGTGAATCTGTTCCACGTGTCAGCTGAGGCAACGAGAAAAGGAACGCAAACCTAGTGTGTCTTTACACAGGCTTGAATTAAATCTGGAGCTGAATGCTGCAGCTATAAAGATCCAGGCTGGTTTAATCCACAAATTCTTTTCAGCGGATGTTTTGCTCAAAAAGAGCAAAAAGAACAAAAAAAACAATGTTGCTGCACAAACAAATCTACACAGATCTACTGCTAAAGGTGAAAGAACATCTGTCGTTATAGTCAGAACCAAATCGTTAGAGGAGATGGACACACTATGAATTTGAAAATAGGGATACTGATGATGCAGCAAAAACTTTTTTTTTTCCCTTTTTTTACTTGCTTCAGGGGAAAATGTAAGCCAAGCACAGAGATACTGGAGATGGTGTTGGTGGTGCGGAGTGTGACATGATGCTAAATGCCCCGTAGCCAGGAATCAGTCATCAGCAGAGGGAAACGTTTACCAGAAGGACTTGGGTTCTGTCCATCTTGCTGTGTAGAGTCATCCTCCCCACGGAAAGCTTATGTGATCGTTCCATTCAGGCTCAGATAATGTGCATCCTGTGCGATTTTACAAGAATAACGTTTACTTTCTGCAAACGTCTGCCTCCAATATGTCTTAATCTCAGCTACAAATGTTCAGACAGTCTTTCAGGACTCGCCCAAATGCAGCTCATATCTATAAACCTGCAGGGGCTGATTACTATCAGACATAATTAAACAGATAATCGTGATTACATGAAACATCACGGGGCTCTAATTATAAGATAAAGATACTGGACCGTCTTAAAGTCGCCTTCACTGAAATATGAGGATATTATGATTCCCCCACCCCCTTCATTTTGAATGTTAATGAGGAAAATATAATGGAAATGGAGGATGAAAGACGAAAAAAATCTTTGCATGGCATACAAGAAAAGGTTCTTTAAAATGGTTTTATGTCACGAGTTGCTGCATATGTGCAAATATTCATTATGTGAAAATTCTCTTCAGAATAATGTAATTAGGTTCTCTCATGCTTTTATACCAGTTTTAGTTGACTACATATATATATATATATATATATATGTGTGTGTGTGTGTGTATGTGTGTGTGTGTGTGTGTGTGTGTGAGTGTGTGTTGATGGGTGATCCAGTAGAGTCAGTTTCAGGAACAACTATATATTTTCTTTTAAATTTAATTCATTTCTGAAAGAAAAGATTAATTTTACAACTGCACACGCACTCGCCCAGACTGTACAATCGTAATGGGCACTTAATCATCTATATTTTGGTTTTACTGGACTGGACGGCCTCCTCGCCTTCACTCTCTTTGCCGTAAGTTCAAGAAGGTGCTAAAAGTGTCGCTTGTTTGAGAGTTCCACAAGTCATGGCCCGGCAGCTACCTCAAGATGCTCCGCGGACACGACGGGGCCGTAAACCACAGCACCAGCGTTCCAAAATATTTCAACTCCACAACTCACTTTAACTGAAGCCCGTCAGTGTTTTGCGTCACGCAGTAACAATCCCCAGGAATTTCTGACCTCTCTCACACTGAGGTGATCAGAGTAGATTTCCAATTTAGCTTAGTTAGTTTGTCTAAATGTCACGGAGCCCCTTAAACGGTTCTCAAGTAATAGAAGTCTGTTTTGTGATTGCTTGGGCACTTTTTTTTCCCGCTCCTGTTGCTAATGTTTCTGAGCACATTTAAAATATTTGTCGTGTGTCTGGAAAAGGTGTCAGCCACACCCCAAGCTACACGGAAGACAGAAACTTTTGATGAAAGCAGGCATGACAAAAGAAAGGAGACAGTCACGTCCTCCAAGCATGAAGGTTCTCTTCAGTATAAACCACTGTAAGAAGGGAAAATCTTATAAATGGAAATCTGTCAAAGAAAGCCCTCAAACCACCTCTTGCTGGGTATATACCAGGTTTGACATGATGTATAGCAGCGTGATGGGAGGAAGTGAGAGGCGAGAATCAAGCGGGTACATATACGCAGACAGTTGGATGGGAAATGAAGTGATAGCGCTGCCGCACGAAGCTGGCAGAAGCAATGAAGAGCAGTGAGAATAACAACAGTAATTGACGGCAAACGCGCAAAAAACTTTCATTATATTTAGACAGAATGAAGGAAGCTCAAAATAACTGTATTAAAGTCTATGAAACCTACTTCACAGCACAAGACAAATAGTCAAGGTTACAAAAAAATAAAACAGGCTCTCCATTTTGACCTGGATGAGGAGATGAAACCTGGACTACATTTAAAATTCAAATGAGCTCAAAACTCGACAGACCTGGCTTAACACCAGATTCTTGAAATATGTCAGTAGAGCTGATGCAGCCAAACAATCGCCCGGAGGCCCCGAAATGACCTCTCTCCTTCTCCCGTTTCCACTTCAGCGCTAACACGTCTGAGCAGAGATTGGTAGACACGTGGCTGTTCCTGAGAGAATGAGTCCTTTGACCCTGCAGGAAGGGTGAACGCTCAGTCTCAATTCATCCGCAACACTTTTCAGGCTTATTACACTGTAATCTCCACAAGTTTCTCCCTGCTGGGAACGGTCTCGCCGCCGATATTAGTGCCCGGAACCGGGAAAGGAGAAGAGGACGTTGGACTCTGTGATTTACGACTCCGCGCCCGGACACCCGCACACACCTGAGCTTCGCTATTGTGTTGTGTTCGTTTGAGCTTCCTGTGTTCTGTCCTCTTTGTTTTGCTTCATTTGGGTTGGTAATCTTTATCCATTTGAAGTCATGGCAGGCGAGCAGCGGTCTGTATGTGTGTGTGTGTGTGTGTGTGTGTGTGTGTGAGGGAGTGTGTGCTGAGACAAGAGATTGAAAGCGAGAGAGTTCAAATCCTGCGTACGCAAGATGGCTGCTTTCCAAATGCAGAATGCACAGCAGGACAATTGTTTTCTGTCAAAGGGACAAACATGGAAAATGCATCTTGAATATCTGATTATCTCTATCACAGCAGCGGAAGAAAAGCGAAAGAAAGGAATCTCTCATGAATGCTAATTTAACACCGTGTCTTGGTGGCCCACCGACACAAATGGGGCAGACTATCTGTTCAAAACAGTGTGTTCATGGTAAATTAGGGAGAATCTGGAACTCTGGCAGGTGCCAGAACTGCCATTATGTTTTCCTGTCACATCGTGAACTCCACTGCGTGGAGATGATTAATGAGTGTTTATTAACTGCTGTGTACCCTGAAGAGAGAGCAGAAACCTTCTGAAAATCATAAATATGTTATGCATTGACTACTTCAACACTATTTATCCGTTTATGTTCCTTGAAATGGTCTTGATTGCTTTCATTGCTTTGCACAAGCATTGAAATGAAGACATACTCTCAGCTCTGTCCCTGCACTTGCTTTACTTTCCGCTCCTCCCACCTGACTTTGGTGTTTAGTGCCCGTGACTGGTACCGTCTCTAGACCGAAGCCTGCGTCAGCGGCGGGCCCTCTGAGACCGCCGCCGGGACTCGGACCAGGGGAGAGGGACCGCGGACCAGGGGAGCCGTGTCTACATCATTACTGCATCATTTCCGGTTGACAGTTCTCTGACTTTGCTTAATTCATTTGTTCTCTACCCACTTAAAGTAAACAAAGAAGCTGGTCATAAAGCCTCTAAGCCCACTTGAGCTGCACAACAAATGGAATATCTGCTGTTTTTTTTTTTTTATTGGTTCTTTTGTTTCTTCTGCCTCTCTATATTTTATCCCTTTTAGGAACATTGTGTTGTCTGCGCTGTTTGCTAACCAAAAAGTTTCTACTCAAATCCAAATTGGCTGCTTGTAATTGTATAAGTAATGCATGCTGCCCCTCTTTGTTCATTGAACCAGGCGACTGACAGTCTGCTAAATCCACCAAGCCCTCTGCCGTTTCAGTAGGGACTGAAAGATAGTAATGTAGCTGAAGTGTAGACATTGAACCCCCTCTGCATAGGAAACACGCTCACATTGCCAATGGGCTACGAAGAAGCATAACGAACGCTTGAGGAAGTAGCTGATTTCATTGGACCTGTCACACTCACGCAACATAATGACATATGACATGAGTGGAATTATTCAGTGAACTATTTATAGTGAATGGTACCTATTATTGTTTAGTGTGTCACTTCTTTAGCATAGAATAAGACTGTAGGGAGATTGATGCTAAGCAACCAACCACTTCATCAAACAGGAATAACAAAAGCCTGCTTCAAAAAAGGAAAACAGTCTTTAGGAAGGCACATTTTACCAATTACATGAGGTAAATAATGTTGAACCAAAGTTGTGCAGAGGAAGTTTTCATGTTAGGCAATGAAAAAGTTTTGGAGCACCAATGCGAAGAAAACAGCATCTTGTGATAACATCCCGCAGGCTGTGAAAGATAGCTGACAAGCACGGATGAGAACGCATCATTAAATCACATCAAAACAAGACGAGGGAAACTGCACTTCTACTTAGAAGCAGAGCGTCAAGACAAAGCAACCAGACAAATCTGTCTCTTTCTGAAGCTTCCCTATTGAAATAATCCGTACGGCAGCGCAGTCCCAGGGAGACTGCGGCGAATCCGACGGAGATTTCTGAGCCTCTTCTTTGGAGTCATTTGGACTCCCCATGATGGACAGGCAGCCCATCAGAGAGCCGGCTGGCCGTGTTCCACGTCCACGTGGAAAAATTGACACTTGTCAACATGATGCATTTTGACCATGATGAACAGTGGAGACTTCAATGACTCTCACTTGGGAAAAAGACTTTCATCATTCACCTCAAAGGCACAACGATCTCCACGATCCACAGCAGAAGGTTGTGCAATGGTGCGGCATACAAATACGTGTGTCCCTCACCCGGTAAAGCTTCTTCAGCATATAACATCATCTCATTTCGGAGAATTGAATGGGCTGAGGGTGATGATGGTCATACACTCCATTTTTTTTGTTTAACTCTTCAAGGCAACATATTTACACTGTAAGGTAGATCTCCAGTTCAGAGAGATGATATGTTTGATTTCAGAGTTCAGATTTCAGAGATGACAATGCCGATCCTGCTTTGATATGGAGGATTTTATCTGATGGAAGCTTGAAGAGTGTTAAGTGCATAAAGCCACAGGGTTGGTGTAATAACTGCACTTAAAAACACCCAACCTTGGGGGGTCAGGTCCTTCTGTTCATAGGCTTATTCCTCATAGAGCTATCTGTGCAGCAGTGATCACTTCTACAGTGAAACATCACATATATGTGAGGCTCTTCTGCTCTCTTGGCTGCAGTTTCAGAATTTCCAGGTTCCACATTTCCAGGTTAGGTTAGCATTTTTGAAATACACCCGTGGTGACGGTGGCTGTCAGAATCTACGAACTTCACACAAAAATCTCAGGGATATTACACAGCCGTCCCCCACGGCCACAGGGACCACGGTCGATCAGTCCCACCTATCTCAGAGAGAAGCACCGTGCCCTGCTCCACTGTTTGTCACGGACGGTGATGACTGTTTATGAAGCCTCCACAGGAAGATTTCAGCTGAGAGCAGAGCCGCTCCCTCACATTTTGACTCCGTTCCCAAACACCGTGTACTGCTGGAGTATGCATGGCTGATAAAGACCCTTTAACAGCTAAATGGATTATTGCACCAAGGACATCATAACCTCAGCGAAGGAGCAGGAGGAAGCTGCCACTGTTTTCTGTATTAATTTAGGATTACCGCACCAACCCAGGATTCAGAGGAAGCTCTAATACATTTCTGTCAGGCCTTCTGTTTGATCATTAAGAATGAAAACATTATTTGGACAAAAACATCAGGAGGACTCAAGTAAAGACAACTGTCTTTTTAGTTACTTTACTAACCCTAATATATAACTTCTCTCTAACCCAAAACATTGTGTCTTGTAACAGAAAAAAAAAAAAATCTTGCGTAACAGCGTAAAAGACACGCATTATTATGCAGTAAAATGGCGCTTGCTTGTTAATGTTGTCTGTCAGGCCTAATTACAGTGATTAAACAATAAGCTGCCTTAATCGTGTGTGCAGTGGGCGATGTCCATCAGCAACAAGTTGTCGCACTCATGGTTATTTAGAAAGCGACACATTAATGAAACGCGATGAGATTTGTCAGTTATTTTGAGAGGGGCACACTGCACATCCCCGAACCGTTGCCACTTTCCTTCACACCATGATACACATCCCTTTTGTCACATGCATAGCTCTAGGTATGATGGGGAATTCATCTGTGCATATTATTATCGCCTCTCGTCGACAACGCCGTGTCACATGCATGCAATTCACAAGGGTCACCTTTCTGGGCCCTTGGAGTTATTGCCTGGGGTCATATAGCACGCATGGCTGCCTTAAAGCATGTCAACCAAGAGGGCAAATTATTAAATTTATGTGGTGGGGTTAGGAAAATGCTTTTAAAAAAACATGGTTTTGCTTTTAGTGTAATGTCTGGAGTCAGGAACTTTGGAGCCAGAATCCTGAGAACAAATCAGAGAAAACGAGTCTGGTTTTGCACGAGTCTTCTCTGATGGAGAAATGAGCTTTAACCGTGAGGCTGTGGTAAAAATATTAATTACAACAAAAAAGCTATTCAGAGGTCAGAATACCAGAAAGACATCTGACAGTAAGGTGTATTTAATTGAGGCCAAAGTAATCACATTTGGTAAAATGAAAAAATAAAAAAAATGGAGAATAATTCTCCTAATTCTTCCCACTCGTTTTTAAATTAAAATGAAACCAAGTTCAGCTCTGAGGGAAGTCGACAAGAGACAGAGATTTAGATGAACTGTGTCCAGGGTGGATGGAGGACTGAGGATGCCACCAATAATGAAGATGTAATGCTCCAGACGTGGCTTCTCCCAGCTCTTCAATAAATATTGACATGAACATTCGTATTCATATGCATGTATATACTATGTGCAATTAGGCCATCCAAAATATGTAAAATAACCACATATCACAATTTATTACCAGACCCTGCATGTAGAGGTATGAAATGTTCAGCCAACGCATGTCACATGGTGGCACAATTCCAACATTCTGACGCACTTGCAGAGATAAACAATAAACCACACGTGAAACGTTCCCCTTTGTCTTTTTCAAATGTTGACTCCTGGCGCGTTACGTTATGCGCGGCGTTTCTGTGAGATGCTTTTTGCCGGATTACTCATGTTTCTCCATTAGCATACTGGCAATTTGTAACCGAGGGCAATACGGCGGAGTAGCAATACAGCGGAGTAGCACTACGCCGGATGAGGAGATTATGGCACCAAACATCAGTCAGCTTCCATTCCCTAATTCCTCTTGGTTACATGAAAATTGAGTAAGCTCAAGACTCCGGCCGAGTGTCATCAGCGACGGAATTACTAAAGCCATCAATTATCAGTGGAGGGACGGTCATCGCATGCGGAGGAAGAGGAAAAAGGAAGGACTGGAGTTTGTAACAGAAACCAGTTTGCATCTTTTTGTGACCACAGAATCATTAAGACTCCTCAATCAAAGGACTAGTTTTGAGTTGCGTTTGTTTGTTTGGTTTCCTGTTATTTTGGGCCATAATCCACATGGGATTAGAAAATGAAACCGCTTCAACAACACGTTTGTTTGTTTGTTTCCTATTATGAATAATCAGCATTGTTCATATTTACCCTGTGAACTTGACAAGTCATTTGTTGTGTAAAGCTGGATTTATCGTGGCGTGTCAGCCGTGTGCATTTAGTATGTGCCTCGAGAGGAACGTTTCCTTTCAGAACATCAGGAGTGTGTCTCTTCCTGCAAAAGAGCATTATGTTTGTGATTATTGCTTTTCCTCAAATTAAAGATAACGTGTATCAGGTAGTGTTTTGACATTAAACCCAGGCAGTGTGTCATTATCTGCCTCACCACTGTCATTCTCAGAATACCCAGTCTGAATTTTATCAGTAATCCATACATCATTTTCCTCGATGGAACTGTTGCATCTAAATTGTGATCTCCTTCCAAAACTGCAGAGCTCACGCTCTCAAGGACCCTTTGCTCGCCGGTAACGGATAATAGTTTTTGAGGCTTTGAAGGTGACTCGTTTAACTCCTAGTCGGAGCTAATCTGCCTGGATTTTGTTAGACCTTGGAACAGCCTGTATCCTAAGATAAGGTCTAGTCAGAGCAGGAAGTGACTCCAGCAGGCTGCTTTCAGAGGATTTGGGGATGAGCCACTGTGGTTCAGAGACGAGTTTCGCACACAGCGGCCCGGCGAAATATAGCCAGAATCAAAACTCCATCTAGTGCCTCCAAATACAATCGTGTAACAGGAAATGCAGTTCCTGTTTTTTTTTTTTTTTAGGGCTTCCATTGTGGTCTTGTCTTCTGGAGGACCCACTGACTTTCATTCTGCTGTAATTGCACTTTCGAGTTTCAAGTTGTGTCTTTTAGCGGGAGAACTCATGTTCTGCCGTTATCAGAAAATTAAAAGCCAAGAACCGCGTGGGAGTCACAGATAAATCCACAAAGCAATTCTTACTTTTCACCAGCATAATGTTAATGCTAGATGAATGCAAAACCACCCTGCATCAATAGATTAGACTTTGTAAAGTTGATATAAACTAGAAGGAAAGGGGAATTCAATCACCAGGGGGATAAAATGGAAGGCTCTCCTTTAACATTTATGGCAAATGAGTGCCTTCATCTAAACATGCTCTGTGGGCTGTGCTGGCTGAACACTACTCTACTACTACTTGAGTAGACTTATGTACAGTAATAATGTATGCACTAATTATCTTGATAAACGAACCGTCTCCGTCCTTCAGAACATGGTGCCGTTTCCTTGAGTTGAAGGCAGCTCATTACTTTTGGTTGCTAAAAATGGTTCTTTTATTTCTCATCTAAAGATGTTCTCTAGTACCACAAAGTAATCGCGGAGTCCTTCTCTCTACACATTTCCCTCCCAGGAGTCACATGATGCAATCATCCATAGTAAGGTCACATCTCGTCCTCTGCGTTTATTCATCTATTGCTGTTTAGGGTGCTGCTGGTATTGCCCAACATAACTTAATGACTAATGACTGAAGACCCATTAGGTTTATTTTGGTTATTCTGTGAAGGTACATGCCTGCTGGTAAAGCTTGCTCTTCTTCTGTCTCTCATGTTCAGATGATGTAAACCTGTCCCAGGAGAGCAGATCGGGTTTTGCACGCAAAGAGTCCTACTTCCTAGGTAACAACCCTTTTCCTCACATGCACGTGAGGAAGACTCTGCTCAAAGAGAAAGGGAGAAAAAAATAACTTATTCTCCTTTGGAGGCGGCGTTGGTGGTATCTGGGTAAAAAACAGAGAGTGTTAACGTGTGCTTCCACAATGACGTTACAAATAATCAATTTGACATCATCAATAATAAATGTGAAGGCTGAAAGGTTCAAAGGGAGGCTAAAGTGGACTCAAAGAGACTCTTAACACCATAAATTGAGATTTACCATCTGGGTGTTATTGAATTTGAGCAATCAAAAGGCCTCCAGAGGTTTTGCAAAGGCCAGTGGGTTTTCGTACAGTGTGCAAAAACCCACAAAATGTTTTTAACATCAAATTATTTAGCTTCGACAGCAATTTCGCTAAAATGATTCACTCTGTACTGACAAATACACCATTAACATATTAAAGAGAGGAAAGAGTGCACCGAATGCACAACAGAAAAACTATGCCATGTCAATTGCATATTTCTGAAAAGTCATATTCCAATGCAGTACACCATTTTTTCAACACAAAATTGTTCCATAAAGCAATGCAAGTCACTGCGTCAGTTATGAACATTAAATATTGATTTATGTAAGTTATGTATTTTTAAAGGACAACTTATTCTTTTTCCTTTATCCATCTAGAATTTGGTTTGGAATATGACAATCGGACAGTTTATTTGTATACACTCATTGGAAGATTCTGTTATAAAGATGTTTGTGTGTGTCTGTGCTGGAACGTAAAAGAATTATCAAAAAAGGTGATCGTGACAGAGGGAAGGTCGAAAAAAGTGAACAAAATATTCACTTGAATCCAAGTGAACAAAAATGAGAAATTGAAATTATTTTGGTTTATTACCTCATAAGAAGCCTCATTTGTGAATATAAAAGAGGGAAATCAAAAGTTTCCCAGTGATCTAACGGATGCTGAAATACTGGACCTCTGTGTGGCTCCATCCCTCATTTATATGCATCAATCCACAACTTTTTTTTTTTTTTTTTTAAATCAGTTTAGGATCTTTAAGCCCTCCCTGGGATGTTCACCCACACATAACAGCTATCGCGCACGTTGTGTGATTATGTCATTATACTGCGCTAAGCTCAGCAGAATCAGCAGACGCATTTTAAATTTAAAGTGACATTTTTGTCATTGATGGATTGAAAAGTGCACATGCTGCCACTGTTGATGTAGAGCTTAAGACTCAGCTGCCACACTGTTATCTCTGCTGCTCCCACTACGCCACATTTCCCCCTCAGTCACGAGGAAGTTTCACTTTGTTCCAGACTTGAAAAGGAGAGAGAGAAAGGAGAAACTCTAATTACTCTTTACCTGCTATGGATGCACCCCCCCCCCCCAACTCCCCACGGGGAGCAGAAAGCCGCATTGATTCAGACAGATAAGGTGTTTGACAAAAAGGAAAAACGACATAATTCCATTTATCTTGGTCAAGCTCGTCCCATATGAGGGCTAAGTGTTGCTGCTGTCAGCCGCGCTCTCCTCCTGCTCGGCGGAGATAAACATCGCGGCTGCCATCAGCCGCCCTTTAATCACTGCGGCTCATGCCAGACAGACGCTGCCACGGCTGCATATTGTGAACAGGGAGCCGAAGATGACGTCTCACCCTGGCGAACGTTGTCATGAGGGCTTCCATGGATTTAAGACCGCAACCAGTGATTTAAATCAAACCTTAAAAAGGAAAACAATAATAATATCTGTCCAACCACTTTCTGTTAATTGTCAATTCATCCTAATTGGGTTCATGGAGAAGCATTTTTTCTTTTCTTTCTTTAAAAAAAAAAACTCATATTTTACAAAGTTTTGACTATAGGTATGTCAAGACATTAATAAATATTAGATTTTATCATATTATTTATCTTTATAATTTGAATTGTATTTTTATTCATCTCATCGGACTCATTGGTCTTAAAGGAAAACCGGACTGTTTATGTAACTCTTGCTTTGGCAGGGGTGTCAAATTAGTTCCACAAAGGGCCGTGTGGCTGCAGGTTTTTGTTCCAACCAGTCAAGCACACCCAGTTTGACCAATCAGTTGTCTGAAGACTCAGGCGAGTTGATTAAATGAGTCCAGTCTGGTGTGCTGCTGCTGGGTTGGAAAAAAAACCTGCAGCCACACAGCCCTTTGTGGAACCGGTTTGACACCTGTGCTTTAGGGTTACTGCCTTTGTTGAAGGATCTTACTGTGACTAAAGTCAATCACAGGACTCTAAAAGGAAAAGAAAAAAAAAGTTTTAAATACGCAGCTCAAAACAATGAGAGAAAAGTTCAATGCTCTGCTTTCCATGAGTCATTACCCCTGCAGAATAGACGTAAAGCTTTGATAATTCAAATATCAAAGCAGTTATGCTGTTTCTCTGTCTCACAATAGCAATGGCCTCTGGCGGTGCTTGTTTTTAGAAAGCCATATGGTGATTGAAACCTCACCAGTCTCCCCTGAGGTCATGATATATCTTCAGGAAAAATCACTGTGATGATTTGTATTTTATTATACCGGAACAGATGATGAAATAGGTTTTATTTAGAGTATGTTCTGATACATATCGTTTGCAGACAGCCCATAAAACAGATAGATCTGCATCAAATGTAAGGTTAAATGTATCATATGAACAAATAAATGTCTGGAAATGGCTTCACAGTGGCTAATCAAGCATTTACCTGGGCGCTTGCATTTCCCCCCAGTGCAATAAAAACAACTCAGTCAATCAATATATATAAAAGAAACGTAATGGCGTTCCTCTTTTACTTTTGGCACAATTGGAAACAGCACCGAGACGGCTGAGATTGTAATCATTTAATTTTTCCTGCTCGGTGTGAAATACTCACAGGAGGAATCTGTAATTGTACACAAGCTGCAAGTTGAGAATGTCTGAGATGAGAGGTGGGCTTATTCCAGCAGGATGTGATAACGACACACTCAAGTCAAGTTTAGGAAAAACGTCCGTTAAATCAAATAACAGCATGCTATTTTATTATTGCTGTTTCCAATATACATGACTTTTTGTTTTCCTTTTTGGAACAAAGGCTTTGCGACAGCTTGACTACAAATGAATATAAATTGAAATGATTTATGCACAGCTGTAAACAGAATTTCACTATTTCACCCACCTACTTTGTGTTTTCTATGACTTGTGCTCAACACATTCAGGTTTGCTTGTCGGGATTAGACAATTTGGCACCTAGAGATTTTTATTCTAAATTTAAGGGAAACAAAACCAGACTGGCATATCTAATGGTCTTCTTTTTCTGCTGAATGTAGAAGATGGTGATTTCAAATCAGTGGCTTTGGTGTGAACTTAAGACCCAGTAGAGCACATTTAAGCAAATATTTCACTTTGAAATGCCCCAGTTAATACCATCAACCCCTTGGCTGAACCACCACTGGAAGCATGTCCCCACCCACTGAATCTCTAATACCTTGGTGATTTCTTTTAATGTATTAACAAGATGATGTGGCTTTCAAATTCAAAGATTTCAGGAGGATTATCCCTGTGTGTTTAAAAGGCTGTTGGGATTCGCCGTTCATTCAGGTTTTAAAGGGGGGGTCAATTGCATCACAAGGGGAACTGTGTCTTCGTGCTAAGTCTTAAAAACAAATCTGGAGGCAGGAAATTGAATATGACAATGTGTTGACCTATTAAAAAACTGAAAACATGCAAAGGTAGCTCAAATGCCTTTTCATGTCAAAACATTCCATTGTAAGGTCCAAAACTGATAAACTCCCAGCTGGCAGACACGGCGCACCTTATCGCGATCATCCCGAAAACACAGAGGTCGCCTCCTTCCCGGGCCTTCCAAATAGACATTTTTCCTTGGCCTGGAGGTAATATTTATACTCCACCACCAGTCAGAAATGCACAGCAGTTGAATGAAAGACACCTGAATCATTACCAGTTAAAGTGGAGTACAAAAATGACAAATACCCACGAGGATAAAGTTCACTAGACTAGAACCTCCTCTAATTAGGGTGAGATGGGGCTGATTCGAGTTTGATCTGGTGCAAAAAGCAAAACTGTATCACGGATTTTGAGCCATGCTTTTAACACTCCATTAACAGCGCTTACAGAAATATTCCGCAGCCTATGGCGGTGGATCGATGCAGAAACGCTTGTAGGTGGGCAAACAACCTCGGAGGTGGAGCAGTTGTGCAGTGGGGGGAGGTTGGGGGGGCCGGGGCGATGACACGACCCGGAGGAGAGAAAGTCCACGATGGGCCCTTTGAAGGCACAGAACAGAGAGTTTAGCCCGGCGAAGGGAATGGATTCCAGCGACTGTCACATTGGCGCCCTGCTGTCTGTGACAGTTTGTAGCGGTTCAAACACAAACATCAGACAACGGAATTGTACAATTGAACAGCCGCAGTCACCGTCAGGCGACCTGCGCGCCACGCTCAAATGTACTCCACCTCGGCGCTTTCATCCTTCTAAGGCCCGAAGATCAGCGATCATCTGGCAGAAAAGGCACAGAAAAAGAAGAGTTTAATGGCACGGACAGATTGAGGTGCACGCTTCTATTCAAGTGCTGCTGAATCTTTGACCACATCTGTATTGATTTTCTCCACTGATAGCTGGCACAGGACAGCTGATAGAAAGTGAAGGATATGCTTCATTAGCACAGAGTGCCTCCACAAGGACCACCTCCTACATCTTTTTGTGAGACCCTGTCAATATCTTCACCCTCACAATAGAACCATGTTCACTTTGAATTCTTTCTCATCACTTTATCCCACAATGAAGAGATAATTCTTCATATTGTACTAAAGGGGTGTGTGTGTGTGGGGGGGGGGGGCTGGGGGGGATAAAAGAGCTGTGCGAGCAATGGAGGGCTGCTCAGAAAACCATACAGAAGCTGATCCTCCAAACCAGTGAAGCCATCAGAAATGTTAATTAATCCCTTTCACCAGAATAAAATGTCAGCTCCCTAAATTAGTGGCAATGACTGATGAGCTAGCTTTTCTGTGTTTGTAATCGGAACTGCTTTAAAATCTTTTCAATGCATTCGGCGTCACAGTGAAGTTGGTTTTGGGGGGTTCGTGACCACAACAAATTGGATCGTTTGTGTGACTAAATTCACATTTTCTGAGTAATTTTTTGAATGCCATTGACGTCATTAGGTGTATTTTTTTTCCCCTCATTTGTCAGCACATACATTCCAATTTCATGTTGTGGCAGCACTGTGTTTAGTCTGTCAGTCATTGATTCTAACTGGATTTCGTTTTTCCTTTTCATACTTTTGTGAATGGGGCCTTGATAGCTAATACTTAGACGGATCCTTCCAGGTCTGCCGTGTGAGGGACTGGCGATGAACCTGGGCAGATTCATGCTTCTCCATCCTACCGATGTGCTCCATGACTAGAGGATGGAACAAGTGGCAGTTGTTCATCTTCCACTACATAATCCACTCATCTGACTGTGATCAGCGTGTCCAGCAACAAATATATGGATATTGAGATATAATATATCTCAAGCCTCTCAGAAAGGCATTAATTCTCTACAAATGTCAAATAAAATAACACATATTAATGCTGCACCTTGACATAACTGACCTCAGATCCATAGTGAGCTTTCCATTACATTGCTGTCCTATTGAGGGAGTTTGGATTCACTGAATTGTTCAGGGACATTTCAATGGAGCTGCTGAGACAAAAGAGAGTACTTATTTTTGCCCACATTTCATTTCCTTCCGTACTCTGGAGACTTCAGCACTGTTTGAAACACACTGACGCAGACAGACAGCATGCATGTCCCAAGCACGCCAATACAAGCAGGCAACCTACCCTTAATTTCCATATGGAAATTAACAAACGTGCCCCTTGGCATCAAACAGACAACAGGAAAATAGTTCCAGCTGTTCATTTTCTTTCTTCCCACTCAAGCCCAGGAGAGAATCTGCCAGTAATGGAGCACAGCAAAGGTTAGACTCACCAGTGAGCACAGCAGACCCACATGGTGTGACCTCTGACTCACCTCAAACAGCTACTGCAGCTCCTCGCCTCCGTTTCACACTCAAATGGTCCCTACGCATTATCCACAGAGGTTAAACATCAGCGAAAAGCCTCATAAAGTTTTTAGTTTTTTTTTGTTTTCTTTTTTTCTAATCAAAGATATTGACTATATATATATTTTTTATTATTACATCAATATTATGGTTCAAAGTCTATGTGCCTACAAGACAGGGGTGGCGTTCACCTCATCTGTGTGCTCAAAAGAAGGCCCTTTATCATAAGATATGTGAAACCCGGCTGAATCTGTCTTACGCTGCGTAGAAGTCAAAGATGGAGCTCAAACCAAGCAGCAATTTGCGCGACATTATTTATTTCACTTCAGCCAACAGACTGCATGCTGAGCCAGCCACTGTTTGTTGTCGATTGTCTGAGAATGGATTTCCCCTTTTTATGCTCTGTTAATCTGAGTTATGAGGTAAAATGTTTGCTCATCGAATTGTTTTTGATGCCAGTTAGATTTTGCAGGAGAGCTGCTCTGATGATTAACGCCTGTCTGAAAGTAAAACAGATCACCCACCTTGATTATTATTATTTCTTTTTAGTTAGTTGGTTGCATTTGCAGGCCCAATTAAAGTTAGGATTTATTTACAGCCAGGTGCTCAGATTCAAAGCTTTTAAAAAAGTACATATCTAACATACAGGAATGACAGATAATGAATCAACGAATAACCCAGTACTGCTCCCCTTTATAGTGTTACAACAAACACTTGTTTATGGGATTCTTTTAACCTTATGTGTTACATTAATTTTAACCCCACCTGATTCAGTCTAATATCTTTGATTTCTTTTTGTTTTCCAGTGTTTTCAGACATGTTCTTACAAAATGCAATGAGCTTTTCACTAAATGTTGTTGTGTCAGTTTATGTTTTTTTTTAATAAAATGATCTACCATGATGTAGTACCACAAATCAGTTTTCATAGAGAAATTATTCACGATTATTTACTGAATAAATGACTGCATGTCACTATAAATAAATAAATAAATTATAATCATAACTAATAACAAATGGACATTCTTTAGGGCAAAGCTGGCCTAAAGAATATATTCTCTCTATATTCTCAAAGCTGACCTCTGTGGTACCTTCATGAATCCTCGATCCAGCTGCCGCAGGGTCATGGGTCAGGGTCAGGGGTCAGCATCTCCACAAGCAGCAGCATCAAGGCCAAGCAGCTCCTCTCGAGGTCTCCTTCCTGCTTCTCGGGGCTAAGCAGCAGCCTCACTCGATCCGTCTGAGCTGGACGGATCGAGTGAGCTCAGATCTCCGAGGCTCTGGCCTCCTCTGAACACTCACAGCTGATTCACGAAAAACGCTCCTGGCCCACTAACACTTGACTGATCAAAAACACACATCGCTTTGTGCAATTTCAAGACTGTTGGATGGCCACCGTCATCCCGTAGCGTCCTCATCTGCGTGTGTTTTTTTTTTTTAGTTTATCGGCAACACTGATCAATGAGATCACACTTTGGTCTCCTGGTCCGTCCTCCATTCACGTCCGTGCTGAAACAACCGCACCCCCATACACGTTGGTTTCGACAATTTACTGGAAAAAAAAAAAAAATATATATATATATATATATATATATTATTTTAACAAACAAAATAACAAAAGATACAAGAAATAAAAACACAAGATAACTCATTCGAATTTGCTTTTTCGTCATGACACGATAATATTTTAAATTTAACTTATTTATTTAATTATAATAATTATTAATTATAATAATTATACTTATTTATATTGTTTTTAGGTCCTATCTATCACATGTTAATGACTTATTGTTGTTTTTGTCGTTTCTTTGTTTGTTTGATTGATTGATCTTTTTTTAACTGTGTGACAGCTCCATTTCAGAAGGTCCAGATGTGTCTCATTTAACTGTCCAACATTTGGACAAGTCAGTTGATGAGCAGATATGAGTTGCTCTCTTGTTATTCCAAGACAAATGATATTATTAAAGGTCTGTGGCTGATGCTAAGTGGACAGTGTTTTCCAGCATTTGGACAAGAGTGACAATAACATTTTGAATGAATCAAATAATTATGTGTGTTTGGCTGCAAGTGTGACGGCCAAAATCTGGTGTAAGTTCACGAGCCAGATGGTTTGGCTTTTAAGGGGGAAATTCATCAAGCCTTGCCGAATTACATCCATCCATCCATCTTCTACCGCTTGTTCCTCCACTGAGGGTCGCGGGGGGACTGGAGCCTATCCCAGAGCAATGGGCGGAGGCAGGGTACACCCTGGACTGGTCGCCAGCCAATCGCAGGGCCAACACAGATACAAACAACCATTCTCTCTCACACTTAGGCTAATTGGAAAGTTTAAATTGCTCATAACCCCAATCATGCATGTCTTTGGACTGTGGGAGGAAGCCGGAGTACCCGGAGAGAACCCACGCAGGCACAGGGAGAACACACACTCCACACAGAAAGTCCCCAGCCTCAGTCCCAACCGGGATTCGAACCCGAGGCCTTCTTGCTTTATTTGTTTGTTTGTTTGTTTGTTTGTTTGTTTGTTTGTTTGTTTGTTTTTTCAGGCTTCATGTCTGTAGGAACTCAGAGACACAGCACAGTTCAATTTGTTATCTTGTAAATGGCCAAAATCTGTATGGAGTTAATGTGTGGTAACACAGAATAAACTATTTAATAGAATTAAATGTAATGTAAATGTAATTAATAGCAACATCTCTACAAATTGGAATATGATTTCAACTGGACCTAGCGCACATTTATTTATGCATTGAACACATTTATCACACACTCCCGTATTCTTTTCAGAGAGCACAGTTGTTGATAGATGTCCAGGACACGTTGACTTCAGGGATTTAATCCAGAGCCAAAATCAGAGCATGGAGATGATGAGACTGAGGGGATTAAGGCCTACATGGAAAATCCTTGGTATAAATCGTGCCTGAAGCCAACAGGCCAAAGCCGAACTCCGAAGCCGTTATAGAAGGGTGACCTGCTGATGTTGCAGAGCTCCATTATCTTGACTGGCTGACTTGATTCAGCCAGTTCACACACTCAGTCAGTCTTTCTGTTTCTACAATGTCAAGAAGAAGAAGCTTGGCCTGGCAATGGCTCTGCTCCCAACTGCTCACACTTTCCTGCTCACGTATTCAGCAGTGTCCCTTCTTGCCATAGCTGCTACACCATACATGACCTTCTGTGTTGTGCACAGGAAAGTTATTGGCTTCTACCTTTCTGCTGCATCTCTTTTGGGTAGTCAGGCCCCTGATCCTCTATTTGGCAGTTTAGAGTTCTTCAGGGGTTACCACTTCTCTCAGTATTACCTTGATCTCCTCCAGCCTCCTAAATGGGTGGTAGTGCACCACAGGCTGACGGTCTTCATCTTTCAGCCAGCATTCTATCTACATTGATAGATAGATGATTGTTGATCACAGTGATAGTCACAATGGGATCATTAGTAGTACCACATAGACTTCTTCCTGCAGATTTTCAGAGGGTAATTTTGCACTTAACCTTGGTATTAATCCATGTAGGCCCCAGGTATCCAGCTTATGAGCTTATATGAACTACATCTGATTTGCTGTCTCAAGTCAGTTGTCCTTCTCGAATGTCATATGAGCCTGTTGTAATTAGGGCTTGACTTTCAATATTAGCATGGAGATAATGATGGAATCGCTGTTACCCTCCCTATCTTAGTATCTTCTTGTACCTTGTCAGTCTCTATAGAATCGCTGCGTATCGCTGTATGGACAAGTATTGGGAGCCAGCTCTGGGACCATTTTTGTGCTGATAAGTTGATTTAATCAGGTTCATTTGAGCCTTTTGGTGGGTTTCTTTTTGTCGCTCAATACTGTCTCCTCATCAGGGCAGAGAGAGAGAGAGAGAGAGAGAGAGAGACGATACTTTTGGTTTTCAATGTTCAACATCCATTGCCAGTGTCTTTTCTTTTCAGTGGTTGTTATTCAGAAACCAAATAAATTGCATTTGCTGATAGTCAGACTTCAAAATTAAATGATTGATGTGGTCATTGTTATTGGTTATTGTGGTTTGTGAGCACATCATATTGTGATCAATAATACTTTATCTTTTTAAAGACTCCATTCTTTATATGTGGACAACTGGAATTCTTTGTTTGTGTGGATGCATTCTTTTGTGCATTTTGTCTGTTTCCAGTATTTGTGTCTGTGTCTGGTCTGTGTGTGTGTGTGTGTGTGTGTGTGTGTGTGTGTGTGTGTGTGTCTGTGTGTCTGTGTGCATGTGCTTACAGGGGAATGACACCATTTGTTAGTCTCTCTTGCCATGTTTGTTCTAACACTTTATTCCCCTGCCATATGCATTTGGGAAGACACAGCAGCGAGTACACTGGGGATGATGAAGCCGCGGACTGGTTCCAGCACATTTACGTAAGGCAGGAAATGATTGTAGATGAGTGTGGCTCGGATAAACTACATAAGAATCCCTGCTGGGACTCATTTTCCCCTTGATTCATGATTGATAGATGCAGAAAAGCAGCACAACCCAGATAGGGAAGTGTGGGACTGACTGAATTTAACAGCAATGACAGAATAGTGATGAATTGAATCTATTCCATAATTCATCCTTTAATTAGACCGATCCATGTCTATCCATCATAGCTCTGGAGAGATGGATGGGATCGCCGTGGTTTATTGATGAGGAGGTAGTTCTTTTTGATTGCTCTCATATTTGACTCAAATACAGTGGGTGCAGAAGTCCGCCCTCATATTAATGGGCTGCTTCAAAGTCATTTTCAAAGTCCATTTGGAACTAGGGATGAGATGTACTGCCATTTACCATTAAAACATGTGGAAGATATAGATCTTGACCCGTTCATGGTCACTGTCCAGCAGCGTTATTCACCTCTCTTTGTTTTCACCTGGAGAATTCTCGTCGAATCCATTTCTACTCCAATAATTCTGTTGACACTGGAAGACAAGAGAGAGAAAGCCTAGAAATAATTTTGATAAATACTTGAGATTTAAAAAAAAAAAAAAAAAAAAACCCATTTGCAGTGTTACCCTTTTTGGAGTATCTCTCACTGTTTTCAGAGGATGTGGAGACTGACCCAGTGTTGGGCATGTGGTTCATTCAGAGGCTTGAGAGTCACACTTGAAAAGGTTGAGAGAGCTATTCTGATTCCCCCCTTAATCAGCGCTGAGAATACACATGCTGCCTTCCAACATTTCTGAATAGTACACCACACTGAGCACCATATACCACTATTTCCTCAAGGTCATATCTCATAAAGCCGCTCTGGCCAGTCTGTTGCCTCTACGGGAAAATGTTTGGTGTTACATTTTTATAATTCATTACTATTGTACTGTATCACGTTCTAATGAAACTGGAAAAGAATATCTAAATCAAGACCGCTTCTGAAATAGGAGCTCACATCAACATTCAGTCAAGCTTTTAAAGACGAAGTGCATTCTCTTATCGCAAATAGAAAATCTGCTTGCTGCAAAATCCATTAGGAAGAAGAACTTTTGACATGGGCAAAAAAATGATGAGCTTGACAGAAAACAGAGGGGAGGGCTAATGGAGCAGAAAACACATGCGAGGAAATCTGTATGCCACGAGACACCTAATGGTAAATTAAAGCGGCTATTCTTTCATAAAACGGGGAGCTGATCCACTTCCCTTCTCCCTTGTTTGCCTCTCCTCGGAAGCCACGAGTGTGACAATGCTGTTGCAGCGAGCAGGTTTTTGAAATATGGAGTGTAGCTTTGCCCGACTGCATCATGCATTCACTGACAAACACAGGCAGTACTGGGCCTGGGGACAGCCACACAGCGCAGTACATGCAACATGCACACACAAATTACTTTTTTCACCGCCTGCAGCCATAATCCAACAACTATGAATAACACGGTAGGGATTAATATTTGAAAGAACACTTTGTCCTCATATTGATTTAAATAACACAATTAAATTAAAGCTATATGGGATTTTCTTTTCTATTTTGTTTTCTTTCTTTTTTGTAATGCATTATACTGCACTAGTTGCCACCAGGTAGAAATTGCTCGATTGGGCGACCGTTTCTTTCTTTCAACAGCTTGATTCTGATGTCAGCCAGGTAAAAAAAAGTGTATTTATTTTTTTCTTTTTTCTTTACATTCATTTTGCTCACGCCCATATTCTGGCATCATTTGCAGAATACTGAGTTTCAGCCTTTGCCTGATGCATCCACAATTTGGGAAAGTGTATGGTCAGCACCACAGGCGCGCCCAGGTGTGTGGCCACACTCAACAGTCTCCCCAGCAAACTTTTCTCTTCACTTTCAGAATAATGATGATAATAATAATGCAGCTGCAAACATTTGGCAGTTGTGTGCTTTTTGCTGGTGTTGGCAGCTGAATGTGTTGTTCATGATGCAGCGGTGTTGCAACGCCTCCTGCAATAATGTGACACAACGGTGAAAAATCCCAGTTAACAAGGACAACTCCTTGACTACAGTAATTATGCTGCCCCTTCAAAGTTTAATGTAATATTTTAAACCTGGAAAACACTTCTATGCAAACACACAGGCACATCATTGTACTATCTTTGTGAGGACTTTCATAGACATGATGTCCAGCTCCTCATCCTAACCATCACAACTAACTACCTAACCCTGACCCTGACCTAAACCCAATTCTAACTCAATCTTAAATCCACGTCTGATCCCTCAAACAGTCCTTTGATGTTGTGAGGACTAGCCGAAATGTCCTCATTTCCCAAAAATGTTCTCCTTTGTGAGTACCATGCAGATTTTGGTACTCAGTATATATTCCAGGTACAAGAACACACACACACACACACACACACACACACACACACACACACGTGTCAGTAAGGTGATCACAAAAGCAGAAGATAAGGTACTGGCTTGCTTATCTGGAGTGACACAACATTTTTCAATAGAAGTTCTCTCTGCTCTAACACTGTTCTGCTGCTTCTTTTTTTCAGTCCTTCAATGTCCTGTATCTTTAATATAATGTATGTGCACGACTCACAAATCTTTTCTTGTCACTCAACCCATCTCAAAACCTTGAAATTGGCACCTTGTTGAAATTTTAAAAACATATGACTGCTCCATCCAAACTAACCAAGCTCCTAACCCTTCAGGGACTCTGGCTGTGCCTTTGCATGGCTGTTTCATCCAGATAGAGTTTGGAAGCAGAATTTGTTTTCTGATGTTAAAACAGAAGCTTTATGGATCGTTACAAAGGGAACATTAATGGTACAGATGAGAAAGGAAAGACTTGAAGCCTTTCTGGTAGGCAGCTTTTGAGAAACATTTCTAACATAATACAAAATCATAAAAAGCCATATTAATACTCATTATTAAAACATTCATGGATGCCATGTTAGAACAGGCATAATTCATATGAAGGATGAAGGTTATAAAAACCTATATTGCATACTACTAGAGAGAATATATATGAAAAGAGTTAATGCGCACAATGTTCAGTTCACAATGTGACATTAAAGAACAATGAAATATTCAATAAACATCAACACTGAAATCATTTGTTCAAAGGCAGTGGCACATGCTCTTACACCTAGGTTATTGATTGGAGACCTGAACCCCTGTCAGAGTGACTGTGTCAGTGGCTGTTGTGTTTGTTGGACTGGCAAATTGTTTAACGTGGTCGTGCCTCCTTGCTGGAAACTGCTGGGATAACCTTGATCAGAAATAAGAAGCAGAGCAGAGATTTTTTTTTTTTCTATTCTACTGGAAAAGTGATGACAAAAGTCATTGAGCTCTACTTGTGTTATTTGACCTGTAATACATACATCAAGATATCATTGTAGTTAGACCCAATTTAGCAGCTCTTTCTAATTGCTACTGTTATGGTGTTGTTAGAATAGCTATTCCCATGTCTCATCTCCAGGTTAAAAAAGAACCTTTACTTCAGGAAAAGCCAGGTACCGTAGGGAAAAAAAAAAAAAAAACACCCTAATTGAATTTCTCTGCTGTTGCATGGTTACACATGGACATGGGCATGTTGAAGGGGGTGATGTTTGCTGTAGAAAAAAAAAAATGTTTGCTGTAGAAAAGCAACCATGTAATACGCATGCAGCCCTCACCCTAGCCAGCCCCATCACAGCAGGAGCCCTGACAACTGATGGGATGAAGTCACCATGACCGTTTAGCCATCTTCACATCAGAAGTTCACACTCGTGCTTTCATACACTGAATATCAGAGCATGGGTGATGATCACACCCATACGCTGAAGAGTGAAGGCATGACCTTCATCCCTGAAACAGCCACTCTACCAGCTCAGCTGTTCCGTGAAGGAATGTTGAATAAATTGATTATGTACAATAAGCAATCGTGACTTGGAAAATAAAACAATAAGAGACCACCTATTGTCGTGGTGATGCCATTTTTATTTCTGCTTACTCTTGTATTCTCTCTTTTTTTGTGAAATAATAACAGAAAAAGATGAGTCAGAGATTCACGTAATAGCTCACGCTGCGCTAGTGACAGTTTTGACACGTTCGCTGGAGGGAATATTTTCATAACTTCCTTTGACCGGGAAGCAATTTGTCAGCAACAAACTCTGCATGACCAGAAAAAAAAAAAAAAAAAAAGAAAAAGAAAAAAAAGTGCTCACGCTGCACCCTGCTGACACCAGACCCAGGAGGTGGGTGTTTGTGGAGGTGCTGGTCCTGTCTGCCAGACTGGTGGAGCCAGGATTCCCCATTAGACTGACAAGTGAAAGATTCAGAAGTCCAGGTGACCACACAGAGGAGGAAGCCTCTGGCTGTTTGGCTTCGCACCATTTCAAGATCTGTTTCAGGCGCCTCTTGGCAGGCTAATTGTGCTGGCACTGCAAAAGAGGGGCTCACATCAGTGGTCAGTGGAGTTTGCACATGACTTTTTCAAACGGGAAAAGTGCCATCCTGATTTTTCATATCATGCCCGTTAAAATACCAAGAAATTCAAGCCATCTGTGGTGTCAACATTGCTGGCACCCAGCATGAAGTGTAACCGAAGCACATTTGCAATTCCTATCTGCCGGCCAAAGATACATTAAAATCAATTTCAAATGACAAAATACATCCAACCTGACAGTGTCCTACCACCATTTCCTAAAATGTTGCAGCATGTCTGTTACAACGAGCACAAAATAAGAAATATTAAAAAACAGACGTCAATGATTTTCTTGAATGCAATATTTTATAACTGGTTTCGCTTTCCTTTATCCTGAAGAGGGAGATTCTTATTATATTTCACTTTAATCAAATATCTAATATCACAATATGTCATATTGTAATTCACATATAATCACAATAAAAACTGTACTTATGTTGAGAAAATCTTGATATTTCCTGTTTTTGTCCATACACAACCACATGCACAAAAACAGCGCGCACAAAGCGACCCACACACACCCACAGTACAACCGTTTTTCTCCACAAAAGAAGGAAGAAGGTCTAAATCATACTGTATATTCCCAGAAGAACCGGAGGATTGACTGGTGGTTAAATGAGTGTGAATGTGCAGAGTTTAAGATAAGTATGGGTCGTGACCCGAGGTCACCAGGGGGTCAGAGAATTACTTCACAAAACGAGAACAAAGGAGACAAATGAGGGAAGAAAGAGGCTTTCCACATGAATCGCGGTTGCCATATCATTTCCAGCTGGTGGCATAATGCAGAGGACATGTCAAATGCAGAAATCAGAGGCTGGTCGAATGAACCTGTTTGCACTCTGTAGCCTTTTCAACGCATCATATCTGGATCATTTGCAGGGCTGTGTTACCTGGTCTCGGGGCCACATGCAACTTGTGGTTATCACTTTCAGCCATACGGGATCAATGTGCTCCAGTCATCACAGCCTTTCAGTGGTTTAAGCGATGAGGGCCCAGATAAGCACTACAGCCAATCAATGCGCTTTCAATCACGGTAACAGCTTGGCCTCCGCTTTAACAAGACAAGAGTCAATTTATGCTTTTAGTGAAGCCCAGTTTTGTGAAACAGGGAGAATACCATCAAATTTTACAACAACACGATGACGGTGCACAAATTACACCATTTGTGTTTTGTCCGAGACACTGTGGCCTTAACAGAGCAAATATAAATGACTTAATTGTTTTATCGTGACATAACTTCCACTCTGTGGGTTTTATGTATGAGATTCTGCATTTGTTCTGTTGACAAATGGCATAATAAAAACATCAATGGTGTGATAGGGGTTTGATGAAACTGTCCTCTGATGCATGATTCCATCTGTTAGATACATGAGGACATCTATCACCTTGTTAGTCAATTTAGCGATCATTTTAATAGTCAGGATATTTTGGAGACTGTGGTCCAATGCTGTAAGCCTGGATTAAAAAGTTACAGAGCAATTCGACCGTATTTCATTTACGGAGTCTGCTGTTGATCAATGTCTAATCTCGTAATAGTCGGGCAGGGCAGCCGTCAGCCCTCATGCGCACCAGGTCGTTATGTGAGCTGATTCTCGTATCCTTGTGTGTGACTTCAGGATTGATAAAGAACTGTTGTGATGCAATACCTAATATCACAATATCTGATATTGTAATTCAGATATTTTCAACACCACATCTGTTTTGATTAGCCACAGCACAGAAACCTCCATCTGCCCATTTGTCTGAAAAGGTCTCATGGCTACACACTAGAACAGCAAAGTGGAAGCCAGTCCACGTGCTTGTGCTATATTGAATGCATTAGAACTGCTCTTAAATATCCGGTTAAATGTATTAGTTGGCCTTTTTTAATGGCAGACAGATCTGGAGATTCTATGAAGCCTTTGGCCGAAAAACAAATGACACTTTTTTGACTGAGCCCCTCTTTTTTTTAAAGGCAACCAAATTACCATTAATTCAATTTAAATGAATCAATGATGAGTGAGACCTGTAGTCCAACTTTAAACTTTGCTCTCTAAACTCCCCATTTCCATGATTGCCATCTAGATCTGCTCACACTCACATTACACCTGAGGCACTTATCTTTAGGATTTATAACCAAGTCATATCTTTCAGAGAGCAGACCCGCAGCAATATTGAACAGTTTGTACTGGAGCCAGCATATCTTCAAATTTAAACGTTAAAAAAAATAAAGAAATGAATCACCAGAGGTGCGACACATGCCAAAACACAGCCCCTGGGCACGTTTCCAGGTGAACTGGACTCACCCAAATGAGTGTCACCTTTCATTTTTTTGAAACCTCTCTCATTATGTCACAGGTTCTGTCAGCTCTAAGATAACATTTTACCAGCATAATATCATTGCTTTCAGGTTTGTTTGTGTTTTTTTTTTTGAATATCCTAGAAAGATATTGCCTCTCTCCTCTACATTTCATCATCATTTGCGGGCATGATTCAGACGTTTTACTCCACATGGCAATTGTCAAAACAGTGATTTGTTTGATCCTCCTCAGCATTCTTGGTTCTGATTGTTTGATGGTTTGGTTCAACATCTCGTTACCCCGGTGAGGGCAGATGTTCTGCTGATTTTTAAAATGTGCTCAATCACAGCACAGTTGATTAGACCATTTTTCATTGTGCGAAGTGTAGATGTTGAGATAATTTATTCATATTGTGTATTATAGCAAATATTAGATTTGATGAAAGCAAATGAAAGGACTTTGCATCATACAACTTCAACGGCTGTTACATTATCTTTGTTTCCCTTAAAACACATCTGCAGCAAAGAAAATAAGGTCTTTCCATCAGGAATGTCATTTTTCATAAAACAACAAAACTGATTCCTGCAATGGCCCTCACACCAAATGGAGAAATAATTGCATTTTCTCTTTTTCAGCGTGAGAAGTCTGATGTCACTGGCACTCAGAGTCAGTATAACTAGATGTCTGAGATGTATGCCTCACCTGGGGCAGCTTCAAAATCTCTTCTATTTATGTTGGCCTGCTCACAAAGGCAAAGCAGCGGCAAGCTCAATTGCTGGATTTATGCTGCTCCTAAGTCCATTAATGTCCCCTTTTTATGTGTCCATTTGGCATAGTGGCCACTCTGTTCACCTCATTTTGAGCAGATGCTTTTAGGATGGCCAGAGACTCCTCTGCTGATTCAAATAAAGAGAGGTGGTGCTGAAGTTAGATTGAACCAGAATATTTCATACAAAAAAAACAAACAAAAATACTGATAGAAAAACATGTCTCTGGAACATTAATCACGTTAACTGCAAGCTCTATTCATTCATGTAGCTCGTATGTATAAAAATAAAACTGTTTTCATGATAGTTTACCAAGGTCCTACATTATTACATGTATAGTAATGAGGTAGTATTTCTGCACACGTGTCCTTGTGCATAAATGTCTATATATTTTAATTAAAACTGTAAGTTAATTTCACAGATGGCAGCAAAGAAGGTCCAATTCAGTGGACTTAAATGGGAAATCTGGTAATATGATGTTGATCAACTTAACACAACATGCCCATTTCAGTTATAAAAAATAAAAAACAAGATTGTCAAAGAGTGACCTCACCTTTTCAATTTCATTCAATTTGTTTTGATTTTTTAACTTTTTTTTCCCTTTTTTTTACCCCCCATATTTTAAAGGAAGAGTATTTTCTGTGCTTAGAAACTGGAAGATAATAGGCTCTTTCAAATGTTCAAGGGCACCAAGTGCATAGAAATGCACATGTTGAAGTATAATTGTCCATCGTTTGTTGCTTCTCCCTTCATGGGGACACAAAGAAGGTTGGAGAAAATCTCAGATTCAGGAGATGGGGGGGAACTTAACCCTAGCCCTGGACTTCACCAGCCGGCAAACAGGACAAACAGACAAACTGTTGAATCTCCAGAGAGAGTGAAATTATATATTATTTTCTTCTGTCATGGATTTTGAAGCGTCGACTGAACATCTGTAGGGTCATGACACAAAGCTTTAAGTTACAGAATAAGTAGGAGCAGCTACAACTGAAGAGGTGAGGCTCTCATTTCAAGCCAGTGCAACATAAAGGGGCCTGACACAAGGGCCAATTGAAACGAGGGAAATGATGTATGCCCATAGCTTAACCACCTCTCCGAAGGGCAGCAGCAGCTGCAGCAGTGGTACTTTCTGTGAGAGGAAGTAGAAGTACAATAATGATGAAATACCAGTAAGATGATATTAAAAAAAAGCCAACAAATCAGTTCGCCGCAGAAGCACAGAGCGCAAGAAGGATCCAGCATTTCAAAATCAATAAGACTGAACCCGTGTGGAACAATTTACACACAATTCACCACTCGCCGCCCCAAAAGGTTGCTGTCAGTTCGCCAAGTGGGCGGATCATTGCTTCTTGACCATTTTAATGCAACAGAATTAGATGCTGAAGACACTTTTTGGGATGTGGTTGCATGAAGCATATAAGCGTGAAGCGTCTGTTCACTGTTCAAGTGAACGAGCACATACAGTCGATAGAGTGTAAATAGCTGCAATAGCCGGTCAGATCACACGTTGTTGACAGCAAGGCTTTCAAACTGGCCTCACGTTGACCGGGACAAGTATGCATCCTGTGACTGTAAACTCACCTGTGAGAGCCAGCAGTGCTACGCAGATCCACCAAACCGCACCAGAACCACACTTGTTGAAAGTGGCCTCTTGATCACATACATTTATCTCACTCATTCTTTTGTCGTGAATTCATTCTAGGCCAATTACCATGCCTGAGAATGCAACAGGAACCCACAGAAACATTTGTTTAATTCAGATGGCGAGTTCAAGCGCATGTTGAATACCTCATGGCAGAATGTTGTTAATGGATTTTCTCAAGATATCCTCTTGAAAATTTGAATATGCTATTATTTTTGATCATGTTGTTTGATTGCACTGCACTAAAAATGATAAATCATGAATGTCTTATTGAATCTGCGACCTTGTTGGTTGCTAACCAACGGGAGCTCTCATGCGAGCATGTGATGCAGATATTTTATTGAGCTGGGAATTTCATTGAATGCGATGTACCCAATTACTCTTAGGGATGTTTTTTTTTTTGTTTGTTTGTTTTTTTCAGAGCCATGACCAACAATCAAAACAGAAATCCAGTCTTTATCGTATCAGAACTGGATCGGTCCGTGTCCAGATGGCCGAGGGGATTATTTGGATATCGGCTCTATGAGCAACTTTGTATTTAATGACATTTAAGAAATAAAAGAAGCTGGATCATAACTTAGTTTTAATCAGTGCTCATGGTCATCAGCAGATTGGAATTTTCTTAGATGCCTATTTTGAGAGATTACGTCGAGGAAGGCATTAATCAACAGTGAATTAAGGGCTGGCAACACTTCAGTCCTGCTTGATATGATTCTGGTGTCATTTAATTAATTTAAATAGTTAATTAGAGGATAAAATTAGAGGCAATTGCCAGCCTCTTAATTGTTGGCTGTCCTATATTAATTTTTTAAGATAATATCCTGACTGGCATGCAGTCCTCATTCACAACTGATAGTCGGGGACTGGGGGGTGATAAGCCCCAAAAACAATGACTACTCTCCTGAACAACTTTTCAGATTTGGTTGTTTTTATTTAAGCCTTTTGCAGCATATGGTCTTACTTTGTCGATTCAGAGAGAACTGCATTAAAGTTTTTGCGGTTGAGGAGCAGTCCTGTGTGACTACTTTAGTCTGAAAATGAACTTTTTAAAAAAAAAGTTTCAACTTCAGTGAGGTAACAACAACAACAACAACAATGCACAAGGAAGTTTAATTTCCACACTTAGCTCTAATTGTGTTTGGTGTAATTTGTGCCGTGTAGCTGGAGCTGGCGTCTTCCCCTCGTGACTCTGTGTTTTTTTGTCTCATTGTTTGCACCCTTCACTCCCTGACATTCATTTAAGTCACAGGCGGCACAGACAGAGACCGCGCACCGTTCCTTTGGTGAACTCCTAAACGCACCAAGAGTGTCAGTGCAAGATAGCAGCACCAGTAACCAGGCCTGACAGAAATCCCCCTGTGGCCAGTTCAGTCAGTGGGCACGGAGCCTGAAGCACCTGCCGGCAGACAATATCCTGACAGTCTCTACCACATTTACATGTCCTGTGCTGCACTGGTGAGAGTCCCCCTCCTTTTATTGGCAATGCTGTCCATTTACTGTTGTAAATCAGATCCGCATTAGCGTCTGGGCTGTCTGTCAGCACGTTTCCGTGAGACAATAAACAGCTCCCCCATAGATATTCCAGTTCAGCGTCGGGGTAGCGGGCACAACAGTGGTGTAGGAACAGAAAATGTCTGTTCCCTCGTCGATACTGAAGAAATACATGCTCAACCTCTGTTTGTCATTAGCTTAGTGTTACTGCTACATATCTTTCTTGCAGATAAGACGAGGCTTAATTTACAATCTAAGGTAGATATGACCACACGGGAAGGAAACTAAACAAAACTACCTTAACTTAGATAATAGAAATTAATAAAAGGCTTGAGATCAGCGGTGGAATCAGTGTAAAAGTCCTAAAAGAAAACACAAAAACTAAACTTTATGAGCCTTGGAACCTGGAAAAACCTCATATCTCTTCGATCATTGCCAAAACAAACAGGTGAAAATTGCAAACACTGCTGACTTCCTCTCAAGGCTGATAAACATCAGGACTGAGAGTGGGTATGTGGTTACTTTGCCCCACCAAAGGGAGACTTTCTCAAAGCAAAGCGCTCGAAAAGACATCTTGAACATCACCGATGACACGACTTCAACATACGAATAGATACGTCCTTACGGATCTGTCGGGGAGTGTCGGATGTTTGGCTCTAATATAGAAGCCTCACTAAAAAGTGCAGCATCACCTCCTGTGATTGCAGCTTCCAAATCTCCAGTTGGTCTTTGACAGTTTTCCTGTACGTCTTTGTGAGGATTTTCTGAGACATAATGTATTACCCAGCTCCTGACCCTCACCCAAGTCTTACCTCAACCTTGAAACCAGGTCTTGACCCACAACCAGTCCTTTGTGACGACCAGCCAAAATGTCCTCACTTTGGCAAATGCAGATACTCAGTATGTAGCAAGTACAAGAACGTGCACACACACGCGCGCATACACACACACACACACACACACACACACACACACGCACACACCTTCCTACAGTAATCATGTCATGTTCCTCTTGCCTGCAGGATGGGACATTTTCCCCTCCTCCTGGCACCTGAGTGACCCCCACACCTGCTCTCAATCAGCTCAGTCCGCAGCAACCTCTGCTGTCTCCTTCGCTGAGATTAACCATCACAATGAGGCTTTCTACCCTTCCATGGAACCTTCTACATCCAATAAACAACCATCGTTGAACATGTGTCTTTGGTACGATTTTTGGAATGGGAGGCCAACACATTGGGTTTAAACGGAATTGTTTTAAAATACACACCTGAAGGAAGGCCTGGGCCAAAAAACACATTTAAAGGGTGAATATTTTTAAAAGCCACTCCATGTGTGATCCAAGAACAGGTGCACTGCTCTCATCCAAGCTATCTGCATTTTGTCCTGGGCTTTTGGGGCACATCCGGAACCTGAAGCTACCCTTTGGCATCGTAATCTGACGTGCCAAACCATTGCTTATGTATAGCAGGCCCTTAGGCATCTGTGACTGACACCTTAAACCTTCCTTTTAGCACCACAGACTCTGTTCAAACGGCTCCTAACCTGCATGTCTCTACTTGAAGCACACGCTCTACAATAGTTTCCTAAACATAGGTTTGTCCAGATTTGCCTATTGGTTTCCAGAATTCACGTGTCTTTTCTTCCCGATACAGTTTGCCCAAACAATGGAAATGATGCACATGTAAATTTGCCGCCACCAGACACAGACATCACTTTGTCTTGTGAATGCTGAATGTAGACCCAACAACCTGAGCTTTGAAGGGCATTTCAGATGTGGAAATCTCCCTCTGACCATTTGTTGAATAATGGAGGAAAAACTCATGTGTTATCTCTGGGCAACCTGTGGCTTTGGTCGCTGCATGCAAAGGCAGAAATGTCAAGACAGGTGATTATAAAGAAGGCTCTCAGTGTTGGGACACACATTTTATATATAATATAGTATAGCAGAAGAAATGAGACAGAATTAGTTTCATTTATTTCTCGTCTTTATGTTTCTGAGAGCCACAGATATATTCATGCAGAAGCTGGTTGACACAGTCTTGGTTACAGATTCAGCATCAAAAATTCATCATCGAGCATCAAAATTGTTTGCTGCAATTAGTTGCAGTGAAATGTGGCCAATATTCGCCAACTGTAGACATAATCACTGTGAAATATGCACATAAATGAACCGTTTTTCATTTCATGTTGACACATTAGTCTCTCACAAGACTTCCTTTTTTTTAAAAAAAAAAAAAAAAAAAAACAGCCGTTTTTTTCTTAAATAAAATTTTCTTACACTGTCATCTTTTTCCTCTACCGCTTCAGCTGGAATTTAGAATGAACCTTTGTCGCACATTAAATTAAAGTATTATCATCATCTACTTAAGGTCTTATTCAAGGATATTTAATATGTTTCCTCTATAAATGTTAACAAGGGCTTGGAGGGATGTGGCTCAACACTGTTTTCCAAAATATTAGCAGACATAAAACTCTGAAAAGTTAATAAATTGTTGTTGAAATGTTCAGCGTTCATGCTAATGTGTTCATTTTATTATGCTAATGGGTCGACACATGCCTCATGATTAATTCTCTCCTTGTACTTGAAAAGAATCTTCTGAATATAAACTGCAATTGCTTTTTTTTTTTTTTTTTTTTCATAAAGATTAACAGCCAGAGCGTGAATGAGACAGATTGGAGAGTGGCAGAGGGAGGAATGATACCCAAACTTCATCACGCCGAGCCACCGTGTAGTGCTTTAAAAGTGAAATGAGGAATGAAAGTGGGTTCCTGGCGCCCTGTCACACGTTACGTACGCGCAGCAGGAGATCAGGCCCGCCTGACGGATGCTGGTGAAGCCGCCCTGGGAGAGTGATGTGGACGACCCTCCGCGCAGATTTTATATCAAGAGCAACATCAGTCCCATATCATCCGTATGTCCAAGACAGATCGTAGCCCCCGGTGGCCCGACGTTGAGACTGATCACATGGGCTCACTGTAGGTTGTTGGGCCTCCATTACAGATTCTGTGCACATCTCAGTGGAATAAGTAGGATGTGTTTGTTTTTTGTTTTTTTCCCCGAGAGTGAATTAAATCTAATTTAAACAATGCCCGTGGTTTTGACAACAATTCCAACATTTGGCAGGAAAGGGAATTCGCAAACTAAATAAATATTATCGAGTCGCACAGCAAATGCTTTTTGAGCAGTTAACTGTGTTCACCTAAATGGTGCAAATATCCACGGGCAGAACTCGGATAGCTTGACGCAGTCGGATCAATATTTCATTCTAACAACACGGTTCATTTTTCTCAGCAAAAACAAATATTGCACATTTATCAGGCATGGCAATGGTAGCACTGCCAAACGTGCATTATTGGAAATAAAAATAACGTAAATAAATGTATGTACATTCTATTCGTTGCATCATGGGCTGGGCTGGGCATATCATTAAGCCTTGTTAGCACTTCATCAGAAATCTAATTCATGCTGCTGCGCCTGGACAACTTTAAGCAATAATGAGTAACCTTGTTTTGAATACTGTTAGTTTAGTCTAACTAACCTAACTCTAATGGAATTACCTGTTTTTCCTTAATGAAATGTTTCTTTTAATGTCCTTATAATGTCAGTATCTATGCCACATTTATGATTCAAGTTATGGTGTTGCTTTGGCTCTTGGAATCATTTTCAATAAAAGCATAGTCTTATGTTATAAAAGCAAATGTCTTTCAGGTATCCAGCTGCTGCTCCAATTATCCAGAGAGGGAGCCACCTTTCCTTTTAGAACAGGACCCCCAGAAACCATGAAGAGAGACAGTTATGCAGATTCATCTCTGCTGTTTGTCTTCTGTGCACTGCTCATCTCTGGGGAGAGAATGATAATTTTGCAATGTGTCAGATGACTCGCAGATGCTGTGTGTCACAGTGCAGAAAGGCACTTTTGTATAAGAGCCCCTCCACTGCGGTCTTGCTGCTTCATGTATTGTGTGTTTTCTTTGAACTTGGGACTTCCTGATCCAGAAGCAGTTTTCATCACAATGAGACATTTGGCTATAGACTTTTTTCCCTGTGATTTATGGAGCAGAATCGGTGCCTTTTAGATATCAAGATCTGACACTACTCTTATCATCTTTGTCTGAAATCCATAAATGAATTTCGTTGTTGTTGCCATCTGTGAGATTTATAAAAAACCCAACCTGGAACATACTCTGTGTAATCATTGAGTTGTTCCTGTTTATGAGCTGTGCTTAAATTAACAAAATAAGAAATTTTTTTTGCTTCTCTCGGTACATTCCAGATCTTTTTTCTTTGTTGCCTGAGACAGTAAATGCAGGCATGAATGCATATGGGCATCTGACAGAAGTGCAGTGTCGTGACCAAGGATGTGTCGGAACTGAGTCAGCCTGCACAAATCCTACACAAAACCGACAGGTCAGAGCCGGGCTGAGCACTTTAGGAATGCATATATGAAAATTCTGCAGAAAGCTTGTTGTTGGTTTTCACAGATTAAAAAAAAAAAGGAATCTTTGTATTTCTGCTTTTGGAGCTATTAAAACCTGAGTAGATCATTCAATATTCTAATATGGATGCTACTACTATTACTACTACTACTACTACTAGTAATGCTACTACACCTTCTATTACTGCTACTACAACTACTGTTACTACTACAACAACTACTACTACTATTACCACTACTAGTACTATTACTACTTCCACCACCACTACTGCTACTACACTTCTCCTATGGCTGCTAATCTACTACTACTATGGCTACGACTGCCGCTACTACTATAAGAACTACTACTGCTAGTACTACTAATGCTACCACTGCTGCTCTACTACTACCATTCATACTCTACTACTAAGTCAGAGTAAATATGTGCAGGCTTTTTGCAGGTGTATTTCAAAGCTGCCCTGATGAAATTCAATATCATTTCATTATTACAATACATGTAAGACTTTCTAAGTTTTACTGAGGCGAGCTGGATAAGCCCCAGTCTGATTCCACTTTGAGAACCCAAACAGATTAATTCCATCATAGAATTTGATATTAGCTCATGCAGCTAATATCTTAGCTGAGGCTCGGGTCTATTTATATCTCATCTTTGATGACAGATGTGTGGAAGATTCTACAGACGCGTGTTTCAATAAATGATTGCATGCGACAGTTGTCATTGTTCAGGAAATAAATAAAATGGGAAAAATAATAATATGGCTCCTCCACAGAAAAGCCAGAGGATTTCATAGATCAATTTGGAAATCCTCAGACTACAGAACACTAAATCCATTCAAATTTGATCAAATCTTCATGATATTGCACGAGTAGAGAAAATCAGAGTATATTTTGCTTAGAAAAATGAACATCATACAAAAAAAAATGTGTTATTTTTACATTTAAGTGACTTTGAATGGCGATGAGAGATGAGTGAAGACTGCCAGTTAATGTCCCCATTTTTAAAGCCTGCTCTTCTTATTAGGTCAGTCTGTCGTGAGTGTGATAAAACGAGTGAATTGTTTTGGCCCATCCTGGCTGTCATTCAGTTTGCTCCTCCGTAGTATTTGATGTACTCATTCCTAAATGAATAGAAATTGTGAATGCCTCAGCTTTGGGTTCTGCAGAGCTGCGAGTCCCTCCGCACATCCCATCCTTTTATAAATAACCACTCTTTACAGGCAGGCAGGGAGGCAGGAAGGCAGGCATCATGAGTCTGAATCATGCTCTCTGTTTGACTGGAAAGAAAGAAAAAAAACAAAACAAATCTGAATCTTGATTTAAATCTAAATGAACCTCCCTGCAGTGTTGATTCCCCTGACATGTGTCATCACCCCAGTTCCTGCGATGGCTGCATCTGCAGCTGTTTTTTCTCTTTTTTTTTTGTCTCCATGTCTCGCCCCAGCTCCCCGTGTGGTAAAATGACTGTCGAGCTGCGACGATGAGGATGTGGCGACGTGATAACCACTGTGTGCTGTTCCTTCTCCACCTCTTTTCCTCCTCTGGTCTGACAGCATCCACCTTTTCTTATGTAAATGTCATTCTGTTGCCTTATAGACCCCCACAACATCCATCTCCTTGTGGAAATGCCACAGCATCACAGCCACTGTGCATCGATCCATTGCTGATGCTGCAGAAAAAAAAAAAAAAAGTGGGGCAAACACCTCAATCTATTTTAGGAGAGGTACCATATGCCTGTATATAACACTTGAGGGGGCTGGACAGGAAACCATATTATATTCAGACTAGCTTAAACTGGTGGGCAGGGGTTTGTAGGCAGAAGGCATACTAATAGACAGACAAATGCAGTGCAGGAAGAAAAAGAAATCACATCGGCTTTTTTTCAGTCTGTACACACTGAGGAAGCCTGTCGCCAGGCATGATAAGGAGTGGTCCTGGTTAAGATTAATGACCTGTTTAGTGTGCAGCACAGAATCAGTGGAGATGTTGGGTGCAGAAAAGATGACTTTGCTGACAAGCAGTGTCCTTTGTGTCAAGAGCAGAGACTCCTGGGCCAACGCCCCCACCAAGCCATATCGCTCTGATGAAAATCTCACACCTCTGAATTTAATCAAGGTATTTTCTTGTTGAAACCAGCTCTCCGTTGCACTGGGTTGGGTTGCCAGTTTATTCCCGCAGAGCCTGCGAAAAATCCTTCCATCAGTTATCTCACAGGGATTTCTTGACATTATGAGGAATAGTCTTGTTAGCTGTTAGCATTAGTGTCCACTATAGATATCTGGCGTGCGTGCGTGTGCACGTGCGCGTGCGTGTGCATACATACATGTGAGACTTTAATCCCCCAAATGACATGACTTTTAAATGTGGGTCAGAGCCATATCCTACTCCTTTTGGTGAAGGACAAGCCTCATTTCCAAGTATAAGCGCCTGCTGAGTGCAATGCTCATTTTTATCTAAATATGTATGTGAATGTGCACATCTTTAGTATCATCATCGAACGTGTTTAATATTTAATTTCAAATCACATCTGAGGTCCCTTACAAGTTCAGCTCAACATTTCAAGTTTGCTTTATTGATATAAAAATATATATTGGATAAGACATAGGCATGCCTCTTTCTGTCACAACTATGACAGAGATCATGACTTTGACCACAGCGTCTGAGCATGTTTTCACGACTGAAGGAGAAAAATCAATAAAGGAAGTTCCTGTGAGCGGCAACTTGATGTTAGGGGGGGTAAATAAATAAATAAATGTGAAGTAGATTCTTAAAGAAAGAAAAAATAACTGACTGCAGGGTCTCAGAATGACCCCGAGAATGTATTAATATAGTCACTAAAAGAAAAAATAAAACATTTACATGTTAACCCCATAGCCTTGTTGAGAAGAATATCGTGCAATAATTCACAACATAGATGAACAAGTCCAGTGAGGCAAGGAAATATTGATGTTGACATTTCTGTCTTCATTGAACTATAGAAATTCTAACCTCCTGTTGTAATGGCTGTAGTCTTTACTGTCCTAATAATCAGAGACACATTAAGAAGAATATATTATAAAAACAAATAAACAAACAAACAAAAAAAAACACGTTACCATGTCCTGAAGAGATTAAAGTTGTTTTTCAAATTCTGCTTCAGAGGTCCTACAGGAAACCCCTGAACTATGGGAGACATTTTAGCATACTTAATGTTTATTTGATGACTGTGACAGTATTGTGTCACACGTTGCATTACACACCTTAGAGCTAGCCTGCCGTGCCCTTGAGCAGTGCTGTCATTTTGGCATAACCTCAGAACGTTGTTAGACGGCGACGTCAAGGAGAGACAAGAGCAAATTTCCTCATGCATATAAGGAAATAACATACAGCTCGAGCTGTGTAAGTGTTTTGCATTGTTCAGGTTGCCTCTGGTCATTTTTATTCCATTAAAAAGGAGGATGTGATTTTTCTAGCATGCACATTTACCGGCTGACCTATTGGAGTAGACAGGCTAATTGACAATCACAGCAGGGACGCTGGCTGGGATAGATGGAAGCTAAAGAAACATTTGGGTTTGAAGGTTTTTGGAGTTTGAGTTTGAGGTAGGAGTAAAAAGGTCAGACTCATGGCATAAAACAATGCTAACATTCTGTAATTGTAAACACAAATAAATCCAGTTGCAGTGTGTGTGTGAGTGTGTGTGTGTGTGTGTGTGTGTGTGTGTTTGTGTGTGTGTTTCAGATGTATCCTCAAAGCAAAGACACCAGGAAAGGTTCAGGAGTTTCCTTACAATTCAGCTGTGAATACCAAAGTTGGTTAACAAATCCAACAGTGCAGGCAGCCAAATCTAAATCCGTTTTCATGAGACAAAGAGTATAAATAAATATATATTAAATGAACAAAACTACATAGAACACGCACACGCAAATGCTATAACTGCCGCACACACAAAAACTCGGCTCCCAGGTGAAAAGGAAGGGAGTTTAAATACCTGGGGGAGGAGGAGACGAGTCAACACAGGTGAAAAACATCAAGGTAAATAGGTCGGACAAAGTGAGGTGAAGGATGGGGAGGAAGAGCACACTGGGGATACTCGGAGACAAGTGAGACAGAAAACAATGTAAACACAGATAAAACACATAACTAACAGACCCAGAGAGAGAGTGTGTGTGTATGCATGTGTGTGTGTGTGTGTGTGTTAGTGCGTGCTTAGCTGTAAATATCAAAATGAAGGCTCATTTGTGCTGCCTGTGCAAAATAATCATTGCCTGCCTTCACAGGTCTGTGCATATTTGACATTAATATTTAATTAAAGCATCTATCAGAAGCTGTTGCAAACTTTCTCACGTTTTGCAGAAGAAATAAGACACACCTATGTTGCTCCTTTCACACCACAGCACAAACATCCCATCAGTGTGTGTCCTGCCTGCACTGCTGCTCTCAAACATATGGAAATATTGTTTGCATGGAGCTTTTCTGAAATCTCCCAAACTGCCAGGATTCCCAAATGATAAGGAGCAGTTATTGTAGCATCTTTGACAGAGGGTGTGGTGGGAAATCTATACAAAACTAATTGGCTTATGCATCAAGTGTGTGAATTGCATCTGGCACTGGTGCTGTTCCAGTGTTGGGTTTGATTAAATAGCTGGACCTCCTGTTAGACACAGTTGGGTTGGCACCACTTGTCCCGGCTCTCCCAGGCAGCTTCTCTCTCTCCCATCTGGCATCACCATCACTGCCAGTAATCTTTTAGCACCATCTCACTTAGATGCTGTAGTTTGTCTTGAACTGGGTGATTCATGCTAAGACTGAATGGATCTATTTTCAATTCGTCTTTATTCATACAGCATCTGTAACGATCCAAATTGTCTTTAGGAGCTTTACAGAAACCCAGGGCCTGATTCCCCCAGCAAGCAGCTGTTTCACTGAAAAACTTCCTTTTAATAGGAAGAAACCTTGAGCTGGACCAGGCTCACATGGAGGGTGGCCCACCTGCTGATGACTGGATTGGTAAAGGAGGAGGAGAAGGGGAGAAGAACATATAGAGGACACATACATCATACAGAGAAATACATCAGTTACACAGAGGAATCCACGCTAGAGCTGATTGGGTCAGTAGGCCCTGTTGGAAAGTCAGAGCACAACTATGGGTTCGATGGATACATGTTGGAGCCATGAACCACCAAGGTGACAGAAAGCTGTCACTGGTTCATGTTTTTGTAAGGAAGGTTTTAAATATATCCATCCATCCACCGCTTTCTTCCACTTTGTCCTCCACAGAGGGTCACGGGGGGACTGGAGCCAATCCCAGGGGAAGGCGGGGCACACCCTGGACTGGACCCCAGTCAGTCGCAGGGCTGACACACAGAGACAAACAATGATTCACTCTCACACTCACTCCTGGAGGCAAAGTAGAGATTCCAATTAACCTAATCCTCAATTGTGCATGTCTTTGGTCTGTGGGAGGAAGCCAGAGTACCTGGAGAGATCCCACGCAGGCAACGGGAGAACATGCAAACTCCACACAGAAAGACCCCAACCTCCATCCCAATCGGGAACCTTCCTGCTGTGAGGCAACAGTGGTAACCACCACACCACAGGGCGTGTGGTGGTTAATTTTTTAAGATTAAATCTAATCTTAAAAAATAATGACGAGTGTGCCTCGGGTATCTGGACAGGGAGCTGGTTCCACAGCAGGAGGATCTGGTGGATAAATGCTCGCACCCCCCCATTCTACTTTTAGAGTTCCGGGGAACCACCCGTAAACCAGTGTTCAGAGAGCAAAGTGGTCTACTGGGATGCTATGGTGTTATTAGCTCCTCCAGATAGGATGGAGCTGGGCCTCTAAGGATCTTTGTAGGTCAGGAAAAGTATTTTAAAAACTTTTTTTTGATTTAATGGGCAGCCAAAGAGAAGCAAGCACAGGAGTAATGCGATCTCTTTTGTCCGTACCTGTCAAAATTCTAGCTGCAGCATTTTCGATTTACTGGAGGCTTCTCAGAATTATGAAAATGATGAATTGCGATAGTCCAGCCCGGAAGTAACAAATGTTGGACTAGCTTTTCAACATCATGGTGAGCCAATATTTTCCTAATCTTTGAAATGTTTTGCAAATAAAAGCGCCCCTGGAGACATTTTTTATGTGTGACTTCAACGATACGATTGATCAAAGGTTACTCCAAGATTCCTCACAGAGAGACTAGAGGCTAAAGAGATACCATCCACATTAAGATGAAGGGCAACATTGTTGGCAGCTGCATTATTATTTCATATTCGTCTGCCATAAAGTGTTTTGTTTTGACAGAAGAAGCTGAGCTATAGTAGTTTCCATACAGCACCGCATAATGAGGCCACACTCAATGAACTAAAGACGTGTTTTGAATATTGTCATATATTATTTTAAAACTTTTGATGATCGTCATCAATGGGGGGGTATTGGCCGGTGGCAAATAGGCACCAATTAGCAGGAACACATCAGAGGCATGATCCATTAAAGTTTGGGAAATAGCATGGTTTGCTGCTGGATACAGCTTAATAGATGCGCTCCTTTTCCTCCCTCACTGTTGCTGTGCAATTACTAAGGCTAGAGAAACCGAGTCAAATTATATTCCTCCACAGTTACAGTGATAGGAAAGATCTCCCTTTGCAACTTTTCTTGAAGGAGAACTCCAGACTGATTTTTTCTCGAGTTTTAAGGCTTGATGTTATATTAAATTATTATTAAACAATTATACTAGGATACTATATTTTGTCTCAAAATCACTCTCATGCCAGTACGCATCGTACTGAAGGTGATGGTTTCTGTTCAAGTTTGCTCCTTCCCTTAGTACAGTGGTTAACATATGGGGTCCAGGGGTGCAGCCAAAGCACAGAGAAGCATGCACAGAAGTTCCTTGGATAGCTGTAAAAGTGAGTAACGGCTGGAAGTAGCATCGCAGATTACTTCACATGAAACCAACATAAAAAGAAATGATAGATGAAAAAAATGCAATTTTTTAGACAAACCCAGATTACAGATGGATGGTTGGATGGATGGATGACAACAAAAAGCTGTGTAGCTCTTTGGTACTCGAGCTTTAGTGACAGATACTGTTTCAGAAGCAGTGTTTTTTACCTCTTACTGGGCTTGGAAGCAATGTCATCAGTCAGAAGAGACAAATGTCAAAAATAGAGAACATACTGTAAAGTCAAAATAACACAGCGACAGATTCATGTAACATGGCAACATTAACATTGAAGTCTGTTTTTGTTTACAGTAATGGCTGAAATTACTCATTCTCCCCTTTCAGACTGCAGCCTTCCACTGCGCAAACCTTCCAGCCCAGATTAATCCACATCGCCTCAAATGAATTTGATGAGATGTTCTTGTTTCCTTTGCATTCACTGAAGGAAAACAGTAAACACTTTGGATGTAGAACCACTGCAGTGTTTTCCATCACGGAGTAGAAAACCTGCATTTACCAGTGAACAGTCAAAGCTGCTGTACCATCATCGTTCCGGCTGTCAGCAGAACCTCGCTACCGTATAAAATGTAAGAAGTGACTCCAACTAAAATCTGCGCGCACCACAACAATCAGAACTTGAGATGAGTGTCAATCATGTCGGCTTTCACGTGTGCAAGAGAGATTTAAAAAAAAAAATATAGTCCTCTAACCTATCACAGGCGAGAGGCTGACAGGCAGTTATAATCTTCCCACAAGTCTACGCTCTGTGCTGCGGATCAGGGATAAGAGGAAATTGGGGGGTGTGGTAGATGGACAGAATAATAGATGGACATAGGGGACAAATGACAAAGGGTAGGGCTAGAGCATTGGATTGTATTCCAACGTTCTGATTTGAGATAACTACTGGCTGTGTTAGCACAGGCGAGTACAAACACATACCCCAACACACCCCAACACACACTCACACAGTTGTCAGATAAGACAGCTTTGCATCAGGGATCACTGCTCGCAAGCCTGAGACCAGCAAAATCCTGTTCAGAAATCCTGCTGCTATTGATGCCAGCGGGGAGCCCTGCGAGGAGCGTGGTACACTTTTTGTGTGATAGAAGAAGCGAGAACTGTCATGGTCGATAAGGACGAGCACTTTATCTCTGGATCAAGCCTTATCCCGATGAAAACCAGTCATCTACGATGGTGTGATGGCATTTTATAGACAGCAGTGACTGTTTGTTGAGGGAGGCATGTCTTTTCACAGCAGCAGTCTTTGGCCTTGATGCTGATGGTACCAAATGGTCTCTGGAAAGCTGTTTGATAAACACATTATACGACACCCATGGAATTTAAAAAAAAAAAGAACTTTTTGCTCAGTGCTGCTTCTCCCTCATTGTCTTCGTGTAACATATTCTTTCTGGTCAGATGTTACTGCCTGCCATTAGCATTTGTAGAGTGAGACACGGACTATTCTCAGTCTGGTCACAACTATCCACCTTGGCGACATGGCCATGGAGCCCATCATCAGCTCTCCTCAGATTTCTCTGGATCGTTTATCATTTTGTTCTTTAGAGCAGGTGACACCTGACCAAGTAACAAATCTCCAAGATCACTTTTCTTTTAAGCTGGGGGCTACTTTATATGCAGCTTCAGTAGAAGCGATGGTGTGAATTGTGACATTGTCATGCAAATAACTTAAACTCCACCTTTTGTGTTCAATATGCCCATGTAGATGCTTGCTTTTATGTTGGAATGGGGATGTTGTGTTTTTGGAGTTATCAAGACAACTATCCAATCGGCACCCATGCTATCACAATGCTGCTTTCCAGTTAAAGCAGACTGATGTGATTCAGGAGTTGGAAGCAGCAGAAGTTAGCCAGAACCTGAACTGTGTACAGCATAGTGTCTCCAGATTGTTTCGTTGATCTAGCGTGCCGGACTGGAAGGGTTCACACTGAGCTGCAGAAGAACTGAGAACTCTTTCTCTCTGTGATCCCTGTACAGCATTCTTTCACACAGACACATACACACACACACCTACACACACACAAGAACACACACACATACAGACACACATTGTACCTTAAAACATAAATGAAAAATAAAAACACAGATTACATTTTATCAAATATGTACATTGTTCACAAAGTTACCGTATAATTGAATACATATTCATTTCAGGATACAAACATGTTTTAATATATGGTTGTTTGAAAAAAGTCTTAAATTCAAGCTTTGTTATCATTAAATTAGTCTTGGTGTAGCAAAGGGTGCATAATGTGTCACGTATACACACACATTTGTACTTCTATCTTTGAATGTTGGGAGTGAATATGTAGCCAGTACAATAACACACACACAAACACAAACACAAACACACACACACACACACACACACACACACACACACACACACACACACATCTTTTCCAGCAGCAGGTATGTGTTTGCTCCCCAGAGAGAGTTCCAAACTCATGGGTCATTCTGTCCCTTGCCTTCAAAATTCAACAACCCCAGCCTGTGGACTAAAACTAAATTGTGTGTGTGTGTGTGTGTGTGTGTGTGAGTGATGTGTATGTGTGTGTGTGCACACATGCGAGTGTGTGTGTCTTGGAGAGAAAGAGTGAACAGAGTAAACTATGAATAAAAAGTTGCTAAGGAAAGAATTAAAGACATAAATTAAGCATATCTCTCCAGACTCTAATTCAAGTTTAATTGTTCTGTTTTTAGAGTTGCAGAATACCTATGCATTCCATTTAATGACTAAATTTACCTTACATATACTCAGACCTGAAAATACTCAGAACTGGAAAAGTGAGAAGGGAACAAGAGGAGTCAGGTGAATTGAGAGGAATTAACCGGTAGCTTTCATTCCCTTGATGTATCACCAAGCACAGCTGTGGCAGCCAGAAGAGTTTAAAAATGTAATTTCTGTAAATAATGAACCAATTAAAGCTGAATACAACCCATAAACATGGACTAATCTTCTCCTTATTTGCATTTGGTAATTCATTGTTTCAAAGGGCTCATCTTAGCGTGACTGATTGGTTCTTTGCTTCGTATTAAAGTGGACCACATGTTAGCATGCTATCTACAGTCCATCTGCTCACTTCTCCACATTTACAAACACAAATAGTCATCACACGGTCAAATAGCTAACATATGCAGCATGACAGTCCTTACACTGAAAGCATGTTCAAAATATAGCGGGCCATGCTACCACTCAGAAAATGAACTACCAGTAAAACCACAACATCAGAAAAGTAAATGATTTGTTCTTGTCCTTCATCCTGGTGAATTCTTGGCTCACCTTTGAATAGGTTGGAATGACAGGCACTAATTAGACCATTAATAAACTTCCTGTAACACACACACATACAATATATTATATATATATATATATATATATATATACATATATATATATATATATATATATATATATATATATATATATATACAGCTGCAAACTCAAGGACATCCAGTGCTTACTTCAAACAGCCAAACAAGTATGACAGTGTTTGAAAGAAATATGACAGATTCAGTATATCAGTAGGTTTTTACCACGTAAAAAAACAACTAATTAGGCCCTGCTGGCAGGGTTTTGGAGAAGAACATTTGGTGGGGTCATTGATTCGGCTTAACTCTCACTTGAAAATAGAGCTTTTGAGTTCTTGACCTATAACCCCCGACTGCTTCCTGGCCAAAAGACCCGCCTAGAGTAACATCTTGCATGTTTACAAATGACAGAGAAAAGAGAATATTTTTCATCCAAAAATAATATAAATACTAATAAATTTATATTAATAACAATAGTGCCGTCATTTTTTACATGTTTGTTAAAGTAATGATTATATATTTAAGAAATCAACTACTGTGTGCTCAGACTGTGGGTACAACTCAGACCTGCAGCAACCAACACTGTCACTGTTTTTCCATTTTTCCGATAAGTGCTTGAAGGCATCTCACTCAGGAATTCATTCTCTCTGTGGTAGCCGCCTTTCCCTTCCTCCTTGCTGATCTTTCATTCAACTCTTCCTGATCACGTTTCAATCAAAGCCCATCAAATAACAAACACAAACTTCTTCTTTAACGACAGATTTGAGTCCCATGGGTTTTTTTTTTGTTTGTTTGTTTTTTTCATTTACAGCTCCGACTTGCCGGCAGCCTTCTCTCGTCCTCTGGTCACCTCAATATCACCATCATCAAGAGTTGATGTGCTCATTAGACAGTGTTAACTGAGGTAATGAATCAAATAATTTTCTCAGTAGATTAAAAATGCTCTGATTTCATTTTGAAACCAGCCAAGCTGAGCTCCACAAACATTTAGCACGTTCAGCTTGTGTGTCTGATATGTGAACTCTTAGCATGCGTGACTCACAGTACGCAACAACCTTTGAACTTTAACCTGGGAAATCAGCTGGATGACTACTAAAATCATTATAGGCCACTTTAGAGAGCCTAGGACAGGGATGTCCAAACTATTCCACAAAGGGCCATGTGGCTGTAGGTTTTTGTTCCAACCAGTCAAGCACACACACACTTTGACCAATCAGCTGTCTGAAGACTCAGGTGAGTTGATTAAATGAGTCTAGTCTAGTGTGCTGCTGCTGGGTTGGAACGAAAACCTGCAGCCACATGGCCCTTTGTCAGAGAGTTTGGACACCCCTGGCCTAGAACATATGATGAGTGTGCGTCTTCACTTCCCAATTAAGCCTCTTGCACTGATTGGACATTGGACAACTCTCATCTCTACATCATGTTGCAAACCCAGTGAAATTTAGTCAATCCAATAATAATCTGTGGATCATTATTTTGTAACCTTGCAATAATTTGGAGTTGCTAATGACATAAACTGGTATGAATCAACTTGGTGGTGGTAAGAAAACTTGAAACCTAAACAGCTTTTTAACATATGTCATTGAATTGAGACTCTGTAACTAGCAGATTTTTCCACTTTCTGTTCTTCCATCCTCCCTTGAAGAAGGATAAAGTGAATCTTCCCAGTGGGACAGACAAGGTGCGAGACGAGCAACAATGACTGGATTAAAGAAGATGCTTACAGTCTGATTTGGCTTCAAGCAGCCTGGCCGCCATCTCACAGATGTGCACATTTTCATGTCTGAGCATGTATCAGATCCCCCCTTCCCCCAATGACTCCTGACAGCCATACACTGCACTGAATTATTACTCTGCCTTTTTTTAATAGCACATTCAGTTTGTGTGGTCCCTTCATACCAGCAGAGCTCAGGCACATCTCCGGGTCATCAGTTAGCATCTTCTTGTGATCTCATCCAGCCAAAAAATATGAAGAATGGTTCTATAACTGGACTTTAGGGTCTCATCAAGCTTCAGTAAACAGACCAAGTAAGATGGGCAACAAGAACTGCACATAACAAATGTCTGTGTCCATAAGCAGAAAGGTTCGGTCACTCTAAAGTAGCATGAATAGTTTATTATTTCATTCTGTATACAAATGCAGAGAGACAGAGAGAGAGAGAGAGAGAGAAAAAGAGGGAGGGAGGGGGTGTTCACTTTGTATGAAAATGTGCATGAATTTAGAAGCACTCCTGGCCATGCATATGCAACAACCACGGCACAGAGAAAGAGACTACAATCAGAACTGAGGGCATATGTGGTTTAGAAGCACAGTTGTGTGCACCGGGGGGCCGTTGTGTGCCTCTGGCCTCGTCTGTCTGAAGGAGGGAGCTCTCTCCAGTGCCAGGTTTATGAGCAAACTTCTGATCATCGTCTCTACAACTTTGTAGAGCCCACAGCTGAAGAGCCACTAAAGCCATCTAAAATGTTGATTTTTGTCATTAGAATGAGTCTCAAAATTGTTGCCTTCTGGAAAAAGAAGTAATGCATTAAACATACTAAAATATTAATCAATTTGTAGTAATACTTGCCTTTCTAACAACACAATTTCCTATTAATGCAGGATAAGTTACATTTGTGTGGTTCAGTTTGAGATCATATTTGCCTTCCTGGTATTGCGATTTCCCAAAGAGACCGTGAAATGAAATCACACCACATAATCGTTCCTCAAAAAGTGCCGTTTTACCGAGGAAAGTGACATTTGTTATTTTGAGTTATTGTGATAATGGCGTTCAGACTGCCTACACCCATTTTTGTAATTTCAAAGTTGAAATGGTGCTGGCGCCGAAGGTCAGAGGCCTTTAGCTCCACTTCCTGATGCATGAGATCAGCATCATTTCTGGACGTTCTCAGGTGATTTCTTCTCATGCCAAGCCATCAAATAATAACATATAGAGCAGTATCCTCACTCTATCAAAATTTGGATGAATGTGTTATTCTTTGAAGACTTGCATTGGAGGATGGAGGTTAACTCTGAGGAACCACAATGGGTCTCACACATCGTTTATATGACATTGTTTTTTTTTTGTGAAAATGCAAATGTTTCAAAAAATGATACAAAAATGTGCTCCAGAATGGACCATTTAGAAAATGCTGCAGATTTGGGCGAGTTGGGGGATACACACTAGAGCTGCAAGCAACTGAGCTTGTGCTAGTAGCTGTGGACGATAGGTAGGGGTCATCACTCACCACCTACTGGCCCGAAAGGTGTCTGATTTATTGTACAATTTATTGTTGTCTGCACGGGAAACAGTTTCATTGCATATTTTGAAAATGCCATGTAAACGGGTCCTAAAAGTACCCCCGGAGGCCTACTTTCTCTCACCATCCGACTCTTGGGCATCAGATCGATGTGTCAGAATTAGATGTGGGCCACCGATCATACGTTGAAGACATAGCACACAATGAAGTGATTGACGCATATTTTTGCTTTACTCAAATGTGTTTGGAAAAATGTTTCATTCTTAAGGCTGTTGAGCTGCGCATAAGAATCTTTTAACACATCTGCGATTTTTTTTCCTTTTTTTTTTCCTTCTGTCACCGTGTTGCATCTGTTCTCATTTTCAGTGCATCGGAACAACAGCGCCGCTGTCTCGCTTTCTTTTCCAACACTGTAAACAAGAAAGATAATAACTGGAGATTTGCTTTGCCTGTCTGATTAGCAACCACCTCATTAGTTCAGCTCACTGTTGTCAGTGACAAGTTCGACACCAGAAGCTTTTCAGAGACGCTTGATTACAACAGCTGATTTTAGCGCGCCTTAGTGCGGCTCTGAGCATGCTCTTCCTCTGCGGTGCAGCACAAGTGGAGTCTGACTGGCTGCATTTGACGCACACCTCTGTGTTTCTTGGCTGATGGGATGGGATCCCTGCTGTGATAATGTAGCACAGAATTGAGCAGGCAGGCTGCAGCTGCTCATGCAGTGCTAATGATGCCCTCACCATGGTCCTGTAAGCACATGTGTAAGAGAAATGTTTTATATATATAAACAACCTAACTCCTCCCGCTATGTCTTCAGCGGCAGCCGATGGTAAGAAAGAAACTGCAAACATTAATCATGAAACCGTTTCTTGCTTGTATTGTCAAATGTATCCTTTTTGTAAGGATATAAATTCTTGTTATGTTTTATTTTTTTGTTAGAAATGGCGATGCAGAAGAGATTAGTCACGCTGGGTGGTCTGGCTTTCTGACACACACTTTTTTCCCCCTCAACATTTAAGGTTTGTCACTGTGTTTTAATAAAGATTTGAGGGAAGAAATCTGCCAGAAATGTGTGAGCACTGCATTGGTGGTTAATACAGGTGGCGTTAGGGTAATCGGGACGGCGGGTGGACCCAAATGCAGGCACAGGGTAACGTGGGGAGAATAAAGGTTTATTTCCAGGGTAAAACACAAAACCCTCCTCGACGGGAGGGAACAAGGGCTCTCGAGCCAACACCAAGTCACCCGCACGGGGAAAAGTCACAACAAACAAAACTCTACCTCCCCACGAACTGGGATGTCTGGGGAATGGACAAGCAGGGGATCCGGGCAGACAGGCACAGGATTCCGGACAGGAGTCCAATGGGGAACAGACGAGGGAGACGAGACAGCCAGGCGAAGACGACGAGAACCATAATGATATGGTCCAACAGTCCAGTGGTACGGTACAGTACGATCCGACAGCTTCCACTGTCGGACACGGGCCCTAAGAAGGGGAGGTAATTGCGGCATCCAGCTCAGGTGCGCGACCTCCCGCTGGTCCCATGTCAGGGTTTGGCGCCCCCTATGGGGAAGGAGGTGCCCAGACCCTGACAGGTGGTGCTGATGAACTTATCTGCCTGTGCTTGACCTTCAACTACCAAGGGATCAAATTCTGAAAGCTTTCTAATTCCAAATTTTATGTGATAGAATGAATGCACACCCTGAGAACAAATATATCTGTGGCATTTTCTCTTAAATCAACAGTGTAACATTGACCTTATACATTTGGAAATATCCAGGGTAACTAAGTGTTCCCGGTGTCTTTATAGCCATTGCTTGAAAACAGGTTGGAGGAATTGTGCAGACTAATTCATCATTTAGCCTCATCAACATGTGAGGCACATAGACTAACAACCTTTAGCAAAGGGAGGTCATAAAATGCTTACATAAAATAAAAGTGAAGTTTTAGTTTCAGAAAACCTCTGATAAAATTAACCATGGGGTGACTGTGACTCAACACAACATTGATATGTGACGGCAGTGAAAAACCACATACCCTCAGAATAGGACTCACAAGCTAAAGGCCATATAGTGTTAGCCTGAGCCATTAGATGAGCATGAGTGTATTAGCTTTGAATGCGTGAAAGGATCTATTGTTAAGAGATGGTTTAATCTGCTGTGTGACATTAATGCTCTATGACGTCCTGAAATTAAACCAGCGTGTTGTGTATTGAGCTTTCTTTTATATATGTGGAACACATTTGGAACCTGGGTAGTGAGGTATCAGGTGCTGGTGCTCCCTGCTGGCCTTTACTGTCACATATGACCTTTAAGTGGAATTCTTGGCTGATGACTTTGACCTCCTCCTGATCAATACGGTGACCTCTTTCATTCTCCTTGTCAGAGAGCTGAGGCTGTCTGTATTTCATGTCCGTTTAGTCACATGTCTAATGTCCTTGCTGGCTGCAGCAGTGCTCTCTGATGCTGTTGCTTATGATTTGACACACTGTGTATGCTCGCAGGCACGCTACTTTATGAGCAGTAAACACATCAAAAAACTTCTAAAACTTAATTAATTTGCAGTCTTCAAAGATATTCTACTTTCCTGTATGCAGATTTCTACACATGTGTTGCATGGGCTTTGTTTCCAGCACACAGGGACTGGGTTCTGCAGCTGTTCCATCTGCTGCAGGTCTATTAACGAGACCATATTAATTGCGCAGCCTCAACAGCAATTTGACCACACTTGAGTATATGCCACAGTTGATTTGAGTATGACCAGTCGGAGACACGTAAGCATCTAGAGGACATCCACAACACTGACTCTTTTCATCTGTGCTACCCTTCCTGGGGAGTCGTGGGGCCTTCACCTGTTTGTACATTTTTGTCTGTCTCCTGTGTAGTTTGTTTTTAATGCCCTTTCTCCACAACCTTCATATGCCACTCGAGGGAAGAGGCTTTACCACAGGGTAGGGATCAATGAACTGCTGTGTTGTTCTCAGCCAGTGTACGATCTTATTTAGAAGCCCCCAGGTGGGTATGATCAGTGGCACACAGACGAGAGGCAAGCAGAGCAGCATCCATAATTTATTCCCTCATTTAACACCAGCAGCGGGTTCCTCACCTACTTTTATTTGCTCAAAGACTAGTGGTGTGTGGGGTTAATTCTCTAAAGGAGTTAATATTGGGAACCTAATTGGATTCCTGCACCAAGGCTGGGGACAGAACAGCCCAACAGGGGGTACGAAAGATAAGGGATGTGTTGTAAACACACAAAGCCTTGTCGCTGACTGAAGATCTATTTGTGCTACTCGATCTTTGCCGTGGAGTGTGGCCTGGTGAAGCTCATTGATCTGCTGTGACTTCTTCAATTACACAAATTAAGAATTGTTTCTCGCCCATGAAACATAACTTAAACTTGTTCCTGGTCCATCGATTCATCACTTGCTATTTTTTTTTTTTCTTGGTATCGAAAAAGGGGGTTGCCATTTTTACAGCTAAAATCTTTCACCGACAGCTTCATCTGGTTATAAGGTGCTTCCGGATACTGTCAACCGTCTAAAGTCTTGATACCATTTGGATCAATAGACTCTGTTGATGTCTCATATGTTCATGTTTACTTTTCTTTTTTTCATCTATAGATAAGCCTAAAGCCCACATGGCTGACCTTTTCTACCTTGTTACTGACATAAATCGAAGTTAGAACTTGGGAGACACGTTTCAGATTCATTAATCAGTCCTTTTGCTTTTCATGGCAATCGCTGTTGTCGTCCTTTGTCTCTTTTCATCTTGAACTCAGAAGAGTTTGAAATGGAAAATAGCTATTTTATGTAGCGGCTTAACAAGAAAGAACAGTAATAATGACAAAGGTTACACAAATACCAGACACTTTTGAGTATGGGGCCTTGTGAGAAACTCTAAAGAAAACAACACCAAAACATATCAGATAATAAAACCCACATCCCTGAAGGTGGGTGGTGAGTAGAACAACATTTAGGCTATAATCACTGGTGTATATGCTGTTAGAAGACCTCATGCAGTATTTATTCGGCTTAGATGGTTGGGACTACCAAAATAATTTGAATAATTATTTTATAACTCAAATATCTACTTTTTAAAATTGAGAAGTTCTTTAAACATGCAAACTCTCGCACTGCAGAGGACGAGGACTCAACAAGTCCCTTAACTGGGATTTCCGAACAAAAAATGTTAAATGATGTGTTATTAAAATACTTTGCCTGTGATAATCACCTCCATTGCCCTCAAAGCGAGAGCAGTTAGCATTAAACTTTTAAGCTCTAATTAAAAAATAAAAGAAGGGGAAGAAAAAGAAGAAGAAATGCGTCTAGCGGAGGTACCCCCGGGGATGAGATCCGTCTTCTATTCTGTTGTAAATTACACACACCTAGCAGCTCACTGCTGAATAATCAGGAATTAGAGGATAAATGCAGCCACTGTGAAGAGTAATACCAGCCTGCATTGCTCTCCTACTTCGAGTTTATAAAGCTCTCGCTCCACTTTGAGCTGTTGGGTATGCGTCGATGTTTGAATGAGGGATTTAAAAGTCCCTGGAGAAGCACAGTGGGTGAGTAAGAAGTGTTTTATGTCATGCAATAAGCTTCCACTCAAGACAGTTTCAGCTTTTTTTAGACATCTTTTTTTTTCCCCTCGTCCCTGAATGCATGTTTATCGTGCTTTAAAATAACTGAGTTGGTAGGAAGTTGCGATGGCTACACATAACGGAGACACTCGCAGACCTTCAATCTTTGACAGGTAATTAAATGCAGCAGCGTCCCAGCAGGCATTTAATAATACCGGACAAACTCGGGGAGCTCTTTTCAAAATAGTTTTCAGCAACCGCTGCTTGTTTCTTCCTGGATGATAATAAAGACTGTAAATGATGTGTTAAAATATAACATTCTTGCTCAGTCACGGTCAAGCGTGACTACAGGAGATATAAATATTTACAGCCCTTCTCCCCCACTCTCCCATGATCATTGTTGGGTTCTGCTGCGAAGCTGAAGGACATTTGCAACTAAGGCTACGGCGAGCTCATCACCTCGGCTTGTCCTTCAGCAGGACTCAACCCCGCGGTGTTGACAACAGCCATCAGCTCTGGATGGCCTCGCTGAAAATTTAGTGTCAGGTATTTATTGGAGAGGATTAAGCGTTGGACCAGAAATTGTGCGGGATTTTTCTTTAATCCTTACAATTCTGTCACAGTGTAACTATCCATCACCACCATGTAAACATGACCACAAGCTGCTTGGTCACTTTTTATTCAGTCTTTGGTATTCATGATTTTTTTTTCCCCCTCAAAACAGCAAACAAGGCTAAACATACAGAGTAGTTAACTGTCCATTTGGCTGTTTTCTTTTTTTTCTTCCATCTCTCTGAAATGGAATAAGCAAATGCCAAAGAAAACTCAGCTATAGTGAGACACACATGAAATGCCAGATTGATGCTGTAATGTCTATAATGAGCAGACTGATCTTGTGCTCAGGCAGCACTGACAAACAGCACTGATATTACACTCTTCTGGTGCCCTTTTCCAGCAGGGGATGCTTGTTTAGTGGGTTTTTGTTTGTTTGTTTTGCTTTTTTTCCTTTGTGTTAAATGGGAACTTTGCAGCAAATTTTGACATCATGTCGTAACACTAACTAGCTCCCGACAGGAAGGACTGGAGTCCATTTGCCTGGCGTGTTGTATTAAATATTGAAATTTCAGAATCAGATTAAAAAACCCGATATGACTCGGCCATCATATATTTAAAGCTCTTCCCCTTCTTTTTCCTTGTAAGGAAAAATAAATTTAATGAAGTGTAATGAAAAAAAAATGTGTTGGTTGCCGGGTGTCAGACTTGAGAAGGGCTGTATCATTATTACTATGTTTCATTGTGCCACCTTCAGGGCTGTGTTCACAGCACCGTCATATGAAATATTGTTTTGGTTCCCTCTTTTAAAACTTATTGTGGGATGTTTGGCCGTTGTGCTGCTTCACTATGCTCTTTAAATTGCCCCTTGGGGACAAACAAAGTTTCATTTACGTTTTTGTTTCCTCTTTTTTTTTTTTTTGGATTAATGAATGTAATTAGGCAATTTGAAATGTATCCAGGGGAACAAAAAGGATTCCTACACTGAGTTCCATTATTTTGCATTATTTGAAACGCTGTTGAAATCTTCTGGCTTCAGTGATGACCTCAGAGTAAACTGACATTTTATTTGTTCTTTTAGGATGGCTGAAAGGAATGATCAGGTAAGTTATAAATGAAAGCATGCCTACTTCCTGGATTTGATTTTGTACTTTTTGAAAGGCCAGCAGTGAACTGAACCGCCCAGATGTGATTTCAGTGCTGCGTTCGCTTCAACTCCCACGTTGCACATTCACAAGGATGGCAGCTGATGCATTTGAAAAACCTGTAATTGAGACTAGGTGCAGTGGACATTCAGATATTAATTTCTCAGAGGGCAGGGCTTGCTGCTGGGCATCAGATAAAATGTAATTAGGCTCACATTTCATCTGAGAGCTTGGTTCTACAAACACGGGCCTGAGGTAAATCCAGGTTACTGCTTTCATCAGTTGGACTGGATGCCAAATGATAGATCAATCACTGCAAAGGCTGCTTAACAGCCATTTTTATTCCTTTACTGTAGCTTATAAATAGTGAGAGGAAAATGTTTTTACACACAGCATTGAAACTGTAACAGCAAAGCTGTTTAGTGCAGAGATTTACTGCCCTATGAAGCCTCTGCTGGAATACACAGTGAAGTAAAGTCACTTTTTTTTCTTCTTTGCAGTTACTTTTTTTGCTCATGCCATCCATAGAAAAACAACAGTATTAATAACACTGGAAGAAGCTCTACTGTGGCTGAAGATATGAAACCACAATTAAACCCTTTCAATGCCAAAATATAAAGATATATAATAAAACTAATTGTTAAAATCTTCTGACAATATCATCCAAAAGTCCCTTTCGGATGCATTACATTAAATTGGGTGACTTTAGGTCCTGCTGAGAGCCATAAAAGACCTTAAAACTGTTAACTGTTACCATGTCAATGACTTCATAATATCATCTTGCTGGGAGTCTGAGGTAAGAATACATTTTGAAATGTATCAAGACTGTGTATGCAGACACCTAACCTGAGAATATGGTGATCGCAAACCATTTACAGCAGCCATTAAGGAGAAAACTAATTGAATTTGGCTGGCAGAATGATCTGTTGGAAACAGGGCTTCACACAGTCAGACCAGGTGGTGCAGAGACATATCTGGCAGCCTGTCCAAGCTTTGGGTGCTCTTCAATAGCACCTTCAAAAGGTTTTCTGTGCATACCTAAATATACAGGACAGAATGGTAAATGCTATGATAAAACACGCCCAGCAAGAGACATAACATTGTCGGTACAATTAGAAGAGGTGAAAAAATACTGCAATATGTGTAGCTTTAAAAGATCTTTGGAAGTAATATTTGATGGACAGTGCAGATTAGTAAGATGGTCTTATATTATGATAAATATACAAAAACATTTCTTGTGCACATTTACTAAAACTATATATTTGTATTACGCTCAGCGTATGGATGCTACAAGTTCAACACTCTTTTTAAAATACAGTATGCTGAATTTGGAACCAGGAAATGTTCCCAGACAAATGCCAGCAATGTGAGGAAGAGTAAAAATGAAGCTGTTAAAAAGACAGACTCAGAGACTGAGCCTCAGCCCCTCCTTGTCAACACACTGCTCTCACTCTCGGTCTGCAGGCTACAAAACAAATGTTTCATTCTTGCTTTTTTTAAAACATATTAGTTTATTTTCTTTTGTTTTAATTTCTCCTGGTGGGAGCCATGAGGTGCATCCATTGCACAGGGTCATTGCATTCATCATAACTAGCTGCCAGCATCTGAATGAGTGCGAAAGACCTCACTAATCGACTTCCTGAATTTCTAACTGCAACAAACATTACCAACATCTGACAAAATAGGTGAATTACTGCATAATCCCAAAGTCATACATATAATATGTAAAGTAATACATCCTGCACTTGTATTATCGCTTACATTGCACTTGAAAATTCAAATTCCTTTCTTAAAGCGGGGAGATGCATTAATCTAAATGCCACAACCAACCTCCCCCCCATTCTCCCTCTGCACACAAAACAATCTACAATCTGTTTCCCTCTTGGTGGCTCCCTTCGACTTATACAGAAGTCAGAGTGTGCTGGAATAATTTATTACTTCCTGTCACCAAGTCTCCGTTCTATAGTATAAAGAGGCGGCAGTGAGCCTGGAATGCTCACACATCATTATGCAGTGCAGAGATAACCTGGATGACAATTCCCAAATATCAGCTTTATACAGTGTTATGTTTGTAGTTATAAGCCAATTCCATAGAAATCTTACCAGTTTTCCAGCAGTACTCTGGCTGTGGCCCTTGCATTGGTGACTAAACTGACACTGCAATTCCTAAAGATGGAAGGTCCTGTTAGAGAGGCACAAAGGAATCATGATCTGTGAACCATGAACCATGACCATAACTCCACACCACTTCCAGAGAAGTAGAACATAAGTTGTAACATCTATGTTTATAATAAAAACAGATTGTTTTAAAGAATATTTCACATATTGCATGCCATTGTCTATTTCCTGTATGCACTGGCATCTGGTCTAACTAATCACATTTGTATGTTGATTCCATCTGCTTTGGTTTTGCTTTCAGCATTGCTCCTTAGCACAAGTGAAGGGGATTACCTTGCAAAGCACTGATGGCTAGAAATGTTTGATTTTCAAATTGGTATTTGCTCAATGTTTTGTGGGAAAACAGTAACTGAAGAAAAAGGGTTTTTAACCTCCTGGGAGTCACAAAGAGCTCTCGTTCAGAATAAATCTGAATAACAAGTCATGCATTTAAATGTTGGTGCAGGTGACATCAGCACTGTTAGTGACAGTTCACTCTCATCAGGTCAAATGAGTGATCATATGACGGGGCTGGTTTCTCATGTTCTCAGTCTCAGATATACAGTAGATTCTTGGTTAAAAGAATCATATAGTCGGTGGCGTTGATGTTGGTCAAATTTTGGGCCTTGTAACGATCATCTCGGTGCTGTCATGTCTTGAAAACAATGTTCTGGAATCTTTGGGCAAAGTTCATGCGGTTGTCAATTTGACACAAAGATTTTGACAGGCCCATCAGAGTGTTCATCAAGCCGTAACACTCGGTCTGTGTCGTTTTCGCTAATAAAGCTCCATCCAGATCGTCACTCACTCCCATACTTTCATCTGCTCGCACATTAGGTGTCACCTTGTGGCATGGCTGAATTTCCATCCATCCATCCATCTTCTACCGCTTGTTCCTCTGGCTGAATTTCCCATTTCTCAAACTACATAAAAGCTTTTTTTTTGGCTTGATGTTCTCCAAATATTAGTCATGCCTATGTCCCCATACGATCTTCAGATTTTTTTAAAAAAAAAGCTCAAAAGTCATTTCATTGATTTTTGATGCAACAAATGTTTGAATAAATCTGAATATCAAATATCTGAAACTTTTGACACAATTTTAAGACATTTTACATTTTCTATCACAAGTGGCTCAAAGATGTGGTCCCAGGACAGGTGCACAGATAATATGAAATAAACACAAAATGTGTCAATGTATTTTTTAAATGTTTTCTAAATATCTCCTCTGGGTACTTCAAGAGCATTAGAGCTGAAAGAAGCTATTAACTCAACATAGCTACAGCAATATTTCTGTTATGGTAGTACTTGTTCACACCCTGTTCATGTTGTGTTCACCATTAAATAAAACTGATATCAGAGTGATTCCAATACTGCTTATTGTCCATATGAATTTTTATCAGTCGAAACCTCAAAACCAAAAAAGGCTGAGAAGGTATATGGAGGCTACTTCTTGAGTAGATTTGAACACATTGTCCATCAAAGGATGTAAAATTACATGTCATTTATTTCAGATGGATAAGTCTTATTGATCTCTGAGAGGTACACCTGCCCCAGTTGTATGTTGAGCTGGGTCCTTAACATGATGTGTGAATGGTGCTTATTGTCACACACAAAACTACGTAGATGAAATAAACTCTTTCATGAGTCCATGGTAAAACCAAGATACCTACAAGTTTATATGCAACTGATGTTGGACGTGATGTCTGATTCAAAAAAAGAAATTCAACTGTCATAAATAACTAGACAATAATATGGAAAACCCATATTACCACTGTATTGATAATGTCATGTCCAGATAGTCAGGAATTTCTAGAAATGATAATCAGGAAGAGAGATTGATTGGGGGCAATGCTTTCCCTCCACTTCTTTTATGGGAGTTGCACTTTTATTTTATTTCTCACTCAATAAGCATTTTCTGTCCCAAGTCAATAAAAGCTGATGGGAAATAGTTTACTTCCATAGCAGGTAAATCATTTTAAAATTGGTTTGGAATCCCTAAGAGCATGCAGAGTATAGATGTAGGAGATTAGAATGAAGATCACTGTAACCTTACTGGACTTTATTATTCGAAATGCAGTAGATTTTCTGATGAGCTCTTTTATCCCCCTAGGACATGAGATAATGACCAAATCCAAATTAAATTGTGGTTTTGTTTTTTTTTCCTTTTTGCTCCTGACTATTATACAGGATGGTAAAACGAGTACATTTTTATTTAGATTTTTTTTTAAGGGTTAATGTTTAAAGTCAACTGGGGAAAACAAATAAACCGTAGTACCTCCTGAACTGTTACATGGCAAACAGATGCTATTTTCATGAGCTCACAGTGCTGCCAATCTGACAACTTTCTTGTTAAATCTGGGACCAAACGCAAGGTGACGGTACTACTCATGCTACATTGAAGTGGTACTAACTGAGCCCTACCCTACTTAGCTTCCAAGATCAGATAAGATCAAGCATTCTTCATTGTGGTATGGCCATAAGCCACCATTAAAGCTCTCAGAGATTTAAATTTAATCTTATTTAGCATTTATTTAACCAGGTTGTTCCCATTATAAAAATAGACAACACAAAAACATACAATATAATACTAATTATAATAATAATTATAAAAATACATGCATGTATCAAGAGAAATAACAATTAGGCATTAAAAAGTACTTTATGAGTTCATAATGAGCTTTGGGAACATCTAGCAGATTGACATCCTTGGAACATGTAATAACAACTACTCTGGGACAAATAATCGTACTGGTACTGAGGGAGTTGGCCTATAATGGCTTTATAAATAAAGTTCAGCCAATGGGGCTCTACTTCCTGTCAGGAACCTCAGGGAGCAATGATATACATACAGAGTCCAGGGACATATCTATCAAGAACAAAACTGAGCTCTGGGGAGCACCAGATGGAATGCTTAACATTGTGGGTGAGCTTCTAACAAAATAAATACATTGCATCTTATCAGATGCAATCATGCTTCATCATACTTACCGATTAAACTTACTGAATGATCAGTGGTGCAGAGAGGTGTTTTTTTTATTTTTACTATTCTCCATGGTGCATTAAGGTAGACAATTGCACTTAACAAATTCCAAAATAAATATTTAAATCCATAGTTGGAGATACTGTTGGTTAACATAAATGAGGATGGAATCAGTAATTACCATGACAATCTAGAAAGCTGTTTGTTGGCCCACTCCTACCAATTTTCTTTCAGACACCACCAACCCAAAGAAGTCCATGGTCCCCACATGACATGTACCTCCAGTCTAAATAAACCTTGTGTGGGCGAAGCAGGACAGGAACATGAATCATCGCAATGCATCAGCAGGATTTATCATCTCACAGAGGGATACACACTCAATAGACCCCACAACCCAATCTTCATTTTATGACTTAATTTTCAAGCTTACACCCATGTGGGTGAAAAATTGAAATATCTATAATGGCTTATCATTGCTGTGATGAATCAAGCACAAGGGTTTGCCAGAATTATTGGTTCAACACTGCAGGGAGGTCTAAAAATAAGGAGAGTCTGGAAGTAATTTAATCATCAAACCCAAATTATACAGGTAATATGGTCCATTTTAGTGTTTGGTGCCATTATGTTCATGTGGCTGTTGATTTAATGCAATGCCTTTTAAAGTATACAGGTACCTGTAGCTGGAGATAATTTTATTATTGCCAGAGGCAGAGAAATTGGGTTACAAAAAAACAAACAGCCGGAAAGAAATTTTCGGTTGTTTTACTTGTTTGTTTTACTGTCAATTTTACTGTGGTAAAATTTCCCACAGTAAAATTGACAACTATACTATCTAAAATAATATAAAGTACAAAATTTATAAAGCAGCAAAAATGTTACAGTGCATAGAATAAAAAGTTGATCAACCAAAAAGTTACAGTGCCTCCTAGATATAAGTGTAATCCAATGCAACAGAAGAGCAGATCGATAATTTTCTGGGAGTTTGTTCCACACATTTGGTGCATAGACACTAAAAGCTGCTTCACCGTGTTTTTTTTCTAACTGAGGGAACAGTCAGTAGATCTTTCCCCACACATTGTATGCCTAAAGAGCTAACAGAACATCTGCACATCTAGAAGCCTATGTCCTACAACACATACACATTCCGAATCCAGTGTAAGATCGCTATTATGCAACAGTACTTATTGGACACCAACATGATGGTTGATCAACAACCACAGCACATCAAGACACCACTGTGCAACATTGCCATCAGATGATCTTTCCCTTAGGTCACTCCCCATTTTAGAAGGCACACAATATGACACAACATCCAAAAACAACACATGCTACATGATTGCTCTGAACCCTTAGAGGAAACTTCTGCATCACTTCAAAAATAAAATCAAATAAAATTTGCTTCACAGCGAGAGAGACGAAGAAATATTAGCCCAACAATAGCCCCAATCTGGTCCAAAAAAGAAAAAGAAAGAAAAAGTAAAGTGCCACACAAAGCCTATGAGTTCATTTTAGGCATTGGTTGTCCTTCATCAATAATTTCCATTTTTTTCTGGGCCTTGAAAAAGGCATTTCAGTCATTTCAGAATGTCTGGAGTCATTTCAGAATGACTTTTTAATTATGGAAAAAACTGAAAAGCATTTTTGACAGGACTAGAAGTACTGGCCTTGCTACCCCTGACTGAACACCACTGGCTATAGTTTTTGAGTAGACTTGTCCAGATTATTCTGTTTTAGTTGTGGATGATTGCTTGCCATTTTCTGGGCCTGTGGGAAGATACCAGAGAAGAGACATATTCACAATCTGTGTCATATATGAGCATTTGCAACTTCTTCAAAGAATTCTGTGGGCAGGATATCCAGAAAGCAGGAAAAGGTAATTTAGATCCCTGTAGGTTTTTTTTTTTTTTTTTGTTAGTGGATAAAAATGTGTCACGGTATTTGAAACAGTATCCTGTGTTTGATTTAGAGTCACTGCTTTTCTAATTTCCTTTTTTTCTGTAAAGAATAAGATAAAGTCATTTTATGCCCTGGTAGGTAGAATCTCTGCTGATACAGGAGGGTTTGTTAGTCTTTCCACTGTCACAAACAAGATGCGTGTGTTATTCTTATTTCTAGCAATGATGTCACACTGTCAGGTTGTATTTCAGTTTCAAATTATATTTTTGAAGTTTTCCCTTGTAGATTTCACAAAAGGATGTAGAGTTTTTTTTTGTTTTTTTTTCCACCTGCGTTTAGCTTTACAACATTCACTTTTCTCAGCACTTACCAACACTGCATTTCTCCAGGAAGATCTTCTCTTACCTGAGGCAACCTTACCTTTAGTGGGAGCAGGATATGCAGAACAGTGAGTTTGAAATTATAATCAGCTACTAGCTCATTAACTGAGGCCTGGGATAGTAGAGGTGCTGGAGAAAGAGCCTGATTAAATCTTTCACTGGTGTTTTAAGTCACATATCATTTTGTTATCACTTACTTGTGTCTGCACAGAGACAGCACTCTCAAAGAATGTATCTAATGGCCTTGAAGATGGGAATGTAATGATAAAATATACGGAGTCTTTAACTATTTGCCAGCTTCATTGAAAGTGCAGAAGAAAAACATTTGTACATTTTTCATCCACACATTTACATTAATACACAACACTAAATATGAAACACTGGACTCATAATGTACACACACTTATATACTCATTAATGAGTGATACCGGTATACATGACCAAACATAACCATTATGCATGTAAATATTGTTATTCTGCATCTCTCTCTCATCCTCTTCATACAGCGTTCTCTCAGACCTTTAACAGCCTGCTCCATGATCCACAGGTGAGGGGCTGGCTAGTAAAGTTACACGAGGAACTACACAAGCAGTAAACAATAAAAGATACAAGATCACATTGACACCTTGCTCTTGTGTCAGGACTTGTGGGATGTAAACAAAAACTCAGCACAAAAACATTTCACTGCATCAGTATTCTTCCTACCTGAACAGAGGGGGATGTAATGACAAAATACACACAGCCTTGAACTCTTTTTCACCTCCATTGAAAGTGAAGCATTGAGTGGCAAGGGCTCCCTCTTCAGACTTACTCCCTTTTTTTTTTCCCTTTTAGCGATATATATATATAAACAGACATCACTCTTTCATGAAATCATACTATTTACAGGCATGGCCAGGCAAAGCAACATCACTCTCCACAATATTTATATAGATATTCAGGAGCCAGGGGGCAAAGTTTCTCATTAGACGCCTCCCTCCTTTGATGTGTCCAATTTGGAGTTTCACATAAGTTGGCATTAGTGGTGGTGGTGGTGGTAGGGGGGGTGCTCCTCATCTCAGTCCTGGCATGTACTGAGACTGGCAATGACATTCTGATCTCTCTTATTATGAGATGTTGTGAAATTGTCCTGTGTTATCTTACGTCTCCTTGGCAGAGGAGGCAGATGGCTGGTGTATGAAGAAAAATAAGTTGGAGGTGAGCACTTTCACCCCTGACTTAAGGCAGCGTTGTTGAAAACGTGTCTCCGAAAATAATGAAATTGTCAACAAAGTGCCCTAAATTCACAGCAGAAGTCAGAGAGAGATAGTTTATTAGTGTCCTTAGCCTACTGAATCTCTACTCTCCTGTCCTGATGAGAGGAAGGGGTCTGTTAATAAACACTTCAGCTTTCACAAAGCATGTTTGCCCATCAGAGCAACATGCAGACATGTTCCTACCAGGTCTGACTCTGGCTCTCTCCCTGTGATCCATGATCAAAATGTGAGAACCAGTCATTATCTGTGCTTGTAGATTTTCACGATCAATTGTTCTATGCATTCTTAGCCTTGTGGTTTAACGGTGGAATTTCATTCAGGTTTTTAGGGTCAAGGTCAAAGTTATGGCACAATGGAGCAAATATGTTGTCTAATTGAAAAATGGGCAATTCTGAGTGAGGCATGCTCCTAATCTTCTTTTTTGGCATTGTCTATGGCTGGTGTGTTAATAGAGATGAGGAGGCTCTCCATCTGGAAGATAGGGCCCATCAATTTGCTGTATTTGCCTGGTGTGCTCCTTACCACAGCAGAGGGCTCAGTTCTGTGTCACTCTGATGAGCAGCTATTAGTGCTGTATTAGCTGTTGGTCAAATTGAGTGAAAAGAATGCAAAGTCTGAGGCTAGGCAAGTAGAAAACTAATATATAAAATGGAATAAATAGTATCCATAACCTGAGGTAAAAAAAACAAAACAAAACCAACAGACAGGAAAACTGCTTGAAAGGTAAAACTGAAAGCAGCATAGCACAGCTCTAGATGAAGATATAATTTGAACTTTTGAAAAAGCTACACACAGAAACCCGTGGACAGACCCCCAACAAGTAACAGCGGCAAGGAAAAACTCTCCTTTACTGGGAAGAAACCTCGAACAGGATCAGGCTTATGGGGGACCCTCCTGCTCAGGGCCAGCTGGGTAAAAAAGGAGAAGGGCGGAAAGAACAGAAAGAGAATAGACACATATATCACATAAATACATTAAAAACATACATCAGAGGAGGGGAAAGGAGAGGGGAAAGGAGGGGAGGAGACTGCCTCATTGAAACACATGGGTACCTACTTTGGAGGATGAAAAGATCTATTTTTCTTGAACTGAGCTCATGAGGAGGATGAAATAGATTTGACTGGAAATTACACAGTGGTGGGGCTCTTAAAACTACCTCCACTGAAACAGAACCACCAAGTACATACAGTGGGACCTCTACTTATGAAATTAATTGGTTCCGGAAGTAGAGATGCATTTTCCATGTAAATGCCCTAATCCATTCCAAGCCCCCAAAAATTCGGACATAATTTTTTTTATAAATCATAAAAATGCATCAAAACATGTAACAAATACATGTTACAATTAGATTACCACATAATAAATGTAGGAATTTAGTGCAAGGCTTCTCCAGGAACAAAATGAACTGTATTACAGGCTAATTTTACAATAGCCATCATTACTAGCAACGAACGTTAACACTTGTGGTAACACCGCCATCTAATTAATACCGTGCCGATCGTCGATATATTATGGCCATATTCTTTGGCGAGATCAACCAAAAGCATCTCTTTTTCATGCTTTTCTCTTATTTCTTGCTTTGTTTGTATGGACAAAAAAGTTCTTTTCTTCTTTTTTTCTTTTTCACTTTTCTCCATCACTTTCCTGGGGTCTATAGCGAATAAAAGTTAAACGAAGACGACGCTGGGATACACACGTACCTGTACATATTGACGTCCTTCCTAGCCAATGGGATGACAGGAAGTTGCTAGGCGATAGCCAATGACAGAGCAGCTACAAGCATGTTTACGTTCACTAAACTCCGCGAGCTGCGAGTAGCAGTGGTAGCGTATTTTTGCCTTTATATTTTCCCATTGAGACGTGTCATAACCTGAAAAATCCACATGTTGAGACGTTCGAATGTAGAGGTCCCACTGTATAATAGTACATGTACAGTCCTTGGGAATAACCACTACAATGAAGTCAATGAAGACTGTTGTCCTTTCAAGACTGAAACGTCACATTTTCTGATTATGTGATGAACCCTGCGGAGTGAAAAAGTGCAAACATTGGGCAATTTTCTGAGGTCTTCTTCTGTCACAGTTTCAAATACTAATATTACATTTTATACAGATGTGCCAGAGCATGACACTGTTCCTTCATGAATTCAGTCATGTGCAGATGAGGTTTTTTTTTCCCACCTCTTACTGACTTTGAGACAGTACTTCATTTCATGAGACATTCAGATGTAGGTCACCCAACCTCTACTGTCGAAGCAACCACTCACAGTAAAATAATTGAGAAAAAAATCGGTATGTCTTTGTCATAAGGGTGTGAATCCCAGGAAAAAAAAAGAAAATCATTGTAAAAGGAAAGTGATCTATAAGGTTTAAAAGTAGCTGAGCATTTTTTTCCCTTTTCTTTGGAAACAAGTAAAGTTTAGAAAGTAGTGACTGCAACAAAAGACATTTTTATTTCATTTTAAAAGAGGATGCAACAGCAGAGGAATGAAGTACTGGTGGACAAATAAAATTTATTGTGAGCAATGTAATAACAAATTCCACCTTGCTCCGTCTGACAACAAAGTGATAGGTTTATGAATCTTAGCTCGATATGGAAAATCTGGAGGTTGTGGAACAGACACATTGGAGGAAACTTTACTTATCAGGAGAAATGACATCAAACCAGCAACTGTTCATGTATACAGAGCCAGCACCAATTCTGAAGTCATTCGTACTGAGAGATATAGAAACTGTAAGACAAGTTGGTAGGATGATCTAGCATGGTTTGCTGCTCCTCTAGCACTGCTTTATATATGAAACTAATGGAAATCAACATCTGTTCAGGGAGAGCCCTGAACCTAACTTCAGGACACTGAATAAAGAGAGGCCTGAAAGTCAGGGGGAGAACCTAGGTCAATCTATAGGCCAATTTACTGCTCAGATAATCTACTCACTAAGGAGGAGTATATTTTTGTTAATTAATCATTTTGAACAAACTTGAAGCTAGTCATTTTGATTATGTAGTGAGTTTTGGCAAAAATGGGAAATATAGTGAGAAAGAGATAAAACATCATCTGACCACTGTTGTATTAAAAGTCTTGTTGAGAATGCCATTGTCTGCATATGCATTCACCTTTGTTAAAAAGTGGTAAATTGATGAGATGGTGGTTGTATATTGGCTCAAGTTTATAGCCTCTCAATATGCTACAATAGCAGTTGTTGTGTATGTTTATGGAGGGAAAATGTCACCATCTCATCCTTTATAATGACAGTAACCAGACAGTAACAAGGGAAACTGTCTTGTCCTGAGGAGTTGGCTCCCCCATCTTGAGCCATATGTCCGTGTACGGGCTATTTGGTCACACTGATGTAGAAATGTTCTCCCTGTTTATGCATGGACTCCCTCCAGGAGCTCAAGTTTCCTTCCAAAGTTCAAGACCAAGGATTTGAGGGATATGTGAATTGGCAAATATAAATTGTGCATGTGATTGTCCATGTGAATGTTTTTCATTTACCCAGCAATGAGCTGGTAACTCATCCTGGGTGTCCTGGTGTCGCCTTAAGGCAGCTGGGATAGTCTCCCTACAGTAGAGGTCTCAAAGTCAGAAAATAGTCCTCTAAGAAATGCAACATAGGAATCCAATGCTTCCAGTGGGGTGTTTCTTGAGTTGAACTTGCATTTCACTACATTTCCTTTACATGTTAGAAATCCAGCACCATATCTTTGACCATCTTGATCCTGCAGTCAACAGACTTGATCTAGTGTGACTGTGAATGGGTTGGAATCCAATAAATCACCATGAAGACTGTATGTTACAATATAATGGTCATACTACTGAAAACACACCATCAAATATGGATCAAACTTTGCTAACTTTTTGTTGCTCACCACTCATTTCATGCTCTATTATTCCCTCCAGATGTTTTCAATCACCACCAGATACTGAAAGGCTGCAACTTCTTTGCACCATATTCCCTCCCAGGCACTCTTTGTAATTGTTCTTAGTTGGAATTAAGCTCGGTTCACTGAGGCTCGGCATAGCTGGTAGAGGGCGATGCTTCCAAGCTAACATTGGTTTGTGTGATATTATCTTGCTCTTCCTCTCTGAGGCTTTTTTGTTTGTTTGTTTTTAACCAGATTATTAACAGGACATTTCTTTACATATTGGTAGTCCCATGGAACATGCCCAGATGCATAAACAAGTCTATGTCACTCGTGGTCTAAAACAAACGGGAAGTCAGCCATTTTGATTTAAGAAGTCAATATTGAAGTTTCTTGGGCAATTTGTACACCTGTTATTTGAATTAATTCCTCTTAGGGATTTCGTCCAATTCCAATTTGGCCCAACTATTCATAATGGCTCGATAAATATCACTCAATTAAAACACTACTTGTTTAATCCAAGAGGTGTGTGTATGGCAATAGCAACAGAACTTTTATGGATCTGAGAACTAGACTCCATTGATATATTCTTTTATTTTTTTATTTAAGATATAAGATGTAATTTGTCAGAGAGCTGGAAGGATAGTTTTGCACATTCGATTGGCCATTATGAAAAATTCAGTGACATTTTAATAAATTGGTGTGATGTGATGGCTCCTTCTGGAATCTGATTTCACATTTTAAGAATATGAAACCTCATCTACTACAAGAGCCCACACAACTCCGCATGGTTATTGTGGCACAGCAGCATCAGCATTTTAAGTGGAGGAACACAAGGGGCAGGGCCACAGTGTCTTTGCGCAAGGGCACAAAGACACTGTGCAAGGGCACAAAGACACTGCTGCTCTGGGGTCAAGAGGAACAGTGGAATGGGGGCTAAGGTGAGGCCCTGAGCATGAGGACTGAGTAAATGATGCTTGCAGCTGGAATTTGGCACCTGCAATTCTTGTGTTCTGTTTATTTTCCATAATTTGGAGAGGAAAAACTCAATCTGGAAGGCCAATTCGAGCCACTCTTAGCTCTGCAGCTAACAGAGCAATTTATTGTTGCCAATTCATTTTTTTTCTTACTTTGGTGTGTCCAGATCCAACCTCATCCCTCTCTGTTTTTGATATAGCCTCATGTTGTTCTGTTTTGCGCACCAAAGATTTATTTGCTTTTGTTGACTGACCACATGTGTACTGGAGCCAAACCTTATTGAGCTGTTGAAGCTATAATTGAACTCTCACTGTTACCAGAGTTAGGACTTGAACCTGTCCATCCAACAGCGCCTTCAGGCAACACTACCTTAAGGGAAATGAATAAAGCAACAAATATAAACCTTTTCAATGTGAACACTATGTTAGTAGATCAATAAATCAGAAAAGGGTGCTATAAATTCTCACTGTTACAGTTAAATTCTACGTGAGGTTATTAAACATTAAAACATGTTATGGATGCAGCATGTTCCAAAATAAATAAAATTAAATAAATAAATAAAAAAAAAACAGTCCGCAATAGCAAACAGATACTTTCATATTTTTTTTTTTTCCTTAGGTTGACGACTTATGTTGGTAATTTTAGAACTTAATACGACATACACGAGCGTGAAACCTTTTTACCAGTAAGATTCAGCACCACTGTGACAGCACAAGCCAAGAGGCAAGCGCGGGTGAAACTAGCAAAGCAGATTAATGCCCTGGTTGCATGCAACAGAAAAGGGTGAGGAAAGTAGGACTGTGTGTCATGTCCTTAAGCAAGAATGAGTGAGGTCATCTAAAATGTGATCTGTGTGGTCACTCAGCGAGTGGCGCCGGAAGGTTGTGTGTTTCATCTTTTTGCCATTACTTTCTGTTCTTGTAATGTTACAATGTGTGTCTTTCATACCACTGACCAAAAACTTTATCCCCACACACTAATCTGTGGTCCATTAACTCACTGTCATTCAGCATTTGGAAAATGTTTCACCACACCCCCATTTAGCAAATATCTAATCCTCTTAACATTCTCTCACTACTTTACTTCTAACAGTACGTCATCCGAGGAACTCTCTTGAGATGTAGTATGTTGTACTCATCAAGATGTAGAGTTAACCTTAAAGGGAAATTCCTGGAAAATTGTATATTTCCATCAATACCAAACTGCTCTTTCTATTTCTTTTTTATGATATTGACCCATTTTTGTTGAGAGAAGCAGTTATTGTAAAGAGGAAATGTGTGCACTTCCATTCAGGAAGAATGTCATTGAATTTAACATATTTTTCCTTTTGCTTTTGTTAATTAAACTGACTCTATCATACGTTTGGATTGTAATAATGACACAGCCCGATGACCTTCTTCTTATATTAAATATTCTCATTGTAACCTGCAGTATTTCAGCCTTATCCCAGTGCCTCGGTTCATCAGCATATGCATGCTAGTAGATGTGCTGTACTCAGCAATCGGTAGACCGTCACTGTTGTTTGGCAGGTGAATGTCGTGTGGGGGACTCAACATATGTCCCCTGGAGATTCTTTATCAATACCGTTAAAGAACTCAGAAGTTCTAGAAGTGTGCCCTGAAGTGTGCCCTGAATGAGTCAGATTGAAGTGCGGCCATGAAATACATTCTGATCCTGCATTTTTGATGCAAAACACAGATTAAGATGACACAACCTGGTTGATACTATTTCTAATAGAACATGGGCTGGCTGCAAGAAAAAAAGTTGTACATATGATGTGAAAAATAGCCCAGACACAGGCAATGGGTTAACATACTGTTTCTGGAGATATATTCAAAGACAGTTTTTTTCTTAAAAGAATCTGTGGTAATATATCATTTTTGACTTAAAGATGTTTGTTTACTGTTAGCTCCAGGGGAAAGCATCATTGACAGCTTACTTGGGAGAAACTAAATGGATACAGATTTGCCATCTTTGCTTTCACCTGGTTAATGCTGCAGGCTCTGTTGGTCAAGAAGTCTCATTTGTTAACACTGATCCTGGGGCTGCTGATATGCATAAACAAATGTCTGTGTGATGATGTGGACTTTGAGTTTCAGATTAAAAGCCTTGTGCACACGGCAGACTGTCCAAATGCTACTGTGCTCTCACACTAATAAGATAACAGTTGCTGACATCACCCTCAACACTGATGACAGTAAATACCTCACGATGGAGGTCAACACAGTTGTGATGAGACTCCCGAGGCAGTTGTGTGTGCAGTAAAGATGTTTGCCTCCTTTGGGATGACCTGTTGTTTACTTAAGCAAAATGATCTCACATTCTGCCCCAAACATCTACTATGAAAACAATCTACGAACATCGACAAAACCTCTTGTAAACGCATTCCCTCCGCTCAGTTTGTTGCCATAAAAACTGAATGAGAGGGAAAAAAAAGGGAGGGGGGGTGTGTCATCTTTGCCTGCAGGGGCTAAAATGAAGTGCTGCACACTGCCCTGCTCTGTTGCACATAACAAAATCTCATAATATGACTCACTTATTTATTAAAACAGTGTCTAGTGCTATTTGTAACAGCAGGGCATTAGAGGAGCTTACTGGTGCTGGTGTGTGACACATGATGGTTATTACAATGACATTAATTCAGTGAAAGTGTTTTTTTTTTTGTTTTTTTTTTTTAATAAAGTTAACATGTTAAGTCAGAAAATATCCAGATATCTTCATCTTAATTGTTTCCTCCATTTGAAAAATGGAACTAAAACATTGGTGCTAAAACATTGTACTTTTTTTTTTTTTTTTTAAAGACCTGTATGTGGCTTTAGCTTGTTTTGAGCAAAAAATACAGCTGCAGCTAACTCATTTTTAATAGAGTCGGGCAGTGACTAATAAATGACAAAAATTGCTTTATTAAAAAAATAATAATTAAAAAAAAAGTAATTTTCTTTGAGGGCTTTGGAGGGTTTTGAGTATTTATAGGAGCAGGAAGCCAAAAGAAAATTTGAGTATGAAAATGCTCATTAACATGCCTCCATCTACAGCTGCAATAAGTCAAAACCACTGGTAAAACAACAAAAAAAAGAAAATACCTGTGAAAAATGCATTGTTGATGGCAAGGAAGAAAGCCTATTTGTTGTCACAGGTCGTTATGTCCTTTCCTGCCCCTGGTGCATCGTTTTTCTGCTCTAAATTTAACCAGCATGAGACTTTGGTATGAAGTTAAAGTGGCGGATCACTCCCAGCTAAAGTCATAGCTCATCACCAAACTGCACATTCATATTTTAAACAAGCATTTTCATGTCCAAGTTATAGAGTTCAGTAATGGGAGAAAATCATATTTTAAATGAAGCATTATCATTTCACTGACCTCTAAGATTGTCACCTTTTTCTTTTTTGTGTTGCCCCATATAGGTTCAAAAATCCTGCATCCTCCACTGTAACTGTGAATGCATCAGACGTCATCAGTCATCTAATATCTCCTATCAACATTCCCAGACAAGGGTATCATATTTCACTACATGCAGACAACAATCTTTTATTAATTTCTCATCCAGAAGCTTCAAAACCTCATAGTTTCTCTTTAATTAGCAACTTTGGCAAACTGTGGATTTTCTGTTAACTGGAACAATTTCCTGCAAAGTTGATATGACATATCTACATGTACTCCCTCTACAAAAAGACCTTTAAAGACTAGTCATATCTTTGTATAAGTGTCACAAAAGAACCCAAGGACTTATGAGCAACTTAAACAAAGTTTAAGTTTTCCTATTTCTTTTCTAGGTAAGATTAATACAAATAATATGAATATAATGTCACACACATCTTTCATGAATCTCTTTCAGATTGTATTTCTGTATTTCCCAGCATTACTTTAAAAAATGCTTTCTTTCTCTTTCACAATCTCTTTTCTTTCTTTATTTTTTTTGTGAAAAAACATATTTCTAAAAAAAATACAAAAGGAACATGAGACTCAAACAAATGTTTCCCATTTTACTTGAATGCAGCCTCATGAGTAAGAAGAGATGATATAGCTAAAAAGTTTTCTACACACAAGGTGACTTTTCTTTTTAATAACAATACAAGAGTTCATGTACATCAATGACACAATGCTGCCTGACGCTGTTATCATTTTGTGCATCGTTTTGTATTCAAAACTTTATTCCCCATCTCCTTCCTTATCAGTTGTCCATTTCAAAACTGAAAAGGAAGTGGTTGTTAAGGTTACATCCCTTTTCTTTGAGCATTGAAATGTGGGCGTGCACGCTGCACAACAATTCTCACATGATTCAATGTATTACATAAGCTACACAAAAAAAAAAACAACATTACCTCAGAAAAAAATTCATATTATAAAAAAATAGCATCAGTGCACATTGTTGCCCCGCCCTCCCGTCTTCACAGAGAACTGTGCTTTTCTCCAAAACATTCTATGGAAATTACCAGCTTATTGCCGTGCACAGCGGCACACTTCCTCCTCTTCCCTCACTCCACAGTTGCTTTCAAATGCGACATAAGTGTTGGCACATACAGGACGCGGGGTGGGCAGGGAGGCATGTTTTGATGAGAATGGTGATAGAAACCTGATGGTGCTCTTGGCTGTTAGCTTGCTGTGCTCTGCTGGGCAGCCATTTGCTCATCAATTTGACATGCATGGCATTTTTTTTTTTTTTTTTTTTATCGAGCAAGGCCGCCTGGTCCTGGGAAGAGTGGATTATTCACTTAATGTCAAGGAGGGATAGTTTCTCTTCACCGCAAAGAAATCTCAGAAGCCCACCACGTTCATTTATTTGTAAAAATCCCATGAATATAATGATGTTTCCGTGGGAGACAAATGTCTTTGTTTAGGCACAGTTGGATTAAAAACACACACCACAAAATATAAATCTCAGAGCAAAGAAAAAAAAACGAAAAACAGGTGATTGTTGTTATTATTGTTATTTTTTGATTTTTTTGATTTTTTTGACAAGATTTACTAGTATTTCTGTGGATGTCTATTTTAATCTGGGTGACAGACTTCAGCAGATGAACACAACAGATGTGCTTTGCTCAATTAGGGAAAACTGGCAACATGCTACTACCTTTCGTCCAACTGGTATTGAGAAAATCGCTATCAGCTCACTGCATTGGTTGCTCTTTAAGCAGCATGTGTCGCGCTGCAGTTGATCTCATCTATGACACGGATTGATTGATTGATCCTTAAATCTGTCAAATACAGTGCAGGGCTCCATTGTCCCATAGCAGATTATCCAGGCAAGTGGAGAAATGAAATTGAGGGGAATTGTGCGGGGCAGCCAGTCATGGAGCTGCAGGGCAAATAACAGCATGACGATTTGTTTTGGGAAATGCCTGATTGACACGTTCAAATTGATTTGAAAGTGTAAATGGCACAAAGCACACAAAGCCTGGCTTCATCCTTTAATTCTGTTGGGTGGGCCCAACAGAATTGGTCCTGCTCGCAGGTGGGCATTAGTTTGAGTTGTGGGAGTCGGAAATGAAAACTCTGGAAAAGATCCAGGGAGGCAGAAAAGCTTTTAAAAGGTGTTGAGCTATGGTGGCTTAACAAAGGCTCCTGTAATGGCACAAGCCAGAGTTCAGACATTGAGCATTAAAGGCAGTGACATTTCTAGGACTTGGAAACACAGGCAACGGCTTCGGCACGCTTCCTCTGCCACATTATAAATATCAAAGAGATTTTAAAGTTTAGTCATGATTAATGTATACGTGTTGGGAAAAGGTGTTTTGCACCAATGCTTCTCTTTTAGAAATATTGACTTCTGTGCATTGTACTATTGCAATACTTACAAAAATACAACAGTCATTAAATGATCAGTTTATCTGCTTTTGTTTTAAAGCGTGTGTCTGTGTATTTAGCCAGATATGAAGAATATGGGCATGAATGTTTCATGTTTTAAGTCTATGGAATATAAAGACACTTAGAAAAAAAGACAGGGGTCAAACAAATGTGTGAAGCTATTAGCATTCAGGTCATTACAGAGCAGAAAGATCAACAAAGAGATGCTCTAATATCTGAATGGGTTTGGGTGATATATGAAATTGAATTGGTTCGGTGGGAAACGGACAGATTTGCATGGCATTAAGGACCTGGATTAAGGTACATAGAATGAGGGAAAACCAATGCAAAGTCTTTGCAAAGATAGCTTCGCAGACCTGTGTGAGTGTGTGCCAGAAGAGTCCAGATGATTGTTGGTCTCCAGGCTGGCCACCAGCCACCGAGGCTGCTATCTTTGCAGTCTGCTCACACACGCTAAGCCCTCCTCTGGACAAACACAGCAGTCTCCTCTGTGATGGATGTGGACTCTAACTGCCACCACTGTTTTTAGCCCTCTAAATATTTCTGCTCCTGCACAAACACTTCAATGTGTTTGACACTGGCCTCTCTGTTTGACTTCTTTGTGTGTAATATTTGCACCTGTTCGATCCCTCTATCCGACTTCAGTACAGACAAGGGAAACATATGGCTTTTCATGGGAAAAGGTGCATGCAAGCGTTCATGCTTGGCCCACCATAACTCAGGTGAATTAGGTTTTGATTGCAGATTTGATGCTGCGTTATTATATTATATTGTTGTAATACCAGTCATAAATAGGTTTACTATCTGTTTCTTTGCTACCTGTTGTACAGCAGCAGCTTTTTATGAGCTACCGTACAGGGCAGGATGACCGCAAGAGTGGAGATAATTCAGAGAAACAGTTTGAGGAAGTAACCACAGACTTTACACACCTCTTATAAATGCACATATTAAAAAAAATCCATTGGAACTGATGCATCTCTCCATAAATTATAAACTAGTTAATGTTCAAACTTTCCTTTGCTGGTATCACGATCAATGTCATTTTTAATTGACAAAATCAGACAGAAAAACCCACTGTGCCGTGGCTTTTGCTGGTAATTAGCACCAACCTCATCAGTGACTTCAATGAGATCATTGTATCGACTCAGTAAATGGACTGCATTTACTATACAGCACTTTTGTAGTCAGCATGACTGCGCCAAGTGCTTTCCATTACAACAGTGTTCAACCACCCCCGTACATTCACATGCTGGTGACTACGCTCGGGTCTTCTATCAATGATGACTGAAACACACACACACGCACACAAACACACACAGATAAAGCAGCAACTGGATTTGGGGTTCGGTATCCAGCTCAAGGACATTCTGACATAGACACTGTAGGGGCTCGGGATTGAACTCTGATTCTTCCTGCAGTCAGTTGAGCCTGGCTGGTATTGTGCTTTGAAATATAGATAAAAATGCTTTTTGTTTTTCTTTTCTTTTTTTGCCACGGCTATGCCGGCCAAACAGGAATTACTCTGATATTAACATCCAAGCAGTGGGAGGATGGTCGACAGACTGCAGTAAATGACATTTTGCAACAGACAGATGTGGGTGGGAGTGAGGTTTTTTAGAATTGTTCATGGTGGAGAAAATGTGATTTTTTTTTTCCAACAGTGAAGAAAGTGGAGCTGGATTGGAACAAGAAAAATGGCAGCAAATTTCAAGTTCTTTTCACAGAATGAGACCTCTTCTGGTTCTAAACTAAGGCACAAAGAGTCTTCCAATATTGTGAAATTTGTAATTTTTAAATTTGTAGAATTGAAGTCCTGTAAGTAATCAACAACACAAAAAAATAAAAAAAATAAACCCAATATTCCTGTCAAGTGTGATGTGAGTCATATTTTATTAATACAGGTTGACCTAATCATTCAATACAAGTGGGCAGAAATATCAAAGTCAAATTGAAAATTTCTGTTTTTCCTATTTGAGCTGGTAATTCTCAAAGGAAAATGCTAGAGCCAAATGAGAGTCACAGGAATCTCATGTTCATAAATAAAGTTCTCAGAATGCTGCTTTCAAAAGTATCCATGGAGAGAACGGTCCAGTGCCAAGCTGGTCCCATCCATTTTGGGAAGGTGAGGCTAATGCTGCGAGACAGGCGAGATTAGTCTGAAATTCAGTGAAGGGTGTCAGTATAATACAAAATTGAATTAAAGTGTAATTAGGAAAATGATTGCCTGGCCTGGCACTTGTGCAGTTCCATGAGTGGACTGTGTCCACAAAGAGGAAGAAATAGTATGTGAAACATGAATTCTTAGTTAATTCACAATTGAATAGAGAGTTATAAGCTATAAGGTGTCAACGATGATGAGCTTTATTGCAGGCTGGCTATATTAGTTGTTCTTATCTATTTGAAAACAGAACAACAGCGAAAAGAAAACTGAGCAGTGCTGAGTGCTGAATCGCTCCAGAGGTCAGTTTTCAGGTTCTAAGGTCTCAACCATTTTCATTGTGCAAGGCAACGTGTGCAAAACTTTTCTTTTTCTTCTTCTTCTGGGAAAAGCCTTGAACATTCTCCTGGAAAAGCATGAGTTTTACACTTTGTGTGTATTTCATCTTTTACCTTTCAAAATGCATTTAAAATATTTTTCTAAATATTTCAAGGTCAGGCCCAGTTTAGTGGATTCTTGGAATACTCAAGAGCAAAATGTCAGATGACATACGACTTATCCAGAGCAGTTTAAGGACAAACATGATACATCTCGCTGTGAAATATACTGAAGCTGTTTCGTATATCTCAAAGGAAATGAAATGGAAACACATCGAGAACCAGTGTTGTCGACATTGTGACTTATTTCACACAGACCATTTTCCTGCAAAACAAGTCGAGCTACACACGAGTTACATGACCTCATTTAGCTGCCGTTGGTCCCTCTGGGGGAAGATTTATGAGCATGTCATTGTGTGCATATTTGTATGTGTTTTATAATGCAAAGGTAAATCATTTGTCACAATTTCTTAATTAAGTAAGTAAATCATCCATGTTGTACAGTATAAAACTTAGGAAGCAAGTGGAATGAGCTGGAAAGGTTTCCAGATATGCTGCTGGTACAAAATATGTAGAACATGATTTTACCATCTCGGTATCACTATCGATGCACTTTTTCACTATAAAATAATAAATTCCATAAATCCAGCATTAGCATTGGGTCTCACATTCACACCCTCGAGTGCCAGGGATAGGTAAACACATGGCGACAACAGCACGGTGAATGCACGTGCACGTTTAAAATGCTAATTCTCTTCCACATTTTTAAACAGAGCTAATCATCCAGTGAAGGTATGGTGGGCCTGTGCTGGGTAATGATGCAGCAGAAATTCAAAAGGTGAGAAGAATCTGACCTTCAGACAGTGAATATAATGAGGTAAACACTTACCACTAAGAAAATAAAACACTCGTCCTGCATTTGGTATTGTAATACTTTTTGCACCTGAGGTTTAGATCAACAAGCTGTCATTATTCAGTGATGAATATGTGAAATGGTACATTAATATTTGATGGCAATGCATAAGCTGTTTGAACATTATTTAACTTCCATCTCCTAATCGGATCTGAGCCTCCTTCTCTCCGCCTCTCTTCATTCTCTCTCTCTCTCACTTCATATCAATGGCTGGTTTCTACTGGCTGGGGGCTTATTCTAGTGATATGACATATTAGCATGGTGGTGGGCTGTCTTAACCACACGGTTTTAGCAAAATCAGTAGCAATATTGGAAAATGATCACTCTGAACAAAAGTGTTTGTCTTCATTTTTTTTCTCCCCGGATTGTTTTTGTCATGTATTCCTGGCAGGGCTCCGGTCCCTGGTCTACCCCCACGTCAGTCATTTCCCGGCAACACCCTCACATCACAACGTTCCATTTATTCGGTGAGTGTTTGTGATCACGTGTAATTTGATTTTCTCTCCACTGTCCCAGTGTTGATGGCAGCTGATGAGGTCTTAGAGAGCCAAGCCTTTTATTCTCAGGAGAGCATGTCCCAAAACAGCATCTGGCCTTGCCTCACAGCCAAACACGATGGCTGGCACATACACACACACACACACACACACACACACATACACTATATTTAACCAGTTCAGTCTGTCCTGCTGTTTTTGGTCCAACCATTTGTCCATCTGCATCCGTCCTCCTAAATCTCACTGCAGTCTGTTGTCTGCTGATTAAAATCTCAACGCTGTTTAATTTGGTGCAATGCACGGACATATGGCCTCTAATAAAAGGACATTATGCCTTTCCACGTCACAGAATCAACCTCTTAACGTTGTACAAATGGAACAAAACTCTACATCTTGCTGTTGAAGTATAAGAAACATGAAAATGTTAAAAGTTGTTTTCCACTGTCCTTATCATTGAGATGTGATAATAAGCCTTCCAGGAAGTGCACTTTCCCATCTATCAAGAATCTGATCAATTTTAAGCTCAAATGCAGCCTCAAATGTGTGCCGGGTTCCAACATTTTAAGGTGAAAAGCTCAGGACTTTTTTTTTTTTTTAATTATTGTTTCACTGATCTAAAAAATTGGTGTGAAGAAGGTGAAACTCCGATGTCACCGAAGACGGTTATTAACCGACCAAAAAATTAAAACCTTCCCCAGACTGATCACTAAAACACACTAAGGTGGAGTTAGCTGGTGTAACTTCCTCTCGAAAACACCGATGACCCTCAAAGAGGTTATTTCAGATCCAATGTGGGTGAACGGTGACCATCAAAAGGTATGCAAACATCTTGTGCAGCACAATCAGTGTTTCAAAAGAACCAATATTTACCTCATTACCCGCTCATTTTTTCCCCCTCTCTCTGAGCTCTCTCGTCCCACTACCGAGCAGACATGCACGACTGGTGTTTGACTTCATGACTCCAGACTACAGAAAGCTCTCTGAGGTATAAAATCATAATATAAACTATTCATACTCGCAAACAAGCATACATGAAACACTTTGCAGCAGTTCTCTGTGCAACAACAAGTTCCAGGAAAAATTCCCTGGTTGTTTGGTGTCCTTTCTGGAGACTGTTGTTTATTCTGACCATCTCCTGTGAGGACCACGACACGTGACTATTTAAATGGGTTATTTTGTCGTCGACAGCTTCCTTCAGAAGCACGGGGGGGGGGTGTTGAAATGCAGCAGTGACTGGCACAGGTGTAGTGCACTGAGTGATTTAGACTGTTTGTGTTCTCTGATGACAGTTACACTAACAAAGGTTGAGCGAATGCATTCCAATTAGGCTTGTATGCGGTCCACATGGAGAGGATTTGGAGCGGAGCCGTCAGCCATGTCTGGAGGCTGATTGCTAAGGTCATTTATCAGCAGCCAGCCACCACAGGCAGAGGCTGGGCACTGACCTGGTGTTCTGTAGAAGCTCAATGCCCCACTAAAGCTGAGATATTGGTGTAAAAACTGTACAACTGCCGCAATGTTTGCTTCTCTGTCTCTAGAGGGAATGGACTGCCCTTGTCCCCTCCTTCAAATGTGGACGAGCCCCAAGGGCGAATAACTCTGAGGGGGCAACAACACGAAAACGAATGAAACACTAAAGGTTTATGCAGCGGGTGTTGCCAGCTAAGCAATCTGCTTGGTCAGATAAGCAGTCTTCATGCATTTCCTTCTCTTTTTTTCTCATCTTGTCGAACAGACGTGATCAGGATCTGCTCTTTCAATTAAAGTGATAAAGTATCACCACGCGTACTCGTAGTCAAATGTGAAGTTGAATCGCCTCAGAATTGCACAATAAATAAATGACGCGTGCTGGGACTGATAAACAACGGATTACAGAATACCTGGATATGAGCCACGATACTGCAGTAAGTGGACTGAAAAGTGTTCTGTGGAGGAGGACCGGCTCCACTGTCTCCAATTCACGGAGCAGTAGCAGTCTGTCGCATTCCTTCTGGTGACAGAGATGTAACTTTCCAACAATGGCAAACAAAAATTAGAGATGGAACATGGCAACTGAATTATTATTGTCATTATTCATATTACCAGAAATAACTACCACAGTTTATAGACTATATGTTGCTCCCGAGCATATGTCAGTCAAAAAATGCAGCATGGAGAGGAAATGTATTTCATAAAATTCAAGACCAAGAACAGGTGTGTACTCTGGAAAATCAAGTTATTAAACTAGTTATTCAGATACAAAATAGAATAAAGAACATACCTGGGAGGCTGAATATGCTAAATTAGTATAACAAGCTAGAAATTCCAACAAGCAATTTACAGGTAAGCAAGTTCACCAAGCTCCCAATTTAAATTCCACATCACTGAGTCTGTAGAACTCGTCATTCTTGTTTTGTTTCTGTACAACTCTGTTAATTTATATATAATTTGATATGAAAGTTGCACCAGACTCTAAGTCACAGGACCAGTTAAGCTATGAAAAAAAGGGTGACATATTATTCTGAAAAATAAAGTAGCTTCATTTCAAGACAGCTTGATGTGGTTAATAAAGACCCAATACAAAAGTTTAACGTGGATAACACACATCAGAAGCAACCAGCTAACGTTGGAGATGGAACTGATTTATTGTGCTGTTGTGAGATAAAAAGTAAAAGAAGGGGGAATGAAGAAGTATAATGTCCACATATGAGTTCATATTTTATATTTACAGTTGGATAACACAACAGTAGGTTTCACTGTTCATCACTGAATAGAATATTTTTTTTTTATTTCATCAGCTGTGGAGTGAACACCGATATGTGTTACTGTAACACCCAGAATTACCGACAACAAATACAGTGTAGAATTGTTTCTAGCCCCTCTTAGGCATGCTGCCGTTTGCCATCTGCCTGTTAGCCCAGTGTTCTCCCACTCAATAAAAATGAAATTATGTTTACTCTTTATTATACAACACAGTGTGTATTTCAATCCTCGAAGTTAATGGTTTTTCAGCCGGGGTGGACACATTCGCAAACAATTTTCCTCTCGTAAATGAACTTGAATCCCTGATGAAAAATGCAGCAGCCTTAACAGAGGAGAACGATCTCAGTCGGGCTCCTTATCATATCACATATACACACATTCAGCCTTGCCCGCATGCATGAGCGCACACAAGCACTACACCGGCTGTCACTGACTTGAATGAATATTTGAATATTGGAGTCATTCAGAGGCATCAGCAGGCAGAGACTGAGCATCTGGGGAGGCTGAGAGGAGAGGAATGATCCTTCCCCATCGAGGATCGACTGACACGTTTTATTATTTCTGTCTCGCACATGTTTCACATATATTCCATACCTGATTGGGTAACACGATTGTAAACCAAGCATATGTCACGACACAACATAAAACGAATGGCATTGAAATATGTGAGGGAACGGCATGAAATCGAATTGACATTATTGTGAGCAGCCATGAGAAGAGACTTTTCAGGGATTCACGTATGAATGTGCTATCATTGAAACACCATTTTGCTTTGTAGAGACACAGAAACACAACATGAGAAACAGTCATCAAAATATTTCATAGGCCACGTAAAATGCAATTTACAGATATATGAACACAAGCAAAATGCCTCATTACATGATTTATATTGCATATATAGACTTCAAATATGTCTAAATCAATTTAAAGAGGCTTATAACAATGCTGTGTACAAGTAAGTATGACTTTTTGGATGAGCAGTGTAATGCATACATTAATTATGAAGGATAATTGTCTGGAGAATATGGGTATTATTGTGACTGCTCATTGTTTCAGTGGGTAGAGAGTAGCATCAGGTCCAGAGCCAAAGCCATCACACGCATAAAACACACACTACTGACTCAACAAAAGCTCACACACAGTCATCTCATCAAGACCCACGCAACGATGGATGGAAGAGGCATGCCAACTGTGGGTCCTACTGTTAGCCTGGCATGGCCTCACACACACGCACAAAGTTAACCCTCACAGGTGGTATTGGCAGCCCTTTTCACAAACATGACTTGTTCAGTCCTCCAAAATGTTGCCGGGAGAGGCTCCAGACCAAGACTGCTGAAAAAGGCCCCTATAAAGCTTTTTAAGTTGAGTGCAAACAGTCTCTGACATGTATTAAAATAAATAAAAAGTGGCTCAGATAAACCCAACGTAGAGTAATTGGATATGCGCTACTGTTAAATGGGATTTTAGATCCTCTTTGGAGCTCTGAACACATGTTGCAACAGAGGAACTCTTGAGAAAATAATGAGGATGAGGTGAGGTTGATCACTTCATGGCACATCAGCCATTTCTCACCGAGGTCGGGTGAGATTTGTCATGATGCCTTGTGGCCCGTAAGCAAGCGGAGTTTTTGGCCGACACTACTGAGAGAAAGCACTGACAAATGCTGACAGGTTTTCAGGCTAATTAAAAGCTCAGCCTCTCTCCGTTCCCTGATCACTCCTCATGGACACCCTTGAGTGGCATCAACTAGCATGCTCAGGCTTAAGTGAATGTTTACCTCCCCTAATGACTATCTGTCTCCGAGCTGAGTGAATGCCTCGACCCCTTTCCCCACTAAGGTTGCGCACAGTCGCGAGACCTCCGACTTCCCTCTCATCAACCACCGAAGGCCGCCAGCGTGCTTTTACCGCTTTACTGTGCGCTTCTTATGTTATTATGGAGAGAACGACGAGGCATCAGTGCGCACTTTAGCTAAATATTGAAGGTTTGATTCCCCACCCGTCTGCCTGGAGCTGTTCTTTGGCTTCTTAAATCCGTTAAGTCGGGCAAAAAAACCCTGTCTGCTAACTTGTTCTCACTTCCAACTTGTAAAATAATGAGCCTCAGTGAGACCTTACACATCAAACAGCGACACCGGAGGTCCCCATCTGCCATTGAATTTCCTCGTCAATAATGTTTCTGATGGATGGATAGATTTTGAAGGCGGGGAAACAAAAGTCCCCCCCCCGCCACCCCTTCCGGAAATAGGTGCGCGTCGACATGAATTATTCAAATTGAATTCAGCAATTACACGTTTTAGCAACTTGGGGTTTCTGAGGTAACATCAGGGCAAATTCCAAGAAGTTTGTTCACCTTTGAAACTAAAAAAAACAAACAAAGAAAAAAAAGGATAGGCTAAATGTCAGGGGAGGCAAGGAGGTGACACAAATGCTACCTGGAGGGGGGGGTCGAGAGCCACATGTGCCGCAGCAAAGTGGATCTCTTGCTGCCCGGTGTGCATCTCCGTAGTATGAGGTGGGTCCAGCACTTATCAGAGGTGTTGAACTGACCTTTGCTGCAGAACGTGATGACATTCTGTCATAATTTTCTCATGATGAAGCCAATACCTGTCAGGAAGCTGCAGCACGAGCAGCCCGGAGACATTTGCTAAACGGCGCCTTTTTTCTTGTACTGACACACACCGGAGCAGCGAGAAAAAAAAATGAATAAATAAATAAATAAATACGCGTTGTCGCTGCCAAGGACGGGGGCCGAAAACCGAGAGAGAAAGAGAGAGAGCCGCTGACCGCCGTCGTCCGCGTGTTTGGGCTGAACGGCGTGAGCATCTGTGATGGGCGCTCGGGGAAGTGACGCAACGCTCACCGTTCGCCAGAAAGACAAGAGGGCCGTTTCCTTGGCTCGGATGCAGCGGTGGTGGTGGGGAGGGGGGACTCCACGTATTCATCTCAACCTCTTCCACAGCAGCCCTTCCGGCTTTCACCGGGGAGCCGGAAACATGAGAAATGCTAATAAAGGATGCATCCATCAAGTAGAACCTGCTCACAAAAAAAATAGAAATAAATAAAAAAGGTGCCTCGTAGCAGCAAGGCTGGTGGCTGTTATTTTTACACTCCCTGGCTGCTGTCCCCAAGTGGCTGAGAATCAATAACGAGATGATTATTTTTAAGGATTCCGCATCCACTATTCATACGAAAATTGAGCGTTTGAAGTGAAAGTTGGGGGCAAACGTGACGAGAGGACAGAGCGAAGTGGGGCTTCCGAATCGCAGTGAAGAAGTGCTGTTTCTTCACCTCCAAAAAAAAAGAGAAAAACAACACACACACACACACACGCACGCACGCACGCACACACGCATGCACTCAAAAAAAAAACAAAAAAAACAAGCCTGTGCAGAACATCAGGCTGGAGGCGGTTGCTAAGGTTTAGCCATTGCAATGTTGAGTTCCTCCAGCTTCAAAGAGCACACGGGTGAGTTCTTGTTATAGGTCACTGCCCAGCCATGGTGCCTGCACCTTTTCTGGAGCCGTAATGAGCCATTTCTCTGACATTTCCCTTTGATTATTTTCTTATTGGGGTTTCCAGGCTTACTTCACATCTGATCGTGCATAAACATCTCTGGGTTCTAATTAGTAGTTGTTGTTTTTTTGTTGTTTTTTTTCTGTTTTTTTCGTTGTTTTTTTCCCCTCCATTGTATCTCAAAGCATGATGGATGTGTTGATAAAAATCAGCTTCACGTTTTAGAGATTATTCCTGTTTGGGTCTTGCACCTAAGAATATTACCAAACTCGCTCAAATTAGTACGTCTTTTCTTATTAGGTAGTGGTCCTTCACAAGTCATCATGGCTGCAAGGAAGGGCACGCACACACGCGCACACACACACACACACACACACACACACACACACACACATACAGATATGCATGCACACAATGTCAAGACATGATGATGAAACCGTGACAAATCAACTCATTTTTTACTGAATCCGAGTCGTCTTGCCCTGGGATTTAAGCTCCTCTTTGAGTTTGGGAACCAGGGAATCTCGGGACTCAATGGGGTTCATTTCTCTAATCCAATCCCCCTACAAAACCTTCCTTTGAACGTCTGCACAGAGAAGCTGAAAGGCTGCACATCTCGCTCCCTCCATCCGCCTGCTTTTCTGCTTCTGATCCGCGCTGGCTGTCCGATGCAGCAGCGCACGGACGGAGCGCGGAGAGAGTCGATCTAATTAAGTTTGCTGATGGTGAAAAGCGATGATTATTTCGTCGGAAGATGGGGAGGAAGAAGGGGAGGGGGGCAAAGAAGATAACGAGAATAACTGCAGGGGGCTGACTACACCCTCTCTACATGATCGCCGTCATCATCACCATAACCATCATTAAATTCATAATTCAAATGATTAAAAACCATTTCCCTCACTTTCATTTTCACAGCGATGACACCCATCGCGACAACATAGAAAAATCGCCTTAACGCGCACAGGAGTTTTCAAATCAATGAATTAGAAAATCAGTTGGTATCATCAGTTTCTAAACTTTACGCAAATGGTGGTTGACTTTCGATTTTTTTTCATTTTCAAAACTTTGCAAATGATTTAATAAGGGGGTCTTTCACTGTTTTCGATATCACTTCAGAAGATTTGAAATTCTAGCAGAATTTCTCAAAGCGACATGGATTCAAGATTCCCCTTACCCCGAATTCTCCTTTTTCCCAAATGCCCCACCTCCCCACCTTCGTTTACGTGGTATTTTCTGAAATGAAGCTTTTAAATGAGCACATCAGCACACTGTAACCGTGTCCCGTCGAACCTACCGACCACCCCCCCCCAACACCTCCCACTTCCTCCAGATACGTTTCATCCAACCGGGGTTTCACTCGCAGTTGGATTAAATGAAATTGCGGTATGTGGTTCAGAGGAGGGAGTGAGTGAGTGAGTGTGTGTGACTGGGAGAGAGAGAGAGAGAGAGAGAGAGAGAGCGAGAGAGAGAGAGAGAGAGAGAGAAGGAGAGTCTCGGATAACATCCACACTGTCCAGTCCGGGTACCGTCAGCGGCCGTGCGCTCCGCATGCGCCGGAACGCACGTCTCCCGCACACAGCAGAAACCACCCGTAGAGACACTTTCATGTCGTTGGCACCTGTGAATGCATGAAAACCACCGATTTCTTGACGCTGGGACGTTTTACTCTCTTGGAGCAGAAGCTCGTTGGACTGGACCTATAAAAGAAACCAGCGCGCACCGACGCTCTGCTGGAATATATGGCGCTTTGAAGAAGACCAAAAAAGAGAGAAGAAAATTCAAGAAAGAAAAAAAAAAAAGAGACACGCAGCTGGAAGTGGCTGTGCGTCTCCTCTTTGGTTCGAGGTGCGCTGCCCGTTATTGCGCGTCTCCTGTTCCGATGCCGCCCCGGCGCGTCGCGGTCTCAACTTCACGGTCCTGTCAGTGGATTCTGCGGAGGGTCATTTCAACCAGCGACGGTCCCGAATACTTACACATCCAGGTAAGACAAAAGGGGCACACACTCTCAAACACCACCACTGAAGTTGTCTTTTAAATTAGATACACTTTTTTTTTCTTCTCTTTTGTAGCATTTTTAATTTTTTTTATATATAATCAGAACTCCTGGCTCTTATTTTTGAGTCGAGGGGGGGGAAAAAAAATCACTGCTGCCTCACAGCTCCAAAACCGAAATTTCAATCTCATTGTGCCTTCTTATCTGCTCCTGCTCCTGTCTTCCCTGCAGGACTCGTCCAGAGTGCAGGGAGAATGAAGAGTCACCGAGACCGGGGGAAGCAGCATGAGTGGCCTGTGCATCTCCATTAGACTGACGGGCCTCATGTTTCTATGGAAGTGGTTAACACTAAGCCTGCTCCAGAGCTGGGTGTCGGTGGGGACGTGGGCGGTGGACCCTGCCGGGCCTGGCTTCAGCAGCTCCACTGGGCCCCTGGGCTGGCTCCTGTCAGACAAGGGTCCGTTCCACCATTCGCAGGAGTTTGTGGATTTCTCAGAGCGCTATCAGCAAGGATTCAACACCAAATATAAGATATACAGGTGAGCAAATGGCTGCATGTGGTCTGCAGCAGGCTGGCGAGATTGTAGATTTATTTAGGCGACGTGCAGAAACATGCAGCTCAGGGTGATCAAGTGAAGGATGAAGTGTGAGAAAATGACTCAGGGCAGTTTTGCATTGGAAGCCGCGCATGTATTATGCATAGAAAGTTCTTTAGTTCCGCAAATTACCTTTTTGTGGCTCGACTGTGATGGAAACTGCTGTAATTCCGCGTATCAGTGGGAAGTGAAAGTGAAGCTACCACAGAAGGATTTGAGCAAAGCAGTGGGATATAACGGATATCTGACTGAGCCAGTTGAGGTGTGACAGTGGGTAGACAGGATGGTTTCAGATGTGTGTGGTTCAAAGTGCCCTGGGCGTGTGCGTCGGATCAGCTCTCTTTTCTTTGCTGCAGGTCATTTTTTCACTGGCGGGGGGGAGAAAAAAAAAAAAAGTGTGTGGGGGGGTATAAGAGTAGAATAAAAACAAAGTTATGTACAACCCTCCACCTACAAATACACAGCATCACGTCAGGATCAAACACAATATGGGGAATCTGAGCTTTGTGTCCTCCCATTGCTACCTGAACTCACCGCTGAGATTTAGATGAATACGCAGAGGCAGCTTTTCACTGTCGATTTAAAGCAGCGTGACCCTCGGAGTGAACAGCTGCTGGGGGGGTACAATCTCATATACGTTTATGCGAGTACCTGCTGAGAGAGGGTGAGTACCTCTCCCTCTCTCTCTTGCTCTCTCTCTCTTTCTCTCTCTCGCTCTTGCTCTGACTCCTGCTCTCGCTCTCGCTCTCTCTTTAAGTTAAGGTGCTACTCAATTAAAACAACATTAAAGCTATTAAAGCAGTGTGTGTGTGCGCGCGCGTGTGTGTGTGTGCTCGCGCGCAATGAGAACGATGCTGTTGGAGGGTCAGTCCAAATGAACACGGTTTGACACTGTCATTTAGCAGCTGGCCGTGCTGACGAGACCATGAATCCTTCCCTACTTTAGGTGCCTTTCGGTGTGTGTGTGTGTGTGTGTGTGTGTGTGTGTGTGTGGGGGGGGTTATCTCTGTCCTTCATATATCCTGATTCTTGCTCATCCACACATTTCTAGCGTACAGTGTGACTGGCAGGCGCCATACCATCAGCAAATAACCAGAAACTCAAACGTGACAAATCCATAGCCCTCCTCTCCCTGAGCTCGAGTGTCCTTTTCACTTTTCCCTGAAGGGTATGCACAAATTAAAGGGGAAATCCAACGGAGGCTCTTGATTTCCACCGCGTTAACCAGTGGAACAATATCCCCGCATTGACATTTCAAGTTCTTTGTGTGGAGAAACACATCCATTGTGGTCTTTAAATATGATGCACCCAGTGCTCTGCCATCCATCACTGGGCATTCGAGGATGTCGGTTAGCTGAGAAGAGAGATCAGAAGCGCTTTCAACATGGATTGTGCCCTGCAGTGGCTTTGTTACCAAGCAGCTCATGAAGTCTGAAAGGCAAGGATGATGATCTGAGTCATTTGTATTGATCAACTACTGTTCTGCTCCTTGACGCCACATTTGTGGACCATTAAAAAAAAAAAAAAAAAAAAAAGGAATGTGAAGGAATGTGAACCCGAGACTGGGGAGCGACCTGCTTCTAACCGGCCCCTTCTCATCTGCGTCGGATGGGTAATCAGGTCCTGTGTACTTTTGCAATTAAGCAAACGTTTGTGTAAAAACCTGTGATGTCCGCTTATTCATGCAGCCACACGCGGAGATGTCCGAGAGCAACAGCGAGCAATCGCTTTTAATTAGCCACCAGGTCGTTTCAATGAACACGACTTACATCCTCTATCTCAGCATGGAGTTCACATTTTCTCCTTTTTTCTGCCCCCCCCACCACCCCACCACCACCACCACCACCACCACCACCACCCCACCCCCACTTCCTTGTCGACTGATCTCAAACCAATTTCTCTCCCCGGCTCATAAATATTCTCCAGAGCGCAGTTGGCCTTTCTTGTCAGGGGGCAGGCAGTTAGGGATGAGGAGAAGACTCAGAGTGCGAGACGAGCTGCAGATTTATCCCCCCTGTTGGCTGGTCACCGCACCAGAAAAGCTGTTTCATTTGTAAACATTGACAATGGGGTGATGGGGGGAGTGGTTGTGGTGGTGGTGTTGGGGGGGGGTTGAATAAATAAATAAATAAATAAATGGAGTTTTATTTGCAGGGAAAGTTTAAAAGTTTATAGTTTCACGTGACAGGAAGTGTATCCTTTTGTCACGATGTGTGTGTGTGTGTGTGGGTGGGGTGGGGTGGGGGGGGTGGGGGGGTTCATTTCAGTTCAGATTTGAGATGGCAAAGATTTCCCCCGACCGAAGGGCGACAAATTAATGGATCCATTGGACTGAAAAGCCACTTAACAATATGACTTTCGGTGGCTGCGGAGAACGGCGCTCCGCCACAAACAATGGCGCCCTGACAAACACCCGTCTCCTCTTTGAAAGTGCGCGTTCGCCGCAGCGGGTTACTAATCTCACAACGGCTTCCGCGACTTTGTTCGCACTGAGGGCAGCTCGTTCTCGCCGTTTTTATTTATTCACCAGTAAATAGCGGGACGTTTTGAAGAGGGCACAAAGGGATCCAGACCATTTTCACACCTGAGTCGCGTTGTGATTTGACTACGGATCGGGCCCGCCTGGGTGTGACATCGCCGATATAATCACATCGCCCGTGGAAACGGACGTGCGGCGAAGAAACGCAGCATTTCATTTAGTGATTTAGAGCCTTATCGGCGCGATACTGTGAACGCGAGAGGCTCCCACCCGTGGTTTCTTGCGTGGAGCCGAGCCCCATCCTCCGACGGTGGCGTATTAGTCAAAATGTCAGCTCCTCCTTTCTTCTTCTTCATGGGCCATAACTTTTCCCTCACGCCTCATCTCCTGCGCCTTCTCCTGTCTCTGCTCCTGTCAGCCCGCCGGATTTTACATCGACTTCATTTGATGTAAGGACTTATCTCTCGCAATTATGAAGTGATTAGTGTTGCAATTATGGGCAGTGTTTGCGTTGAGAAAGTGATGTGGGACACGACACACTACCTGCTGCGCCGCGTAATTGTTTTGGATTTAGAGGTTGCGTCTGTTTATGCCGCTGCTGTCGCGCTCCGACTGGCGCATTCCGACATATACTATATATCTGTACTGAGTGTACCATATGACAGCAAGAGGAAAGAGGCATTTCACATGAAACAGGAGCATCATTTAGTATACCACATACTGAGGCTACAGCACAGTGAATATTACAACAGAACCAGAGGTTGAAGAGGAGAGTTTCAGCCACTGGGGAGGGCATATCTCTCCAAGAATCTTATCATTGGCGGCTTTTTTTGTATTAATGACTGACCATCGCTGGGCCATATTCATTATTATTAATTGTTAAATATTTATAGAAAAGGGATTATATAAGGGATCCTAATCAAAGTGTATGTTTGGTCTCAATGTAATGAAAAGGCTTTCTCTCCAACTCGCTGGTAACCGAGCGCGCTAATATTTGTTTGGGCAGAGCAGAGGTCAATGATAGTTCACCAGCTCTGCTGGTCCCAGCTCTCCTACACTGTTCTGGTGAACCCAAGTCTGATTTAAAGTCAGGAAACAGCCACACACAGACAGTAGGAGTATCATATCAACAATATAAGGTCATTTCTACTGAACCTTCATTAAAAATCACTCCAGGATTGTGGTTTCATTGCCCTGGTACAGGCCATCCATTCTGCCTATATGAATAGTGTTTTTTTTTTTTTTTTAATTTCTCAAGGATCTCCTCTTATGGAGATGTCATTGTTAATTTAATTTGTGACAACTGTAGCATGTAATGAAGGATTGGTTTAAACCTTTCAGATATTTCCATTATCAATTTATCGTTCATCATCGGACTGAGCATAATCTCTGGACTGATATGATTCAGCTCATTTCTGCGCCACTGGTCCGTCTGCGGCTGTAATGGCAGAAGAAGCCACAACAAAGTGGCAAAAGGAATGGAACGGAGCCGAGGAAGTCATTTACTTCACCGTGCGTGTGGCGCTGCCTTCCACTCCGCCGTTCGCAGCGGGGAGGCTGCTCAGCCGCTCTGATGCGTGTTCCATCTCTCAGCTGACGTTGACGTTATTACACTGAAAGTGATTCATGGCACATATTAAAATCCAACTTGAGCCTTTAAGCTGGAGTCACACTTCAAAACACCTCCAGATTTCCCTTTCTGTCCGCACTAAAAGCGGAATTAAAGCTGGAACTTGGTTGAAATTCAGACTTTGTAATGGTTTTCAATAAAAGGAGAGCATTAAACATCGCAGGGTTTTAGAGGCGATGCTAATAGTTACTGTCAAATGAGACAATCTGATTGTTTCAGCTCTCTTAGGTGGTTTCATTTCAGGATGTCATTTTTTTTTTTTTTTTTTTTTTTTTTTCACTTTCTGCTGCTGCGTTTTCCACAACCTTGTGTGCACAGCGTTCTACTTTCATGCTGGACTCTGGTCTCTTTTGCTCCCAGTTGTTTTGGGCTTTAATATGAGCGGGTGCAAATAAAAATAATTGCCTTCCAATATGATCGACGTCGGGGAATGAAATCCCGGGTAGGCCGTTTTCTTACACGTTTATTTATTTTTATTGTTATTATTAACACGTACGTGCCCGAGAGCGATTCCGTGAGAGATTCGCCGTGGAGACGAGTGTGTGCACCCCCGCTCTCCCATCAGAGGGTGAACATGTCTTCAGGAAGGAAAGCAGATCAGCCATCTCCTCTTCATCACCAGCAGCGATGACGGTGACGAGGACCTCAGCCAGCGCAGAGCTTATGGCTTCTGACAAGTGTGTGATGGGGAGTTATCAGGGCCAGAGGTTCGCAGCGGCAGGAGCTCTCACGCCAGGACCAGAATGTGTTTTGCATGTGGGGCGATTCGCCACGGCCGAGACCGAGTTTCGACCGCTGCAGAACCGCGCTGCACATCGCCGCAGTCAGGTTTCATTTGGTCATTTAAGCTGTAAACACATGGTGTGCTGCAATTTAACAAACGCCAGAGCTTGTGTACGAGCCTGTATTATACCCCCCCCCCACACACACACACACACACAACTCGTACACACACACACATGCACAAACAGGGGTGAGTGTAACTCATATGCACTGTTGATTATGATCATTAATTATGGCGAAGGCGTTGTTGCCCACGACTACAACATTAATTAATGTTCTCACTGCTGCGTTCGGCCTTTAACCAGCGGCTCGGTCACCAACCGGAGTGAGCACGCGTCCCACTGTATAAAGATGATTTGAAGGCTTTTAAATCTGTAACTGGATTAATACGGGTTTATTTAATGCATCTGGACCTGGCATCGGTTTGACACACAAAAGGGTTTTAAATCCACATGCATGTGTATTGGACTCTTATGTGTGTGTGTGTGTGTGTGTTTGTTTGTGTGAACTGAAATACAGTCTTTAAGGCCAAGCTAGTGTAAGATAAACATGTCATAAATGGATGAAATGTTTTGGGTGTTTTTTTTTATTATTATTTATTTTATACATATGAATTTAATACTGGGAACCGTGAGCACATTTCATGTGAACATTTAGAGTCCCCACAGCGATGGTAACTCTCAGTCAGCGCATTGTGTTTGCAGCAGGGGAGCAGTCAGATGTGCTGCAGCCAGAAAAAGAGACAGACCAAGATTACCGCATGCATGGGAATATATGAGAATCAGTGGATATATTAATTTCCTTCTCTTGGACAGGACTCATTACACCATCAAGTTTAGCTGAAAGCCACCCAGTATTTTAGTGTAATCCTGCTGACAAACAGACGTCCTCCCCGGTGGAGATAATTCCAAGAAGCCCATGCTGGGATGCCATCAACAGAAGTGGATTGCAGCAAAAGAACCAGGATTGAGCTTTGCTGGCTGCTCTTTTGTTCCATTTGTTTGTTTGTGAGGTTGAGCGTGCTCAGCGTGTGTTAGCCAAACGTGCACGCCTCATTATATGCTCAGCACGCCACTGTTATAACAAATTGCAGTACAAAAGCAATCACCAGTCTTCATGTCAACATACTCTCCTCTGAATCATCCTCTTGCTTATCTGCCCTTGCCATCTCTAATCAGGGGTGAAGTGATATTCGTGGGAGCTTAAATCAATAGTGTATTTGTCTTATTAGGGCTCATCTTCCGACAACGACGTAGCTGCGTCGCTGTTTTTTTTCACACTGGGAAGTATTTAAAAGTTTGCCAAAAATCGTGCTGTTTGATTTTCCTCAATAGCCATGAGTCCTCCTATAAGACGGGAGCGTGCTGGTAGAAACAACTGCAGCAGCCAAACGGCTGTTGGTCCATTAATGTCAGGTTGGAATAGCTGTAGCTGTACAAAAATATTTATCAGGTATTTCAGCTCCATGGTAACGCGCTCTCTGAATGATGGTGCTCTTGATTGCCACTAACCAAACTGCATTTTGTTTTTTACCTCAGCGACGGCCTTATTAACTTTGATTTCTGCTCCCGTTTTCGTTGGCGTAACGGCAAGGTGGGAATTTAGGGGACCCAGACAGGGAAGAGGAGAGAGAGGAAGAGAGGAAGAAATATCTTCTTTCCTCAGAAGCCTCATGCACTGATGTCAATGAGCTTTAGGTGGACCCCCGTTGTCTCTAACTGTCTGAGAAAACAGACTGTTTTCATCTCGGTTTGCCACATACAGGTGATTTGTCACACATGGTTCACACCTTATCCAGATGTGCGAGGCACCCTCTGGCGTGCTGGTTTGATATGATAAGCCTTTCCTTTAATGTCTGTGCCTTTCTCGAGCAGAAGCTCCTTTAAGTTTCATCTCAAAGTACACTAAAGGGCGACCAGCTATCAAAGCGGAGCGGTGGCGTTTCCTGTGTTACCTCAAGTTCAAACAGGTGCCTGTAGACAGGCTGCTGTCTGTATGGCGGCTTTAGGCACCCTGGCTTGAGAAAGCTCTAGCTCTGATTGCCGCTGTATTGTTCCAGAGGCTCCAGTGTTATGAACAGCCAGTGGCCAAGGAATCTCCGTGTGTATATACGATTTACATCACGTGTCTGTGTTTAATAAAGTAAGATCCAACTGTTTAAGAAAAATATTATAAGGATATGTGCTATGTTATTCAAACTCCCAGTTGGATCTCATCAGCCATTAAAGGGTGAATTCATGCTGGATGATCGTGCCTCTCCAGAGCTGACAATAGAATGCAGTGAAAGTCTTTTGATGAGGCTGAAAATCTGTTTTTCCAACTTCTTTCCTGCAATCACATTGCCGTTTCTGATAATTTGCACGTATTGAAAAAGGATCCGTGTCAGATAAATCCGCGAGCAGAGGAACATAAGCACAGGAAATGTTGCGTTGAAAGAACAGTGGTTGCAGGGTTTCCTTTCTTTTTTTTTTTTTTTTTCCCGCAAGGTATTTTAAATACTTTCAATTTGGTTTATTTTGCAGGATGAAGCATGAAGGACTTTTCTCCCACTTTGCACAATTCTCTTTAGGGAGGTCCTTGAAATAACTTTGAATTCTACATCAAACAATGGTTTTGCACAGCGGGTTATTTTGGTATCTGGGGTAACCCAGCTGCAGCACAACAGTGTTCTTCTGCTTAAGCCTTTTTTTTTTTTTTTAATTAGCAAATATTTGGCATAAAGCAAGCAAACGCTAGGTAAGAAAAGAACATTTCCCTTTTGTTCAGAGTTAATTTTAAAGAAGAGACAACCAAAACAAAAGTTAACAGTTAAAGTTTGATCTATGTTTGAAATATGAAGAATTGCAAATGAGCATTTCCATTAAGAGTTCATTTTTCTATTCTATAGAAAAAGTAAAACTAAAATAATGCATAGACAGCCAATGTAAAATTAAAAAAAAAAAATACATTTACCACATCACCAGCAGCATTTGAGCTGATCATGTGACACACTTGACCTTATTTAAATGTAATTTATCCTTCCATCCTAATCCGTGCAGCCAACCTATAACTTTGACTGTGATGTGAGGCTCATCTCAGATGCATTAGTGCATGAGAAATAAAAAACACGCATATTTTTAATTGCGTAATTACAGATATGGGTGTGTGAAACACACAGTATAAACACAACGGACATGTCATCATACATTTACGGGAACAAAAGCATCTGCATGTATAATTTAAACATCGGCTCAATGCTGCATGAAGTGATACGTGAAATTGCACTGCTCTGTCAATCCATTAAATAAAGGAATGTATTTGATTACACACTTCTGCTCTGCCAGTGCTTTCGCTCGCACTGCACCCTCATTACAACAAAACAATAGGACAAAGGTGTGCTGCTCTCTGCAGTTTATCCATGGAGAAATTTACTGTGAAAACTGTCAGGGATTTGATATGCAGACCAGTGAGCTGCATCCTGTGCTGGAAAACCGCATGCAGGAATGAAAGAAATCAGTCTGAAGATGGTGATCGGCTTAGTCTTCAACATGATGCAACCATAAGGAACCACCCGGATTGTTATCGATTAAAAAAATATATATTTAAAGGTGAAATGTTATGTGTACTTTGCTTATTTAACCCAAGTTCACACGGTTTCTTGTTATCTAAATGCAATGTCAGAAACTTTGGTCGGAAAATCTGAGGATTGATCATACACATACTACAGACCAATTTCAAAGCCCTGCTCAGAATGGCCGGTTTGACTGCCTTTCCCTCTCAATCCTAAAATACTGCTTCGCCCACAGACGTGCTTTGTCACGCCCACAGATGCTTTTGTACCGCCCACACGGGGTCTTTGTACCGCCCACAGACCGTCTTTGCACCACCCATCTCTCCTGCCTGGGGAGAAGAGGATGGCTTCACGTAGGCGGATCCTTGCACAGGTAGCTCTGGCTGTATGGGAGGAGATACCCAGTGTGAGGGCGGGATTATTCAAATCACCTGTTACCTAACAGTAGGGCGGAAGTGCAGAACAGACTGTTTTGAAACGCATTTACAGACTACAGCAATTTGCTAAACATTGAGTTGTCTAAACTGACATTTACGGGGTGGGAAGACACTCCAGATGTGCAAACATTTGAACGGAAGCACTGAAAAAAGTGGTCTTTGCATAAAATGTCCCCTTTAATTCCAGCACCAAGCCACAGGATTTTAGCATCTTTGCTCTCTTAAACCATCTTAGCTTGTCCACCAGGAGTGGAACGTACAGACCCTGTGCACCTCCCACATACGGGTGCAACTCGGGGCCCAACCCTGTGGCCCGTCACCGTAACAGTCATTTAGAAATAAACAAAAAAGAAATACAAGATTCTGTAACGGCCACAGCCGGTCACATCGTTTTATGAACCAGTGGCGAACAATTTCACCTGCAGCGGCTTTTATTTAGAGGCTCTCGTGGGATATTTTTCAGTAAGAATAATGGCACTGAAGCGGACCTAAACACAATAGTGTATCTGGGGCAGGGGCAATGTAATTGCTCATGTGAGACAATATCACCCGTAATAGTGAAACCGTTTGGGGGAAAAAAAAAAAAAAAAAACTAAATCTGCAAATTCTTTTAACAAAGGGAGACAAATAAACGACAAGTAGAGGGACAGTTATTTCCTTAAGGCACCTTTAAAATTCTAACACATTTCTACCCACCCAAAGGCCCCCTTAAAAACCCGTCATTCACAGAACTACACACAACAAACAATATGCATTGCTGCGCTCGGCTGCATGACTCAAGCACATCAGTGGGTTATTTGTTGGGTGAATTCCATGATTTGTTATGTTTGGCACCCGGCGGCCCCCTCAGGCTGCCTGCACGCTGTGATAGATCTGAGATCGCTGCGCCGTGATGGACAGGTAGCTGGGTATGATCCCTTCCCCCCTCCCCGTTTTGATTGTGCGCCCCGCGCAGCCAGCGCTTCTCACCCCTGGTGCACGAAGCCCCGGCTCTCCTCTGAGTCGGGGGGGGGGGTTGGGATCTGAGAGAAATGCGCAGGTGGGAGACCACCCGCTGCAATCAAGCGGCCGCCCGATCGCGCATGCTGCTGCTGTGTGTTAGACCGATCCCACAACATGTTTTTTTTTTTTTTTTTCTGACAATCGGATATGCTCTTAAGTCCACATTCTGGTTGTAAAGCTTTATAAATGGCAACCGGCACCTGGTGTGTCTACACAGCAAAAGCCCGACAGCCGGTCATTTAAGCCCAGTGAGGCGAGGGCCAGCGAGTCTACTGAATTACTTCTCCTCTTCCAAAAAGCCAACCAGGTCATGTGAAAATGTGAGCGCCTCTAACATTGATTCGAAGGGTTTGACCACAAGGCTGAGTTTGTTGGCCGAATTCGTGAGCGCGTCTCCACAAAGCAGGAACGCGTCGAACGTGGTAGTGTTGATGGTCGTGGTGGGGAGGGGGTGCGACGTCGATCTCTGCCGAGCTTTTCCTCTCCAGCCTTCTGTGTCCGACGCTCACTGCTTTCGCCATCCCCGGCGGACTGAAAGAATCACTAATGACCGCTCGTTATAGCAAAACACTGACATGAAACAGGTCCTAATGAGCTGTTTTCTGTTTAGTTCGCTCCCTCTCTCTCTCTTTCTCTGTCGACAGGTCATTATTATTGGTGGGAAATTGATTGGCAGCAGGCCCACACCCATGGGGGCTCTGAGATATTCTGGGTGATTGCTAAGTCGCTGCAGCAAGGGCAGCTTTGTTAGGATGTTTGCAGCTGTGGGGTTTGTGAATGCTTTGCATGAGGGAGTTGGACTTGTCCACAGGGGGTTTGTGGGTTGTGCGTGTTCCACAAAGACATAGGAGAGCACCACAAGGTTTCAGTTTTCTTCTTGCCAAGTTTTTTTTTTTTTTTTTTCCCCACAGCGGATTTTACAGAAAGCGTTTTACATTTGTGAAAATTTGACGGAGTTTGCGTCCAGGAAGCCAATTTAATCGGACATTTTCATGCCGTGTTGAAGCTACAGAAAATCTCATCGCGGAGATCATCTCTGCCGTCATATTAAAGGACATTTCTATTACGAGAAAAAAAAGATGATTCCACCGAAGCTATACTGTTGAAGATTAAATAATGGTGGCGTAAATGAATGCAGAGCTCACCAGATGATTTAGCCTAAATCAAATTTTAAAAGAAAATCAATGTGCTTGGCAAAAAAGTGGATAAACAAACCAAAACAGGCCACATACATAATTAATTCTCACTAGGGGCTTTAGGTCCTCCACAGGCCAAAGGTTATATATAGCGAAAACCCTCTTTATAACTGAATTCCGGTAACAATTAAATGGTAAAATGTACCGATGTATTTTCTTTTTTGTTAAAAATTTCAAGTTCCAGGTGTCCTGCAATTTTGGCCACGGTGAATTTCTGGATCCTGGAGCAGTCAACAGAAAGAATGGAAAAAGGAATAAAAGATTTTTATGTTTGCTGTTTTTGTATTGCATTATTATCTGCAGCCCCTCTCCATTTGACCTTCACAGATGAAGAACGGCTGGCAGACACATCCAAGGCTCGGCTGAATGTGAAACGACGTTATGATGATGGCCATTTTCACTGCCTTCGCGAACAGCAAGACTCCATTCGCGATTATAGAAAACTTGATTGCAGATGAGAATGGATTGCGGTATTATGTAGAAATCAATGAATAGACACACATGTTTTCCAGTGTGGCATGAGCGTGCTCTCTGAGCTGGAGGTAAAAACAGCACGAGTCCATTCATCTTCTGAAGAAGCAGCATGCAAGATTCACTCAGAAGTTGTGCACACATCATATTTTATGCCCAATGTGAATTTGAGGATCCTCATGAGGACCAGTCAGTGTTCTGTCCATTTTAAATGAGCAGCCTCCATTTTTCCTCCTGTCAAAAATACGCGTTCATATTTAGCCCCTTTTGTAAGTCCAATGAAAATGTCTCCATCCAGCTCCAGGATTGCATTTCTCTGAAGCTGATTGAAGGCTTCTCCCAGTAGGGATTTTAGTCAACCCGTTCGCATACTTTCAGCTCTTTTCAACCTGACATCATGGGTCATTCCAGCATTTGATTCTTTATGAGCGTGTGTTTGTGTGGCATGCGTTTCAGGGAGTTTGGCCGCTGGAAGGTGAACAGCTTGGCCCTGGAGAGACAGGAGAACAATGGCTTTTCCTTGCCGCTGGACCCAGAGTTCCTACAAACCATTAGGCAACTGGGCAGGAGGCCCAGTCTCAGCGCCATCACTGACAACATTATCAGGAAATACGGGACCCATTTCCTGCTCTCTGCAACACTGGGAGGTAAATAATGTAGACAGGCTGTGCTTTCAGGTGATAATATTGGTCAAGATGGACCTGGACACACATGCATCATTCAGAAAAATATTTGTGACCATATTTAGGAACAAAAACAATGGTAAACCTATATGCGAAGTGTTATATTTTTGTAGTCATTAGCAGAATTGCCTCTAATGGTCTAAGGTCAAACACAACAGGCCACAGGCTCTGGAGAGTTTTAGAGTGGGATAAAAAAAAAAATGATTTAGCGCAGAGGGAGAAGGAGAACAAGTGAGACACATGATGAGACAACAGGAAAGAGGACATGCAGGCAATCAAATTAAAACAAGAAAAGGCATGAACTAATTAAAAGCACATTTTTAAATTAAAGACAGCATCTTGTCTGAGCTCATTCTGTGATTCCACTAACAAATGTGATCCTGTCTTTCTGGAACAAATCATGACAGTTAGCCAGAGCACTCTGATGCAGAGCAAAGCTCTCGTGGATATCTCTGCAGAATCTGGTTCCAGCTGCACTGGCACCTCTTTTCATCTGCTTTCTCGTGTGTTTGAGCTTAAGTCACACCAGATATGAGCAGCATTTAAAATAGATTGGAAAGACAAATGTACATCCTGTTCTGCAGAAAGGGAATAAATACTTATGACATATAACGACATATAACACACACACAGGCACAAATATTACCTTTGTGTTAACTTCTCTTGCCATGTTTTCCAGCCTGGTTACACTGGTAGAAAGGATTTATTCATTTATTTTTTATTTAAGTCACTGCTCTATCCTCTCTATTGGCAATAATGGGTTGCTATTTACTTCCGGATCAATCTTCCAATGTGTGGACGTCTACAGGTGAAGAGTCTTTGATGATCTTCGTGGACAAGAGGAAGCTGGGTCGTCCGTCCGATGTGAGCGAATCCAACGGGACAGCCGTGACTCTGGAAGCTCTGCACCAGCTGGCTGCTTCCTACTTTATTGACAGAGAGAGCACTCTGCACAAGCTGCATCACATCCAGATTGCCTCCACCGCCATCAAGGTAAATGTTTGCTGCTCTCCTGGCTTTCACAAAACAAAGAAGCGAGACAAACCCAAGTTCACACGGGCCGAAATCGCTCAACTACCAGAGGTTTGGGTGGTATAGAACACTAGAGGATCTGTGCTATATCTACAAACCCCCCCCCACCAAAAAAAAATATATATATATATATAAAAAACAACAAGATATCCAATAGTAATAGTTTAGAAACCCTATATTTGGACTTGATGGCTGTTTATTTTTGGTTCACGTATCAGTAATGCCCTCTCCCAAAAAAAGCATTCAGCTGTTATGACACGAGGAAAGGGAAATTTTAATAAAGGAATAGAGAAACCGAGAATATTGATCCTCTACAGTTTGTAGGTAGCGTGTATTATTCAGTCTAGAATGGCTTGATTACATTTTTGATTCAAATATGCTCACATATCATGCTTGATAAAAGAAAAAAATGAAGAGAGAAATATTGTTTACCTCCCTCTTTTGTGCTTTCATGTGCATCTTCACAGGCGCTCACATGAACTGCATGCTCTGCATATCAAGATATGCTTATGATGTCAACATCAACCTTGCATCTTTTACTTTGGAATGCCGTTGGGTGTGTTCATTCATCACTCTGTCAGTTCTTATCGGGAACGATGAATTGAACGGCCCAAGTTTGTCCTTTGCATTAGGATTGAATCATTGGTGCGTTCTCCAGGATCTATTTTCCCCACGTGACTTTAACGCATTTACACTCGCTTATGGTTTAAAGAAAAAAATTTCATGTCAAACAAAGGAGGTGATACCCGAAAGCTGGTTCGGTCACGTTGCTCCGCGTTTGGAAGGATTACACATTCGTCCTGACCAAGAAGGAAAAAAAACCCGGGAACAATCGTCTCCTGCAGAAGTCAGATTTTTCTTTGATGGCAGAAAAAAAAAAAAAAAAACATCTGAAGCTGAAACATGGGATGACTGTCCTTGAATGTGGAGGAAAGAGCACCTAACTGCCTTTATTTCGCTGGGTTTTTGCTCCTTTTTCCACAACTTGTCTCTGTGACGCAACTCTGCGCAGTCCATCAGAGATAACACCAAGCGTTCTCTAAAGTGAATTGGCAAGTGGATGTTGAGCTGATTTGGCAGCCACCACTGAGCCAGAGTGCTGCTAAAACCCCCTCTGATTGAGATAAGTAGAGAAGGGCCCCCCTCTGGGGTACGTTTGTTTGCGAGTCATTTTTAGGTGACTGATGTAAAATATTCACGGCATCAGCAGCCTTTTCTTCTGAACATGGATTTTTTTTTTTTTACCTCAATGAAGACAAATGCCAAAACAACTGGAGGAGAGCTGGTCCCCTGGTTTTAAGAGATAACAGGGACGGAAAGAAAAGGCTTGATGGAAGGTTTGAAGGACCAAGCCCAGCGGCACTAGAAAATTAAACAAGAAAAAAATAAACAGGATAGGGCTGTGGGGAAAGAAACGTCCTGCTGTGACAGTATAATGGATCTAATGGATCAGTCCGTCCAGTTTGGTCATTTGTTTTGGGGGTCTGCCATTTGTCAGTTCTTTTTTTTTTTTTGGTGGTACGAGTTGAGGTGTTTCACGCGACTGAGCAGCAGGAAACTGGAGAATCGGACATCAATCCATGTGCTTTCCTTTGACGTTCCGTCCATATTGAAGATCCATTAAACTAAACTTTGGAGGAGGGGGGGGGTGATAGGAATTTTTGACCCAGTTTGTGGCAAGAGCCTTGAGTGTGGAGTCAGTGAAACAGAGTTATTTGTCAAACCAGTATGATTCAAGCCTCAGAAATAAGATCAGGGTTGCTGGGGGGACGTGATAGAAAAGACATTAGCCTGAGTTTTGAGGGGGGATATACAAAACAAAACCAAACCATTAAAAAAGATGAAAAAGAACTCTGTCCTCTGTTATCACATACGTGGTTAAATAATTCATCCCAGGCAGATCTTTATTATTCAGAAGGGAAGATGAATTTCATTTATCATTTCATCGTGGTTGGATTCTTTCCATCTTGAGACTGAGAATGACATGACATGTTGTCTTCTGGGGAGTATTTCAAACTGTAAGCTAAATTGGTGAGAGGAGGGTTGTGTGTGGCTCCTGTTTGATGAAAGCAAGAGATCATTGTTGGTGGCTCTAATCTGCTATGATGGACTAATCCCAACTTTCCCAAGTGAGTGAGAACTCAGAGAAGTTTAACTTGCTATCAAACTCCTGCTTTGGAGCTCTCTAGAAAGATGACACAGATGCAGAATGCAGTCAGCTATTGTAGGATGTACAGATGTGCCAGTCAATCCCAACAAAAGCATATGGCTGGAAAAGATGTGCAGAAGCCTAAGACTCAGATTTTTAGCTCCAATGTGCAGCAGAACTGCAGGCGTTGTCCTAAATGCCCTCTCTGACCTTCCCAGGATGAGTACTCAGATAGAAAGGCCGAGTCAAGTGATCTGACTCACCCAAGGCTGGCCTCAGGCTATTCTCTCTGCAGTAGAGAGAATGCTGCCAGATGAAGGACAGACAGACTTAAACATGTTTCCCCCAGTTAAATTCATTTTAAATAAGAATTGATTCAGTTTAACATAGATGCCCTTTATTATTAGAGTGGTATTTCATTGTTCCTCCATGGTAAATAAAGCCCTTTTCAACCAGTTAAATTAAATGCTTGGAGATTAGTATTATCCACAGTTGTGTATATGTCCTTTAACATGCATATATTGCTTTTTGCTGTAACAGTTATCTTACCCTTATGTACATGGAAACAAGACATGTGATAGCATGTGTGTTCATGTGTGTCTCTTTACCCCTCAAAACCGACTGATCTCCCTTCTCTCCAAGTCTTTTGCTCTGATTGGCTGCAGTTGTAACTGATTCATCTTTGTTGGCAAGCCTGTTAAGTCTCTAGCACTCATTTTTTTATGATGTGGAATTGGGTTCTGCCTTTTTAAGTATGTGCATAAAGGTCAGGAATTAAATGGGAATCGTGAGATGTTGTAATAATTCAGTGATTTAGAAAAGGTCTTGTGATGAACAAACAGTGCATTCATTTAAGATGAAAGAGTGAAAGACAGCAAAGACATCTAATTTACTTTGTTAGGCTGATGCAAATGTTTATTGCTCAACCAAGAAGAGTTCAGATTTCGAGGTTAGTGTTCTTTAGAACACCAATTCTTTCCCATGCAGCATTGAACCTCTGTGTCTGGGGGTGCGCAATCACATTCTGATGCTGTTTTCCTTCCGTTGCGCCTTTTTTGCTTATACTTATGAGCTCTATATCCCTCGCCGGTTACATTCTAAGCCTGTGCAACAAAGTGAAGTGCTGTGAAAGCCTCAAAGACTGAATAAACAGGCATAAATGCGTCTCACATGCAAATGTGGATTTTCACATCATCTACGCCGTCGTGATTAAGCGAGCGACAATTCTTGAAAATGCGGAGCATGGGGCAATTTTGAAATGAGAGATGATATTCATGAAACATTAATGCTATCATAGTTTTTTTTTTTAGATTCAGGAAGCACAAAGTGCAGCCATTTAAAACCCATTGTTGCTCAATGTGACAACTCAAGCTCACTAAGTGACATTTTATGCTGTTTGGTGGAATTATTCATATGTGGGAAACGCAGTGGTGATGAATCTTCATCAGAATGCTCTCACCTAACTTCTCCTATAATGACATTAAAGTCTCACATGTTTAAATAATAGATGTGCCTCAGAGCCATCTCTATCAGCGGACCATGTTAACAGGCTAAGTGCTGCCTTGCCCTGCCGAGGCTCCAAACCAATAACACAGCAGCTATCATCCATCCAGCCCCCGTGCAAGACGAGGCCTAATCTGATTTGCTATTTTTAATAGCAAACTTGTAGCATCAATTACTTTTATCATGTTCAGTTAATTAAATTTATTACCTCTAATTCTTCTGTTTCAACTTGAATACAGATGTAGTGTTTATTTTTCCTCCAGGCGTGCTATACTTTTTTTTTGCCATCTTTTCTGATTGTGTCCATTTTTGCTGTGTTTATTTTTCAGAGGTTACTTTTTTCTTTTCTTTTCATTTTTTTTAGCTTTGCTGCACATGAGGTTACCTAAGGAGATGAGCATAGTCCCTCTCTGTTGAGAAGACCGGCCTGCAATGTTTTCCACTCGACTGTATAAACCAAATAAAATTAGTCGCTGGGCCAAAGTTAAACCATTTATGACAGACCCAAATAAGAAACTCTGGTGCTTCTGAAAGTCGAGACAACACATCCTAAATTCAGATCCCAGCTGAGAAGCTGAGAGCGTCAACTTAGCGAGCAGCAGTGTTTCCTTGAACCAAACGTCTGGCATCAGGCAGAGCTGCATATTCACATAGTGCATTGCACAGTTAAAAAAGATGCCTTCCGGGGCTCACTTGGGAATGGTTGCTTGCTGCTTTAATATACTGTCTAGTGACAATTAAAGGTAAAACACAAAATGGATGAAAAGGAAAACATCACAACGGCTTCCGCGCAACACGCTCGCTGCACGGTTTTGATAAAAAATGACGTGAATCAGAGACACAACCATGTTCAGACTAACTCAGGTGAGCACCCTGAGAGACGGTGATACATGCAGCCCTCAAAACACAATCAAAAGCATCTTCAGGGACAGTTTACCTCCTACCTCTAATGATGTTGCAATGGAAGAATCCATGGACGACCCACTGAATCATTCCTGTGAGGTTTTGAAAAGGGGAAGGGAAAGAAAAAAAACAAAACAGTTTAATGGTAACCTGAAGCTGTTATTAGTTTTCTTGTATATATAATGAAAGCTAGAGATAGTTAACTAAAAATGATGGGCTCTCGGCTACCACTGTGCTTTTCCTAGTGCAGTGTTCCCACTGCAGAGAGCATCAGCATCATCTTATGACTCTCATTTATCAAGCGATAAGAAACATGTTCTCATCATTAAGAGAATATTAATTTTCATATCACTCATCTCCAAAAGCTTGAAAAGCTCAAAGATAGAAGGGATCTGTGCAAGTGATATTTTCAGGATTAATACATTCTGAAGTTAGCATTTGCATAGCAGAAGGACATAAAATTTAATCTAAATCTAATAAGATAAACACTTCGAATATGTTACATCGCAAAGTGCTTATTCTAGGAAAGCTTTCAGTGGCAGTTAAATGTTCCATTAAATGCAGCTGTTCCAACAGTCAGCACAATTACTTTCTACTCAATCATGGTTCATTAATAACCACCCCACCAACGCAGCTATAATCTCTACACATCACATTGTGTTATGGGACCTGGAAAGTTGTAAAATACACAAAAAAACATTTTTTCTCGCCTAATTGGGGATAAATTGAAAATGAGGAGCTGCTGTGTGCACACATGCTTTGCTCCAACGAGTTCTTTTTGCAGATGGTCTCTTATAGAAAAAAAAGACATCTTCAGATTTGCATTTGGTCAATTTCCCCTCTAACTTAGACTTATGTCTGTGTGGGAAATTAATCTGCAGACCCCAGCGGAGCCTACTTGGATTTTAATTAACTGTGTTAATGAATCAAGAAAAGAACAAAAGTTGGTGACGGGTACTTGTCTAAACCATATACATTTGACAATCTTAATTAAAACTTTATGCGCAATTATAAATTGACAAAGTGAAGTTGTGCTGAAGCATTTAAAAGCCTGATTTATTTATCGGTCCCAAGACGGCTCATTGGGTTTCACAATCTATTTACACAGTGAAAAACCACCGTCAGACCCCCACATAAATACAGAAAAGCTTGTGTGTCCAGGGATATACAGATGTGCAACAGATGTTGCACAGTTAATTAAAAATAAGTTCAGTGTTACATCTGATATTTAAAATCAGCTTTGATGTGAACTTTTGCTTGATTATGGGTTTGTGGAGCCTAAAGAACATGAAAAAAACATTTACAGGCGATTCTCATACAGTCCATCACAAACTCACAGCCATATTCATTTAGAATGTTGAAAAAAACCTGCAGTCTTTTTTTGCAGCGACCCACAAAAGTATTGCTTTTTCAGCCGACTGGACACCAAATTCTATTCTTAATCCTGAAAGGAGAGGCTGTTATTTTCATTGGAGCTCCAGGATATTATTAAAAAGCAGACATCGTCGGGCTGTTTGGCAATAATTCACCAGCGACAGCAAAGAAGATGGATTTTTCCTTCAGTTTGACAGTTTGTCTTTGCAGCCCATGGAGTGTGGACATATACGTGTTCTAAATCAGGCTGTTGTCAGGGATGATGGAGCTAAAATTGTGAACCCATGAGCTCAAAGTAGAGACGTTGTCTTTGTGGTCTTCTTTTAAGACGCGCGGTTAAAGTTCTAAAAGATCGTTTGTATGACAGCATGAAGACGTTCTATTTTAACTTGCTTTCTTGTGTTCGTGTCGGTTCCTTGTTTTTAACAAACCTCAAACTGTCTTTTCATCCATATATCCTCACCAAAACATGTGTATTTTCAATCTAAGATTCTGTTTCTGCTGAATTTGAGAGGCTTTCTTGCCACAAATCCAGGCAATTCTTATCCGAACTTCAGTATGTCATTTTACATAAACTGAGATGGTTGTTCAAAGTTAAACTTTGTTTGAGTTGTTGAGAATGAAGACACAGTGCATAAAAATGCATTTTATATCCGTAGTACGGTTTGGACATATCCTGTATGGTGTTGATGTAGGTTCTTCGTCCAGGCATACGTTGTCTTTAACCCAGAACACCTGGACTTCTGAGAAGAGGTCCAGTTGCCCCGGATTGCATGCTGACATATTCAATTGCATCAAAAGAACACATTTAAATACTGAATTTGTTTTGGAGTTAAGCCAGAGAATGCAGCGAGTCTTAATATCTCCAACTGGCAATAGAAAACACATTTCAGCTCAAATGGAATTGGGAAATAGTTATCAGCCAGAACAGCTTCAAAAGCTTCATTTTATAATATTTTTCACTCTCTCATCAAAAAAAAAAACCAAAGACAAGATAAATTTTCATATGCAGATATAGGAAAGGACTTTGTGGGAACATTTGGCACACAATATTTAATTCCACTTGGCTGGAAAAAAGTAGACCAAAACCACAATATCAGGTGTTTGTTTTTATGAATTCAACTACCAGAGCACTTGCACTTCTATCTCTTTGAGTAGTTCCATAGACATAACACATTCCTCAGCTCCTAACCTAACCATAAACCTCCTCCCAACCCCCAACCCTAACCTAAAACCTTAATCTCAACCTTAAAACCATGTACTAACCCTCATACAGTCCTTTGAAGTTGTGAGGACTAGCAAAAATGGCCTTACATCCCAAAAATGTCCTGACTTTGCTTATAGAAAGAGGATTTTAGTACCTTGTATGTAGCAAGTAGAAGAGCATGCTTTATAACAGACAAGACACAAAAGACCAACCCTGTGCACTGCCCCTGGACTGACTACAAGAATGCTTACATCTTGATGCCACCCACATGGATACTGGAGTGTTTGGTGTTCTTAGATCAATGGGTCACTCAGATCCTTCATCAAGAACTGAGTGGGACTCACTTCTTACAATCCAGCTCAAGGCCAATAGGACTCATCACCTCTGATCCCACGAAGGCCTGGACTACCTCAGTTAGATCATCCCAAAGAGAAAATTCAAAAATTCAGCAGCAAAGTGGAGCAGCTGGAAGCTACTTCCTGCACATCGGTGCTATCACGCTAAATGGAAACATTGAGTTACTGATGCTAGGATGTCATTCGGTCAAGACAAATGCTATCTGATGGTTTAAAATATATGAAATAATAACTGAAGAGATGCAGCCAAGAACCTTCAAATAGCCATCAAACACCTACATGCTTCCAGTGATCAGATCCCCAGCAGGTCAAATAACCAGGCCAAAGGAGAAGATAGAAGTCACAGATGTGAAGACATGAAGGCTCCTCACCATGCATGGTGGTATTCACCACAACTCCCAGACTCTAAGACTGGACCCTGAGCTGAAGGAGGAGAACTTGTGAGTGTTGGAGCCGACATCCAAGACAAAACACCGAAATTCAAGAGTTCACCAGGAAGACGGGCCCATGTGACCTGCTGAGGGCATATTTGAGAGGGCTAAGCTGCAATGAGCATTGAATTCAAAACTCAAATTAAGTTTGGACCAAAGTAACAACAAAGCAAAAAGGTATTTATCTGAAATCAGGATCAAGTTTACACAGTTATTCACTCCAATTCCAACTTTCGAGTAAAATAAAACACATGCAGCTGGATAACCATGAAAAGACAATGGCATAATAAAAACAAGTAGCTCTGCACTGAATATATACATAAAAAATATTGGAATAAATAAGTAGATACAAAGTGCAACAGATAGAGGGTAATATAAGTCCGTGACACGAAGTAGTCTGGTGGTGGAGCATCTGAAGCTGTGGTAGCACTTCTAGGTGGAGAGATGGTGTCAAATAGGAGAGCACCTGGAGAACCAGGTAGAGATGGTGTAAGTCAGGTATGCTGTGGGGCTTGTTTCCCAACCTCTTTTACCAGGAAAGGATGCCAGAGTTGATGTCCTCCACCCTTTCCACTTAATGATTACTGATGCGGAGGGGTCAGTGCTTCGGCAACGATTTTTGATACAATCACTTCCGTGGTCTTATCAAAATTAAGCATCAGGTTGCCGTCTTTGCGCCAGCTCTGAAACAGATTGACTGCCTCTCTATACCTGGTTTCATCGTTCCTGTTATTGAGACCTATGACCAGGTATGAAGCACAATTATGGGGTCAGGTGCACAAACCAATGTGGAGAAATGCCAGGGCAGTATTTTTATCCAATTCCATCTGATAAAGACAACACAGAGAGGTGAAACCTGTGGATCAGCGCTATCAAACACAACCTGGTCCCTGGGGAGAGCAATCCATGGCAGACCTCCAAATACACGCATCTGCAGCATATTTGTATTTGTCTTATATGGTCTATTTGAATTTGATGTGATGACACACCAAAGCTATGTTCATGCAGTCTTGCTCATGTTTAAAATGTTTATCAAATCAAAAGCATTCAATAGTTTTGACTTTTATGTCATAAATATAGCATCCCTTCAAATACTGTTTGCATGGTGCATCTAAATTGGGTCTAACTAATTGCCCACCCCTTTTTTTTTTTGTTCACTGCCTACGTCTTTAGTGTTGCCTGCGAATTTGAGATTTTCCTTTCCACACAGTCATGTATCAGCAGTGTGTACAACAGTGGGCAGAGCACACATCCTTGAGGCGATCCTGTGCTCAGTGTGATGGGTGTGAGATATTTTTCCTAACACGGACTGACTGTGGCCTCTCAATCAGGAAGTCTAGTATCTGGTGACAGATGGAGGAGTTTAGGCCCAGGAAGAAGAAGTTTTTCCATCAGACTCTGTGGCACAATCGTATAAAATGCAGAGCTGAAGTCAACATAGAGGATTATGGTCTGGTTGTTTCTCTGTTCCAGGTGGGTGATTGCTATATACAGGATGGTGCATATTGCATCCTCTGTGGAGGGGTTGAGTGGTAAGCATACTGATATGGATCCACTGATGCTGGTAGACAGGATGTGATGTGTCATTTGATTGGAACACTGAATAACTGTTGGGATAAAGTACATTATTGTGGCATTATTACATTATATGCTTGTGTTCGCACTCTGCAGACCTTTGTTGGCAGCAGAGGTAAAGGGGGGGGGCGGAGAGCAGACATTGAGGGAGGTGTGGCTCGTGACACACTTTGTTTTGGTCTACAGACAGTGCACAACGCGTTATCTAAATGGTTTCGCTCATGGCCCCTTTACGGCTTATGCGGTTGGAGTCCCCCGCGATCACTACAAAGCCGTCTGGGTGTTTTGTCAACACCACAATGATGGTATCATAAGGGGGGGGTGGAGTACTTTGTTAGCATTAGTGTTGGAGGTAGGGGTTTTGTAAACAGCTACCGGTATCACACTACTGAAATCTCTTGGATAAAATGGCTGACAGTTCGTGATTAAAAATTCCACCAGTGTAGAACAGTGTTCGGACATCAACGTAGCATTTGCACACCAGTCTCTGTTGATGTTTATACCTACCCCCCACTTGTGTTCTTACAGAGCTCGCTGCATGTCTGTCGGCTCTGAAAAGTGTGTCTGGCCTTGTCTGGTGTTTTGTCGTGCAGCCAGAACTTGGTAAAGATGAATAGACAGCAGCCTCTCCCATGTGATCCTCTCAGCAGACGGCGCTCATCCAGTTTGTTCTTGGGAGATTGGACTTGGAGAGCAGGGCTGTCGGCACTGCTGGTCTGGTGGGATTATCTTTTAGCATTGATCCCGGCCCTCTTCCCGTTTTTACATCTATACCATCTCTGCTGCCTCCTCCTTCGCATAGGTGTGAGGACATTGTCAGATAGGATTCTCTGTTGATGTGTTGCGTCCATATGCAAGCAAACACCAGCAATATCACTTGCTTGCAATGTTCTAATATCTAATATTGTTTCCCTATCATAAAGTACTTTTGTAGTATGCCTCATACTCAAAAACTCAATATCCCAGATCTCAAGAGGGGCCGCTGTATCTATGTGTGCTGCTATGATTTAATTAAATAAATCAAAAAATAAATAAATCAAATTAAAGAACGAAACAACTATTCAAGCAACTAGATCAACTAGATTGACTGTACTCCAAACTGTACTCCAGCATTTGGAGACACTCAGCAGCAGACTCATTATTGATCTTTAAAGTTCTTATTTGTGTTGGAGAAACAATTTCAGACTTCATAGCATGCTGAAATGTATCTCAAAAATGAATTAATCTAAGGTGAAGTGTGAGGAAAAACACATTGATTTAAAACCAGACAGCTAAAATTGGCTGTGAAATGAAAAATGGAGTAATAACCTGTCGAGTGTCTTGATTTAAAACAAGATTTGATTGAAACAATGTTTACAAGTGAGACATGCTTTATCATCCCTCCTAAATTCATCATTCACAACAATCAATTGTCATTTAAGAAAAGCACACTGAAGGGTAAACGTTGCACTAAAAAAAAGTTATTGATAATTTATCTATCTGAAAAATGATCTTATTTTTGTATAAATTCACACAGATCACTCACCCAAAAGACTTTCAAGTATCCATTTCTGTGAGAAGTAATCATCATATCCCCCCTTTTCTTTTTATTCTCACCAAATATATCATAAATTAATCAAATAGTTTACTTTTCCTCCATTTAGGGACCATTTGAAGTGTTTTCATTTCAGGTCATTCACACACAAACGTGCACTGATGCACACAGAGTTTTGTCTTTTTTAGAATCTGTGGTTTTAGTGCCACCAAAATATTCTGTGTTGTCTCAGGATTGGTGATAACATAAATAATAATCAAAAATCATTTAGTGTCAAATATTAGAACTTAAAACTAGAAAAAAAAAAAACTTTCTGCTTCCACCTATTTGGCCTTATAATATAAAAATGTGCACCAACAGTGAAAAGAATCTTCTTCAGTGTGTGGATAATTGAAGATGTGCTTGTATAATAGATTCAACAATAATAATAATACATTTTATTTATAAAGCACTTTTCATTCAGAAATCTCAGTGTGTGCTATTGTTGAGCATGTTGTTGGTGTCAGTATCATTGGAATTGGTAAATATAATTCATTATTTTACAAACACCAATTTACTTTAAGCTGCAATCTGCAGCACAAATACTTTTTCACTCATATTCCTACATTTTTCTTGTAAATATGATTCACAAAATGGAGTACATAATGGAGTAAATAATGCATGCTATATGTTATATTTCATCAAAGAGACTGAAGGGACAATATTGATTTATGACTATATCTACATTCCTCTCCACCTTTCTCTTCACTTTTGTTCTCCGTATGTATTGTAATGTGTTGGTTTCTTGCTCAGTATAAATAGTTGTTATGTGCCTGTTTTTCTCCCTTTAGGTGACCGAAACAAGAACAGGCCCTCTCGGATGCAGTAACTATGACAACCTTGATTCTGTCAGCTCCGTTTTGGTTCAGAGCCCTGAAAACAAGATTCATTTGCAAGGTTGGGCATCCATAATTGAACTCCCCCAATTTCTGATGGAATTGTCACAGTGTCTGTTCTCTGGCAAGCTTATAACTGCAGCATCAGAGTGTCAGAATGAATTTAGCTTCAATCACTCTGCGACTTTTTTGCCACGGGTGCCTGCAGAGCGCTGAAGTGTATCCCAGTAATGATTTACAACAAGAGTAGCGGAACAGTGCAGTATAAATAAAACCATAAGCGAATCCTAGCATATTGAGTATGATGCTAAACATATGTTGTGTTTTTTTTTTTTTTTTTTTCATAAACCGGAGAATAATCTCTACTTTTCCAGCAATTTCCACTATTGTGAACAAGTATTAACGAGTGCCGTTTCCGTCCCTCTTGCAGGTCTTCAGGCCGTTCTCCCAGAGTATCTGAGGGCTCGCTTTGTGCAAGCTGCCCTCAGCTACATCGGCTGTAATGAGGAAGGCCAGTTTGTCTGCCGCGGCAACGATTGCTGGTGCCAGTGTGCAATGGAATACCCACAGTGCAACTGTCCAGAGGTGGATCTGAAGGCTATGGAAACCAGTTTACTGAAAATCAGAGACTCCTGGACCACTGCTAATCAAGACTTTGAGGAGTCAGGTCGGTCCACGTGTTCAATGAATGTTAATCGGCCACTTAAAGAAAATGGGATGCTGTTATCAGAGAGCTGTTGGGGCAAGGACGACTCAGGGACAATCCCATCCAAAACATACAGAGCAAAAGCATCAGCACATAGAGGAGCAACCTTTCACATAACTCACAAACAGACCTCACATAACCAAGTTTAGTGTGTCATTTCGCATTGTTGAGAACACTCTGTTAATTTGGTTCATCATAAAGTACTATTTTTTAAATCTTGTATTGCTTATATTATTATTATTATTATTATTATTATTATTATTATTATTATTATTATTATTATTTAGTTATTTATTATCATCATACATTAAAATGATAATAAATGTAAAACTACAGTTAGAGTGAATCATGTTAATTAGAAACACTATTGCTGATTATGAGGTGAAATTCATTACAGATTAAATAATTAAGGATCATGAGCTAAAAGAATCCCATCATACAGGAGCCCTATTTATTGGCTGGCCTATTTTTCAGTGCCATCTTACGGTAAGAGAGATTGAAAACAAAGCTGAGTCAGGACGAGAAGCTTTTAAAAATGTGTAGTTATTAAAATCCTTTCATCTCAGAGTGCAGTCTGACATGAAAAAAAGCACCAAACCTTCCATGTTGCCATTTGTGCCCATGTGCACATAGAAATTCCTTATTGTCAATGTTAATGTGCAGAAAACAGAAGATTTCATTCAAAGTCAATTGTAGGTCACCAGTGTTTCAGTTTAAGGATTCCTGTAGAAGTAATCTTGCAGCCATTTTAATGTGAATATCATAATGATTAATATTTAACTTTTTGTTATAAGGTACATTTCATCCAACAATTCTTTATAATATTGATGAATTTGAAGCTGTGGTGTTAAACAATCAAACTGTAGCTCAGTACCTTGGATATTTTGATTTAGGAGCAGGACCATTTCAAAGGTTTTAATGCCTGACTTAAAGGAGGAGACAGAAGTTGAGGGAGTAGTGAAAGAAACTGTAGACATGGACTGATGACTCCTGTCACTGAGCAGACTCAGCTTTTATACGACATTTAGGGTTAGCCATTAGACCGGTCTTTGTGGGATTAATGTATGATGATAACCATTTTATTTAAAGACCCAAGGACCCCAGACAGAGTGAAGGACAGCTACACGACGAAACCAGGAAACCAATGAAAGCAGATATAAGAAGAGAAGAAACTCAGGGCAGCACAAAATAGGCTAAAAAAAACTAAAAAAGAACAAACTAGAATTGGCTGTTGGTGTATCTGGAATTAAAGGTTCTTCCAACTTTAAGAGATAGATTCGAACAGTTGTTCCTGTTGACAATATTTTGCACCATAAAACACCTGATAACAGCATGATGATCATTTAATAAGTTCAAATTTAAAAAACCAATTGTCATGAGAACAGCTAGAGATCCTCCTGTAAATTTGATCCAACTGAGGACAGCAGCAGAGCAGAGAGATTAATCATCATGGCTGATTGCTGCTTAATAGCAATCGCACTTCTGTTGCCGCAGAGGTGGTTTTATCCTCGAAGCCCAGACAGGGCTTCCTGCAGGTGGTGGCATGTCCTCTGAATAATTTAAGATTGAAGGCGCTCAGTTTTAGAATTTAGGGAGCATTGTGAAAGTATTGTTGGATATGTCTCTCCTGTTTCTGTTGGGCTGAAATATTTTCACCTTTACTTATTACTCAGGCGAAAATGTCAACAGCCCTGTTTGCTCAACAGCCACTCAGCGTCTCCAGATCTATCTCCTGCACCCTGCAGCTAACCTCTCAGCACCTATTACCACAGTTATTCAATCAACTTAATAATTTTCTTTTCATAGAAGGTATTGACCCCTAATTGGTGTTCCAATCAGAACCTGAATTATCATGTCGTTCTATCATCCCTGCTGCTGATGCATTGATTTGCAACATAGCTGATCATGATTGGAAGGATGGTGTCAACAGAGCAAACTGCATGCAGCAGACAGCAGCTCTGAAAATCATATCCTTCGATCTGTTTCCTCACACAAAACTCATCTCCACATTCCACCTGCTGACGTGCACAATGTCCCACTCTAATCCTGCACTTCTCCGTGACCCTTAGACGAGTTCCAGAACTTCGTTCGGAGGCTTCCCACCTTCTACGCGCTGAACATGTCTGCCATACAGTACTTCTGGAAGATGGAGCCCGCCATCCTGCAGCGCTACAAACAGCTGGAGCTCAGCACCCAACAGCTCGTGAGCAAGGCGCATCGGATCATCAACAAGATCTTCACCCTCAGCAAGAGGTGCCGAAGCCAGCCCAAGATTATTATGCTGAGGGAGAGGTGAGGAGCAATGCATATTTCCGCTGACCTTTCTGTTGTGCTCGGTGCTTGGTTGTGTATGAAAGAAGCAAAACTTTTGCAGCCCGAAGGTACATCACAAGTTCCTTCAAACAGGCTTTGAACAGCAGTACTCATTTAATTTCTCCAGCGAACACCATGTGCAGCGTTTTGTTATCCCTCCAACTGGGCATTATGCTAATAATACCTACAATATATAAGCGCTTTGATATTCAGCTTAGGTTCCACTGAAGCGAGCTGCAGCGTTACACCTGATGACTTGGCTTCACGGCTCAGATCTTCTTTACATCCAAGAAATCAAAGTTACCGTGCTGTGAAATTAAACTTTGTAGTGTTTTAAAAGAATATGCTAAGATATCTTTTCTTTTAGATGGCAAACCCATTGTGAAAAATCACAGACCAAAAGGGTTTCCATCATCATCTAGATTTTAAAATAAATAAAAACTAAACATCTTTTCTTTGATTGGACACTAACCATTTTGCATAGGATCATTTTTTCTAATCTTGCAAAGCTGCAGACTATCCCCGATACCTTTGCGGAGCTGATGCTGGGGGTTTTAAACATCAGCGCTCTCAGTTCCAGCAGTCCAACCTTCTCCAACTTATCCACTCAGAGTCTCCAAAATATAGCTGCTATAGCCTAACTGACCTTATTGGTGATTAAATTGTCCGTCACCTTCCAATCAGGTCAGTGAATAAGGACATTTTTTCCGAAGCCTTCTAATTTGCTGCCTTCAGCTTTTCCCAAAGAATTGTCAAACAAGCACAAACCAACATGTGGAGGCTTGTGTTTGGTGCGTGTTAAGAAATTCAACATTTTCATCTTCACTATAAAACTCTGAGATGCAAAGCACAATTATGTTGGATCTTCTTTTTTTTCCATTTTAAAAAGATATGTGAACCCGTCACTCAGCAGATGTGTATACAGAGGGAGGAAGAGTGATCCCTTCAGAAAAGTTCACAGCCATGGAGAAAGAGCCATGGAGACATTTGGGGGGAAAAGTCAAGTCAGGATGAGTCAAAGCTGAGCAGCGGTGGCAGCTTCAGTGAACTCACACTTTAGCACAACTTAAACTACTCCCAAGCACTTACTTGCAACAGTAATCTGAAAATAAAATGATGTCTGGCAGCCCTACTGAATATTATCAGCCGACTTGCATCGCTGGATTGATAATGTTTTCTCCAAGGCAGCGAGGAAAGAAAAGAGATGCATGTAAACCAAGCCTGTGTAATCCAGATTAATGAGACAATTCAGTGATGCAACATTTACAAACTTAATGGCAATTTGAGAGCTCTTAAACCAAAACAGGAACATTTCCAAAGAAAAAAAAAAAAAAAAACACAGAATGATGAAATAATAGATGACATGACGGCTGCTGGTTCTTTTATAAATGGATGTGGGCAGAAACATCCTGCCCTGAAGCCACACTCAGTTGTAATGCCGTCCACACGGACAGACGTGCATATTTGAGGCAAATTCCGTTGTAGATGCAAAAATCATGACAATAGTAAGGAAAGTAAATTAAGCCAGACAGTTGGGATCCTGCTGTGTTCCAACCTGCTGCTCCTGAAAGATCTAAGAGAGTCTGTCGGTCCATATTAAAAGGGGTTGAAAGCCAAGCATCTCCAATAAATCACCTAATTAACACATTACTCTTTGCTCTCTCTTTTCGCACACGGACACGCATATGCACGCGCGCAAATACACGCACACACACAGCAACACATCGAAATGTTGTTTTAATTGTTTTTTAATGGCTTGAAGCTAAGGGTTTTGCGCTACACTGTACGTCGTGGCAAAAGGTTTGGGTTCAGATCAATCAGAGTGAAATGAGGCGAAAGCCACCAGATTGCGCGTCGAACAGCGGTGCTCTGCGGCCCAGACTGCATGCTGGGTCTCCATGACAGTTTACGTGTCCTGCTGACTGAATGCGCTTTGCAATCGTGACACAGCTTCCCCCCGTCATGCTGCGCGCAGCAGAGAGTCTTAAAGATAAGCAAAAGTGAGTTCAAAAGAAGCTGCTGAGCCTTTCAAGCATATTATAAACTTTGCGGTTTTAGGATGTTGCTCCACATTTTACAGATAATTATATTAAATATTAATTAATATTCTTATTCTTCCACTTGTTGGGATTTTTCCTTTCATCTGGATTCTTACTAAAGACACCTTGTGAGAACAGTGGAACAACAGTCGGTTTCTGGGGTGGGGTTCTGCACGTTGTTCTCCGCTGATGGTTCTCTCGTGTCAGGCAACACAAAGGACGACGACCCCAAGTCAGAGACCTGCACACACTCGCTGTAAATAGTGTCTGCAGTAACAAATGGTGGGCCGAGGCTATTAAACTTGTATTCTAGCATAAGAAAAGTAGAAATATTATCCAGAGAATAAATTAAATGAATGGTGATTTAAAGTGCATTTGTGTAGGTCAAACAAATGTTTGCAGACTTGTTCAGGCAAAGTTTCTCAACTCTGCTTTTCCAGCATTGAATTAATAACCCTTTGCTTCATGTGCAGATGAGGCGTTTACAAAAGTAAATTAATCAGTTTCCTCCTAGCAACAGCTCTGTGTACAGTTGTGCATTCAGCATCTATCATGATGTCTTGTGGTGCCTTTAAACAGTAGAACATATTTTCCACAAGTACAAAAGACCCCCCAGAATGTAATTATTTTGAACTGCTGGAATCTGTTTATGGGCCTTTGTATGAATTAGTCTTAAACCTGGTTTGTGAAAAACTTTTGCAGACTCTGATTTATTAACTTTAAAATTGCCAGTACTGTGCTCAAGCTGGACAAATGTTTGGACAAAGGTTATTTGTCTCTTTCTACATATGCATTAAAATGTAAATTGCTTATACACACACTATTTTCCTCCTTCATATTAATGCAGTAGCTGCGCTGTCACCTTGCTCAAGAACAACGCAAAGGTGCTGCATAAAATAAGACGGATTCAAACATCATGTTCGTGCTGTCATCCATCCTTCAAAAATAGGCAGTTTTTCTTTTCAAAGTTGGTGTACCACATAATTCACTGGACTCAAATGCACAAGCTGAGCAAAGGTCATGATCCAATTATTAAGACAAAAACAGGCCTGTACACATGAGGGTCAGGCAACAAAGGCATAAAATCAACACATACCAATGTCAAACTCAAGGTTCAAAAAATAGTCAAAACACTCAGATAGCAATGAAAACTTACACGGGTCATGACACTGGAACGTGACAAACACCCAATGACCAAAACAAACACGGGGGCTTAAAAAGAAGCCAGGGGTGGAGCCAATGAGTCACAGGTGAACACAATCAGGGGTGTGGCATCTAATCACAAAGGAGGGAAACCAGGACAGACAAGAGCAAAGGAAAACAGAGAACAGGAGCACACCAGACTAGAAACAACCTGGAAACAATATCACATGGCATGACAGGGTGAGGTGCCCCTCCATTGCCCCTCCTTCAAATGCAAGAGTAATTTAGAATTATTTATTCAGTCGTCTCCAAAAGCACGTTTGAGGCAACATTTAAGGCCGGATGTACTTTTTCCTTGTTCGTGTTTGAGACATTTGTTGAGGAATGGAGAGCTTGAACTCTGTCCATGCGCACTAATCCCTGGAGATGGAGAATTAGTCTTACATACCGCCTCTACTACCGACCGAATGATTAGGAAGCAGACAAAGATGTGAGACTTTAACCAATGTGTTTTCTGTTACATGTTCTATGTTTCATTGGATGTGTAGATTTGTATTTCTATGACAGTGAATGATATATGGACCCCTTTATGTCTTTTTTATAGGCCTTTCAGCTACTGGCTGAACTATATCCTCTCAATCATGTACTGCAGCGAGAACAATCACATCGGCGCCTACATCGAGGAGACCAGGAGCTGCTCCTGCCCCTATGAGCACCCCCCCTGCCAAGGCGTCATCCCCTGCACGGTGGGGGAGGGCACCTCTTGTGCATCCTGCTCCTACGAGAACCGCTCGCGCTGCGCCACCTGCAACCAGGGCTATATGCTGAGCCAGGGTGTGTGCCGCAATGAGGTGCCAGACTCCACCGACCACTACATCGGCTTCGAGACGGACCTGCAGGACACGGAGCTGCGCTTCCTCCTGCAGAAGCGCGACAACCGCATCAGCATCCACGGGATCTTTGTCAGCAACGACGTCAGGCTGAATAACTGGTTCGACCCGTCATGGAGGAAGAGGATGTTGCTGACTCTGAAGAGTAATAAGTACAAGTCAAATCACGTCCATATGCTGTTGGGGATGTCTCTACAGATCTGCCTTACCAAGAACAGCACACTGGATCCCATGCTGTCTGTCTATATCAATCCGTTTGGGGGGAGTCACTCGGAGAGTTGGATCATGCCAACAGACCAGAGTAACTACCCGGAATGGGAGAGGACGAAATTAGACGTTCCCTATGACTGTTATAACTGGACCTTGACTTTGGGAAACAAGTGGAAAACCTTTTTTGAGACCGTTCACTTTTACCTACGGAGTCGAATCAGAGGGCCCTCGAGTAATGGGAACGGAACGGTATATTATGAACCTTTGGAGTACCTGGAGCCAGGACGGAACATGGGTTACATGAAGATTAACAGCATCCAGGTTTACGGCTACAGTATGCACTTTGACCCAGATGCAATCCAGGACTTGATTCTGCAGCTGGACTACCCGTATACTCAGGGATCGCAGGACTCTGCTCTGCTGCAGCTTCTGGAGATCCGGGACCGCGTGAATAGGCTTTCACCACCCGGCGCTCAGCCTCTGGACCTCTTCTCCTGTCTGCTGCGCCACCGACTCAAACTGTCTACTACAGATGTCGCCAGGATCCAAACAGCGCTGCAGGTTTTCAGTGCCAAGCAGCCCAAGTCGATGGAGTATGAAACAACCAAATTATGTAGCTAAAGCGTAGGACAGCAGACAGCTGAAGAGCTGAAGAGTTGATGACGGTTAAGAGTAGTTGTGGAGCAGCCCGGGAACATTTGGGTGAAGTTTTCGTTGTCATGGATCCTAAGAGTGCAGTTGAGAGGCTCATGTCATCTTTTTTGAATAAATTTGTAAACATTGTAGATTTAAGGAGGACTTCACCATGTTTGCCTCATAGCTATTTGTTTTTATTTCTTTACTGGTGAAAATAACTTGATAAGATAGACGAGAAAAAACTGATGTTTTTAAGCTGCACAAATTAATTCATGTGCATAATACTCAAGAGATTTGCTGAAGTATTACTGGAAAAAAATAAAGAATAATTGTAATGTCACAACCATCATAATTTGAGCATGTATTTTTGTTTTTCATTTGTTTTATGGTTGCTGAAATATTTGCTTTATTTTCTCAAGTGAATTTGTTCTGGAATGGTCACATCTGTTGTTTTCTGTGCACCAACAAACCAACCACTGTTTTTAAGCTCTCACACTTTTTTGTAAGAAAATATATATAAATTGAATAAACATATTCCGTATAACTCCAGATTTGCAGTAGAAAAAAAACAAAAAAACAATCACAATATGTTACATGTGCTTTTATTTTTATAATGCTGTTGTTTGTGAAAGAAAGTTGCAAAAACACATAAATATGAAATGTATAAAATGTATAATGCAATTTGTTAATACTCTAAATAAAATACATTTTTATGTGTGGTCTACAGGGGGTGCACTTTTTGTTCATGTGACACTAAAGTCTAAGCACCTTTAAATAAGCCTCAGCGACATAAAGATAATTTAACATCTCAGACTGCAGTATCATGGTCTAGAGTGGCTTCAGCCTTCATCAAGGTTATTAATAACAGCAGCTTTTCTGCTGTTGTCTGTCAAGGCTGCTCCAGGCTCTTTGTCTCTTTCTTTTTGTGATATTTGTGTGTTGTATATTTAATTTTTTATTATAACACTACAAATATAAGAGTAATGGTGAAAGAATATCCTGTCATTGGATACACCTACTGGTACTGGTACATTAGAAATATTTTACTTCATATATTACTTCAATTTGGAACCAGTCACGAAGTGCAGACAAGTGTAAAATTAGAGAAAACAGCTATTATCTGAACTACCCTTATATTTTACAGATATTTAAACACTCACACAAGTCACTTTGGAACAGACAAATATTAAGAATTAGCTGCCTTTGAAAAAGCTAGACTGGAGTTTGTTGTAATTGTCTGGGCTAGTTTATCCTAACTCAGGTAACAAGTAGCTTTTGTGCATGCAGTGTTACATTTATTACTTTTCTGGAATGGAATGTGAGGGGAAAACAATGTTGGTGCCTAGTTACAGCATCCAATAATCTGCAGCATCAAGAGAAGCAGAGAAAGTTCCAGGCATCAGATGTCTTTTTGATTTGTGCTGATGGAGTGCTGCTGAAGGGAGTGAGGAAGACACCGCATCAAAGCTCATGTCTCAGATGGTTCTCCCACAGGTTTGCAGTCTGTTGTAATTTGGTGAGGTTTATGTCTCACTCCAAGCCGTGAAATAAAAGCGGCAAACTCCCGCTCCACAGTCCTTTGTGAGGTATAGGCGTATGCTCTGCAGCTTGCCTTTTCCATGGGCAGTCTTGCACCCCTGTGATGTTTAACCATTTCACATGATGAAAGCTGTCTATGTGGAAATGTAAGTCTGAAAATCGACATTTTGCTGTTCAACGTTTGGCTGACGGTGCTGCTTTCTTTCTGCCAGGAATGTTACAAAAAAAAAATCCAACTCTCTTTGACTAAACAGGGGAAATCAGCACATCAAATGCAAATAAGTTCTCCTTTTCATTCTCATTGGGAATTCAAAACTTGTAGGGAGGACCATAAGTCAACAATTGTCCTACAGTCTTACATGGCACTTTGACTTCTTGTTCAGCAGACATAAAACCTGGTTTTTAACAGTAAAATATGAATAAAAGTTCAAATTATGTGGGCCGAGTGCTTGGTTAAGAACTGAAGAAAGAAAAATAAAAATTTCAGTTTCTTTTGTCTGGATTCAAACCAAAGAACAATAATCAGTTCATATCAGAGTCTGTTTTGCACTAAACTATATTTTAAAATTTGGTGGTTCCATGCAGATCATCAATCATTTGGACAGAAAATCAATTGTTAGCAGCTCTGTGATTTTTAGTACATGATTAAATGATGCAAGGCTTCTGCTCTTTCAGAGTCAGACCCTGAGCTTGCGACAAATACAGAACATGAATATTTGTTAAGTTACAATACAAGTGTTATTGAGACCAGAACAGTTTTCTTCTGCTTTTGTAATGCTTTTATTTTGATAGTGTAGCCACCTTTCTCAGAACAGCAGAGATATCTCTTTTGTGGATGCTGACTGTATTTCAGATCATGCTTTTTAATATCTAAACACCAACTTAACAGATGGATAACATGTTACAGCTGTGATATTACACCATCATCATCCACATGCACACACTCTACAGGAGAATGATATATTTACATTACATTATTTTAGGAGGATGCTCAGGGTGAGCTTAGACTCTAGAGTGTCCCACTCCCCATCTGTGTGGTGTGGATCACCTATGGCTGCCTGGTCTGTAGCGAGTGGTGACCTCACCCATCTACCCGGTACGCCAGTGTAAACTGTCAATAAAGCAGCAAATGGATGGGCCTACCTGTGCTGTGCTGCATCTGTTGTGGTTCCAACCAGAACAAAGGATGCTCATGGGCTTAACTATTGTCGGATCAGGACCCAGTCCAGTACTGTGAGTGTTGGGTGCTTTACCCGATGCTTAGTGTCAAACCACAGCTTCATGCTGCATTGTTGCTGTTGTACCCTGTTGCCTGGAAAATGTGTCATTTTCTGCACTTCAGGGCATAGGTGGACCAAGGGAAGCTGCATTACGAGTGCAGGGGGACTGCCCATCATAATGTGTGGTGCTGCTCTGTGGTAGAGTAAGGTAATATGTAGTGCCAATGGCAAAGACAAGCTATCTGCCACTGAGCCCATTCTTGGGGGTATGATTAAATCTTTCCACCCCACCATTGGCTTGAGGGTGGTAGAAAGGCTGCCCTGATATGTTTTATTCCCTTCCTTGCCATAAAAGCAGTGAATTGGGCTAAGGTGAACTGGGGTCTGTTATCTGTAGTGACATACTCCAGTGGGGAAACTGGGAGGATGTGGTGATCTGGCGGTAAGCACTTCAGGCCAGTTGGAATGGAGGTCATAGACCAACAAGAGAATGTGCTGGCGCTGCAGGGTGCTATGGACTTCCCCACAAATGTCCACTTATATGTGGGTCCATGGTGCTGGAGTCCATGACAGAGCCTGCAAGGACTGAGGTGAGGTACTGCCGGTCCTACTGGTTATGGGACCAGCTGTACAATAACCACTATTGTCTCCACGTCCCTGTCAATACCCAGCCAATAGCCCAGGCCTCTGCAGCATTGCTTGATCTTCACCACACCCAAGCATCTTTCTTGATCCATGGTCAGGACATGCTCCCTCAGGGAGCTGGGGACCACTTGGCACAGCCATCTCATCACACAAACATCGTTCCAGCTGGATAGGTCCTTCTTGACCCTGTGAAAGGGCGCTTGTTCCTCGGGGACTCTGGTCAGTCAGCCCCTACGGATGAAAGAACGAAGCTGGGTGAGTACAGGGTCCTGTGCTTATGACGCCTGTAGCTCTGACAGGGAGACTGTTGTCTGGAGCGCGCGTACACAGCATGAGCACCACTTCCAGCTTTGAAGGGTCTTAGGTGGCATCTGGCATGCTGGGCATGACTTTGGAAAGCAGATCAGCTACCACATTCTACCTGCAAGTTCTATTGTGCACCATTTGAATGGCAGTCAAGCCAAAATAGTGGTTGATGGGAGAGCTCAGTGGGCTGGATGAGTGTTGCTGAGGTCTGGAATTGCCTGATGCTGAGTGACACATCTTAGCAAAGTAACTGAGTTTACCACAATGCTGGCATCTCTGTCCCATAGCTGGGCAAACTGGTGAGAGGAAGATCCATAGTTTCCACTTGGCCAGTGTGCAGTGGCATCCCATATCACTGCTACATTAACTCCCAGCTCATCTTGGGGAATGGTTCGGGCCGGAGAGCTGTCCAGCTGAGAACACTGTCAGAAGCAGACTCAAGCTCAAAGGTCATTTCCACCATCTTAGACAGTGGCAGATTGTCTGGCGACATGAAGAGTTTCTCTCTTAAACTAGGATCATTTGTGTGCTCTGTTCGCTGGTTGTGAATCATCCCTTACTGTAACAGTTGCATCTAGAGCTTTGTACTTTGTTAGCATCTCTGCTTTCACAATTTAGAAAAACACTATTGACCCTGACTCCCAAGAAAAGGATCAAGGCATAAAATGTAAGTTACGGCCTCACAAAATCCCAAAAGGTAGATTTTCTCAGGTTGTCAAAACATTTCCTCAATCAGTATGCATCAGTATGCTTTTACTGTTCTTGCGTCTTCTCAGACTACTCTTAACAGCTTTTCCCCACAGAGCGATCTGTACAGCATTCTGAAAATGTACTTCAGAGTTCAGCACACAAGCTACAATCAGACAATTCCCATTGTGACCCGGAGAGTTGCAACCCTTCCTGCAGGAGCGTGAACACTCCTAATGCTTTAATGGGGTTCTAAAGCATAATGTTCAAGAATAAAAAAAAAAAGCCATCTGCACAGGAAGGTAACAATTTTATCAGCACAGTTGGTCCTTAGAGGAAACATTTCCCTAAAAAGCCATCATAGGTGCTGAAACCTGACCCAGACAGATGGAGGCACCTCATGATGAAGATAAGGGGAAATAACTTACATCAGAATAAATGCTTAAAACATAACAAAGTTATGAAGGTTATTTCCATTCAGGTGGCCTACCTACTGAGTGCTTGAGATGAATATGTGGAGAATAAATGTAGGTTATTTTTATGCACATAATGTTTCTCTGCCAGAGGGGTAAGTGAATCTAACTCAGCAGCAATAAAGCAAAATTAATGGACTACACTCATTGGAATACATAAAGAGCTAATTTCTTCTGAAAGTAACATTAACACAGAGAATATGTAATTGCGGCAGAGGCCTATAAAAATTGTGATTTGGTCTGCCAAATGCAAATGTGTTCCTCGATCAGCTCTGCCAACTTAGGCTAAATCAAGACCTCCAAACTGGATAAGAGGCTGTTTATTTTCCTTGAATCGTAGGATTTTAGGTTAGATGTGAAGACACTTCATGTGATAGAGGCACATAAAAGAAAATAAACCTTTGAAAATATGCTTAAGAAGTTCCTACCAGCTTTTAATGGCTTTTAGTTTGCTATAACAAGCGAACGCTCTTCTTATTGAGAGAATATCCAGGATCTATCGGAAAACATAAAAACACCGTAGGCGGTGAAACAGCACAGTGAGAAAATAGAGAAATAGAGATGGAAAAGAAACAGATCCAAAAATTGGCCTGTGTCAGTGCCAAATATTTACTTACAATCCAGATGCCAGACTGCAGTATACAGGATGTGGGGATATGGACCAGCTTATAGTTCTACTTTGTTTTGATGGGATGAAGTTGGGGATTATATTTACATATCTCGGAAATCTTCCTAAAACTCATCAGCCAACAGTTTGGCCTTTAGTACAGCACACATCAAACAGCTTTCTCAATTCTGTTGAAATGATTCATTAGACATGTAGCCAGACACTTTCGAATGTCTATTAAATGAAAGTTTGAGGATAAAAAGTCCACCAGCGCTTTAAACTCATGTGAGAACTGGACCTCAGAGTTCCTAAATGGAAGCACGAGTCACAGCCCAAACAGTCCTGACATAAAATCAATCAAGTTCACAACTACATTAAAAAAATAATAAATGAAGGGAAGTGCAGAATGTAAGAGACTACTAATATCACATAATTCCTTTAGACTATGAATCATCTTTTCATTGTTGCAGCTGGCTTATGCACCATGCTTTGAGCAACACAGCTTGCCCTTTTGCACAACCTATTTATGCATGCCAGAGATTGGGAAAAAAAAAGTATTTTGTGTCCATTTCCATCCCAATTGCTTATGATAGCAGGAGCACCATGGTTTCCACTGGGACCAAGAAATGCTCATTTGAAAAATCACCCAGATGTTCACGGAGGTTGCCAACCTCAATATTTGATGCAGTAGCTCATTTTGTGGGTCTTCCTCAGGAGGCGCAGCCCAAGCTCACCAGCAGCCTACACACAGTAGCCAGCCAATTATCCACACGTCTTCCTGCACCTGCCCACTGTTGCCCTGTGCGTGGGTCTGCAATCCTACTCCAAGCACGGCAGCAATCAGAGTTGATGTCCTCATACAGCTCGTCTTGGAGAAAACTTTTAGGCATTTTTCGTTTGAGAAGAATTTTAGGCTTTGGTGAAAACATACACTGTGTTCTGAAGTGCTGACCATTCTGGAGTTTTTGGACTACCAGCCTCCATGTTAAACATAAAAAAGGTAAAATCAGCAGATCTGATGACTGACATATTTGCCCCCAATGAGTTAAATGAGGTTGTGATTTCAACTCTCTGTGCCCATAAAAGAAAACCAAGGCAGTCTCCATAAAATTACTCTCACATAGCTTTGAACAAATAGATTCATCAACACATTTTAAGACTATATTATCTGCAATTTTCCTGTAAATATAAATGGAACTGAGTTTTCTTAAGAATACATACTTTTCTTGCATTTACCTTTATTGTTAAAACTAAAGCATTCTCCACATCAACACTTTAGATAATGCACATTGATTGGTCTCGAGTTAAAAAAATAAAAATAAAAAAAGGTCTTTTAGCTAGTGAAATAATGTAATTAGGTTTTACTGCCAGGCAGATGTTTCAGCAAAAGCTGATCAGTGATTCTGACAAAAGAAAACAAGAAAATACCACCACCCCACCCCCACCCCCTTCTCCATCACCATTTCAGCCATCTATTGTTACAAATCTCTTTTTTCTGCAGACCACTGGAATAAAATAATCTACATTTCGTCCTCCCTGACTGCTGCTAATGGACTGTGTAATGCAGTGGATGCTCCCTGGCTTGCAATTCCATTATGGGGCATCTGCTCGTGAGATACTGAAATCTTGGAGCAACGCAGATCAGAGGTGTTGAAAACAAAAACTCAGCCTCTGCATCTATTTTCCAAGCCACAATAACACGTCGCTTAATGATGACTGCTGCCCCGAAGCCCCATCCACATGGCACAAAGATGGAGTGGTAAGAGGAAGAATGCATCGCTGTGGTGAGAATCCTTCCTCCTCAAAATGGTCCCCACATGAACTGGTTTCTGTTATTCAAAGTCAGTAAGGATAAACACTTAAATGTCAAGGTAAAAAACCGAGAAGAGAGCATTCAGCTCTAATGCGGAATTTTAGTAAGTGTTGAATGCAGAGACAGCAAATGTGCAACCAGTCTCCATCTTTTCACATCAGCATCATCATGGCTGGCCTGTGCTGGGTACGTCCCAGAAGCACTCCAACACTCTGCTCTGCAGCGAATATATGAGCAGTGAACAGACCAGACCAGAAAATAAACCCAAGCTGCCTGAATTCAGATGTCAGAGTTCACAGTCATATTCTGCATCAGTATACAGGATGAGGAGATATGCAGGAGCTTAAAGTTCTACTTTGTTTTGATTTGAATCGAGCTGGGGATTATATTTACATATCTTGGAAATCTTCATAAAAGTCATCTGCTTTTGGCCTTCAGTATACCACACATCAGTCCAAAAGCTGCCAAAAATCTGTTGAAATAATTCATTAGAAATGTAGCCAAATGTCTATTAAAAGTCTATGTCTATTAAAAGCAAATTTGAGGATTAAAGAAATAGTCCACAAGCTTTAAACTAAGTGAGAACTGGATCTCTGATTTTCAGAGCTCTTAAGTTTCTTAAAATCAAAGTCTGCAATTCCAAGATAAAAGGGAAATGCAGAATACAAAATACAACACTAATAACATAATTCCTTTCCAATTCCAAGTGAATTGTTTGATTGATTTTTTTTCTCTGTTACAGCTGTCTCAGGCACAGGGCTTTGAGCATCACAACTTGTCCTCTAACCCAACCTCTCCATGCATGTCAGAAAAAAAATGGTTTGGGTCCATTTCATTCCAAATTGCTTACGATAACAGGAGCACCACAGCATCTCTTCTGTTCTGATACAACATTTACCCATAAATGCAAAGAACAAATCCACAGCCAGCATCCATCGTTCTATCTCAGCGTCATGGCTGGTATGTGCTGGATTTTCATACCAAGACAGCGAGATCAGTCAGTTTTCACAGATCAAATGTTACATTGAAATTACAGAAGCACATCTTCTGAGTTTGGAAAAATGCTTTTAGTGCAAATAATAGTAATAAAGTATGACCAAATCATATAGTAAATAACACTGAGTCCCTATGGCACTCAATGCAGAGAGCAGAAAAAAAGTCAAGGTTTGTCACCCTTTCACCATTCAACAGCCTCTTCAGACAGTTTATCAGCACTAGCAGGTAAATGTCGACGCCACAGTATGTTTATTAATACCAGCAATGCTATGACCACATTAGAGGGGTCCCATTCAAATAGTAATTGTTTAATTAATCTGGGCATTAATGCACCCAAAACATGGCTGCGGTAACTAATATTATTGTGTGTCAGCCAGGTGTTCTCTGCTCACTGTGACGCCTCAAATTACATTATCTGCATTCACCATTAATCACCTGACAATAAGCTGTAACAGCAGTTTTAATGAGAAGAAGAAGAGCTGATCTAATTGGCCACGACTGATCAGCTGTGAAACACCTTCTAATTATTTATTCCTCCTACTTTATCACTGTGCCAGGATGAATTCCCCACCCTCTTCAGTATGAAATAAAGCATACACATGGGTGACCCATTCTACTCTCATCAACCAAAAACATTAGGCTGCTTTTTTTTTTTTTATTTTTCTGTTTTTAGTTGTTTTTTATTCTTTTATTGTTTGTTCTTTAAATGGATTTTTAAATATTCTTAAATTGTGATCCAATTCACCTGCCAAAGGGATCAGAGATCATGACCTAACATGGGTTAACTAATTTTCAATGAAATTCAACTTTATTTTTCATCATTAATGATAATGATGATGATAATAATGATGATAATAACCAACAGTCTGGAACAACCAAGGCTGGCAAAGAAAAATTCCCTTTCAATATGAGGAAACCTTGATAAGGATCTTCCCGCCACATAAAGAAAGATGAGAGGGGGAGATTGTGCAAGAGAGATGGACAAAGAGAACTCAGTAACTGGTCACGAAGCACCATGTATAACGCAGCCTCTACATTAGACAGGACATGAGCGCACTCACGCACACACACGTGTACACACACACACAGGCACACACGAGCCAAAGCAAACACACACACACAAATGCACACATCCTTGTACTTCTATCATTGTGAGGACTTTCATAGACATAATGTATTATCCAGTCCCTTATCCTATCCCTAACCATCCCAATTATTCCTTTGATCTAAAATCTAACCTAAACCCAATTCTAACCACAACCTTAAAACAAGTCTTGATTCAAACAGTCCTTTGAATTTGTGAGGACCACCCAAATTGTCCTCTTCCCAAAAATGTTCTCACATTGTTAGTGGAATGCATATTCTGACAATCAGTACTGTATATTGCAAATGACACACACACACACACACACACACACACACACACACATACACACTTAGATATATGTGACCTTTAAATAGGACATCCTTATAAAATATGCTTTTTTTCCAATGTAGTATATGTGAATGTTTATGTGGTGAAATGACCATGCATGGTCAACAAAAAGGTGATAAAATGTATATAACTCTGAAATGGTGTCTTTTTCTTCTTCTGTAAATATTAGCCTTTTGGACCACAGGAGGTTGGGAGCTCAGCAGCACTCTGCATAAAGTTACTAACAAACAAAGAAAACATGCTCGCATGTGAAAAGACAATATTCAGAAATAAACAGAAGCAATTTCAACTAATGAAGCTAATCTTGGATTTACGAACAACAGCCAAGTAAATCTAACCAACAGCCAAGCAGCACACCTGAGCCCACCACGATAAAAACAGGCTTGTGTAACAGGCATCCAGTTGTCTCATAAGCAGAGGGAAACTGTTGAGAAGAAGTAGACCTGGAGGCAGATTGTGATGTGATCTTCATGTGCCACGGGAAACCGTTCTTTTCATTCAACAATGCACAAATTAATTTAATAATAAAGAAATAAATAATTCAGTGGCAAGGATGACAAACACCATGCTGCGGCACGACATAACACGTGACAAACTAATTAATGTACAATTCTTGTGGGTCAAACTGAGATGTGACACAGTTAAATCTTGTCGCGCAAAGTAAACTCATTATGTAGTACATTCTCAAGTCACAGATGGATGCTGGTCATTCCGGGTCCATATTTATCAAATGATGATGATTCTGGCATTTTATCTTGACAGTGAAAATGCATAATGACTTGTAATGCATTGCTGTTCTGTAACGTAATTAATCAACTGCCAAAACTCACAGACACGGGCTAATCTGTTGCAAGAAATATTGTTTATTAAAATGCATAAAGTGGACTTCTGCCAGTGAAGTGGTCCTTAAAAGATAGATCTGTGAACATCTAATTTGCAAATACACTTTTAAGGGAAAAGTAATGGTGGCCGGTTCTTATTCCAGGCTGTTTCACGGACAGTTTGTCATCCAGCCAGAGTGTCTTGACAGGACAAGGGTACCGTCTGGGGCCTTCATGTCCTCAGTTAGAGCCTGGAAAAAGTGAAAGCAGAACGAAATGATTTATAACGAGTTGTCTGTTTTAGTTGAAGTTAGCGAGAATGTGCTGGTATCACAGGCCAGTTTTACCTGGCTGCTGATTTAGACACATTTTAGACTGGAAATGAAGTCCTTGGAACTGCATTCAGCAACTGTATAATGTGACGGTTTTGTACAAAATTTTTTCTTGTCTCTCCATGACAGCAGACTCTTACAGATTATTTTTCTCTTTTTTTTTTGTAATATAAGACACATGAGTTGTACATTCTTATTATATTTCTGGCAAAGGGAAGAGCTTGTCAACATCTCCAAACAGTATGAATAGATGCTGTTTGTCATCTAAGCCGAAGCCGTTTCTCAGGGGGGATTTTCCCATTTATAAAAAATAAAAAAAAATCATTCTGTCTGTTCGCCTCTCCCCCTTTCACTTCTTTTCCCTGCCCTGTTCTTTCTTTGCCTCTAAGAAACTGTGCGTCATGACTTGCGGGCACTCCCTCATTATTCCTATCTTGATATCTGCCATTGTTAATGAGTGGAGGGACTTCAGTTGCAGAGTTTGAGCATTTGGATTAATGTGGGCGCTGCAGTGGGTAAGTTTGGGAATAGTCCTTGCTCTCTCAGTTCATTACTGTGGATATATGACATTTTAAGGCTGTGAGACGCCGGGCTAATGATGCACTCTGGTAAACACTGGAGACTGCCAGCCACCGCACCTGAGAATGTTCCTCTAATAGCAGGAATATCAACCTGGTGACAGGTCTACTTCCCCTGCACCAATTGTGCTGCCGCTGCTGCTTGCTTTCTTCTTCTTTGTTGCTTTCATCCAGCTTGTGTCCTTCAGTCAGATGGTCAATAAGTGGTTTACAGTCAGGGATACCTGTGCTGTATGAATATAACCCGATCACGACATTTGTTTGAATGACATCGGCCTATTCAGACTGCCATCGGTACTCCAATAAACTAAACCCACATGGCTTAAAGGTTTTCATAGGTTTAATGTTTTAATGGATCATTTGGCTGACATAGACATTCATTAATTCATCATTTTTAATAACATGGTATCATACTGATCTACCACGACTTCCAAAATGAGTACAACAAGAAGACAAACCTGGTTGCACTTGATATTAGGATATTAGCACTCGATATTAGGATATTAGGAATTATTTTATAGATTTTTGTGCCAATATATTAGACCCTTCACTTCATGAAAGGGAAGATCATCAACATTAAACAGGAAAAATCATATATGAATTGATGAAAGGTAAAACAAATCTTTTTTTGTATTTGCGTTTACAATACAGTCTTAGGAAAGGGATTTTTATCATGCCTTGTAGGATTAATGACCTGACTCCCACTAGCATCAGGTAAACCTTAAAAATGGGCAATGTGAGATTTGTTGAATAGCATTGATCACCACAACAGGCCTCACAGCAACTTTCTGTATTCTGTCTTTTTTTTTTTCTTTGCCAGAGTGCAAATGATGATCATATTTCAGCTTTATGGAGTCCTGCCTGAATGGTGTGACAGCAACACAGAGTCAGCATAAAACACCTTTGGGTAGCAAACCCAACAGCTCTTTGGGGGATAATATATGCCATCTGAGGAGAAGAAGTATTTATCAAGCCTGAAATCGACCATGTCAACAGCCCAACCTTGCATAGCCGGCACCACAAACCACCTCTTTTCCAGCTGACCTATTTCCAGCCTGTCTTTACTTGAGCAAGAGACAAATTATCTTTTGATTTGAAATGGACCATTTCCTTAAATACCTGTATTCCTAATGAGTCCAGCCTGCCCTGCCCCTCCCTCATTTTTGCTCTTTGCTTGTCTTGCTATTAGTGTCGAGGGAGCTAGCAGCAAACTGCCTGGCTGCCTGAGTGATTAACTAAAGCTTGGAGCTGACAAGCTACCCCCCCCAACAAAAGAATGAGGGGGATAATGTGGTTCTCTGTTTAGCAAGGTGGAGAGGATGTCAGAAAATACTGGATGACTAAGAACTGGAGCAGAGGAGGGGGGAAGGGTGGGGGGGCAGGAGTGATAGAGAGGAGAGCAAATGGAGTGAATGTTGGATGAGAGGAGAAACCGAGTGACAAAAAGTGGAAAGTTACTCGAGAAGTAAGGATAAAAGTATGGGACGCATGGCTGAGGATGAGGAAACTGAATTGGGGAAAAAAAAAACCCTTCCTAACAAAGATGGGATGGGTGATGAAAGGCTCCAGCTGTGAAGTAAAGGATGATAGGGGATCATTTAGGAAGAGAAAATATGAGAGCAAGGACGGCATGGAGAGAGAAGCGCTGTGCAGGATGGCTGAGGAAGGTCCCCTGTGGGAGAAAAGTTGGGTTTATGCTGTGATGGGGGCTCAAGCAAAACTAATGATTTCACCAGTGGAGAATAGACCATCTGAGACTGGCTTATCTCTAATGGATGGTGCACCAGGGTGTGCAGGTGGTTTAGGTCACCTTTAGAGAAGTTCTCCCCAAGTGTCTTTATGTATAGTATTCCTGTTAGCATCAGGTCCTTTGGAATCACAATATTATTCTCATTACACCTAGTTTTTTTTTCTTTCTATTAATAACTTGCTGGTTGTTGGGAATCAGCCTGACAGCTCCAGGTTGAGGTCCGTGAAGCTCTGTTGAAAGCATCTTGTTTCCTTTGGATCTGGAATTCAGAGCAACAATATCACATTCATTAGCACCTCGGAGCAGCACAAGGAGACCAAACAAAAGAGGACATGTGAGTCTCTCCATTGGACCAAAGCCCCAGTATTATTCTGATGAACAATTATCGAAATAGCAGAGGCCCCCTCTTAATTGATATCAGCAATCAAGAGGCAGCAATTAAAACTTCTACTCGCAACCTGCTAGACCTTAGGGGGCTTTGAAACCTTTCAACATTTATAAAATTATTCCATGCTTCATGTTCAGCCAAACGGATTGGTTGTATTTATCAGCGGCTCACTTTTCTGTGGAGCGAGCCCATTTTCCATCATTTTTCTGAAATAAATGCATGCAGGAAGTGACTGGTCAAGAAGGCTGAATGGTACTGTGCCAGCATTTTTCCCCTCAATTATTATGCATTAGCAGCAAACAGGGAATATATCACATTTTTTCCCCTCCTCGTATTAGAAGCCTGGAGAAATCCTCCAGTTTTGACGGCAGTAACTATTAGAAAACCCTGACGGAACAGATAAGATTCAGAATTGGAGAAGAGTGGCACATTATTTTTCTATTCCATGTGAAATTACTGTGGCAGCATTTTCCCTCTAGAAAATGCTTGGCTCTGTATTTTGTCACCTTATTAGTGTCTTCCTGTCTTGCTGCTGCTGCAGGTACTTTCCATATACTGTATATGACAATCTGACAAGCGGTGGAAAGCCACTGGGCATTTTTAGGTAAGCCTGTCATTGAAGAGCAATGGGAGCTCTGTTGAAAAATAATAAACTCTCTGGTCAATGCAGCCTTCAGGCTTTTATCTTCATTTCTGCTTTAACACACCTGGTTATTGTAATTTGCTATTAGGGGCTTCAGACGTACATGTCCAGTGAATGTTCTATGGGTTCTCCTTTGGGGAAAAAGTCAGACTTCCCTTTCAACCCTCATCAAGGTGTAAACAAGAAAAAAATAAAAAAACTGCCAAGAGCTCTGTGAGAGCAGCTCTCCTGATGGGATCAACTCCCCTTGACTTGTTGCCATCTTTTCAGGGTTTTGACATCATGGTTAATTAATATTGCTTCCAAATTAATCTTTAAAAGAGCAGCCAAATCACACAAAAAAAAAAAAGCAGCAAATGCTGGTGTAGTGCAGACGCTGCTGACAGTTATTGACGTCATAATATGTTTAGTCATAAAACGCGACACTAATTACATTTTAATTACATTTACTATGTACCATAAACTCTTACCCCATGTGAATTATCAGCACCTTCATGCGTCTTTCCTCACCGTTGCCTAGGTGAGATATAGATCTGCGGATGACATTTAACTTTAAAAGAATCAGGGGGATCTCTCAGTGGCTGCTAGTGGTCAAAATCAATTTTTCTGTGTCCGCATGCGCTCCTGGTGCAAGACTTTGTCATTACAGATGAATTAAGGGAACTTGCTATAATTTAAACTTGAGATGTGAAAAATTTGGGTTCACAAAACTTCATAGATTATTCTGAACCGCCAAAATACGGTAAATAAGTAACATTTCAGCACATGAGCCTCATAAAAATGTCTTTAAATGTAAGTTACTCATCCCTCAGTATATTAAGGAAATAGAAATATATGTTACCATTCATGAAGGAAGATCACATGTTCTGTATGTGCCAGCATCTTCACTGAGCAGGGCCAGGACGAAGCATAGTTAAAAAATTGATGACCGTGATCACATCCACACATCTGCTTTCTACGCCAAGATAGACTGACGTGCATGCCCCCGCACAGCACAGCCAATTATTTCCTCTTCCAAGCTGACTGTTGTACTGACTCAGACGCTGATATATTCAGCAACAGCGTGAAAAATATTTTCCTTCGACAGAAAAATGTCTTTTGAATCAACACACTTCACATGTGTAGCATATATATATATATATACACTTATTTTTTCCCTGAATTATTATTTGTCCTAACTTCCTGGCTGTTACTAATTCACACATCAAATCAAGACTGAATCACTCTTTCCGTTCATATGCAAAACTGTGACTCACAGAAATCTCAGTGAAACATCTCACAACCTCCGGAGAATCTTCACAGTTTTCCGCTGTAAACAATTTAAACGACTGCCTGAAGGGATGAAGCAGACAGGAAACTGTCACTTTGGTGGCTTGCTTTTTGCCCAGCACATTCAAAGACCTGCTAAATGTGTCTGACTCATGATGAGAAGAGGAACAACTTTTGAAAAAGTGGTGATCATATTCTGTTGAACTTTTCCCTGCTTTGCTTGAGGGCAGCGCTGGAAGATCAGCCACTCGTGTCGAGTCTTTTGAATCCTTCTAAATATCAACAAAGTGACACATGCAAAGAACTGAAATGTATGACAAGGTCTCCAGTAAAGTACAAAGTTTAACATTCATGAATTACTTTCTTGGGAAATTTGATTACCAAAAGTATTTTATCCAGTAACTCTATTCTTTTGTATTGTTTCGCTGGTGTGAGACCTCTGGCGTGTCTTATGCATCATCAAAAGAACAGTAGCAGGATGAAGGTTTGCTTTGCTTTAGCTGGAACTTGGATTTTAACCAGAGTTGAGGGCAAAAAGAGTTCCAAGTAAAAGCCAGAGTTCCACCAAATCCTTCAGGGTCCTGTCGGAAAAAAAAAAAAAAAAAGAAGAAAACAAAAAATGACTTAACAAGAAATTTCATCATTCAGGATGACAATGACCTGAAGCACACCTCTGCAACAACAAAGCCATGGCTTCATAAAAACAAGATCAAGAAGATGGAAAGGAACTTTCTCCAGCTGACTTGAGGAGTGCTTCTTCCGGAGCAGTGAGTAACAGCTTGTTTGTGTGAGAGAAAGAGTGTTGAAGAAATGAACAACTTCCCAAAAAAGATTAAAATAAATGGAAATAAATAAATTGACAATAAAATGTAAACTGCAATAAACTGTTGGTTACTGGTTTGATTATTCCACATTTACCATCTATTACTAGCGTGGGCTGTATTTTTGAAGTAAAATCATCAACAAAGCCATCTATTTAATGGATTCATTGATATGACAAAGGTATTGAAATGTTTGTGTCACCGCTCATTGACAGTACCAGAATTGAAATAGGTCAATAGTAAAGTGAAATCCTCCCACGGGGAGGACGTTTAGGAGTTCCACTAGGGTTTGAGGGCACAATAAGTACGTTCAATGGGATTGTGAATTTGTCCCTCCTGGGCCCGAGCGCTGTCATCAGTGAGAGCTTGCTCAGACACACTCATTTGCATACTGTCACGAGACTTCATCAGGAAGTGTTCCACGGATCTGCTGTGAGCGTTCACCGTTCATATTAACATAAGTGCAATTTCCCTGACCCCCGCCACTTATTCTTCAACCGAACCGGAATCACAGCTGAACAAACCAAAATAATCCATCTCTGCAGTGAAAGGATTTCATAAGGAAATCAGGGCAATCCATGCAAATTCTCTTGGAATGGCAGACTGGTGTATTAGCCTATACTGGTAGTGGAAAATGCTGCTACTGCTTGCTGCATTTGTGAGGCAGCAACAAATGAAAGTAGTTGTCACAAATCCACCTCTGAATTACTCAATTGTCGCTGGCCGCTCTACCGCCTACTCACAGATGCCTGCTTTTGAGGATGTTTCTTTCGGTCATTGTTGCAGGCTGTTGCTAATTACTTTTAGCCATGTCTAGGCGATTCTTACTTTTGTGAAATAGAGAGGTGGTTTGTGTTATCTTAGGAATGATTAAATCCCTTACTTGAGTGAAGTTTCCTTGCGGTCACTCACCCAGACCGCACCTCGCTTCCTGTATATGGTTGTACAACACCTATTATGAAAATCAATCATTGGTATAAAACTATGTAATAATATTCACAGTGCTGCTTTACAGGAATGTTCTGCACACAAAGTTCTGCTCCCACACGTTCACCAGTTCACCAGTTGTTTGGCACTTGACACAGCTGTAGTAATAAAGGGGGGCCCCGTTTTGACTGATTCAGAGTGAAAATTGAGACAGTGTTCTGTGTTGTTCTTGTCTGACAGTTAATCTCAATCAGATAATCAGGACAGCCTCACTCCTGGATTAAACCTGACAACAAAGATTTTCAGTCCAAATCTCAAGAAATTCAAAATTTATCAGTAGACCCCAAATATCTATATAAATATATGATAAAAAATATTTCACCATTTACTTTTTTATTTTTAAATCATTGCTTAACTGGGTCTACAGTTGTATAATTTCCTCAGTTTTCATTTCATTCTGCTTTTGAACTGGAATATTTCTCTTTTTGTTGTTTCTGCTCTTTATCAAAAATAATTTATCACAAACGTCAAGGCAGCTCTCACCAAATCCCTGTTGTTAATACAGGTTAAATATTTACATGACCTTTGCTTTCATGACGTTACCTTATATAATGTCTGCTCCTGTGATCACCCTGTGGTGAATAGACAAGGCCTCTCAGAAATACTGCAGAGCCTCAATAACTAAACCCTTTTGAGCTCAAAGACTCTTTGAGGGCTTTGCGGCAGAGCTCCGATCCAGGCTGAAACAGCAAGGTCGATCTGGAGAGCAGGCCTACAAAGGTGATCATGTTATTCATGCTGAAGATCACAACTGTGAATTCGACTTCACAGTGAACCTTTACTGTTTCAGTCATTTACATTTTAAAGGCATTTTAAAAGTATGTGAGAGTTTGTTTTTTTTCTGTTGTTCCATCATCATTTTAACCATCATGAATTCAAAAGTATTTTAATTAGTCAGAAATGATTCTGTTACCAGTCAATCACTGTGGCAGAAATGTTATTTAAAAGGAACTCCAAAAGAAGCTCTTGGCTTAGAAAAGACCTGCAAGCACAACAAATTCTCTTGCTTCTACTTTTTGGAGGTGGGAGGAAGACGTAGGTAATGATCTGGCTACCGTGGACAAGCAAATTTGTCTTAGCAAATTGGTGTAAGATGAAGGTGTCTGATTGATCTTTGAGTAACTTTTTTATCGCCTCCTGGATGACACTCACTTCTCTATAATGCCGCTGGCTCAAACAGAGACTGCCATTGAAAAGCGTCAAGCAGTTTGAGGTCATTGCCTCCATTACTTTAAAATGGCAGACTGCGCTGTCTCGTGAAGTCACACGTGCTCCTCGCCGAGTCGCCCTCGTGGACACCAGCAGATGTGAGGAGGCAGCCTTGCGGCCCAGCTGCTCACATGCATGGGTATGACCGAACGGTGGGTTTACACTTACTCTCCTCCAGTTGCAGGAGGAGCGCCATCTTTTTAAAGCGGGTCAAAGTCCTTGGCCTCGGAGATGTGGGAGGAATGAATACAAGAAAAATAAACCAAAAAAATTGAGAGAGCTGAATTGTAACCTGACAAGTGACTGGGGTTTGAATGTCTCATGTCTCTTTATAATCCGATGAAATGGTTTGCTTTTTTTTTTTCCACTCAAGCTTTGGATTGCTCCGGTATTGTTTGAGCAATCACAAATTTTGTCAAATCTTGCTCGTGGATTTATTTTGTATTCTGAAGGAATCCACCTTGGATGTAGAAGTTTTGTAAGAACTCACTACTCTGTTGGAAGAAGACTTTCTCCACTTTGTTCAACAGAAAAAGAAAAAAAAATACCCAGTGGTATTTTTTTTTTTTTTCTTGTAAAACATACATTAAACAGAGAGAAATTATGAGAATAATGAGATTGTGCTGCATGTTAGCATTACTGGGATGATCATCAAGCTTAAGGGTGTGAATTTATATTGTCTACAGGATCTACTTTTCCTTGAGGGCAACACAAAGGAAATGCTGGCATATGAATAAAACATGCTCGCAGTTTCAAAGCACATTCATGCGAAGCCAAATTCCAGTACGGCGCTCCGGTCCCCCTGTCTCAGGAATATAAACTATGATACCATCTGAATGCGCGTCTTATCAAAATCTATTTCATATACATATCGTAGATCCTCAATCTCATTTTATTCTGCTATGTTTCATCACATCTGTGATAGATTCAATAAGCAGGTGTGATAAGAAATATGTCATTCTGGGTGGAGAACAAGCAGAAGCTGTGAAAAGTCCTGTGTTCCGTCCTGTGTTTTCCGTGTATGATTTGGGTTGCACAGAGAGATAGTCCACAGAGCTGCCAGAGTCGACATGCTCAAGATGGAAATCCAAACAAGATGTGACCGGCAGTTCAATAAAGTCAGACCTGTGGTTACACGTGCATATGTCATATAATATGTACACTATTATTATATTATCAAAATTACTATTTACAGTTGAGGCTTTTCTGTATTCCAAACACAATTTAAACTGTTTACCAATCAGAAGCCAGTACCATATTTTGTCCCTCTGGGGTGGTCTGCTATTCATTCCCTATAAGGTCTAGGCAGATTATTATCAGGAAATGAATTCATAGAGATGGAGCCCGACGCCAAACCAGCTTCTGTGCCTACGTCTACAGTGCTAAATTGATGCTCTGTTAGTTTTGTGAATAATTGTGCAGAGAAAAGTTTTTGGTTTAATCCCTGACTGAAATAGTTTAATTAAGAGAGGTTCTGATATGTGCATGTGTCTAAAGCACAGTTACTGTGTGAATAGCAGCTACTCTGTATTTAATTTGTTTGTTATTTTATGAATTTAAAGTAGCAGCACTGTACCACCAATAATCAATGTCAGACTTTAGCTGAAAGACCAAAGGAACATGTCAAAGGGAATTTAGGATTTGTGGGTGAGGGGCGACTCAAATAAACTCATTCACAGTCCATTTACAGCCAGGTTAAGGAATAATATTAAAAAAGGAACTCATATCTTCCTCCACATCTATCACACTTTCTTAAAACTCTCAACATTGATCTAAAGCAGAGGGGTAAAACATTATATTTATATAATTGTTATAATTCACCCTGGAGGAAAAAAATGCAGAAAAATCAAATTATATTATATATTAACTGAAATTTGTAATAATTTAGAGGTAATTCTCTAAATCCTTGGTTCAAGCCAGCCCACCTGAGTCACCCTCAACTGTCACTTTGACCCACTGATGAGTCACAACTTCCTTTAACTGCAAGAGATTAAACTTTCCCATGGTTTCTCAATTATGATGCTCGAGCTTCATCAAAATATTTCAAAGTTGCAAATGTGCAACAGCACTTGAGTTAATGAATTTAGTTAGTGCACAGCGAAGGCATCGTCTTTCTACTTCAGCCCAGCTGCACAGGCGGCCAAAATCTAACTGATTCTGACATGTAATTCTGGGCTTTGCCATCATATAAGCATTGCACTTCATTCTCTCTTATTATAACTAATCAGATAAAGCAACCAGGGCTCAGAAAGACAACATTTTTCAGACTGAATGACCAAAAAAAGTCAGTTATTGCCTCTTGAGCTCCCTCCAGGGGATCAGAAATGACAAGAAAATGAAAGTTCTGACAGGGTGTTTTTTTTGCCAATCTTTTGCTTGAGAATGGGCATGAAATAAAAAAAAAAGATAGACTTTATCTGGGTCATTGATATTATTGCAGAAAAAATTGATCTAAAGGCAATGGAAGCAAGCTGCAAGACATGTCATTCAAACACAAATTCATGCAGTATATAAATGATATTAGCAGTCTTCTGGTAATTTTGGTAAGAGGATGTAACAGAGGGAGAAGAAAATCAACAGTTAAATTGAGAAAATGGAAGGTAGTGACCCCTTTGTACTTAATTATTTCCATATTACTCAGAAAATAAAGAAACACTTGCTTCCTCGTGTTTTTTAGCAGTATGGATATAAACATGGAAGAAATATGTATAGCAGGGTTTTCTTTGTTAATAATAAGGTTTCATGTGAATTAACGTTGCACACCAGTCTTGTTTGAACTGGTCAACTCTTTATAATTACCATAATAATCAGTAATCAGAGAGGAAGCTATGAAAGATCAAAGGGCAGTAATGAATTTATGTGTCACATACCTCTAACTGCACGCTTCACGGGCTCTAAATTAGAGGAGATCCTTTCATCGATAAACCCACATTTGAAGGAAAAAATAAGCTGAAGAATGCCATTGTTTCTCTCAGACAAACATTTCTCAGAGGTCCAATCCCTTAAACCACTTATAAACTGTCTCATTGTTACTTTTTATTTATGAAAGTGTGATTAAGACTTGCTCCCCTGACTTTCATTTAAAGATACAAATCTCATTACAGTGTAGATAATTAGCAGAGCTGGCCCTCTGTATTGAACATAAGCACACATGTGCATTCACGTGTGAACTTAGTTGACTCTGAAGTCTCATTTTAACTGTTTTTACGTGCGTTTAAACCATGATCCTCGAGGAAATGTTTGTGTCAGAGCAAATCAACATGCCCAAACATAGTCACCACGCTAACCATTGCATCCTCATCTGGACTTAATCTGTTTTGAGTGACAGGATAATATTTGTTTTTATCTCAGTCATGGTCCGTCATTGCAAACCAGCATCTGCCTCACTGTCAATTCCTGTGAATGTCTTTATTTCTATATATAAAAAAAAAAAAAAAAAAAAAAAACACATGTCAAAGTCATTTGCGTCCATTCTAGTATCCCTATGGGGGATGAGCCGTTCTCTTGTAACATCTTTAAGGGATCTGTCTCCAGAGGACACTCATGTGGAATTCTGTCAGCATGTGAGCGAGACCACATGAAAAGAGTCCTCAGTTTTTGTTGTTGTTCTGTTTTTTAACACAGGGAAAACGCTGACAGAGGTGGAGCACTTCGCTCCAGTCTTGCAGGCGTGAGCAGACATACCTTCTCGTCTCTGCTCTGGAGTTTGGTGGGTGGGTGGGTGGGGGGCTAATCTTCGAGCCCACTGGTCGTTTTCATGATGGAGGCTGATGCACGAAACTAATATGCATCATGTTTCCTCTTGTGTTGGAGCACTCTTGATGCAAATCAGCACTAATGATGCACAGTGGGCTTACAGGGCTATCAGGGCTGAGTGTTTTTTTCCTCTGAAGTATCACTCACAAACATTTTATGTTAAACGTGACAGAGTCCAGGCTTGAATTTGTTAAAAAAAAAAAAAAAAAGCTAAATTTGCTAAACCAAATTTGCTTTGTGGTCTTTTTGGGGTTTTTGCCTCCATTTCTTGTTTACCACTGCATCTCCCTAAGCTGGGAGAGGGGGTCTCTGGAGCCTCTCCCTAGTGTCTCAGGGTGAAAAGTGGGAATACATGTGACAATAAACTATCCCAATCTAAATCTTATTTAAAACTCAAAGATTCTTTGTACAAATGCTAAAATACACATATGTCCAATCATAACATAACATTTTCATAACACATTTTTTTCAGCTGTCACAATAAATGCTCCATTTGTACAAGTGATAACTTTTTTTTGTGTAAGTAAACAATTAGGCAATTTACAATATTTGTATCAATGCTGTATGAAAAACCCTGGTCGATTGACATCACATTGTAACCATTATAAAGCCAAGCACAGCTTTCATACGTCATGAATGGTTCAATTTAAAACCGTGTGTAAAGGGTGGCCAGCATTCTACAGGTTGATGGGTCATTTCTCCTGAAGAGGATGACACTAAAGATGGTGCTGTCTTCTACACAGTCACAGATTCCAACCCTTTTGATATGTGTGAAAGGGCCTCCCTATTCCACTTGATGTCCACTAATGTGTCAAATGCAGTAAATGCACCAGAGGTAGGCAAGATCGACTTAGAGTGATGGAGTACTGACTTTAGGATTAGGTGGCAGCACTTTGAGAGGAAAGTTGAAATTGTATGTATTCCATTTATCATGTCACACAAGTATCAGTGCCATTTGGGAAAAGGTCAGAGCACTCCCAGATTACTGGGAATGGTCACAGCTAAATATTTAATCAATATTAAGACTGTATCTCTGCAAAATAAGATAATTTTCATCTTAGAAGAAGAGAGAATTTGAAGACAATGGCATCTTTGTGGGCCCACCATTGTTTGCCTTTGGGGTGAAGAGTTTTACTTTAAATTAAGATGAAGAAATATCTCAATATTCTGTAATAATATAAATATCTAAAGAAATATCCAAAAGTGCATTTTCCTTCATACTTTTTATTTTTTAAATAAAAAACACGTTGATTGCAACTTTAAACATGAATATTTTCCCACATCAGCTCACTGATCTGAGAATAAAAACCTAAAAATCTATTTCAGAATGGTGTTTTAAGAATGAACTGATAAAATACATTAAATACTGTAGGCAATGCAGCATAATAGAGCGAAGGATAACGCATTCAAACCTGCCAAAAAGGTTATAAATTTCAAGAGAGAGCAAGTGAACATGAAAACATCATCATGCTGGCTGTGGAGCTACACAAGTCTATAATTAGGTATGTTGAATGCACTCAAAATGGCTTACATCACCGAGCTTATACTTTATCATGTCACCAATACATAAGGCTCATAGACAAGTTTCTGTGAAGAATAATGACAACACTTAAACCGTTCAGCAATTACCAAAGCTCGACTTCATATAATAGGTTTAGATGTTTGCAGCTGAAAATGATTTACGTGACAGTGTGGATAATTTTTCAATATATGCAAAGTTGGCAGATCTTTTAATGGCAAAATATCTCACCTAACTTATCCTTTAAGTGGCTGTTCATCAAATCATATCAGCTTTTTTTTTCTGTTTGTAAAGATCAACATGAGAGAAGTAAACATAACATCCTCGACAAATCATGCACTCCATTTGCGCCAATGTTTCTCACTGCAATGACCCAGAATTTAATTTGAAAATGCCAAATGCACCTTTTTACCAGGATTTATAGACTTGGATTTTAGCACTAATGTATGAGGGAGAAGAAAAATCATCCTTGAAGAAGAACTGCCTTTAACAAAGGTAGAATTCTGATTAAGTTTGACATTAATGTTACCTGTTTACAAAGTATCCTTTTGTTGATAAAACATTACCGAGGCAGATTTCTCGACATTGCACTTTCAGCTTTTATAGTTGAAAAGCAACTATATAGGATGGTGAGTTTGAAACCTGAATGTCGAGCAATGCAAAAAAAAAAACGTCCAGGGTTCAGCAAACCATGGCCTTATTTTGTGAAGAATCGGTTTTCACATTTGATTTGGTGTGATGCATTTAGACATGTGGGGGAATGTTACATGTTTAGATAGAAATCAAAAGATTTGAAAGGGAATTTGTGAGGTAATAAAGCAGATTATTGGTGGAAATGTACCAGGCTTTGTACATTGTGTCTCAAACCTTAATGTATTAAATGTCAGCATGGATTTCAGGTTTTATTTTTCTTGAAAAGAAAAGAAAAGAAAGAATAAATAAATAAAAATAGGACAAAACTATTTGTGCAGTCAAGTTAAAGGTGCAGTTTGCAATTTTAAAATGGCGAGCAAGGTTTTCTAATCGCTCGCTCGTCTCATATATGTCCAAAGCCATGCCCCTTACATGCACAAACACAATTCTCAAACACAATCTGGCCATCTAATGTAGTAGTAATAACTTTGCCAATGTCATCATGTCTCCTTCACAGTAACTAAAAGACAGATATTATCAAAAGTTATATAACAGCAAACTAGCCCTAGCATACTAACAAAGGAATTTATGTGTTTTGTTCTTTCATTGTTTAGAGTTCCCAAGAGGAGGGGGGCACAGTTACTGGAGCCTACTGAGTACACAAGAAATAATTGACACCTCGTCAGTCACACTTCCTTTTTTTTAGGTTATTAGAAATTAAATTGGAGGCATAAGATGGAGCCAGAGAGGGCTGAGTTTCTCACAGATTGTTTCACTCACATAATATTCTCAGCTCATATTGGCAGTTTTAACAAGTACAGCCATGATTTTTTTTTTTTTTTTTTTGCAAACTGCACCTTTAACATTACCTTCTTACACTTCCTAATATCAGTGAGGTTACATTATCTTCTCTGTGATATCCAGTCAGATGCTTTGTTGGCAAGTTTATCCATAGTGAGAAGCCCTGCATCCGTGCGCCTCTGTGACTCTTTTTCCTGGGCTGTATTTCTCAGCATGAATATTGTAAATCCCCCTCTGGCTGTGCTGGTGAATGTGTTTGCACCCTTGTCGAGTCCACTGTAGAAATCCACTGGTCCCCCCTTGAACTCCATTTCTTCTATTTTCTCTTCCATTGTGTGTATACAATGGCACCTTTGGGTAGTCATCAAGTACAAGAGTCACAATAGACCACACATGACAGTTTCATTATATTTTGCCTACAGCTCCAGAAAACACTCTTGTATTGGAACATTACTGTTTTCTGCCTGTATGTTTTTACTTCCATTTATAGCTGCAGGTATATAGTGTAATCATAATGTAAACAACTGTAAAGTAAACAATAACATCTATGCTGAACAAACACTTGTTTTTTGTGCTCATTTTTTGTGAGCTTAACCCAAAGATTTAAGACTCTGCACATACACAAAATTCATATTTCTTTAAAATGTGGTTCATAAATCCATCTAAATCCATGTAAGTGAGCACTTCTCCTTTCCCATAATCCATCCATCTCAGAGGTTTAGCATACACACTAAGACAAACTTGTTGGTGTCCCCCTGTTAATGAAAGATGACCCAACAATGGTCACTGACAAAATAACTGCAAACTGTAGCCTTAGGCCGCTCTAAAATATGCAGTTTTACTGTATGAGGGGTGGCGGGGGGGGGCGTTCAGGGGGTCATAAAACCCATCAGTATTTGTTGTGACCACCATCTGCCTCACACAGTGCAGCACTTCTCCTCCCATTGCTCTTCAACTGCTGTCTGAAGTTGCTAGATATTGGTAGGAACTGGAACACGCTGTCATATACAGCGGCATTCAAACATGCTCAATGGGTGACATTTCCCGTGAGTGTACTAGCTATGCAAGAACTGGGATGTTTTCAGCTTCCAGGAACTGTGTCCAGATCATTGCAACATGGGGCATGCTGCAGCATGAGGCAGTGGTTGTGGGTGAATGACACAGCACTGGTCCTCAGGATCTCATCACTGTGTCTCTGTGCATTCAAAATGGCATAAATAAAATGCACCTGTGTTTGTTGTCCATAAAATAACGCCAAACCATCACATAACCGCACCAACGGCACTTGATTCACAACCTTAACATCAGCAAACCGCTCTACCCACGCAACGCCACACACAATCTACGATCTGTCCTGTGTAGTGAAAACAAGGATTCATGGTCAGACAAGGTCAGGTCAAGGCCCTAATGGGGATGATGGGCATGCAGATGAGCTCCCCTGAGACGGTTTGTGACAGTTTGTGCAGAAATTCTTTGCTCATGCAAACCGATTGTTGCAGCAGCTGTCTGGGCAGCTTGCCTCAGAACACCTTGGAGGTGGAGCTGCTGGGTGAGGAGATCCTGGGCTGGTGTGGTTACACACAATCTGCGGTTGTGTTGGATGTGCTGCATACCATTGCTGGGTCATCTTTGGAGACAGCTTCTGGTAAGAAAATGAACGTTCAATTCATGGGCAACAGGACTGGTGGATATTCCTGCAGTCAGCATGCCTACTACACACGCCCTCAAAACCTTATGGGAAATGTAGTTTCAGCTAACAAATCACACTACAACAACATTTGAGAATGGATTATGGATGAAATTCAATGTTTCGCTGTATATATAATGTTGAACTGGATTGAGCTGAACTGGGTGTTCTTCAGTTCACACCATTGTGAACTTTGAAAAATGCAAATAGCAGAAACCTAGGTGAACCATGTTGGGATGTGAGTTAAAATTGAGTTACAAACAGCACTTCAGCTACAGTTCTCTGATGCAATTACCAAAGATGAGGGGGGCCCTAAAAATTGCATCAAGTCAACCTTAATTTGCTTGACAACTGTCAGACAAGAAGCAGATGACAATGCAAATCAAACAGAGCTTTGTCAAGTTTATTCTATTGATCCATATAACATCCATTTTATCATCACATAAGTACAACATTTTTGATTTTTTTTGTCACAATTGCATGGTTAGATTTCCTGCTTTTTGACTGATCCAGATTGTCCGTATACATCCATTTGCTTCTCGGCCCATGTAATTTCAACTTGCTACCACAGATGCTTCCCTTTTAGATTTAACCACTATTCTGTCAGAGGCTGTAATAGTGTGCGTGTGTGTGTGTGCATGAAATGTTGAAACCGGGATATATTGGGGCACTCGGGGGTGGAAATAAATGAGTAATGACAGCAAGTGTAAAGTGAAAGTAAAAAATCATGTAGATGTGAGTATCAAAATGCAACAGGAAATAAACATCAAATATGACAGATATGAAACAGTTTCCAAAATGGTGGGAACATACTCAAGGAACAACATGAATCTAACAATAGATTTGTTTTGTAGGTGCATGTATTCGTGTGTGTGAGTGAGCCAACTTCTCACACATCCTGCTGCAACCTGACCACATTTTTTCCACTGTGAATAAACAGAGGATTAGAGCTGACAGCATGACAGAGAGCAGAAAAAAAACAGCTACTTTACCTTCCTCCATTTCATATTGAGGGTGTGCTTCACAGGCTTCATTTTAATCAACATATGGTACTTTCAGTGGTGTAATTGTGCCTACTTGACATAAGGAGGAAATGTTGGCCAGTCCTCACAATTACAACACACATAATTGCAGCAGATTAGAGCTTTTTTTATCAGTGCTTTTGTATAGAAGTTGTGTTTGGATTGATTTTCATCCCAACAGCTACAAATCCTCCAAAAGACTGGGGTTTACGTGGCATGATATCATCAGAGGACCAGTAACTCCAGTCAGAGCACACAAGGGGGATTGTGGGTGTATGCCAGTAACAACAGGTGTAGCACAGTACTGTTACCCTGTTACTGGTTCCCAGTATGTGACTGTTAAATGCTGACTTGTTTATCTTCCTGGAGAGTTTTCTCTGGTCATGATTACTGCTGTGTCCATCTCATTTGAGATGGACACAGCTAACTTAGATACTGACACTGTAGAATAAATATTGAACCTGATGTTGCGTTCATCCTACCTGGGGACTTCAACCCTGTGGATTTGAAAGTGATGCTCCTCAATTCTACCAGCATATAAAATGTGCCACCAGAGTGCCCACTCACAGAGGTACAGAGGTAGACCTCTACCACAGATTGCCCAGTCAAACCACAATCCCTGCAGATTCCTCTCTCAGGAGAACTGCTCTACCAACACAAAGACTGATAACGATTCTCAGCAGCTGTAGGACATTTTTGAACACCCAGACCTGGATGTATTCACTGGCTGTGTGTACTGTATTATATTAAAAGATAGAACTGCATGGAAATTGGATAGGCACATTCGAGTCCACCCCAATCAGAAGCCTTGAACAGCCAGTGGCTCCAGTAGCTGCTATGAATTAACACAGCATCAGACCTAGTGCTTCAGCTCTCTAGAGTGCAGCTTATACTAACCTGAAGACCCTTAAAGGTGATATATTATTCTTCTTTTCTAAAAGTTAGTTGGATATATTATGCTTCTTTTCTAAAAGTTAACAGGACTCCATAATATTTAAATTAAATATAAGTAATGTGTTTTGATCATGTATGGTTGGTAAATATTGAGAACTCTAAACAAACCAGTTTCACAGCCTTGCTCAAAACAGCTAGTTTGAGCGTCTTTCCCTCAAAATCCTAATGAGCTACTATGAGATCTGCCCACAGCCAGTCATTGTTCATCCCATAGATGTTCATTGCACTGCACGTCTCTTGTGCCGGAGGGAGAAGACGTGAGGACGGCTGTAGCTGTGGCTGTATGGAAGGTTATACACAGCACGAGGCCAGGATTATTCAAATCACCCCAAACAGACCATTTTGAGATATGGTAGTTTATTTAACATTGAATGAGTTGTTGAAACTCAAAGACACTCCTGACACAGTTATATGGACTAAAATATTGAAAAAGTGAGCTTTTCATAATATGCTCCATTTAAATTAAAGTCACCTGAGGCACCCATGCTGGATGTAGTCGCCAAAAATAACTAATACAGAGGAAATCTCTGGCCGGTTGAAAGTCCACCGTCATCGCACCAAGCAGACTGAAATGAGGAGGTCAAAAATCAGAACTCATGGTCAGTGACAGAAGGCTGAGTTAATTCAGGAGAGGTTGGCTGGTCAAAGACAGGCAAGGTCAGCAACAGGAAATCAGTCCAAGAAATAGCGTTGGAGTCCTGCACACTACTGTTGCAATGAACAGCCTGGCAGGCAGTGTGCCAAGAACACAAGTCTTAAATTGGACTTGTCTGATTGAAAGCAGGTGAGTGGAGTTGCCTTGATTAGATGGGTGTGGCTGTCAGTCAGAGTGAAGCAGAAGTGGCGTGAATGGAAAAGTTCTGCATGAGGTGAGCAGAAGGGCAGAGCTGTGACACACAGTAGACGAGAACAGATTGAGGAACATCCTATGGGCAGCCAGACCTGATGGAGACATTACTGGGATCTTCAGTACCTCTCAAAGACCACCATAACATCTTGTCTGAGGTCGTCCACCATAGATCTCCAAACATACAATACTTCATACCACTACTAAAACTGTAGTCTCATCATAGACTGAAAGGAGGTAAAAAAAGACATTGAGACATGTGAGATTCCGCATTAGGAATCTGGCCTGGGGCAAGAACACAGTGGAGCTGAAGAAAAAGGCCCAGCAGAGACCTCACTTCTGGAGGGTTCTCGGCAGGAACAACATCCACAGAAACTATTAGTGTCCTTCTATAGGTGCGTATTGACTTACATTGGCCTGTCTGTGTATGTTTGGTTCTCCGGGTGCAGAGTTGAGCCGAGGAAGGCACTCCAGGGGTGTCGTAAAGGTTGCCCAGAAAATGTTTGGCTGCCATTACCCCACTTGGCCACATTCTGTTCCAAACTTTGCCATCAGGCAGAAGATGCAGGTGCATTAACAGAAACACAGACTGAAAAGACTTTCTCCCCTACAGCTGTCAACGCATTGGAAGCAGGTTTGTTTTAGCACAATTTATTGTCATTTTAAAAAGTAATAGTAAAAGGTAAATAAGATTCAGAATTTCTAAACAAAAGCACTGTGGAGAAAAGTCAGAGTGAAGAGATGAGCAACGAAGTGAAGCAGTTATGTCAAAATAATTAGGAGAGGTGAACTAGTGTTAATTTATGATGTGACAAATCTGATGTGATATTTGCTACTATTCTTGGAGAACCGTTGGCCACTTGAATGAGTGACATGTTGATGTATCAAATAAAGCTGCAGCTTGAAGATTCTGAGCTAATTAACACATCAGTCAAGTCGGGCCAACACAGTATTCATGAGGTGAAACACAGCATCTGGGGGTGATGGAGCTAACAGCACAATTTCTTACAATGATTTATGTATCATCAAGACTTCACAGTTTTAGTCTTTTGGATGATTACGAGTTCGAAGTTTCATGCTGTTCTGGCAGATGTGAACTCAAAATAAAGACATTTATGTGGAGTTTATGAACTTGCATAACAAGCTGCAGGATTTAGGTCACTGGCATGTTTGATTGGTAAACGAAATAATAATTAGAAAATAGAAAATTGCTTTCAAAGCAGTCATATTTTTAATACAAGTCACAGCTGCATTATTATTGCAGAAAGAGAGACCTTGTTTATGACCATGACTTATGCAATTTAAGCAAACACTGGCAGTATTTTGTGTACACTATATCATTTACATTTGAAATACTACTTTGAAAAGTAGTATTTTGTCTTTTTTGGAAGCTTTGTTTTGTATGGATTTTTCCCCACCTCCCCATCTTGAACAAAACAATGGAAAAAGGTTAGTGTTTGTCTACTCCCCAGTTATGTCCATGCAGCTCTGCTCCACAGAGGCATTGACTCTGTTTGGAAGTCTCTATATTTGACTGACCTAGACTCATCATAGCAAGCCTATCCTTGACAATATACAGCAAAATTTTAGAAAAACTTCTAGGTAATACTTCTTTGTGAGGGCCCTGTCTCTATTAAAACTGTTTTAATGATCCTTACGTTACAGAATATTATATATTTTTTCTATTATATTGTTCAGTGAAGCACAGTTAATTGAAATTACTTGATAACAGAAAATTCAAAGAAATCACAAATGATTAATTTAATTAAAATAAATAAATTAACAGAAATTAATTATGTGTTTTGGAAGGCAATAGCAATACTTTTTAGTCCTTTCACTGCAATCACAATGGGTCTGCAGGTAGAAGTGCAACTATTATCTCCTGTGGAGTGTAACCAGTGCTTTAATGAAAGTAAATACAATCAAGAAGGATTATCTCTAAATTTGTCATCAAGGACATTTGAACGTTTACTTGGGACAACAGTTTGGAGTTCTGAATTGAACTTAATCAAGAATATGTGAATGATGCTGAAAAAACAAACTGGTTGGTTGGTAATTTAGCCAATAACACCAGACTGAGGATAAAAAGACCAGAGGAGTTGAAGGGGAAACATGAGTCATGGAACTGAATATGTTGACTTTCAAGCACCACAGTATGTGGTTTATTAACAGAAATTAATTTTAGTAGCATGGCCAATAGCCTGGCAAGACACTGGTGGATAGCAGATGGCAGTCGGAACCACGCTGATTTTGTTGATTATTGGTCTACCAATGAGAGATTCGATTCTAATGACCCTCTCATGCTGAACCTCTTCTTTTACCATTCTTAAGAATAACAAGAACAATGAGGCTAGCGGACAAATAACTGGAAGATAAAACCCACAGGAGGATAGTTTTCCCAGACATTCTAAGGCCAGTGATGAATAAACTGCACAGAGACCATTTTAATCCTCCAGATGGCTGAACCTGATAACCTTCAGGTCCAGCAGTAGAACTGAGTTTCATTCCTCAACCCACAAACGATAAAGAGACACCCGGCTTCTCCGACCTCTAGTGTCCTCAAAGTGTTGTGATGAAAAATCATGATTTTGATAAAAAAATAAATACATTGTCGGAAAAAATCCTTAAAGTGTCTGGTGTGTTCCATTTAGGATTATTATACTATCTGCCCTGTAAATATTTGATTTTAAAATGTAAAGCACATGGCATTTTATGTTTGCTCTTAACCCGGTGGCCATTTACCCTGGAAAGGTCACCTGTGAGAAAACAATATCAGAAAAATTGAATAACTGTCTTGACAATAGCATTCTAGTGGGCAATTGTTTAGATGTAAAAGGCTTGCTTTGGTTTTCATTAAAAAGCCATTACGGGAGAGATAAAAAGGACATCACTGGCATTGAGGTTAATTTCCACTGGGACTCCAGAGACAATTTCTCCCTCAACCAGAAGTCATTCAGTCATGTTGTAATGCCAGCTGGTAAAAGTCGATGCAGAGAGACCTCTGCTCAGTGTCAGACAAAGGAAGATTAATAATTGTATTGATAAACGATCATCCTCTTGGAATTTAAAGCATCTCCGCAGTCAAATAGCAGTTTATGTCACAATCCCATTTTCATAATTAAAAGGGAGAAAAAAGATCTCTATCCTGGCAGTCAAACACAATCTTTTTTAAACTCGGGCCCAATCTTTGTAAATGTGGGCAGATATCATGAGTACATGCAGGCACGTCTGTTGTTTCTCAGAGGCAAAGCAAAGATCACTCTTCCCGGCAACCTGAATCATGTGACCTCTCCCTGAGCCTCAGTGTTCACGTGCTGCGTCTCTCTGGATGAACAGCCTGTTCCCACTCCCAACATTTTGCCACGTTTGCCCCTTGTGTGTCACCCAGATGCACACATGGTATATAAGTCGCACAAATGATAACAAGTAAATGCCGAGAGGACAGGAGGGCAGGGTTGAGTGGAGGGTGAGGTTCACTCAGGAGACCAGAATTGACATCCATTTCAAAACAACACATCACAATATTTCCTTAACTAAACAAGATCTTTCATCTACCTGGGAACAGACAAACATGGAGTACATCTGTGCACATTAACCAGAAGCTGAAGAAAACTTGGAGCACAGCAGTGGTGACACGTTTGCACATTTTCCCCATCCTTCTATGTGACTGTTAAAAAACTACACTGTAGCTTAAATACACAGAACACAATCAGATAACTGCTGTTATCTGATTAGGAGAAGCCAGATTAACACATCTAGAGGTTTCCTTAGCACTTTCTGCATATGTACCCATTAAGCTCATGTATTTTGTTCTTAAACGTCTTATGTATTTTATTCTTAACACATGTTAAAAAGAAAAAAAGAAAACAGGCTTATTGCAGTTCCAATGTCAGTGGAAGACAAAAGAAAGCTCTCTGAGCTCCGGAGGCAGGTCTTCCGACCTCATGGTTGGTTTTTCACTGTTATGTTGTCAGCTCTGACACCATAGACAGATGTTTGTGTGTATGGCTGTGTGTGTGTGTGTAGGTGTGTGTGTGTGCATGTTTGTCTGAATGTGAAGTTATTTAAATGAAGTACTACACCTCAAGTGAAACTTACATGTATATTTTTCATATTACCTACATTCAGATTAGCATCTATGTTGCCATGCTGGTGCTGTTGAGCACTACAGGAGTTTTTTCAGCGGATACTGAGTACAGTGACTCATCACAAGTTCCACCACTGAGCAGTTGTCCTTCAGGAAAAAATCTAATGTATCTTTCTCTCTCTCTCTTTCTCTTTCTCTCTCTTTGTGTGTGTGTGTGTCTCTCAAAGCATCATTTGGCCCCAAGAGCTGAAATATGCAAGAACAACTTCATTATTCTCCTTTTAGCTTGACAACACATAAATCATTGGTTCAGTTCAGCAACGCAGACTCTCCCACACAAGAACCCACCACTTCACCATTGTTAAATAACTGCAACAGTGGGGGAGATTCTACCTTTAAGTCTGGCTGTAAAGAAAAGACATATGGGGGAGCCTTTTGGTTCTGTTCATCGAGTCTTTGGGGACAACCAAGAGAGCAAAAACCTGTTTCCTGTAGACAATTTGATCATCCACTCCTGAGCATGAGGTGTCCATTACCTGACTTGAAATAAGGATCTCCCAGGAGGCCCCAGGGCTCATTGAACAGGAGGGGAGGGGACGTTAATTATATCTTGGGCCAACCCCAAATCGCTTCCTATTAGTCCGTTTCCAACATCTTCCCTAGATATGTTGCCTGTAGCCCCCCGCATTGGGACCATGTTGACATGCTGTTGGAGGATACTGTGTCCTCATTTATTAGAGTCTTAATTGTCTGTTGCCGTGTTGGTTTTTGCCTGCATTCACTCAAACATCATCAGCTTGTCCCAGTGTGGACTGAAATAGAGAAAGATGGGGCTTAAGGGAATCTTCTGTCGCTCCTTGTTGGCATATCTTCTTTTCCACAGGGGCCACATTGAGTTACAATTAAAAGGAAAAAAAAAGAAGAAGAGGAGATCATGTGAACTTGCATTCCTCTTTGTGAAAAAGAAACAAATCAGTCTAGTGGAAATGGCTGGGTAGCAAATGATATTGTAGAATCAGGTGTTGTACAGAACCTGAGTTGTGTTCTCTGTGTCCTCCTGGGGTTTTAAGCATTTTCGCATATGTGCAACACCTGCACTCGTGCAGGAAAGACCCAGACTGAGAGAGACACCTGACTTCCCAGGATGGTTGACCTGCAGGAGAACAGGGTAAGGGATTGAAACTCATCAGTCCAGTCAACCTCAAACATCATCCTCTTGTAAGGACAGCAGTGAATGATGGGACCTCTGGACCTCCGCTGAATCCACTTTATTCATTTATTCAGTGAACACTTTGTTGGCTCAGCATGAGTGTAACCGGCATGCTGTGATTAACCTGAGACCAAACTGCAAGAAGCCTGTGTCTGCATGTGTGTGTGTGTGTTCCTAGCAAAGTGAGGACATTTTGTCTGGTCCTCACAACTTCAAAAAACTGTTTCAGCGTTGAAACCTGATTTTAAGGTTGAGGTTAGAATTGGGTTTAGGTTAGGGTTCGGGTTAGGGGATATTTGGAATGGTTAGAGTTAGGAGCTGGATAATGCATTATATCCATGAAAGTTTTTATTGTGATAGTAGTACAAGGGTGTGTGTGTGTGTTCTTCTTCATGCTCTGTACTAAGGACCATTTCATTAATAAAAAATTTATATTTTTGGGAAGTGAGTCTGTTTTACGCAATGTTTTAATCCATGTGTTATTTCATTATTTATTAGATTTATATTGAAGCCTCACAGTGTAATTTGGCTTTAAAATGTGTAACAGTTGCTTCATTGGAAATATCTGGTGTGAATTTGATTTGATTTTAGCTTTTATCTCCACAAAGCCATAATGTGTGTAATTCTTCAGGTTCTCAATTCAATGGGTAAATATTTACGTTTTACTTCAACTGTGATTAAATTGTTGGGCCTTTTTTTTTTTTTCTGGTTATATTTGCTGATTTAGACATGGATATGGACACTACAGCCCGTAAGCAAACATTTACAAAACCTGTTGCTTTCTCAATAAAACAACAAAGTTAACAGCAGGAAAGCAAACAGCACACATCACCGTAAGGTTAACATCCCTTGTTTGCTGGCAGCAGAAGCAGGTTCAGAGCACTGACTGACAGTTCCCCCACTGCAGAGACATAGAAGTCATCCAGTATTGATGAAGTCAGTTCCACGGTGATCCAGCAAAGGATACAAGAACACTGAGAAGAAGAGGGCCGCATGCAAAAGTTGCATACTCTTGCCATCGAGTCAGACTTCTTTTTTCCCCCGCAGCTTTCAGATTCTCCATACTGTCTCCGCGTCTCCTTCTCATATGAAAATACAAGTATTGAAGTAAGAAACGCGCAGAGAAAAACATCTTTTTCTCCCCCAGACTGTTTCTCAATAAAGCTCACAGTCAAATAGCACCTTTCAGATTGTCATGCAAAAGCTAGAAAAAAAAAAAGCTCCCTCCCTCCCTGCATTCCGTTTTCTCCCTTCTGCTTTAAGCTTGCCAACTATCTGAGGACAGCGCGGCAGCAGAGTCATCAATAATTGAGTCTGTGATCATTTCGGTGATATTGCTTTTTGTTGCCTACAATGACATTTTTTTTTTCCTTTTCAAAAGAACAAATCCAAATGAGAAAAAAAAAAAAAAATCAAATAAATAAATAAATGTTTACTGTCCCACTTTTCTGTGACACCACTGTAAGACAAAATGTATTAATTTTAATTTTCATTGTTCTGTTTATGAGCTCCTCTTTGTTTAAAAGTTAGATGGTTATTGAAAAGCACTTGAAGTAGTGAAAAATCTGTTCACAGTAAAAGAAATTCAGTGGTAAAGGAAGGATCGGCTTCATTTGAAATTCCATCTGTTTATGGGATTTCTTTCTTTCTTATTTATTAATTCTTTACTTATTTATTTATGTACAATTAACTATGTAATCGGTAAAATGATAATTACTGTGGTTACTGTGGCAACCATGGCAGATGTATTTAATTCATCAACTTTATCACACAGTGCAAATCATTGTGCAAGTGCAAAATATTATTCATAAAATGCACAAATTACAAATATTTCTATTGAGATTGCAAAGAGGATGAAACTCTATTTCAGTCCATGACTTTTGCCTCAGTTACTATGGCAACTGCTGCAAACTGAAGAGCAAGAGTACATACACGACCTGCGTTACTTTGTGGGGTTCAACTTAAAAAGCACTTTTTTTCTGTTTTAAAAGAGTAATCCAGTAAAAATGGACAATTTTGAAAGTAAATATTTTCAGTGTCTGAGATAGGATGATAACTGTGCATGAATCTGTGCCTTTTAGGATGCAAATAAAAATCTTCTTGTATCTTTTCACACAACAACATATATTAAGGTGTATATTCATATATACTACATATTGTGTTGTTATATTATGTTGCGGTGTTATTTTGTTTTGTTTTTTTGCCAGCACCTTTGATTTTTCTGAAGTAAAACCTTAAACCCGAAGTTGGACTCTTTATTGTTTTAATTGATGTATTGCTGCTATTTTTGAAAGCTACTTTTAAATTATCTGCATATTTCACAAATTACACATTTATTGTGCTGTGTGTATGTGTGTGTGTGTTTGTGTGTGTGTGTGTGTGTGTGTGCGCGTGTGTTTGTATGTGTGCAGTCGGAAGCAGGTGTCCTTGTAGCTTGAGCACATTATTCAGCCTCTGTGGGCAGGTGGAGCCCCTGACATTGTGTCTCTGGAGTGTCATTTTTAACTCCAGCTGCTCTTAAATAGCACTGTCTTCAGTGCCCACACAGTGGAAAATTGTTGCAAAAGGAAAAAAAAAATGCAAGAAATGCAGCAACAAAATACTTAAACTTATTACTTTTGATATTTAAAATGGTGACGTTTTTCCATTCCTTCTGCCTGAGTTACTGTGACAACCTCAAAGTGGATTCTGAGAGAAAATGACATTTACTGTGCATGTGTGTGCGTGTGCATGTGTGTGCAGGTGTTAGGATCAGCTTGCAGAGCTGCAGCACAGAGGAAAGCTTTTACTGAGCCAGCCTCAGCGGAGGACTGATTTGCACACACTGTAGTTTTGAAACCAGGCTAAATTAAAGTAATTCGATCATTTCCTCTCAACCAGTTCATAATTATGTCGGGCAGTGGTATGCAGTGGTAGAGCAACTATGTTCAAAAAAGAAGTGTAAATTCTGTGAATTCTTCCACCTCGGGGGGGATCAGAGGTGATGTAATGACTGAGACATGCATATCATCTGCGTGTTTACCGGGATGGTTGACTGATGATGAAGTGCCGTGATCCATCATCAATCAAGGAATTCAGACGTGCGCAATGCATTCAAAAACTGGTCTTGTTTTTCTGGTACAACCACACCCATGAGCGTTTCTGCCCGCTGAAGTTTCTTTGATTGGACTGAGAAGCCGTCTCTAATGAGAAACCCACTCTGGAGCGGTTCATCATCAGTCACAGCACCTGCAGCGCGTTCACAGGTTTTTATTTCACACAATATTTTCAGTCGCCATAGTTTTTTTCTTTACTTTTAGTTTATATGGCGTTGAGTGTTTCCATGTCTGGGGTCTGGGGGTATCAGCTCTCCAGCTGCTTCTGTTTGCAGCTTCACATTGACCACCTGATCCCAACCTAGCCCACTTTCTTTTCCCATTTCTGGTGGTGGAGCTGGTTGCTGCTCCTCCTTGCCTTGACTACTCCAGAGACATCACTTCTTCAATGAATTGCATTTTATTATTTATTACATATATGTTTTTATGCACTTTTTTTAGCATTATCAAAAATGACTTCCTAATCAGATCCTTTCATTACTTTCAACGCAATTCACCAATGAATAAATGATCCTTAAAATCTTATCAGTTCTGCACCAAAGAACATGTATAATTAGGGTTGTTTTTTTTGTTTTTTTTGCATTCTAAACTTATTCATCACAGCTCAGCCAGTCGGTCAGACATTTTCAGAATCAAGAGAAGCAGAGGGACACGATTCTGTCGATGTTATTACTTTCAGCCCGGAATTTATTTCCCATAACACCCAGCAATACATTGTGGTAGGATTTGATACAGATACTGCATTCCTCATAACAGAGTGTTAAAAAGTGATATTCCAGAAATAACCCGGCCATGCAATGCAATAAATAAAACTGTCAGAGACCGTATCCTTCAGAGACGTACATTAAAGGGAAGGGCGCCCATGAAACCTTGATGAGTGTTTATTATCGTAATGATGTCCTACAGAAAGTGTCACACTTCTGTGACAGCCTGAACCTCCTACTCCGCGATGCTCCCTTCCATCCTGACACCCCAGTGGGAGCTTTCATGTTCCTGACGTGGAGTTTTTCCATCTCATTTTTGTCACTTTGAACCAAAAAGAGATGCATCGAAATTGAATGTAACACGCGCACGAGACAAACTCGGCTCACAAGATGAATATGCTCATTTTATTCAGCGCAGGGCGTCTGTGGCGCCAGGCGCGTTTCAGAAGTGTGCATCTCATTTGAAGCGATGCAGCGCAGTGGAGGATGGGGGGGGGAGGGGTGCCGGCAATTACGCATACACTTGCGTTGGGCCTAACGCCTTTGGATTTGTTCTGTTTGTGGGGCCCCTGGTGATGGAGCTGTGGGTTGTGACCTTTAAATGTGTCCAAAGGGGTTCAGAAGGAATGGAGATCTGCTGACACATTATCACCCAACACAAAGAAAGATGGCTGAGAATTTAATCGGTCCCTTCTGAAACCTGGAGACCAATCTAGAGCAACAGATGCCCCCCCCATGAAAGCTGGAATCAGCTTGGTTCTGCTGCATAGAAGTCATTTCACCCTTCACCCTTAAGTGGTAGAAAATAATTGGTAGAGTTTCTATTAGATTAAGTTGTGAGATTAATAATTAGATACAGTGGGTGATGATGAGAAATATCTTATTTATTATGTGTGGCTCAGTTGCAGCTGGCCTATAGGGGGCCCTGGGGCACCATCCTCCCTGATAAGACAGAAAAATGGAAAATATACTTTCATAAAATTCAGTTGAAAATGTTGTTTTTGCCCACTCGTGTGTGCCTCCATGCAGTCGGAACTGTATAAACTAGATTTCCACCGAATGGTTCCTGGGTGAATCTCCACAGACCGACTTGTATCATTTCCGTTCAGGGTCTGGGCAGTGTGACCAGTGCAGGGCAATGAAAACATCAGCCTTGCTACAGAAAACAAAAACATTTTTTTTGTTTTTAAAAATAAAAAGGCTTGTGAGGCGCAGTCAGTCAGTTGGATGGTGACGGTGCAATATGCCTTTAATGTTTTGAAATATGAATATATATTATGTAATGTTATTCAAAGTGTATTATTTCACAAAGCATGGGTTATTAACCCTGACCTTATATGCTGAATTCACAGCCCCACCTAAAATATTTTGCAGTTGCTAAAGCCTATGTGTGTGTGTGTGTGTGTGATCTTGAGAATTCACCAGGATCTTCAGCCTCAGGAAGCCATGTGGGCTCAATGCGGCTACAGTTCTGCATCCACACACACTTAAGATAAATAAAACAAGACTTGATAAGCAAGACTATTACTTGTGGCTAATTACAAAGCTAATAGAATTATTTATTAATTCATGAAACAAACCTGGATTTTTTTGTGAATTGCATACAGGATGGTTACTTATCTTTTGAACACTGGCTTTTAACCTTAAAAGCTGCAAAGGAGGAATTATCTGTGGCCCTTCTTGTATAGGATGTGTCACTCTAAACATTTCAAGGCATATGCAATTTTGACAAAATGGCAACATTTTTCTTGAAACGGGGAAACATTTTGATTTGTCAAGTCTTTGCCAAAGGAAAAGAGCAATTGCTGCACTTGTTAATCCTTTAAAAACTCAATGGGAATGTTCCCGGGGGTGTCAGTCCAATTTGACACGCTTTGACTTGATTTAAGGGCCTCAACTGCTTTTGAGTGATGGAAAAAATGATGCAAGGCTCTCGCTTTGCATGCTCAGTGTCAGCTGCCACACGAGGCGCAGTTTGAGTTCCATCAGTGCAATCACAGCTGATGGAAATGGGAGTGACAGACACGATAAGGTCAAACCGCCAGACAAATCATCTGACAATATCAACGCACAAGAACCACTTCCTGGGTGAGTAGCTGTGCACATGGCCAGGGTTTAATCCTTTCTCTTTCACCAAACATGGAGTGGATTCCGCCTGCTGTACTGCCACCGCAAAGGGATCAAGCCATGAAATTTAAGGTTGGGGCGGATGTTTATTTCTAGCAGTTGCAGACTCAGGATATCGTTCTGGTACAGCAGTAAGCACAATAACTTTATGCTGACAAAAACTATTTCCTCCATCACTCAAAAGCTCTCGCAAGGTCAGGCGGAGACTCCCTCTCACTAACCAGCGGCTTTGACCTCTGGTGCACCTCTGTGTCCTTGCAGAATCGTTTATTATTCCTCCACAGCTTCGGCAAATTAGCATACATTATGGTATGTCAGAGTGACAGTGGTGGGAGGTGATAGGAATTGTTTTCACCTGCCATATCGGTTTGATTGGCCTCCATTGAATGTAATCCATAAAAGTCAATTGTGCTGCTGAGAGGAGGAAAAAAAAAAGCATTAGCATTAAATTTCCAACGCAAATAACAAATGTCAGAGCACGCTGGGAGAAGGATGCAGCAGGACGGGCTTGCTGAAAGTAGCCCAGGGCTTTGGTGGGATGTGATGAAGTCAGTGGCAGAATGCAATGAAACAGTCACTGCTGTTGCTCCGGCGACCTTGAAAAGTGTGTGCTGCCAATCTGTGTTGAAGTTAGCGGGTCACTGTGTTTCCCTGGGATACGCCACTGCCGCCTCCTCGGCTGTCAGAGAAGATCGAGGTTCCAAGTCACTTTAGGTCATTATGAATCATACATTACAATGCAATGAGCCAGACATCCATGCCAGTTATATCATTAATACAGCCCTTTAACAAAACTACCAGGAAGGATGCTTCATGTTTATGTCTCCTATTAATGGAAGGGATCCTTGGTTTAAAATGCTGAGGTATCACTCTAATATATGCCGGTGCCAGGGTGATTTGAGACTTTTACAGGACTAAATGAAGCGTGACAAAGTGAGAAAGGGTGGACATTTTTTTAGATGTACAGATAATTTCACAGGACTTCAGTTTCAATTGCATTTAATGTCATATTGTATCTACACGTCTCATACCCACATTGCGTTCATTTTGTCTGCATAAAGTTTAGGATTGGCTCCAAATATTGACATGCGTCAACTGGTCATTTTCAATTTTCTTTTGTAACTTCCTCCGTGTTCACCTCACCTCTCTCTTCTACCTATGCTCGCTTTGGATCAATTTTCACAGTTTGGATGGCGGTGCTAATGGATTTTTCCCTATTGTGTGGTTATATTTAATATTCTATTGATTCAATTCTGAAGTATGTCATACATGCTCATTCCCACAGCTCACCTGCTCTCAGAAATCCTGGCTCCCTTTCTGTGCTAAAATGCTGGCCTAACATCTAATGGTGTATGCTGGTGAATAAATCAAGCTGCACTACTAGGAGGCAGATGTATAATGACCCATTATGAAGATAGATGTTGTCCTTTCATTTGCAGGTAGATGACATCTCCCTGCACTTTCTGGCAGATGTGCTGCTACTGAAATGCGACTGAGAAAATGTAAATAAATATTTACATCTGGAATACTAAAAGCTGAAGTCGAGAGAACAGCCTCCCAAAAACTGTAAAGCTGACCTCCCCACGGAACTGTTCCCATTGATTGTTGATTTGCCAATGTCAAGGAAAACATTGATAGCTATGATGAAGACTGATGCAGTCAGTCAGTTATTCATTGGAAAAACACTTAGAAATAAGTTTATTTATAAGTTTGGTTAAGCTGAAATCCATCTTGGCTGCATTGTAAAGGAAAACAGTGTGTTCTTCCACAGGGAAATTGCACAAATAGTGCATCTCCCATGTGTCTTCTGCATGTAGCATGATAATGTATTCATTAAACTGTATAAATAGACATTGTCACACATTCCTAGAAACAAGACACTTTGAAATACCTCTAGAGTCAGGAGAAGAACACTCACAAACCATCAGGCCTGTATGTTGGAGGCATTGCTGGTGGAGGACGAACACACACTCAGCAACAAAGCCTCATCACCTATGAGGTCAGCACTTTGGAATGCAGCGTTTCTTGCGACCGTTGGGTATCTCATACACACAGAAGTGGCGTTTACCAGGAAAGATTCTTGTTGTCATTCTTTGAGGTGTCTCCATGAGCTCAGATAGGATCACTGACAGATTTATGAAAATGGTGCAGCCTGCTTTTTATGACATCCATTATCAAAGCTAATTGAATCGCTTTCCTGTCAGAAAATTTGAATATTTTACGGCCAGCTGTGAAAGACTGATCCCGCCATTTACGGCGGTCTCTACAAGTGCAGACCAGCTGGTATAAATATATTTTGAACTTGATTTATATTTACTTTCTCCCACTGAATGTAGCAGATGCAGTGAGATGTTCAAGGACATCTGATTGTCTTTAAGCTAACATCAAACTGTGAATTATTGCAACATCTAATGGATTATTACAAGAGCGTATGCTAAATTAAACATGACTACATCAATAAATGTTGCATGGCATTAACCTGACAGTGCTTCATAAATATTGTGCTTTCTCCGCCATCCTCTCCACCTTCCACTTCATCGGTAATATGTGTCAGAACCACAGCATTGCGTTGCCATTTCATTTTGCTTTTTAAAATGAACAGGAATTAGATAAAAAGGCTATATATATATAAACTTAAATATTTCAATTAGCTGCTTTCTGTAATATTTGCCATTTTCAGCGGGCGCTGGCTTGTGTCAGCCAATTTAAGCGTCAGCACATTACCCTTCCTATTTTCATCATCCTTAAACCGCTCATTCCGGCAATCAGCAACATCTCACTTACTGCCTTTTCACTTTTATTCCACAGGGGTGAGGGAGTGCTGAGGACGGGGGGGGTGGGTTTGACTTACAGGTGCTGAAGAGCTTATTGAGAGTCTGTAGCCAATTTCTGAGCTAAAGTGGCTCTCCTTGAAAGGTTAAAACATCACAAGGATTATCCCAAACAGATTTAATGGCTGACACAGTTTCTGTGCCTGACAAAAATTACATAATGACAGCTCAGCTACACAACAATCAGCGCTAATTAGAGCCCAATATGAAATAACATTTGCCATGATGACTTAACGACTGTATATAAATTACCTTGGGGATTACAGTCAACACTAATTGGATTTCGACATGCAGAGTTATTATTTCATTTAAATAGAGATCAAGTGTGGCAAATGTCCTTCCTCAGTGTCAGAATCGCTGGCTGAATGTCATTAGATCACCTGTGGTTACTGTTAATCAAAGCAGGCATATTTGTGGTTCACATCTGTACACAGCAGCCAGACAGTTTCAGAAAAAAAGGATTGAAAAGGACTTTCTCTCGATGTGAGCAAAACTGGGAAAATCAATACTGGATCTAATCAAATGGAAAAGGAATAAACTTAAATCAATGTGTCAGGCTGTTCAGCACGTGCTGCATTAAAGCCAGGGCTTATGGAGGTGAATCCAGGCACCCTTCGCTCCTCTGGGTTACAGTAATGTCCATGAGCGTCCAGCTCATTAATGTTCTCATCCAGACACCTGCTTCTCCTCTCCTCTTAGCCCCAGCGTCCTGCTGCCTCTGCGTGCCATTTTGCAGGATCATTTTGGAACACTGTGCAGCTGTAATATGATCATCTCTGCCTCGGTTTCTCTGACTGTTTGTGCCGCACTAATCGATGGCCAGTTCAGAGGACACTGAGCTCTTCACGCTCGAGCAACCACAACATTCCAACATTGGTCACCCAGTTTTCAACGTCAATAACATGATTTCAAATGTTTTTTTTGTTTGTTTGTTAGTTTGTTTTATTTATTTATTTTTTTTAAAGAGCGCTGCGTTTTTCCCTCTGCAGATTTGAAATGTAAACTACTTTGGCTCATCATGACTAACTTTAACCCTGTCATTTTCTACTTATCTTTCAGTCCAAGCCAGAAATCAGACTCTGGAGACAAGCAAACCCAGCAGCACTCATTTCATGGAGACACGGTGTGCTGCGGATGACAGTTCTCCAGCTGCCGTGGTCAGTGTGAAATCATGTCAGGACTCTAAATTAGTTGCTGGCCGTGCTGCAGATGCAGCTCCACCACAGTCATCAGCGTCAACATGCCGTCTGCTCAGATCTGCCAGTCCTTTATTGACCAGTCGGGTCAGATGTAACAGACACTTCTGAGTTTAATTGAACCATCAAACAACACTTGTAAAGTCAAACTGACAGAGACACTGTCATTATTACAGCCTTCACAATTTCCACAAACAAAAAGTCTGGAGGTTGGCGGAGGCGGAGAAAGTTTTTTTTTCCGCTGATGTTCTTGGCCAAAAGTGACAGGTGGGCATGTTGTCGTTCGTGTAAGGTAACACTGAACGGTGCCATTGAAACCAATTAAAAGCAATTCAAATGACCTTGAGTGTGAAGCTTCCATGTAAGAGTTGTGAATAACTGTGAGCCCACAGAAAAGTCTCATTCATTAACGACTTCCTAATGACAAAACAATAAAAAAAAAAAGCAGCAGACTTTCCCAGTTAATTAAAAAGTATAAAAAACAGTAGCGATAGAGATGTACTGGTGATTAGACTGAGATGCAATACTGCTTTGATGCATGCTACGCGCATGGGCAAGAGCTATGGTAACTGATTATGTGGCGTTCGTTTGTTTTTTCATATATTTAAATCAGCTAAATGCAGTGTTCTGACCCCATTGACCATTGAAGAGCTGCCAGGGTTCTGTTATAAAAACTAAACTGCAGTGCATGTTGAAATAATGAAATATGTAGGGGAAAAGAGCTTTTTTTGTGAAATAACACAGTTTTATGACCATCAAATTGCTGACTTTTCAATGAAACTACCTCGCCTGATGATTTTATTATCAGGAGCATCAACCGCTCCTGATCCTTATCGCTCTGTGATACCATGACATTGTTTCGATTATTATTATTACTCATTATCTTCATCGTTGTCATTGAAAGATGTTCTAGATCAACCTTATCAGCTAAATTTGTCGTACTGTATCGGGAAGATGCTATCTACCCTGATCTTAATCCAATTTGCTTGTTGACTTCAAAACATGGTTGAAAGGAGAGATAAATATGGCTAATTGATGCTGTAAGGAGACAGTTAATGCGATCCACAAAGCATGTCACTGCTGTTATGAGGAATCAGTTCTGGTGCAAGGGATATCTGAATAATAATGTTTGAAAAAGACTGGGGAAGAAAAAAAAAAAAAACTGGTGAGTGAGGCTAGAAATGAGAGATCATCTGATGTGTCACCAAAGTCCTGCGAGATGTTATTTCTTGTTAATTATTCGTGTGTGACCTGTCACATGTTTTCTTTTGAAATGCTTTCAGACAGCCCCAGAGTATTAAATATGTTGTATATTAAAGTTATTTATAGGACATATTTAAGTGTTTACCACAGTTTCCATCAACATTCATTAATTCAGTCAAACAAAAAAGAAAAAAAAAAAAAACACTTCCACTCCCAAACCACAATCCTCCAAACAATATTGTCTCATCAAAAATTGAGGTTAACCCAGAGCTGTATGTTAGCACGCTGTTTAGCTCCTCAACACAAAGCCTGATCATAATAAATGGTACACCTCCACACTTGCATGAAGGGAAAGAGGAGGAATATTCATGCAAAGATTTGCCTCTCTGTTTTTTTCTGTCCCTTTTTAATTTCTTTCCCTTTAAGATGCTTATTTGTTTATTTCCTGCCAAGAACGACATAAGATGTGCTTTTTCTTTCTGAACTGATTGTTTATTCCTTGTAGAGATTCATCTATTTATTTATATATTCATATACCTGCAAACTGATACAATGAAATGTTGTCTTTCTTTACGAGTCAATAATGGGAATCTTCTGAGCCCTGTGGAGATGCATTGATGAATGATGATTCAAACCTTTTCATTACATCTCCATGAAACCATTTTTTAAGCACGGAAGCAATTTGCGCAACTGTCATTCAACTTTTATCTACAATAACTTCTAACTAAACGGAGATTCTTATAGTGGGGCAGATGCACAACCACTTAATAGCATCACTTGCGATAACAGACATGTAATTTATCCCCACCGGCCATCACAAGCCTTAACGTTTACTATCTATGGCCTTCAAATCACTTTAATGTAATTCTATTTGTCTCATTTGGTTTGTGTCGATCTATGAATATGCTAATGTCGTCCCACATGCGTCTTCCCACGGCGCTGGCCTTCACCTTACCAGCCTCACTTAGACGTCTAAAAGACCGTCAGCACTGGCAGTAGCAAAAATGGACAACATTAATTCATTTGTTGCTCAGGAAAACAGAAAAAGAATGTGTATTATCCCTGCTAACGGTTGTCAGTCATCAAAAAAGAAAAAAAAAAACAAAACAAGAATTTAAGAGTATGATATCTGCAAATTGTATCACATGTGCTTCTGGTTGGTAAAGTACTGCTCTCCAGGTCGGTGCCCTCTGAATAGTTTATACAATTACTGGTGATTTACAGACCAGAGGCAGAAACTCTAGCCAACTGTTTTTTTTTTTTTTTTGTTTGTTTTGTTTTTTTGTTTGTTTCACCAGCGTGTCAAAACCGATACATATAAAGCACCATCTGGACATGTTAACAGGGTCACAAACATGATATTCATCAGAGAGGGTCTTCATTAACATCCCTCATTTGTCAGGTTAAAGGGGCGATGCCTGGTCCTCTCCCATTTTAAAACCAAGATATAGAGATGTGTTTGCACAGCCGAGCTTTTACAAAGTTATTAAGAAAAACCTTGAGCTGCATTTCTTTGTCCTTTCCAGGATGGTGCATCGCTGTCGTCAGGCCCATGTTGCCAGGTTGCTGTTTTTGCCTTTGTCCGGGCTTCGGCTGCACCTTTCTGTGGAAACCAGTAGGGTTTTCTATTTTCATTTGTCTTTTTTTTTTTGTGCAGCCACTGCTTCAGTATACCATATAATCATCAGCCATCCTGGTGACCTCCCCACAGCGCTCTTCAGGAAAAGCAGCCAAGTGACTTATACCCCAGTGTGTCCTTCCCTCTAACCTTTATGCAGAATAGGGACACAAGGTGTTGAGGGGGGGGGGGTGGGATGGTGGGCATCAGGGGTGGGGGTGGGGTGGGGTGGGGGGTGATGTTGAAACACCGAAGGGGACGGTCTCACATGAACAGAAGGTGTGGCAGGTGGAGAAAGTAAACCTTTTGACCAGCCAGCCTCCCTGTCGCCCTCCATTCTTCTCCATCAACCAGCTTTGTCCTTCTCTGCATTTATTCAGCTCTTCTCCCACACACAACCCTAAAAGCCTCATTCAAGCATCAAGCAGAACAGGTTTTACATGGCAAAAGCAGAATGCCATTGTTAGTTGTCAATGGTAACAAAAGCTGTTCTTAGATTTTAGCAATTTGTTCAAGGTTACAGTAATTGTTTGATTTATTGTTTTTTTTAGATCTACAATAACGTAGCTGAGCCTGACATGTTTGCTTGTAGGAGACCTCACCCTTCACTCATGAATTACACATTCAAAAGTACAAATTATTGCATTTTGCATTTAGTTGCGCTTTTTATCGTGTGGTCCCTCAACTAATGTGAAGCCTGACGAAGTGTGCCATTTCTCTCTTATTTGAATAATCAGAGAGAGCCACAAGCAAATCAAAACATTGCATGGGGCTGCAGCCCCACTACAGTGTTTAGACTTGATTAGCAGAGTTTTGTTTTGTTTTGTTTTTATAAAAACTAGGCTATTCTCCAGCATGTTCAGTTTGACATAATGAGGTGGATAGTCCTGGAACATTTTCCAGTGAATTGTTATATCTTCTTATTTTATTTGCCAAAAAAAGTATTGTGGTTGTTGTAGAGTTTAGTTGTTCAAACTCTCAACGCAACCATACAATTACCCCATTAGAGTATGTGAAGTATTGTCTTAATTGGACAATAAATAAAGTGCAAGATTGTGTGTGTGTGTTTGCACATTTGTGTTACAAAAGCTGCTTTTTTACAGAAAAGTGTCCAACATCTGCTAAGATGTTTATCACATTTTCCAATTCCAAGGTGAGGATGACAGCTGTGACTTTAATTTTTCAGAGAATAGAGAATAAGTGTGAAAAAGCAAATATCAGCTTCTCCTCAACTGTCTGTTAGATATAGAGTGAACTTTATGTTTCATTTTGATTGTAAATAGTGGGCTATAAATCTCATGAGACTTTGAGACCATATTAAATGTAAAAAAAAATATTAAAAATGATAAAATACTCTTGGGATATTAACTCTTCCGTGTTGGAATATTGCCATGTTTGTGAATTATCTCAGCTTTATGTTTCCTCCAACACAAACAGACCCAAAGCCAACTTGATTTGGCTATTTTAGGACTCAAGCAATCTTTTTTTTCTCTTTCTTTTAAAGACTGGATCAGCCCTGCAGAGAGCAAACAAAGACACATTTACACACAATTTAACACATTTTCTATCTAAGGACACAAAGGGCAATTTCCCACATTTTCAGCAATTAAAACATCAGGATTAAAATGTGACTCAAAAGTGTCGGTTCTGTAATTTCAGATAAAAAAGAGGTTATTTATTTTTGTTATGGGCAAAAGATATGCATGAATAATTCACTTCTCTAGACTGAGGATGAAGAGCAATTTGCCTGGAGCTGTGATGATTTCCACCACAACCATTAACCAACTGCACCATCATGCATGAGTAACGACCAGCATGTGGAACCAACTACTGAAAGCTGTCCAAACCCCTTTTTAACTGAGTCCTTAAACGCCATTAACACCAACAAATATAGAGACTTACAGGCTAGAGGTAATCAGAAGTGATGTTTTGTATCAGCAGAAAACGCATTCTCCTCCTTTCTCACCTTAGACACGATAACAGGGTCCTCCGTGAAGATGTCCGGAGGGGAGGCATAAGGATTTAGGTCCTTATCATGTTGTCTCGCAAACCGAATCATCCCACAGGAGACTTTTTCCCTTTCTTTTTCATATCATATTGCCATCTGGGGACAATTTTGCAATATTTCTTTCAGGTGAAAACTCTCTGGATCTTTTGCATCACGGCAAACTAGTGCATTGAAATAAGCTGTCATTGTTATGGATTATACCTCTGTTTTTCCTGCCGCGCCACCACCGTTTGCTCTGCCATGTCATCCTAGACCATCTGGGAAAAGAATTGAAATTTCTCTCCAATGAAACTCCTCTTTAGGAGCAGGATTGGAGTGCATCTCCATCACTGGATGCTTTTTAAAATAAGTTTTGCACATTTGGTATGACATTCAATTGTTATAAAATGATCCCCAGAGTGCCATCACACTCCCATAAATACAGTCCAAGCAGAGGAAAAGGGACTGAGAGGAACAAAATGAATTGAGAGAAAGAATGTCACGAATACATACAACACAGCTTAAAAACTCAAGCCTGGAGAGTCAGCATACAGAGCAGGCTGAGACCCAGAGCTTTTCATATCCACCTTCAACTGCTTTGTCCCTGTTGTGGTGTCAAACCTATCTTGTCTTTTTATTATCATTTATTTTGGTAAAATGATGAATTCCTGAGTTCATTTGGTTTCCGTTTCAATCTACAAACTACATTAAAAAAATATAAAAACAAAAAATATAAATAAAACAATAGAGCGAACCAAATCCAGCCGCTGTAGATCCACTAGCAGCACGATGTAATCGCACGTTTGAACTCCTCCTCAAGAATGCAAAGAATACAAAATCACGTGTGTATGGGGGGGGGGGGGTGTACATGCACATATACATTACCTGGTGGTTGCTAGGAGACGTGTTAAACCTAGTGAGCCTTTGAAACCATTATTGGAAGGGGGGGTTGTTGCTATACAGTTTCTATAGCTCTCGATAAGAAAGGCTTCGCCTATGCATACGTGAACTGGTAGTGTGTTGGTGTCACTTATCAGCTGATCAGTACTCTACTTCAACATAATTCATCTGAGTCTCCAGTGTGGCTGTTGCACAGCCTCCAGAATTCCCACACCAAGGAGGGGTGGCAGATGTTGGGTGGTCGTGGTGTCTGAATTGAATCCATCCTTCGTTAATGCCTCTCTCATCCCTACTCACTGTAGATGCCCATGTCATTGCTATTTAATAGTAAATAGGGGGGTGGGGGGGCAGTATGCAAGTTGGCCTCTGGGAAATTGGTGTCACTGCTTCAAATTAGCCTGTGCTTTTGTGAATATGAATAGAATAATTTGTGGCCGATCACTGGTGCCAGCAGGTTTGTTCCTTGCGTATTTTTCGCCCCTCTTTGGATGCTACACTGGAGTCATTTGACATTTCTGGGTCATGTCAGAGCGGCTGAGGCTTTATTTCAGAGTTTGGTGGTAAATTGAAACATGAAGAAGGCATGTTTGTGTGCAACATGTTAATGGCCCTGTGCTTCCCCAGCCAAAAGTGGTCGTGTATTCACATCCCTGAACATGATTTGGAACATCCTTCTGCACTCCTCTTCCCTCTCCATTCTTTGTCTTTATTTTTGTTTTATATATATAAACAGGAATTTGTATGCCTGCGAGCACCCCTGTAAACTCAAGTGAGGCACTGGGAATGAAAACTGCAGATTTTTGTCTACAAAAAGTGTTATTATTTGCACGCATCGTGCAAGAAGGCCCACATTTAACACAGAAGTCACACTATAGAAGAGACGTCTCACACTACATCCTTACTACATATTTAATGTCTACATTTTCATACTTAAATCTCGCTTAGTTAGAAGTGTGCAAATTGTGTGGCAATCTGTAGTTACAAAGCAAGTAAAATGTGACGAGTTTGTCTGTCCTGTTGGGGTGGATCGATGATTGGGATCATGACTGTGTGGCATGTGGGAGGATTTGATTGATCCACAGTTTGTGGCAGCATGATTTGTCATCAAGGTTATTCATCATTCACACGCAGTCTAAAGTATTATTAATCCATCTGCTGAGGATCTAAATGCATCTCAATTATCCTCAGTAATAGTTTTAATTGCTGGCATAGCGCTCAGTGACACTCACACACGCTTGTTAAATGCTAAAGCCAAATGAAATAAATAAAGCTGAATAGTCCAGTCTTTTTCTTTTCATTATTATTATTTTATTTTATTAATCTATTTTCCACCATCTGGGTACTTCTCATCTGGACAAACAGAACCTTCATTAACACATTTTTGTGTTAAAGTATTAATATGTGCGCAACACTGTTTTTTACATGAGCACATTTCACCAAAAGTGATGTTTAATGTCTGTGATTGACAGTTGAACACTTTTAAAAGTCTGGACGGTGAAAACTAATCTTAATGATCTTGAATCATGCTATTACTCTTTCAAAGTCCAATTTTGTTTTGGATTATTGTCCATAGTTGCCCCGGAGCACATTCTTTTCTTCTGCCTGAGTTAGTTTTGCAGACTTTTCTTCTCTATTTCTTCAAAAAGCAATGTTTATGTTTAATTTATTTATAGGCTTTGTTCATATCATATAGTCTAAATTAAACTGAAATTGTAATGTTAAATATTTGTGGTTTGCATGATGTAAGTTTAGGTCTTTGTGTGATAAAGATTATGCAGAACTGCACACAGATGTGATATATGCATCCGACAAGTTGATCCCAAAGGGAGGAACAGTTTGTCCCAAGTGATTTGTCCATGACAACAACACACCAGATTTTGCATTTCAAATCTCATCGGTCTTTTTTCTCTCGCAGTTCTAAACATGTGGGGAATTACCATCTAAACATAGCTCATTTTTATTCGTCTTTTTATTTGTCTCACCAAAATCTGAGGAAGAATCTATGGCCCCTTCACTCCATCAAAGTCCAAAGTATTTTAATGATGAAGAACAGAAGAACAGAAAAGGCAGCCATTTTGTTTCTACAACCAGACTAGGACAATCATTCCTGCGGGATATGGAAGACCCGTTAAACTTGACACTTGCTTTTGTGAGGAAGTGCACTGTTCTGATGATACAGAAACTGGCAGAATTAGCTCTCCTTCTTAGGAATTAGGAATCAGGATGCAGGTTTTAAAGCACAATGTAGAACAGGGAATGAAGTCTATAATCATATGCTAAATTAAGAAATGGATTTTACTTACTTTCCAGCTGTTATATGGCTACACAGAGACAATTTCATCAAATAAAAATATCCTTGTCAGAAATTAGCATGTGAAAAGGTTTAATTAATGGCTGGAGCTGGACTTTAAATAGACATGACAGGCGCACCTTGAGTCCCTCCGAAGCACTTGGGCTTAAAAATAGTTTTGCTCTTTCAGAGTATGATCTAATCCCTGTCGCTGCTGGACCTCGCCACATTTGCTTATTATTTTACAGTATTTATATGTGAGGTGCTGCTTTCTGCTTAAAATTGGTGTCACGGGGAGTGGCGAAACTTGCCCTAAAGCAATCAGGCAGGAAAGCATCCTAGAGATCGTCATGATGCATCATCTTTGTGCTCTGAAAACACAGAAGAACAAAAGGTGGAAAACAGACAGCACAAATGTAATTACTACACGGACAGTGGTCAGCATGAAGAAGCTTTTTGAAAAGTCCTGACATGTTTGGCCTTAGAAACCACAGCACTATATTTTACTGTTGACTGGTGCAGGCTAAGATCCTTTTAAGTGGGTTAAACTGAGATATTAAAAGGGCTTAAAACCCCTGGAGGTACAAATTCAAACTGGATGCCAGGCCATGCTGGACCCACGTCTGACATTGAAAGCAAAATAAAAGGGCTGCAAAGTGTCAATTCAAATCCACATCCTCAATGTTCTTTCATCTGCTGAATCGATGGGGACAGTGCCACTTACATTCCCACTCAAATGTGATGGTGTTGGCCTTCTAAGTGCTTGTTAAGAATTAGTGCAACGCGTGCAGCTCTATCGGCGTCAGATCTAAAAATAGTGTATACTGACAAATTGAGGTTGCTCTTATCAGAAAATTGAGATTTCACCAGCTTTGAGGGTGATGTGTGAAGTGACACATCAAAGGGTTTTTGGGTTGAATAGATGTGGGTATAGGGCCGACGGCAGAAGGGGAACTAACTCTTCCCATGAGAAAAAGAAGAGCCAGATCAATTACATTAGGATGCATAGCTTGACTTGCAAAGATTGAGGAAATACAAGGAAACTGTCACATGGCTGTGGCAAGATTCATTTTTAAGCATAAATTATAACACTGAAAGGGTTAAGGACGGGGTCCAAGTCTGATATTTAATTCCTCTTGGAAGTGATAAATGAGTCTAATTTTTTATTCATATAACCTTCAGGCATAAGATAAAATACACCGACTCCATTCAGCTAACATGATGGTTTTAAAATCCAGTCATCTGTGCGCCATTTATGCAATGCACTGGGAAGTTGATTTGCACTGAAATTTACTATTTATTACACAACTTCTTTTGATCTAGAACTATCCCTTCTGGTTTTCTAACATTGGTTTGCAAAAAAAAAAGTTGGAATTTAGGAGTTGTCATTTAGTAATTACATTGTGCATGGTTTTCAACTTTACACGACACTTCTGACAATTTCCATCTGTGATCCTGCTTCCTGATTGCAGAAATGAAGAATCCTCTGTATCACTAGAAATTATAATCACATGTTTCTCGATGCAATAATCAGTTTGCAAAAGGGAAAATATAGTAATGTCTCACTCCACCAAATGTGAGCACAAAAAGAAAAAGAAATGGCAAAATCCTGAGACCAGGCGTGAGCTGCAGGCGGATATGGCACGCACCAAAAACAATATTTGAGAACCTGAGATTGTTTACAAGAACAACTGGCATGTTAATACTGGGAGTTCCGGGATCAAAATGGAAGATCCAAAAAGGTGGTGGAGAATGGATGTGATGGCTAATCACCCAGATGCCATGCCGGTAAATAAACAGCAGATAAAAGGCGGTAGATGCAGGAGGCAGCATAAGAGACCGAAAGATACCGAAGGCTGAAAGAGGAGCCGCACAAGATGTGAGGGTGAAGACACCAGTGGTGATTGGTGCAGCATCATAGAGCTGTACAGCATCATCGGGACACCCAAACCTCTCCACCAAATTAACACCGGCTGTTGATGCGGTTGGAGGGGAAAAAAAGTACAAAAACAAATGAGCAACTGTTTCTGCCTCAAAATTCCATAACAACAAAATTACCTTTAAGTCACCTTATTTATTTCAGTGTGAACCAACACAGTGACACCACAATGATACTGTTGTGTCAAGGCCACCAACACTACCAGAATTGACTTGTATTTTAGCCTTGGCATCTATTTGTTATTCATACACACACACAAAAAAAAAAAAAAAAACATTTCCAGGAATCTTTTGTAAAGCTTATAATCTTGCACTGTTATCTTCTGTTTTCTGATATAAGCTTGGAACTCCATACCTGTGTCAGCAGGGGTTCATCGTATCTCTGCCCTACCTCATTCACACTGGCCAATGGCTATAACCTCGCTGCTGATAGCCAAGCAATCTTCATCCTCCATCTCGCTCCAGCTCCACTGACCGAGACACCACCTGCGCTGAACGTTGCTTGAGCTGAATACCATACTAGGATAAAGCAGTCGGCACAAGCATGAGATCATCTGTTTGCACCGCATTCATCTGGTATGCAGGGTATCAGGTTTGGTTTTGTGTAGAATAAAACATTACATATTGCAGCAGCATGCATGATTTCAACATGCATGCATGAGTTGAACTACAAGAACCATGTTACCCAGCTAATATTTTCAAAGAGCCTAGTACTTCAGAAACCAGATCTCCATGGGTGGTATAGTCCTTAACACTAATGAGAATCCTGGGAGGGGGACAAACCAAGTTTCCTGGAGGCATTAGTTACTGTACATGGGTTTGCAATCAAAGGCATGAACACACAGAATTATGTACACTTGAGTGCCATATAATTACAAACTACAAGACTTTTACACTTTCAGTTTTAATGTTTCAGACAAGTGGGAATCTGTAGTTATTGGAAATGTATGCAATTAGTGTAATGATCTTGTTTGTTCACGTGATATGATATTAATATTCACACTGTGACTGAGGAACCTGCATTTAACAGACAAGAGCAAGTGGAAAATATCATTACTTGGGGTGTGCGATTGCCTTCAATGCCATTTGATTAAACCAGGAAATAGACTGAGGCTACTTAAAAAGGTAGCTATACTCACCTGCTCCTCGTTAACAGCCCATGAGAAGCAACAACAGCACTGCTCTTCCTACTAACCCTTAGCTCGCTCTCTAGATCAAAAACTCACCCTGTGCCCCTCTCCTCTCATCATTGTATTGCATATTGCATTATTTTCTAATGTCTAAACCCAGGTCACAGTGAATATACCCCATAAATGCCTATTTCACCCTCCCTTCAAATTATGAGAAACAATAGCAACGCCATAAACCTGTGGTGGTATTCATCATAGTTATGATTCTGTGACAGGGTCATCTCCCCTTCCAAATAAGCAGGGCTAGTAAAGAGTGCCTACCAGCAGCAGGCACCCTGGACTAGACCTTGTAATTGGCTGATGGGAGATGAGGAGAATGCACTACTGTCTTGTGAATGGATGACCAATGAGATATGAGTGCGCTCCCCAGGGTGGATTCATACCTATTAAAGCTTCTTTCCAGTTCAATGCCTCATTGCCTTTGTTGTCGGCATCGACCCAGAAAACACCAAACCCTTAATTACTTCCCTCTGAGTTTTTTTTTTTGTTTGTTGGTTTGTTTGTTTTTTTTTAACTTTGTCACAAACTGATACACCTTAATTTCAGAACTGCTTGTTTAAAGAAAGAATCATAGCCCCCACTTTTCTTTTCGATATGACACTGGATCATCCAAGTCTGCAGTATTACTTTTCCATTGAGTACCCAGACAATGGTTCTCAAAATTGCCTGTGTTCTGTGAAAAGAACAACAAGAATTAAATTCCCGACCATCTCCACAGCAGACAATTCACCTCGCCATTCACTTTATCTGTGCAAGTCATCCTCACGCAGGCTGTTTTTGGCAGCGGATGTTTGGCTTTGTGCAGCACAATAGCTGAAACACCATTGAACAGTATCTAATATTTACAATGGATGGTATTTTCAATCAGCCTTGATATGATGCAAGAGCTTACCCCCTCTATTATCAATGCACAATGCATTGCTGAGGTGGAGAGTGAGGGTGGTAAATGCTCTGTCTTTGTATCAAGATTATCAACATACCTTTTAGGTTGTGCTAGAAGCTGCTTTTCTTTAATAAAGAACTGATTAATGAAGAGTGCAGCAGAGGGAGATGGAATGATAGAAAAGGCTGGAGGTGTCTCAGTGCCCTCCATGTATGTGGGAATGTGTAAAGTCTATTTCTCTTTTTTTTACATGATCAGAGCAGAAGCAGCTTCAAATTGTATCAGTGAGTCCAGCCTCTTTTTTTTCCTTTTTTGAGAAACCATGAAAGGAAATTGGAACACCGAGAATGCTTTTTTGATGTTGCTATGAATGAGGCACCTCAAGGGACCTCAAGTGGCACCTCAACCCCATCCATCTGTCCGTCCATCTTCTACAGCTTTATCTCTTTATCCCTGTGTCACAGCCACATATGAATTCTGAAAACTCTTTATTGTCACCAGATAATAAAAGCCTAACATGAGCATATATACTGGTACAATATTAAGCTTGTTTTGTTCACCCTGTTGTTGGTCCTCGCCCAATACTTATATCATTGATTTGCAGATGCCAATTCAGGTGTCAAAATTGTTCAACTTTCATTTATTCTACAACCAAAAAGTCAAAATTTGACTCAGTATATTTGAATTAAAGTCCTCATGCTTTACTGTTGTGCTCTGCTCCAGGTGAGAGCTTTCAGCTTGAGATATAAATTCAGCATAAAACCACAATATATAGCATAAATGTTTCCAAATGAAAGGGTTGTACCTGTGTGTGTGTATGTGTGTGTGTGTGTGTGTGTGTGTGTGTGGGGGGGGTTAAGAGAGAGAGAGAGAGGGAGAGAGAGAGAGGGAGAGCAAGAGGGTCTGATGGTCTGTGAGAGATGGTAAAAGAGAGAGAGATGTCTCACTGGTTGTCCTCGCAACCACTTCTTTGCTAATCTCAGAAATAAAAATCAATTATTCACTGCATTGTGTTATTGTATATAATAACACTCCTGGTTGTCCTTTCCCTACACATTATGCAAGCGTGGCTAAATTATCTTGTGTAAGCCCTGTGCTGCTATGGCAACATTTTATGGATTTTTACCAAGCTCAATAAACATAATATGCAATACAACAATAAAATGGGAACATTACACTTCTCAATAAGGCATTTATTGGACCAATAAACTGACTTCGGAGACTTGTTAGAATATAATTTAAGCATATGATCAAATATGCAATTAATGATTTGATGTGTACAAGTGTCAGTAACCTTTGAATTTCACATTTCACCTGCAGAAGTATCATGAGGCATCCAGTCATTGGAGCAACCAAATCAATTAATGTCAAAACCAAAAAGCAAACGCATAAGACAGGCAGGCTGGCAATTACACAAACATGTTTAAAAAAGTATTGCTACTAAACTGCTGGGCAGGTGAGAAGAAGTGCTCTGAAGACTATTTCCTCCTGAAGCCAGCCTGCATGAAGATTCATTGACTGTTGGACAGCCATTATTTATGAGCTGTCCTGCCTTCTTGAACTCACGAGATGCTCCATCGTTGTCTTGTAGTCCAGCAGATTACTGAATGTTTTATACCTGTCAGGGGCTAGTGCACTGTAAACTGCACAGTAAGTGTATAATCTTGGTGATAAAAGGCCCTGAAATAGCTCGAAGGGGCAAATAAAGGCTGCTCTAATTTCAAAAACACACACCCATGCTTTTTAACACAAAATTGATCTGAGGTCCATTTGAGCAACTTCCAATCACAAGCTAATAGCTGTGTGTGTGTGTGTGTGGGGGGGGGGTATTGTGTTCCTGCAAAAAGGAACATAGTTTATTTTGGTCTGCTTTCAAAGGTGTAACTTAATACACGACACTGAAAAGAGTTTAGTTACATTGGTCTTCATGTTTAATGAGTTCATCCATTAGGATATCCCTAAAGAACAGTTATTCATAGTATTGGAAATGAAAAGCACTTCCACACACCCACAGCCAATTTTAAATGCTAAGTGGTAAAAATATGAAAATACCACAAAAAAACAACAAAGAAATGCTGTAGTAAATCATCCATCAGGATAAGTTTTGGATATGATAAAGAAGGCTGACTGCTTGTCCAGAAATACCTGCCAGATGCCTTTAGCACTGCTCTTAGTATGCAGTATGTGTGTGTGTGTGTGTGTGTGTGTGTATTTTGGCTTGTCCTCACAAACTGATTGAGGATTGTGTGAGATGTGGATTGAGAGTTGAGGTTATAATTGGGTTTAGGTTAGGATTGGGGATATGTTCAGTGGGTTTTTCCAGATGATTAGAGTTATGCTAATGGTCTTAGTAATACATTACATCTATGAAAGTCCTTGGAAAGATAGATCTAGATAAAATATGTGTGTGTGTGTGTGTGTGTGTGTGTGTGTGTGTGTGTGTGTGTGTGTGTGGCATTTCTATGAATTTAGGCTTCAATACTTACATTAAATTCACATTCTTTTACCTCTAGATCCTCTATGGAATACAGATCTGCTTCACCTTTGGCCAAAATCACAGCTCATTTTCAGACGTGCTCAGTGGAGGCTGGGGGAAAGGTAGCTTTAACCATCCGGAGCCAGCAGGATAACACTGGACCAAGCCTCCGTTGTGTATTTGACCTGAGTAAACTTCAACAGAACATAAACACATCAACGCAATCTTGCTCCAGGGGTGTATTTTCTTCGCAGGTCAACTAAAACGTAACTGAACAACCCCAAACGGAGTCGTTGAGATCACATGTTTTTTTTTTCCATGGTTTCATGTTTAAACTGTTCCCTCACACCTCCCCTTTGCTACCTCACTCCAGCTGTCCTCCTATATGGCTTCTTCACTTTGGTACCTAACAGGCTATTGCCATGGTACTTTGAATGAGGGACAGGACAATTCCACAGTGGTTGGTGTAAAAATAATAACCAGAGGCTGTGAGAGAAAATGGCTTGTTCCTTCCTGTTTCATTTGCTCTGTCTGAAGCAGGTGCCCCTCCACACTTGACCAATCAGATAAGTACACACAAAAAGCCTGTTGCGGCTGCTTAGTGCAACTGTATCCTGTTGTCCATCTCTGGTAAAGGCAGTTATTTCCTGAGTGCAATCAAACATCTAAAGTGAGGCTTAGATTGTCCACATGTGAAAAGTCCAGAATTGTCAACATTTCAGTTCCTTGTGGTAAATGTTAATAAATGCATTTTTGGTTTCTTTTTTCTTTTTTTGTTGCTAATGTGAAGAAAATATGATTATATATATATATTAGTAGATATTATTTTGATATGATTTAACAGCTTTCTGGAACTGGAGAAACTCTTAAACACCAAACAGCCTATTTATTTAAATGTCTTTACTTAGTCATTTAACCAACCAAGCAACTGACATAAGTCAAAAACAATAGGTGGAGAAAATATGTCACCATGCGAGAAGACGTGGATGTGAATAGACAAAGCTGACATTTCTCTGCTCATGCTTCGGTTCATTTAATTGCACTGACCTTCAAGATTAATTCAAGATGACTGAAGCATATCTCCCACTCACAGGGTACATGTTGCATTACATTTGTAGCTGTGTTGTTCGTCCTCTGTCAACTCAAAATAAGAAGGTTCAGAGTTTGAATCCCCCAGGGGCCAGGGTCTTTTCTGTGTTGGGTTTTTCTGTGTACAGGCTGTACTGGATGTGTGGGTTCTTTCTAGGGTTTCTAGCTTCCTCCTACACTTTAAAGACATACATTTGTAGGCCAGATGACTAGAGAACTCTAGATAGGGTGCCGCCTCACCTAAAGGCAGCTGGGACAGACTCATCTGACAGTACACATTTTATTCACAAACTCTGAAAAACCATACATAGTATAAGAAATTACACGGCTATAGAACAAACACACATCATCTAATCAGAGTGCACTGGCTCAACTTTTACTGTGTTGAAGTTCAGTGAAGTTCTGCTTCACCAAACCACTGAAAGTTTGCAAGATGGCCGAATGAGCCCAAGTGGAAGAAAAAGTCAATCAAATGCTCCACAAGACTTTTGGCTGTGAGAAACTGCAGGGGGAAGGGAAGCAAGAGAGTTCAACGCCTGCAAACACACACAGAAGATGGCATCGATATGAAGGATGGGAGCTAGAGGCTTCCCCGTGTCAAAGGGGGAAGCTGAAACCTTCAGAGCTCCGACGGCCGTGACACTCAAAGAGCATCCATCTGGAGCATCTATATCCTTTGGTGAGCGCTTTTAATTTCAGGCAAAATGTTAATTTTTCAAAGATAAACTGACAGGCTGCCCATAGAGATGATTGCATGAGAAAGACAGTGTTCATATTCAAAAATATTTTTGAATTTTCATATACTCTCCTCCTCCTCCCACACAGCCCCACTATGAGATACAGTAGCATAAAGGGGGTGATATTCTTCTTAAAGAGTCTCTTCTTCAGAGGTAGACTACAGTCAAGGGGAAAGGCAGTCAGGTGACTGCAATATTTTAGCCTGTTTTAGGTGTAAGTGGGAATTAACCTGAGCACTTTGGTGCTTATGTGTCGACGAGGTCCAAGTGTTTGTCCTTCTAGGTATAAGGAGTCAAACCCGGTGGGATCAGTTTTTACTGGAAGTGGATAATGTGATCGGGGCCTCTTCAGGGTTCAGTCTCTCCTCTTTAAAGAAGCTCTTGGTTGAGCTACTGGGCTGTGTTTATAAGTATTTAAAGGAATAATGAATTTAAGCCCTTCAATTAAACCTATGAGGAACCCTAGTACAAGTGTTAGAGAGTATGGGGTATTCTTTACATTCTCTGGAGATGCAATTATTGTCAGTGTAGTTTCTCTTTGACAATCTTTTCATTCCTTCCTTCTGATTTCTTTTCATAGCAGTCAAGGTCATGGTAATCTCAAAGTTGTAATTTAACGGTAGGTACAGTGGGCTCACTTGTCAGGAAGTAGCACATCTTCCCTTCACTTCCAGGAAACTCCTGATGCACAACTTATATTTGCCAACAATTAAAGCCTGACGTACATTCAGATGAATTAAGACACTGGAATTATAAAACAAGTCTGAAACCTGAAGCCTAAATGCCCGAAAGCAAAATTAAAAACTGTAAGAGATTATAAAACATTAATTGAAAGAATTGAATTAAATTATTCAGATCTTAGATCTGATTGTGATGTATTGGGTATCTAAAACTAGGAAATTGTGGATTCATGAATTTGAGTGTAATTTATATGGTTTGGTTTAGTTTTGTATAATTACTTCTTTTTTATACACACACACACACACACACACACACACACACACACACACTCATTCACTTAAGTCTGACATATCTTACGGCTTTGCAGCGCTCCCCATCAGCTGAGCTCCTTCAACCGCTGCTGCGTCACGTCCTCATGAGTTCATCAGTTCACCACTCCGAGGGGACCAAATGTCCCCCGTGCATTATGTATGTCCTCATAGAATTAATTGAAACTGAAAATGTTATGTTACACTCTGGTGAGCTTCTAATAGGGTGGCTCTAGTAACCAGGCTTGGGAGGCAATTGCAAACCCAAGCTGTGAGTCCCGGAGGTGTGGGCAAGGGTGTGAGTGGCTGTGTGTTCATACTGGGGGTCTGGGGGCAGCTGAGAACAGTGCAGCAATACTAGCTGACTAATTATAGCTGTCTTTTTCGGCTTTGGCTTTATGTCTTGCAGTGGATGAGGGAACAGAGCCCAGACAGATCAAATAAGATGCACTGCTGGGTTTGCTCAACTCAACAGAAAGCCTCCGATCTCACCAAAATATAAACTGTGCCAAGTAAGAGCTGCTCAGGGGGCATCCCTTTCTAAAGGTTTAAGGTCTCCAGGAAGTGAGGGGGATGTGACTTCTGCACCCTTTCACGACAGGGCATTTTTACTTTTTAGTGCACTCTCCTGTCTATATTTAGAGCCTTCCGAAGTAGAGAAATAAACATTTCAAAATGTCAGATGATGGCCGCACATGCCCACACATTAGGTGCATGAGTTTAACTGAAAAGTGTTTTTTTTTATTTTTGTTTTTAAATTACGGTTTAAAAGATTTGTGCTTAAATGGCTTGAATGAAAGAATCAATTGTAAACTATCCCATGAACAAAAGAGCCTTTGTTTCATTTAGAAAACATATAATGCATAGTAGATTCAAATTAGATGTAAATTGAATAGTTAGCAGTTGTAGTTCAACTGAGTGTTGGCATATCAAAAGCACTTTGCCCACATTTACCCTTCATGGAAAAAACAGACCCAAGCAGACCACAAAAGGTGAAGATATCAGTGAAGATCTGGAATGTTAAAGGTACAGTGACAATTTCTGGATTCCAACAAATGATCTTACATGAAATGTTATACTTCCTATAATGTCCTCAGTCTCCATGACCTGGGACATTTCTTTCGGTACAGGTGAACATCCATTACTGTCTTCTTCAGCCAGAAACATGAGAGCAGAGTCAGTCTGGCTCCCACAGGTGTGGAGCTCCACAGAGACTTAATTAGAAAGCATTGGGAAAGGTGGCTGAACGGTGCAGGCTACGGGTGTGTATCCTCTTTCAGGGGCTGTTAGAGACGCTGCGAGTGGTGCATAAGTTCAAACCAACATTTAACAAGTTTGTAAAGTTCATACCCACTTCCTGTCTCTGCCAAAAGAGCACATCTGTGTTCACAGCAGTGTCAACACTCATGTTCACAAGTCAGCAGATCCTGGAGATGAGGCAAAAAGGGGGTATTTATAGCTATTCTATTTAAACTTGTGTCAGGGAGTGAGAGCCCTGGTTGTTCTACAGACACTATAAAGCATGTTTTACATTGTTAGTGCTTTGCTCCCTTCTACAAATTCATATATAACGACAAATTCATGGTTAATGTATATTCATGTAGTTTGCATGTTTTTTACATTTTCTTTTGTTTCCTTCACAATGCTTTAGATCGTAAAAATATGTATGCTATGTTAGTCTTCTGAGATCTGAGGTAGTCCTTGGGAGGTTCACACCACTGCCCGATGTTCTCATCTCATCTGGCAGGCTAAACGCAGACGTGAACATGACCTAATTGCAGATGCGATGAATAAATCATTTTTAAATATCGTAACATAATTTACAAAATACTAAGTAAGAGAGTGTGGAGAGGATTAAGGAAGAGCTCGCTCATGGGTCAGCCTCCCAGCTGGTTACTGCCTGTGCAGCGCAACCGAAGCAATGTTACAAACTAAGTTTCGTTCACACAGACGTTGCAAGAAAATGAATACAGATGTGGAAGGTCTGTAGAGGGTTTCTCAACACACACACACACGCGCACACACACACACACACACACACACACACACGCGCACACATATGCAGCACATCCAAGTTAGATGAATCACTGGAGAAACGTGTTCTCTAGGAATAGAACTCACAGAGATCTGGCTGTTTGCTGTTCCCAGATGATGAACAATGCAGCATTAATTCGTAATGTAGTCACTTCATTCAGAATGAGGCCCAACATAATGGCAAGGCTCTCAGCAAGGTCATTGGAAAGAAGCTTCTATAGCGCACCACCTCTCTCCAACAGAGAGAGAGGAAATGTTCAATGTTACGTCTGTCGCATGTTTAAATCAACCGTTCCAGAAATTTAACCCAACTCAAAAGCACAGACAGTATTTTTTCCTGTTTGGGTCTGAGCCAAAAGTATACAGATCTACAGAACATGATTCGCTGATGCACAAGAAGTGCTCTGTAGGGTCTGAATATCAGTTGTCAAATGGAAGGCTGAGTGGTGCTTGATGGACACACGCTACAGCAAATAGCTGTTGAATTTATTTCATCCCTTTCCTTCTTTTCAAAAATCCGTCATTTCTCACAATTAATTCCCATCTGCTGTTAGGGAGAGAATTTTGAAAAAAAGGGGGATGAGGCAAAGGATGTAATAGTAAAGAGCTGTAAAGTATGAAATAATGCATGCACCCACACTGAAGCATATGCCCACTCCCACTCAGGCTACTTCATGAAAAGCTCTTCTTTTACAGTTTGCCGGAGCAGCTGAGAGGAACGAGGACTAGACAGACAGGGAAGGAAGGAAAAGAGAACAAGAAGATTTGGATTTGGATCTTGGTTTGGGGCAAAAGAGGACAACGTGGGAAAGATTTGGAGGGGGGGGCTGATATGTCAGATTTTATTTCTTTCCTGCTCCTGCGGCACAGTCTGTCAGAACGCTCCTTGTTGGCAGCGGTATGAAGGAGGGGCGCCCAGCACGGCGAGAACAGAAGCCCTCAACACTCACCAGAAGCTGCTGACACTCATCAGTCTAAGAGCCCTTCAGCTATGACATGGCACCATCTTAGCAATGACCTTGATTGATTGGTGCCAAACTTCTCTTCCCTCCCAAATGAGCTCTAATCAGTTTTAATGTGTGGTTTCTAATAGATATGTTCTAACGAGAATATTGCCATGCTGATTCCATTCAGTTTTATGATTGGAACTCATTAAAAGAGGGATGGAGTCATCTGTGACCTCTGTGGGTCCAGAAGTATTTACTCCAGGATATGTCCAATGTGTGTACAGGGGCCATGGGGCAATTCTCTGTGACGTCACAAATTGGTTGTTCAGGACGTGGCCATTCAGAGCCAGAATAAACCACATTTAGATAAGAGGGTGAGGCTGGAGGAGGAGTAAGGGGCGAGAGTACGTTCTGACCTCAGTCTAGTGTCGGACGGGTATGTCAGTCAAATAGACACGCCCCATTTATATTCATTCATTTATGGAAATATGTTCAGGTGGACAACCAGATCATATTTTATGATGATGATGATGATGAGCTGTTATGATTTGCGAAAAAAAATAAAATATTGAATACATTTTTCTAGATGAATGGGAGTGAATTGGAGCCATGGCTTTTTGAACGAGCCCCCAGCGGACATCGGTGGTATTACACACAAAGTCACTTCTGCATGCCTTCACTTTTCAACCCAATCTATCTTTTAGTTTCTGGTGGGCACATTTTTTTATTCTTTCTTTTTTTTTATTGTCAGTGTGCTTTGAATAATTCCTATATATAAGTAATATAATATATGGCTTTGCACACCGAGCAGAGCTCAACAGTGTAATTAAAAACTTAATTACAAACCTGTTCTCTCTGCAAGATTCATGTTTGGCTGGAAACTTTTAATATATATCGTTTGCATTTTGAAATCAGTTGATTAAAAAAAGTCTGTAGTTTCAAAACTGTATCCCCTAACTGGGAATTACAGAAACCAGAGTTGAGTTCTGATGACAAGGGTGCTCCTATCATCTTGTCCGCACATACCTGGAGATCTTTTTTGTTTTTTTATTCATATCATTTTCTTCCATTTTTAAATGTCACCAGGTTTAGTGCGGACAGCCACTGGGCCTCCTGTTCAAGTGCTGATCAGAAAGGGCCCCTCCTGCCTTTGTCTGTGCCTTTGACGTATTGATATTCAGTGACATTTGAATTCCACAACTGTTCTACCGCATTCATTATGGCTCGTTTTAGAGAGAGGTGCGGCGGAACGCTGCAGAGTTTCTTTAGATGTGTTATTGTTAATGAGAGTCGTTACCTTCGTCTGTTGCAGTTTTTTGTTCAGAGCTCGACTAAACTACAATAGAGAAGGTTTTTTTATTTTTTTTTTTGGCTTCTTTTTCTTTTACATCTACCTGACAATGACAAACAGTAATTTGCCTCTATAACAAATCACCTCTACAACAGGAATCATAAATCTCTGCTGGTATTGATCACATGCGTCTAGAGGTGTTAAATTATATTTTCTACTGGGCGTTGGGATATAAAACCCTTTTCCCTGGGTGAATTCTGCATCCCATGAAACCCTAGATCTTCAGCGTGTATCTCCTTGTTGGGAAATGTTAGCCCATGCCTGAGTGAACAAAATGTCAATGGGTCTTAGCTGTAAGCCAACAAAGCAGCTCTTTATATGATTCTGTGGACCGGGCGGTATCTTCCCCATGAGCACGTCAATAGATCATACCTGCTGTCTGCCACGGTGACCTTTTGACTACTCCAAATGCTGAGGCTGTTACAAAAGCCACTGCAAAAGGGTAGAAAACCCACAAAGGTAAAAACCCGAGGTGGAAAAACCGCTCATATTCCAATCAAAGTCTCATCTGTGAGTTAAACCGGGAGCGGCAGATGGCCGTGTGATCAGGACAGCTGGTTTTGAGGTTTGCTGTCCATCACCGTGTCAATCATGGCGCTGCTCCTCCCGTAGCTCTCACCAGTCTGAGGCACGGACTGTCAAAATTGTCAGGAATGAGTGGCCTGCGCCACAGAAGTGGAGCAAGGAGAAAAGTCAGGGGGAGGAGGGGGGTGTCGATGATGAAACAAGAGCTCCATCTAGTGTTGTGGCCTTTTTGGATGAAAGAGACGCGCCAGGTGAAAAAGGCTGAATTATCCAGACCAAAGTGAAACAACAGACAAAGTACACAAGAGCAGATATTAAAACATAGACCTATGCATAGATTCACCGCAAACACACACATACACACACACACACACACACACACACACATGCTCACACACATACTCACTCACACACAAAGTCAATCACAATGTTCTAATATTTAACAGTTACATTTGCATGAGTGACACGGGCTTTAATTAATTCTTTCCTTAAGGCCTCATGTCCTTCACCATGCTGAGCTCCTTTTTGACCCAGCCAAGCACAGCGGGGGGTAATTGCCTGCCATTAATGCCGACTGTGCCCTCTTGTTGTGCGCTGTTCTAAAACTTATATTTCAAATACAATAATAGACAAAAAAGAAGTGAAGAAGGCCTTAATGTATAATGAGGAAGCTGAACCTCTGATCATTCAGCCTTGATAGTGTCATGATAGTGACAATAAATTATATATATATATATATATTTTTTTTTTTTTGGGCAAATACTGATCCTCACCTGCTTCTCCCCCCACAACCCTGCTTCTTCAGATCTAATAAAGGTGCCTGTGCCGTAACATCAGGGTCCCCCACCTGAGACCTCCTCTCTTCCCTTAATGACACTTTGAGGCAAACTGAAGCTGTAAATTAGCTCAACAATGTGGCTGTGAACGCATGCTGGCGACGCCGGTGACCTTTTGTATAACTGGTTCCACAGTATGTGGCGGTGGTAGAACACTAGAAAATCATTAAAATGACATCATTTCACATTATGTGAGTTTGCTTTGAAAAAGGTTAAATACAGACTTATTTTTGTCACATTACCTCCCTGCTACTGCCTGTCATAAACGACAGATGATAAATATTCATATCTATCTATCTATCTATCTATCTATCTATCTATCTATCTATCTATCTATCTAATGTGTGGTCGCCATTATTGTGTGTGGCATTAAATGTTGCATTTGGCTATCATGAATAATTAAATATTATATTATATATTATTAAATAACTGGGTCTAAGTCTCTGCATTAGAAAACCCCAGGCCACCACTCTTCTGAGAAGAGAAAGGATAGCCAATTCATTACATCAGTCTCATTAAATATACTGTTGTCAATTTAGCACTCTGATTGATTAATCAACTTAATAACTAGAACCAGAATTACGACTCCTGTTGGAGGAAATCTGGTTGGTCCTCTGAGATCCTTTGAGGTCACTTGTTTTGGTGTTTCCACTGCATCGCTGCTGTGAGGAAACGCTCCTTTATATGACCTGATGACCTCAGCCTCACATACCACAGTCAACCAGTGGAAGAAGCCAAATATGCCACCCACTCACCAACACACACACACACATACACACATACACACACACACACACACACACACACATACACACACGCATAGAATTCAGTATTTGACTTCCAGCCCTTCCTCTATCTTCAGCAATAAGGGTGTTTTCTATAAAGACAGAGGGAGAAGAGTAATTTATTATAACCTCCTGGAGTCCCATGGGCTCACCACCTCATATTTCATCTTAATGTTTCTTCACTCATACTCTCACTATTTTTTCCTGTCTCCCTGTTGCCAAGAAAACTTCAGAGGAGAGAAACAACAAAAGCAAAGCAGGTAACTCGCTGTACTTCCTCACCTTGGCCTTAATGTGACAGATTCAACTTCCCAAATTAGATCATGACCTCACGTGATGGGTCATGTGTCCCAGTGCACCTAGAGAGGAAGGTTGACACGAGGCGATAGCTCAGCCATGTGATAACAGACCTTTTTGGTCAAGTAATCCTCAGCATCGCTGTATCGCTTGGGTCTCTGCAAGATGATGATAGGGTCTGAAATAGAGGGTAAATATTCTGGATGAAACCCGCTTCAATAAAATGCTTGAAAACAATGATATTTATCTGTGTATGAGAGCCAAAAGAAAGTACTGTTGACCACTTCAACTCACTAAATTGGATTTGCTGAATGCAAAATAGGCTAGTCTAGTTACTTTTTTTTTAATGAGTTCCAAATTGTCTCCATTTGAAGTTAAATGGTATATTATCTATCTATTAATGAAAGGAATGCCTGTCTGTGTGTTTGCATGTTCCACACTTAACTTTCAAAACCGCTCATCCGATTGATCTCAAATTTGTGTGCCAAGTTTCATGTCGTTTGGATGACAAATGACAGATATATCGATCAAAAAGGACTTTCATCAATTGCCTGCCGTGGCTTTGCACCACTCAGCTTGGCTCTCAAGCAGCCACAAGAGAATCGCACATGTTCCACCTAAGGCTCTGTCCTAGTAATGGTATATAATTACAATGAGCCAGATCTGGAACGTCACCAAAAGTCAGTTGCTATGATGACTACTGCTGTCACACTGGATCCCATGTTAAGTCATTCCTCCAATAATCAATGGAGATTTTAAGACTAAAGCAAAAAAGGGCTGTTGGGTGCAGACTGGGGACTCGTTCCAGCCCTGCTGGTGACAGACATCGTTGCCAATAGAGGATCTATTAACATCAGAGCTCTCTACTAGAGGTGCTATACTCCAGCTGTTGTATTTATTCTGCTTTCTTATCTACAATAGCCCAAACAGAGACCTGTTCAGTGTCTGGCTAAAATTCCTCCTCGTATGAATTAAACCTCAAACCATTAAATGCACCATATCTGACCGGCTTACATTCTCTTAAAAACGTTCATCCATTTTTGGAGCTTATCGATTTCCTTTAATTCTCTCTGAATTTCACAGCCCCCCCCCCCCCTCCAGTATGCAGACGACAGGATCAACATTAATGACATTATTTAATTGCTTGCTTTGGTCCCCCAGATGAGGCCTGCAGCTGCTTTTATCCGATCGGTGTGCTTTTATTGATTATAGTACTGATATGTTCCTGTTTTCCCAGGAAACAAAAGGCAATTACTCTGTGTAAACCACATCCAGCTGCAGACCGTCCACTTGCAACACAGTCAAGCTGATTTCCCTAAAGATTCTTGTGGTTCTTCTCGATTTCTGGGCAAAGAAAGGGGGGGGGGTGAAGCATCCTTGTGGAGAAAACCTTGTAGAAAGAGAAAAAAACCATGCATATGGATTACCAAAATGATTACCAACAATATGGCAGTAGTAGATGATGCCCTGGTGGTCAAAATATTAATAATTTGTGTTCTAGAAACAGAGAATAGAATATTTAGCAGATTTTTCAGTACTGAAAATCCAAAACAAAATATACATTGTTTTATGTAGCATGAAATTCAGTGAGATGGAACAACGACATGCTTCTGCTTCTCTGTGGTACGAAGCTCCAAATTCCCACCATGCTCACCTTCTCTAGGTCCAAGGCTTCTCTCTAATTTAACTTGACTGTTTACTGGCAAACGGTCACAAAAGTTGTCGCAGTCAGCGTGACACAAATGTGACAAAATAGCCGAAAATCTTTGAAAACTATGCTGTAGCTCATTAAAGTCACAGGGTAGAGCCAAAAGAAAAAGAAAAAAAAAGGAAAAAAAAGTGGCAGTTTTCATATATTTTTGAGGCCAGCTGGAAGCGTCTGTGGCCAAACTCCCGCTGAAACGTGTCTTGTGGCAACTGTGTGGGCAGCAGAGACACGCGGGCTGCAGGACTTTTTCATCTCTCTGTCAGGTTTTCTTTTTCTCGCTGCATGCTCCAGACCAGCCAACAGTACATCATCATCCGCTTCTTTCTGACTCTCCATTCAGATGAAAAGCAGATGAAAGGTTCGCCTGTTTGAGACTGAAACCAAACTCAGCCTTGATGCGCCGTCGTCGCATCCAAGCGTTTGCTTCGCCTCTTTATTTGTGACGTGCATTTAATGCCTCTTTGTTCGTGCTGAGTTCAACACACACACACTGGGTCCCATAGGGGACATTTGGTCTCCTGGGTGGTAGATCATCTGCTCCTCTGACAGGCTGTCATTGCTCCGCTTTTGCATAATTCCTCGTGTGGAGAGCATTCAATCATTTTACATTTCTGATGCCACGGTGTATTTATTTTAGTGTTTCTGTGGCTCTTTTATGCGTTTGAGGGTGGAATAGTTTGCATATCAGTGGGGTCTTACATCGAATAAATGCTTGTCCATTTAAATTAAGGTTCAGGCTGTAAATTGGTGTTTAGCATGAACTCCTGCTATTGGAACATGTTGAATAGCCCGACTGCTTTATTGATCCTATGAAACAGAGCAGCTCACTCCTGCTGACCCAGCTAAGCCTCCAAATGATACCGGCCTCGAAACTGGTCCAATTATTGAAGCTCCGTTTGACCCCTGCCTGCTAATCAGAGTCTGGGGAATAAATTAGGCACATGTTAAACACACAGACTGACCTGGGCCTTGTGAATGTTGGAATGTTAGTATCACTCACCAAGAATTGATAAGGAATCAAAGGCAGTCTCTTCATTTGAAACGGTCGGGCAATTAAACAAGACCTCTCTTTATTCTCTTGAGGGGAAAGGGCTGTGCAGGGATTGATCAATATCTCATGGTACTCAGTGACTTATGCACTTATTTACCTTTGCCTTAATAAGGTTTAAGTTTTATTTAACGTTCAATAATTACAGGAGAGATGAAACGTGGCAGCAGTTAATGGGAAAAATAGTCTGCCTTTGTCTAACAGGGAGGATTTAAATTAAAAACTCTAACAAAAATAAGTCAATGAAAAGAATATAAAATACTCTTTCATAATATTACTTGAGGAAAATGACTAGTAAGAGTAATTTTCACAGATGTCTGGACCATTGGCTAAATGAGGTGCAGCCGTGTGTCATTGCGATAGTGGGCCACCTTGCGGCGTTAGTAAGAACTACTGCACTTTATACTTTCAGGGTTTAATCTCTCTGCAACATTCAATGCATATGTTTGTTGCCTTCATGAGAGCTCTAAAAGTCTCCCATGACACGCTTAGTTTAATGACAGCGCAATTTTTAGAGACACAAGCGTAGTTTCACAATTCAAAAATATGCTATTCCAACATATCCTCTTTTTTTTCATGGCTAATCCCTTTTCAACAGTCATGCAGAGTTTTGTCACATTTGAATCACACAGCGACAAACTGTGCATCGCATACTTTTGACCCATTTTCATCATTTACATATAATAATGTTCTTATGTAGTCATTTCCGGGCGCGCATTTGCTTCACTTGTTTCCCCCCTGAGAGCAGATGGGAGAATCAGAAGCGCCACACTGATACAGCATGTTGTTGTTGTTTACGCAATCTCTGTCTCCTGGGACACATTTGTCCCGAATGTTCCATGTGGGGGGAAACAAGTCCTTGGAGGTTTCTGCAATCACTGGGACCGAATTTCTTCTTCCGTCGTGTGGAAATACACATGGATGATTCAGTTGGGTGAAATTCAAAGGTTGGGACAAAATTTCATCACAAGCAAGCAAGTCCGGATGAACATGCAGTCACTGAGTCAAGCACACTCATGCTGTTCCACAATAAGTAAGGAGTTATTTGGGATAAATGATTACGCCAGGCAGCACGGTGGTGTGGTGCTTCGCACTGTCGCCTTTCAGCAAGAAGGCCTTGGGTTCAAATTCCAGTTGGGAGGGAGGCTGGGGACTGTCTGTGTGGAGTTTGCACGTTCTCCCTGTGCTGGTTCTCTCTGGGTTCTCTGGCTTCCTCCCACAGTCCATTGACATGCACAACTGGGGATTAGGTTAATGGGAGACTCTAAATCACCTGTGTAGGTAAGTGGGTATCTGTCAACATGTGTCAGCCCTGCGGCTGACAGGGACCAGTCCAAGGTGTCCCCCGCCTCCGCCCAATGTCAGCTGGGATGGGCTCCAGTCCCCCCGCGACCCTCTGTGGAGCAATAATGGATGGGTGAATGTAGAGTAACACCGCACAGGTTGAGGCAAGGGAAATAGTTCTTTAGGCGTGTACTCATACCATTTAACCACTAGATGGAAGTATAGTAGCATTGTAGTTATGGGTGACGTCACCATTTTTTCAGTTGAAAAATAAATCACGTCTGCATTATGACAAAGTTCTTTGATTTTTTTTAATTATAGATTCTTAGTATCTACTCTCTCTCTTAACATTTTGAGTTTTTCGTAAAAACTTGTTTCAAGTAAATGAACCAGTTCACCTTTGGGGAGACAGTAATATTAAATGCATTGTAAACATTGTGGTCAGGTACAGTTACAAAACAGGATGAATTCATTTCCTGTTTTCCTATTTTTGTAAAACCCAGATTTTTTTTTTTTTTTTTTTACAGACGAGTACAGAGGTCTGATAGAGCTTCCTCACGTTGCACAACAAACATCACCTGAAGCTCAATACCAGCTGACTGGACTCAGGCTTTCTGGTGTTCACATGCTTACCAGTAAAGATAATTCCAAGAGAACAAGGAGAGAACACACACACACACTTACACTAAAGAACCCACATACACACACACACCTCATTCTCTCCAACACACATCTCCTCACTCATTCATGCTCTCTTCCTCTTTTCCTCCGTCTCCGTCCCTTTGGTTTTCTACACAATTTGTGTTTTCCAACAAGAACAACTTGGTAGCAGGTTTGTGAAAACCAGATTGGTGCTGTTTGCATATATAATCTATACATTCATATGGATATACGCACACCAGCCCCCTTGTTAAGAGCATGTCTTTGACATGTTAAGAGCCTCTCTTTGACATGATAATGTTGACACGACTTATCTTACTCATTGTGGGTTTTTTTGTGAGCCTGTATGAAGCTCACAGATGCTCTTCCGTGTTCGTCCTGTGGACCAAGTGCTTATTTGTTTCTTTCCCACCAGCCCGACCCGGCTATTCTCTCCTGACCTTTTGCGCACATGATCATTGGTATTTCATGGACCACCGTGACACGTGGTAGATCCTCTCCTCGCCATGTAATTTCATCAACACAGATGCGTCACAAGTTCTGGCTGTCAGTACTTTTCCAGAGCACACTGCTACACCTCGACCACGCCCCTCCATCAGTCACACCTGTTTCCCATCCCGCTCATCACCTCCCCTACTTAAACCCCGGTTCCTCGCGCACTCATATTTGCCAGGTCGTCACCTGCAGCATGTTTGACTTTCCCTGCACTTTCTGTCCGCCTGGTTCTGATCCTGACCCTCCTGCTTCGTCTGGTTCCTGGTAAACCTCCCTGCCTTGGACCCCGAGATCCTGTTTTCCAGGTTGCCGACCGTGCCAACCCACGACTCATCAAACCCGGCTGCCTCCCGGGAGAAACCTGGCTGCCTTCTGCTGCTGTTTCAACTTTCCCGGGGCTTCCTGATCGCTCCGGTCACCCGAACCTTTGCGTTCCTCAATAAAGCTGAGTTCGATTCACCACTTGTGCATGAATGGGTCCTTGTCGGAGGCGCGACGGCCCGATAGCTGCGTGACCTGGAGTGACCGACGGACTCTTCCAGCCTCTCTTACCCTTATCTTTGTCATGCCAAATTTAAAAAACAATTTAACACGGTCCAGATTTATACAACAACCCCTGTTTGTGAATGAAAAAGATGAGGATGAACAACAAAGATGGAAAATGAAGTCTGATAGCCTAAGATAATGGTGGAGACGGCGACTAGCAGGATAAGTATATTTAGACCCCTCCAATAAGCGACTCCAGAACACGCAGGTGTACCGAGTGCATTATCACATCCTCTAAAGGCTACAAACCAAAATTAGTATGTGAAAAATCGGGTACAAATTACTGTCAGGGCGAGCAAGTGACAGGCTGGATCATCTAGAGTGATGTACAGCCATAGAGGAAGGAGAAGGTCAACAGCATGACCGCCTCTTATCGCGTAGAGCATTATTAGCTTTCACTTTTCTGTAAGTCTGAGAGGAGGTAGAGCATTAAATACACAGGTTAGAGTGTATGTATGAATCTGAGCCGGTGAAACCTCAGAGAGCCCATTTAATAGACGGCCTTTTGACCGTTCCTCCTTTGACTGTGCCGGATGTGAGCAAACGAGCTGAACGGTATTGATGCTTTCTCTGCTGTTTGACGGAGCAGGAAAATAGATTCAGGCATCCTGCTTTAGAATTAAGCCCTATAAATACAGGAGTCAGGGTAAATGTGAGTGACGATGGCGCGTCTCAGCCAATCTTAGAGACAGCTTATTTGAATAGCTTGTGAATAACTTTCCGCTGGAGGATTTCCGATTAGTCATACAGAGAGAGGACTGAATGGCGGGAAAGCCTTTGAGACAGGCTGTCCTCCAGCTGCCGCATCATGAAGGTCACATGTCCCTGGCTGACTGTGGGCACCGTTTCTTTATCACTCTCCATTTATCTGCGTCCACGCGAATAAAGAGGCTTTCAGCTGTGAAGAGCGTCGCAACTCCATCGCTGTAATATTTGCCTCTGCCGGGTGAAACGGTCAGGAAAGAAAGTGAATTGGAAATTTCCTAAGCCCATATTTGAGCATGCTTTCCTGCTCTGTGGCAAAAAGCCTCACATTCAAGCAAACTGATCAGCAGTATTCATCTGCTGAATGTCAACAGGTAGTTTTTCTTAAGTTTTCTTAACATTTTGTACCATACTCATAGAAGTTCTAGGATATGTGTGTGCATGCGCGCGTGTGTGTGTGTGCATGTGTGCGTGTGTTTTTGTACTTGCTAAATAATGAAATGAGTACCAGAATCCTCATTCTACTAGCAAAGTGAGGACATTATTGGGAAGTGAGGACAAAATGTCCTCAGAACTTCAAGGGGCTGAGTAATACATTACATAGCCCACAAAAGTAGGTGTGTGTGTGTGTGTGTGTGTGTGTGTGTGTGTGTGTGTGTGTGTGTGTGTGTGTGGGCGTGTGTGTCCCTGTGCGTGTGCGCATCAGCTGCAGAATATTCCTCCCTACAGAGTGTGATATAATGTTTTGCACTCACTTTTCATCTTCATGCTTGAGCGCTTGTCATGTTAAATGTTGTGTAATGTCCAGATAAACGTGCACAGATGAAGCAGAGAACTTTTGTTCTGAAAATTTGTGAATGTTTTGTATTCCCATTTAAATGTTAAATACATACAAGATTTCAAATTCAAAGACACATTGCCCTGCTTTATTGTAACATTACTGTGTGAAGTAGAGTTGTTTCCTTGTTTTGTTTCACCATTGTCATCGCTGTTAGTGTTATTAATTAAATGGCTGTTTTATCATATTCTGATTGGAATACTTGTTTATGGTGAAAGGTCAATAGCATGCCACATTGTGCGGCTTTTGAAAACACAGTTTCATGCCTGAGATCTTCTAATAATCCTTTGATAATGTTTTGGGGTTTTTTTTCTGGTAGAAAGCCTTTCAATTAGAATTCTAGATGACAAAGATAGACCTTTTTTTTCACTCTTCAGAGCAGACAAAGGAACATTAATGGGAGTGATGTCACAGGCAGGAGAAGTCAGACACTCTCTCAGATAATCCATCTGACGCATCCATCAGTCCTCATCAGCTCTTCTCTGCTTTTAAAACCATACAGATAATGTTTGAAGCTGCTCCCCCAGCGTTATGAATTTCGATCTATTGTCTTAATTAGTGGTTTATTTTATTTCAGACCCTGCCCACTGCCTCAATTCTCATACATGTTTCCTTTTGTATTTAACAACTGTTGTGTTGGTTGACAGAGCAGGGTGATAGAGGGAAACTCTGACAGGCATTTAGAAGCAGGACGCAGTTGCTTTGTTCTTGTTTTTGCAGTTCCTGCACTCAGAAACACCCTTGTTTCGTAACGCAGCCCAGAAACGTCAAGTGGAATATTAAAGAAGATAGAGGGGATCGCTCGTCTATAGATGCTTCCCTTTCAGGAAAAGTGCGCTTACTTCACTGATCTTGAACACATGAGACTGTTCCTATCCGCAGATGTGTCATACTGCAGCTTCAGAGAGATGGGAGTGGGCTCAGCATTCAGGTATCCAGCCTTGAACAGCAGTGTGACAACCCCCCCTACACGCGCGCACACACACACACACACACACACACACACACACACACACATACACACGCATTCCCCTCCTACACATCTGTGTCCCTGAGCCATTCAGCAGCGATCCCCTGGCACGCTGATGACTTCAGGTGGACCTTGGAGAGTTCCCCGTGCAAACAAAGCCTTCACCCATTCCTCCCTCTCCAGCTCTCCTTCAGACGCTCTCTCCCCCCACGATTTCACACCGTCGAGCACGCTGCGAGCGGCTCCCACTCGCTGGCATCAACACTAGATATCCTCAGCTGCGAGCTGCGCGCGCTGAGACTAATGCACGCCAGCGTTTGCTAAATAGGGGCTGCATTCTGCCAAAACACACGAGGATAGGCAGGGACAGCAAAGAAGGGGGAAAAGGGTCCATCAGCTCTTAAAAACAGCGGATTCAAGGTAATTGTTCGCATTCATATACTGAACGAGGATTATATAACTGTGCATGTGGAGCTCAGGTCTTTCTCTTTCTGAAGGCTAATTATAAGAGTCCTCAGAGGCTAATTGTAAGGTAAATGTGTTCTGGCTGACCTTTGCAAAAACATCGCCAAGACACAATGTTCCCGTCCTCGGCTTATTTCTGTATGTGTCTGTATTCTGTAGTTGTTGCATGATTACATTCCTTGCCATGCCTGTTCCCCCATCTCGCCATTCCCACTGCCGAGGATCCTCTGTGAGCATCACTCGCCTGCTGCTACAGATGGAGAGGCTCTTTGAAGCTTGCACATGTTCCACCTCAGAGTGACGTGTTTCTCAAGCCCCCATAACAAGAGGAGCCAGTTGTGAATCATACTTGCCTCTGCTGTGACATATCCTGGCGTTATTATTTTTACTGTTTTGAGAGCAGCACTCCGTCACTTTGTTTTTTTTGTGCACTACGTGACCACACATTTAGGTTTATGCAATGCCATTAATTCATTAATAATTAATTTGTCTTAAAAATAATTGGTTAAAATTTGATTTGTAGAAAGACAGACTGATTGAATTATTAGGATTTAATGAAAAGTCATGAGAAATACATGCTGGTTTTGATGCTACAAGTAATTTAATTTGAATATGTATTTAAAGCACATTATATAACTGTTTCTATTATATCACTTGATTGGTCTTTTGTTTGAAACACACAGCAACAGAAAAATACCCAGATGATTTTAAGTGTGCTCATCAGTGTGTTTAAAACTGTACTGCAGCCTGAAATTGTCTTGAGAGCTGATGCACACTGGGATTGGACCTGAATGCCAGAGACTGAAGGCACTGGGAGAGGGAGGGGACCCAGGTGTAGAACAGTAGGGTGGGCACACAACTCCACAGGGGAGAAACTTGACAGAAAGTGGGCTGAAACAAAGAGCAGCGTCGGACAAAATAAAACAGGAAATGCTGAACTGAAATAGAGGACAGACAACCCACGTACCCGACATGACACAAGTCAGTCTGCGCTCGTCTCGCACACAGACGATTAAATCCTGCCCAAGAGCTTTTGGTAGCTTTAGGACACAGTCTGTTTCATGTAATGCAGAATAAATCCCCAGAACAAACTGGTTACATAAATGGCTAATGGTGGGTGAAGGACATGTGATGAGTCTGTAGTGATGGGGGGGGGGGCATTTGTGAAGCCCAGATAAGATTTGAGTGTTGATTTTTCATTAAGATAGCACAAACATTTTATGAAAACCCGTCTTACAATCATCATACTTGTTCATTTGTGACTAGGCGATTTTACATTTTAGCCCAAAAGCCATTCAGTCTCTTTCAATTGAGAGAAAATACAGCCTGCAGGTGACAGAGTACTCTAATTCTATCACCGGACAAAATAAACGTCTACCAGGACCAACAGTTTGACGTGTCCGTTCCATCCAGAGTAGGGCTGGGATGGACGGGCTTGTCATCGCCCTCTCCAGCCTGGGACTGTGATTGAGGGGTCAAAGCTTTGGTCTTGTCTTTCTTCCATTTACCTCAGCTGAGAGCACATAAAGCTTCTGGTCACTTTTGATGTTCTCTGAGGTGAAAAGCTGCTGTTGTGCACTTTTCTTTTGGAGGCTGGTGCTTGTGAGGAGGATTGGGATGGAGATTGAATTGATATATAGAATGACTAGAGGAGGCCCTGCACAGCTGCGGTGTGACATTTATCTCATTGTACAGGAGCGTACCCTGAGCAGAGCAATGATGAAAATAAGAGCAGAGGTGTACCCTGAGAAATTTTATTCTATCTGAAGTTGACCTCTTGACTGTCAAAGTGAGGACGCCGGTGTTATCATTGGAGGCTGTGGGAAGGTACGGACCATCAATTTCAATTGATTTCCTACATGAGAGTCAGAAATTGATGTCACTATTTTTTTGTTAGTCTAACCTATCAGGTATCACAGCATTGTCTGCATTCCAAATGTAATTTTAATTTATTGTAATTAGTCATCTTTTTTCCATGTAGAAGAGCCACAGTGGCTCTTGAGCTCCTCCTGAGCCACCTGGCTGCAGACAAGAAGACTGAAATATTCCTCCCCACGCTGCTTTGAACATGTTGATGTTCTGAACCACACATACACACATACACACATATAAACTGGGCACCAGTGCTTCAGCTTATGGACCAATATGCACATGCACATTGGCCAGTGTGACTCACCTCTCCAATCTGACTACTTGTGGCTGTAGAGGAAGTCTGGGCCTTCTGCCATCTGAGTCATTGTGCAGCTTAATTAGGCTGAAAAAAGTAAACAGTAATTCATGGGTCTGATCATTAAGGGGACTAAACTAACTGTTGCTGTATTCTTTGGCACATAAATGGTATTTTAGTGTTACTTACAGGAGTGTATAAATCAGTTGCATTATTTCCTCTTTCCTGATTTCAGATTAACCATTTTAACCATTTAACCAGATTCCTAAAGTTGATTTTTTTTTTGTTTATTTGTTTGTTTTTGGTCTTTCAATGATTAAGACGATCAGGCCAAAAGTGTCACTCTCACCAAAGCAACATGCACTGAAGAGCAAAAACAAGTAAGTGACCCAGATTTCTTAATTATTGAGAAAAAAAAATGAGACTGGATCAGTTAATCATGAATCATGATTAATTCAAAGGCAGATTAATGCATTTTACTGTGAACATAATCACCTATATGTGTGTCACTCTGTAAAAGGAGGTCAGGTCAGGTGTTGGGAGTCGTCTAGGACTCCCAGGAACACAGACATGAATCGCAAACATATTCATATTCTGCATTTTTTTTTGCGGGTCTGTTAAAGCAGTGGAAAATGCAGCAGAGCAACTGCGATGAAACCAATCAACGGCACTGTGACCATTTCTCTCAGTGTTGGGAAAAAGACTCCACACACACTCCAAAGAACACCTCACAACAGGAATGTTGGTTTTTGATTAACAATGCAGATTTGTTTAGAGATTAACAATAATTGACATATGCGGAACTGACAATTAGTTGTGTAAAGTTGATCTAGAGTTGGTGGGAAGGGAACAATAGTAATCTGGTGGGCCCTGTACACCTCTATATGCATGGGGCATTTTTGATGCACCACAGATAAATAAATTCATTTGATATTCTATAATATCTGTTATTACAGTTCGGCTCAACTAAAAGCCATTTCATTGAAAAACGGGGAAAATATGTGAGGTGCTGGTGTTGTTTTGGTTTTCTGGATCGGCTGTGATAAATTGACACTGAGACCTCAGCGGCCTCAGCTGAGCAGCACTACCTTTCTCCATGTGCAGTGGTCATTGCTATCAGGCCATGAAAGTTCAATTTGAATCTTCCTTGGATAACACCCTTGCATAACCTGTGTTAATCAATTTTCGAGGCCATTCAAAATAAATGTCGTTGACCTGAGCAGGAAATACAGAAGCTAAGTGAGTACAGAGTCACACTGATTTAGGATGACTGCCGTTTGAGCTATAAGTGGAAACCCCGTCCAAAGATTCAGCTTGACGGGTTATTTTTAGCCACACACAACTGGAGCGAGAGCGATTTGACCCGCGCTCGAAATGTGTTTTTTTAAAACTTGTGACGCAGACGCGACGACCGTCTTGCATTTTACAGAACACGAACATCGACATGTGCATTCATGCACACGTTAACATGTCGAGTGCATTTGCAGCCTTTGTGACATTTATACATAAATAACCAACAGTTAAAATCTCTTTAAAATGCGACTTTCTCTGCATGAGCTGCAATCTATTTTTCATACACATCCTGTTTGACAGGATCAGTCGATGGTACAGATGTAACAGCACACTGTTTATCATCAGCGTTCAGGAATTGGACATGGTGAGGAATCTGAAAATCTGCATTGCACCACATTAGGTAACATCAAAATATCCCCGCACACAAACACCAGTCACAACTCCTATAATCTAGGTTATTACTTGTTAATCCCCCAACCCCCAACATATTAGATATTTGAGCGGATGTTCTCTGTAGTTATAGATTCATGAGGCGCACTGGAGTGCTGCTGCTGTTTTTAGACTCTTTCCTCCAGGAGCCAACCTTGCTGCATGGCTGAATAGAACATGCACTGCTTCCTCCTGACTACATGGATTTGTCAGGGATTTATATAAATAGCTCAGTGGCAGCACGTGTCTGCACCACACTGCAGACAAAAAAAAATTGCAGCTCGCAACAGCCAGAGATACAGATTTGTCAGTACAGGGATTGAGATGAGGGGGGGGGGGGGCAGTGCATCTGTTGTTGTTGCTGACAGCCAGGATTGACTTATCAGCATCCACATCATCATTTAAGATGTACACAAGGGCAAGATTGAACAACCAGGCTGACTGCTTAATGTGGTATTTAAAGCCATAAATGGGCCACTGGTGCAGTGGTTACGTTCGATGCCCGACTAACGAATGGCTCGTTGTTCGATTTTGAATTTTGGAGGAAGAAGTACTTGATTTTGTGGGGATCTTCAAATCCCATGTGCAGATCAAAAAAACTAGAAAGCAGGCTGGTAGCAGGAGCTAACTCTGCGTCCCCTTGAGCAACGAACCGACCTCCCCAGATGCTCAGAGAGCCTGTCTCTCCGACACCTCTCCCTTCATTTCAGTTCTTTTTGTAGTCTAAATTACTGTCTAAAAACAGTTATTTCCCCTCTGGGGACGAAGAATTGCTGCTGCTGCTTCTTTTTCATCATCATCCTCACCTTCTTTACTGTCCCATAAATGTTGGAATAGAGCTTATAGGAGCTAACCTTCCAAACTCTGGCTGATGCCTAAAACCAATCCAGAATGTTCATAAAATACACATTTGTCCATCAGTTTGCTTAACTTTTGTGCAAAAAGCTCCAACCAACACTATAAACAGTAAAATTATCTCTTACCCTGTTTTTTTAAGTACTCAGACATGTGAAGCACATTTTTAGGAACCTCTGGTTACATTTGCTGAAAGCAATATTTCAGAAAATGCTGTTAGATTTGTGCCCATGACATTTTTATGTCAGTCACCTTCGTGGCTTCAGCATTCTCCTGGTGTCATTCTGTGATTAAATCAATGTAAAAGTCTTTCATAACATTAAATCCTTTTACTCTGAACACTTTGTAGAGGATTTCAGTAAATTAATTTTGAAGATCTTTGTAGTCCCTTCCCCCTCTCCATTAACAAATGAAGCACAGTAAGAAATTATAATTCACACCACAAACGAAGCTTTTGAGGCCAACACGTCTGTGTTAAATAATAATATCTGATGCATAACAGGGTTTAATTTGGAGCAGAGAGCATTGTTGCATCAGTTAAATCCTCAGTGTTTTGCTTTCTCATAAACCTGATGCATTATTAATTACCAAAGGCAATTAAATAAATCAGTTATATTGATGTTCTTCTACTCTATTATTATTGAATATCTTCAATATTTGGGGTGTAAAATACCCATGCAGCAACTGATAAACAGCATTGAAATATGGGTAACACAACAAAAGCATTTATAGTCCACATCATACACAATCACACTTGTCGAGCTAAACAGGATGTCATGAGGTCGGGAACTCAAAGTCTTTAGACCTGCTCATTCCTGCAAATGGCTTCAGGGCTGAAAGGTAAACAGCCCATTTCATGCAATGTTCCCAATTCCCTGTCCAAGCATCAGAACACTCCTGTAAGCCCCTGCCTCCACACCGATACCAGTAAGAAAGCATTTTGAACACAGACCGTTGGGTCTTGGCTTGAACAGCTTGCGCTTGTTCTAAAACGAGGAAGTATTGACTCACTTCTATCATGCAGAGCTAAAATATGACGGTGTAATAAATAGTTCATTTCACTTGCCTGAATACCCACAACAAATCCTCACTCTGTACATCTCATTATTGTCAGCATAATATAAATATCTTTATAATCATGAAGTGCAAAAAGTATACACAGTATTTTACACATCCAGTGTTGGATCATCACCACATGATGTATTGTAGCCTCTGTTTTCAGATGTTGATGATGAATATGCACTATTATGGGCCAATCATTAATTTTCCAATTCTAAATGGTCTGGTGATGTTTATACATGTAATATTGAGCTTAATGGGAGCCCTAGAGCTTGAGAGAAGATGAGTGAAACCCTCAGAGTATGCTCCCCTGCATTGTTGTGACGCATTAGAGGTTTGTATCGACTAAAACTGTGGCTGAGTTTGGCCATCTGGGACGTCTGAAGACCTCCCTCGTATGAGGCAGAGCCATTCTGCATCGGCTGCAATGCATATGGAGCTGCAGCTGTCCCTGTCCAGTTAGTCCCATTGTTCAGCATCTTGTTTCTTTATTAGGTTATTCACAAGGTCTCTGAACAGCATTAAGACCTCATGTATAGTCTGAATGACTGAAAGGGCAGCCATACTGTATTCAGCTTAAACATGCAAGTGCTCGCTTCAGCAGACTCTACTTTAATTAGCCCTTAGTGTTAGAAAAGACCTAAACAATGATCACACCTGTTCGCCGACCAGGAAACTTTAAGCAGATGTGTGTTTCTTCAGCAGGACGCCCATCATGAAGACCAGACTGGGTTGCCTGTCCAAAAAATCGGACTCCTACAGTGATTTCTCAGAGTTCTTGCCCCCGGCACACGAAACCACTGCCCGGTGTCTGAAGTGAGTTTCCCAAGTTAAAACCTTTGACAGCTTGCTTCTGCATTTTTGTTCCCATTCCAAAAGTACATCCATTTTTTTACTACTGTATCCCTTGCAGCTGATACACCCCCATTCTAATTTTTGGGTTAGTGCAGGATTATTGTTTGATGTAGTTACATAAAATGAAAAAATGATTTATTTTGATATGCCCACAGCATTGGACAAATGTTACTAATGGATAAGTGTGCTCCTAAAAATAGTTGTTATGACAGTTTTCACTGCATCACTGAGACCAAAATATCTCATATGCGCTATTGTGCTTCTTTCTTCTACCTCGCGCTCTAACTTTGCAGCCCTGAGCAGCAGCAGAACTGTGAAAAAAGAGTAACGTTTTTGTGTTAACAATGCATGAAAACACCACACTGTTGGGCCTTGTACTCAGATCGTCTGTGGCATTTGTCGTCCTCACCAGGCTATCAACAGATGAAGTCGTTCGATGGTCAGAGTCCTTTGATCATCTCCTCTCACACAAATGTAAGTGCGATATTTTCTCTCTTTTTTTTCCCCTTCAGAACAGTTTCTGCTGCAGATGTACCATCTGCATTCAGAAACATGATGTCCAGCAGAAAAAAGAAAAAAACTGTCATCGTCTGCCTCATCATTTGATTCTATTTTTCAACACCAGACTCGGGTCTATTTTTCTCTCTCCCTCATTTCATCTTATGTAAGGGATTCGCTTCTTAATGAGTCATATTCTTTTCTGTGACCATTCTTAGACCAATCAAGTGCTAGAACAGACCGACTGAAAGGTCACTTACTATTTGCCCAACAGCTAACGGCAGTGACATCAGAGTCGCTCAAATGGTGAAGGCAAATACAAGGTGAGGCAAAGAAAAGAAAAACAAACATTATCAGGCTCAAATTTCAAATTTCAAGTATGTGGCAGAAGTTGTTATTCCTGTAATGTTTTATCTCTGGAATTTTTTGAGGTAAGATTTATGTTTTAAAGGTTGACTAACTGTCACTATGACGTGACAGTCATACATGAGTAAGATGATCTGTGAATAAAACATCAGCCCTGGGTTTCCCAGGTAGCAGCACCACAACACGTGTTTGAGAATCATGCCCGTGCACATAAGTGAGGGGCGTGGCTTGGGTTAGACACTCGAGGGGAGGGAGGCATTAGTGAATAGAAGCTACATTCAAATCTTGACAGCAGTTTTAACTGCACCTTTAAGCAGATCACGTGTGGCACAGCAGCAACAGAGATGCATACAGGCATTGGAGCACATGCTGACACTGATGTGCATACTGCATGAGTGAGGCAAACCAGGAGTTGACAGCACATATTCAAAAGTTGATGTGATGTTTAAGTTAGTTGCTTATCCATTTAACGGAAAAGGGTACTTTAAGATCTGTGCAAATGTAACTACAGTCAAGAACTTGAATATTTGTGGTATATTAAAAAAAAAAAAAGTCAAATTCAAATGCTAAATAATAACAATACAAATCCTTTTCAGAATGAAGAGTGGCATGAATTCCACTTCCATCCCTCTTCAGAAAGCTACATGGCTGCAAAGAACAGACATGTTTTGCAGTTACATGAGCATGGTGTGTTACATTTGAATGAAGGTCGTGACATAACATCTCAGTGACACATTATCCATCAGGGAGATAAATGTCTTGTGGTAAACAATAGAGATTGTTTCATTGCAAAAGGTAGGACCTTCCTCAGGCAGAGAGAATGTAATACTGCTGCAGAGCAGCATATCCGCTTTCAATTGACCAAGAATTAAAGAGATGAACCAAAATGTACTTTCACACACACACACACACACACACACACACACACACACACACACACACACACATTACATAAGTGATGCCAAGCCAATAACTGAGCAGCACTGAATGTTCCCTTGACAGGATATCACATTCATTCACCTCTGCCTGATTGGATTTCAGGGAGGGGATAGTGTATTGCCCTTAGCCCCGATGTTTAGTGCCGTTCCTCAGGGTGTGCATTTAACTGTGCATGTTTTTGAGGCTCGACCTGTGCACACCTCCAGCCATTATGTGTCTCATTAGCGCACGAACATTCTGTGAGAGTCTTGAGCATGCGGCGACCGGTAACAGTCGATTGTCCCACAATTTACCCACAGAAAGACACGGCAACAGCTCTCACATACATTATCAAATGAAATCTGTGACAGTTCTGATGGTCTTACAATCTCTGGCCTCCATTGAACTTCCATGGTGCAGTGACTGAATTGCTTTATTGTGTTTACACTAAATTAAACAGCTCTTATTCCATGCTTCATCTTACCTGTCGCCTGTTTAATTTGAGTCTAGGGGTAGATTTCCTCTGATGACTTTTTCTTTTTTAAATAAATGTATATTGTAGTTTATTCTCAATTAATTTTTGGTAGAAATCCTGCAAAGATACACACGTATCTTAACAATTTATTTTAGATTTACACTTGTATGAACATTCTATGCACATTAACCGGTAAATGAAACTGAATTTTTAAAGATGTATATGTGACCGTGCTGAGGGACAGATTTTAATGTATGGATCATCTAATCTGAAACAAGAACCTCCTTTGTGATATCCAAAAAAAAGACACCGAGCGGCCACAGGGACTGTGCCCACATGGGAGCGAATGAGTGATGCGGTTAATATTCACGGAGGGGCCATCCCCTCAACTCTGCGTAACTTTATTAAACAGCAGGGAAAAAAGTGTGGAAATAACATGTCAACATGACACAGAAAAACATGTCCTTCCTCTACTAACATCAACACACAACTTTAATTGATCGCTTATCTTGACTGAGGATGTTAAAAAATAGTCTTTTTATCTGGGAGAAAATACATCTGATGATGTTTTTTTTTGTTTCTTGTTTTTTTTCGAGACACGAGCTGCTTTCGACTTCCGGCAAAGAAAAACAAACAATGATTGTGTTATCAGACGAAAGCAGGAAATAAAACCCACCGTGGGAGACCCAAGCAGGGGTGCTGACACTCGTACCTCCCAGCGGCATTGCTTCAGTCTGTTGTCTTACCTACAACTCCACCAAACTCTTCCGTTTGTCCTCTCATCAGATGGCCTGGCTGCCTTCCGGACATTCCTCAAGAGCGAGTTCAGTGATGAGAACATCGAGTTTTGGATGGCCTGCGAAGAGTACAAGAAAACCAAGAGCTCCACCAAGCTGGTCTCCAAAGCAAACAAGATCTATAAAGAGTTCATTGATACTCAGGCACCAAGAGAGGTGTGTGTGCATGTGTGTGTTCTTGTATTTGGTACATTTTGAGTAACCAAATACTCATTTTCCTATCAAAGTTGACATATTGGGGAAGTAATGATGCATTGGCTGGTCCCCATAACTTCAAAGGACTGTTTGAGGGTTAAGACCTGAATTGAAGTTTAAGTTTAGAATAGGTAATACATTATGGCTATGAAAGTCAACACAAAGATAGAACCACATGGATGTGTGCATGTCTGTGTGTGTGTGTGTGTGTGTGTGTGGGGGGGTGTTTTCCCTTCTAAAGCTGTGTCCGATATCCTGGCAGGTAAATATTGATCATCGTACCAGAGAGAAGACCAAACAAAGCCTGGAGGATCCATCCCCAACCAGCCTCAATGAAGTCCAGGCAAAAATCTACAGCCTGATGGAGAGAGACTCCTACCCACGATTCCTCAGGTCCAAGATGTACCAGGATATGGTCAGCAGGGCACATGCCCAAGGCCAGCGGCGATCTGTTTGATCATGAGTCAGATGAAGACAGGACCTGTGGCATTATCTCTGAATACTGTGAATCCGCAAAGATGGGCCACCTGCCTGCTTCTGGGTCCCCATATGCAAACTACACAAAAGGTGTGTATGTGATGATGGTTCAAGATAAGTTAATATATATGCAGCGGTGGCTAAAATGATGAGAACTCCTGACAGATCTGAAAATATAGACCTTTGCCTCAAAAACACAATTTTATTTCATGACGTTACTGCAGACGGTGTCTCAGAGCACAACAAATGTCAGCTGTAGTGAATCCTCCTGTTTTTATTCACTTTGAACTTGAGTATTTGGTTTGTCCACATATGCATTAGCCCACTTCTCTGGTGTAGTGTCAGTTTACCACCTGACCACCACGAAGCCTAAGGCTTTCCTCTCAATGGACAAGAGATCCATCCAGGCTGAAGACCAGTTCCTCAAATCTAGATGAAACCTCTGAAATATGCCAAGTGTTCAAATCACATTAGCCACCACTCTCTCTCTCTCTCTCTCTCTCTCTCTCTCTCTCTCTCTCTCTCTCTCTGTATATAGATTTTACCTCTACTGTGCTAGACCCACTTCTTCAGCTTCTCTATCTGTAGCTGAACTTCAGACCATGTTGATCGTTCACACTGTGCTGACTGTAGCTCACTCTTCCAAAGCCATTTAATGACTCCGTTTCTGGTTATGTCACTTTGACTTTGTGACGTTGACACTGTTGTCCGCAGGTGAAAACACCTGATGTGGTTGTTGATATGAAACTATACCAGAATAGTTCTCCCTTAGATATTAGAATTATGTGTATTGTCGACTCTTCCAGGTCTTGTGTATTTAACTAAAAGGTTAATTATAATCGAGGGTTGGGTTACGTTTTGCTTTCATTTCAGGGAATGAAATTGTGCTAGAAAATACGTGCTATTGTCTATCAAAAATTATATTATTTTTGTTAAAATGTTGTTGGTGTGTCAAGAGTTAAAAAAAAATAATGCTGAAATTAAATGAATATTAACATTCATGTTTGTGATACTGAAAATATAATCACTTATATTCATGGAGTATACACTTCAAGATTTGTCCTTAGATTATTGATCATGAACTGAAAGCAAGTCCAACCCTGAAATGTTCTCACTTTTAATCTTTTGCGCTTATTTTGTATTTTTAGTATGACGTGACACTCAGACCTGTTCCATAAACTGGTTGCATTAAAGCTACTTATTATATGATATAACTGAGACATGGTTTTGGTTTGGACCAAATATGAGCTCCTGAAAATGGAACCCTGCATTCGTAAACTGCCCTCCTCGGTGTAAATACACAAAGAAATATATTTCTAGATGTGATCGTTTAGCATTTGCACTTTGAGCAGAGTAATGTTTTCTGTGTTGCATGCCTACTGCAGCAAAGCCGTCCGAACAAATCCCCCATACGGCATGTAACATGATTCCCACCCCAATTCTATTTTTTAAATAAAAATATGATTCTGCATCCATTTTTTGTTAGCGTGTGGCTTCATTCTAATAACAGCAGATGGGTTTGGGAGCAGACACACTCATCCACTCACCAGACGGACATTTTGACCTTGATTCCTCTTCTGTCTAAAAAAAAGGAAGCCCCAACTGTAAATCCTGAATACAGCACGTTGCTTCATTCCTGACGCAGATGCAATTGTTCATTTTTCTGTAAACTGTTGAAGGCTGTTTGGAAAAAGGCACTCTGCTTTGTGAAAATGTTGACTATTTGACTCCAGCCCCACTCATTATTACAGACAACGTGAACTTTTATTCACGTATTCAGTCTGATGCTGCAGCTATTTCAACTGCAGTGAGTCACACACAGTTAAATAAGGAAGCCCCAACAGAATGATAAAATATTGATATCTATCAAAAGCAGCCACGCAGTTCAGAAGAAAAGTGCTCCTCTCTTCAGTTATCTGGGGCGCTGGTTAAATAGATTCACTGTCCTGACATAACACATCCATTAACTTTACTGTTTTGTTGTCATTGTGTTCGTAATTCCGGGAAAGAAAAACTGGCCAAATCTGGGGCAGCGCTCAGCTCAGTGGAGTAACACAAGCATATCTAGGACAGCAGACTGCAAAACTCAGCCATCACACTCCAACGTGTAACTGACTGCAGGCCTTAACGTGACATGTGATGATGATGGGGGGAGTAAATTGTGCAGGTGGAGGTGATGATGTCGTTGGGATTACACAGTTGTCAGTCATGCGGTGCCGCTTCCACATTTGCCAATGTGAATCTATTTGAGACGTCTGCAGGATTGCACAAAGTTAAAGTAAAGAGCCGTGTCTGAACACATTTGCTTCAGAATTTTTTCACAGTCCGTCATCGTTGAAAGTCCGATTTTCACAGTTCTATATAAAGAGAATTCAATTAACCGACATTCATGTGAGGAATTAGAGCAGATTCCCAGAGTGAAGGTCTCCTTTATGACAGAAAATGTGTCACTTACAATATTTAATGCATTCAATCTGCATTTTTCTGTACTTTGACATCCTCCAAATGAGGAATACAACAGTTAAGCCCAGATAGAGGTCACAACTTTTGTTCCAAAAAGCTTGAATTGTTATTGTTCAGCACATTAAAATCACCCAAGACCCTATCATAGAAAAACAAAAGTAAACACTTTTAAAACAGGCTGAAATCCTGGTAACAACATAAAATAAAGGGGAAACTGATTTGTAAGGACCATATCTGTAAATAAATATGGCCAACTGCATTTTTCATTCCCCTTATGGCCTGTGTGGTCTTTCAAATATTAATGGATGGCACTTCCATTCTGCCATGACTAAAATAGAAAACCCAATATAAAGTTGATTCATAAAGAATTATAGTTTATGTTTTGATTCTTTGACGCTACCCCCAAAAAAGAAAAAAATAACACAAAAAAAACTCTGTGTTCTCTGTCAATAATAAACACAATACCCATGGTGCAGTGCTGCCATCAATATGGATCATGGGGAGGACCAGAAGGACAGTTGATTAATCGTCCTGTTCAGAACTGAGGAAAACAACAGGGACATTAGAGGTGGAAAAACAACATTTGATTCGGTGACCACATTTCAAAAATCTGACAGGAGGTCACGGTTGCACATGACCGGTGACATAACGGTTGTGTGTCTGTCAATATTTATGTTTTCCACATCGACACTTGGCTAAATTGAAGACTTCCAGCTCAGCCAAAGAGAAGCGGGACAGATGGAACATCAACAAGCTTTGGTCGCTATTGTAAAACAAGAATGAAGCGCGTGTTCTGATGCTGGTCCTTTTTAGCCTGGATACCGACATGTTACTCATGCATGACTCTTTTTTAGCTAAAATGAGCTGCAATACCTGGAAGCATAGCAACCATTCCAGAAAAAAAAAAAAAAAAGATCTCATTTAATACCCCGCACAACTGGCTCCCACTGACAGGTTATGAATAGGGGACTTAGTCATATGCTGAGAACTAACCTTCACCCAGGGTTATGAAGCACAAGTGTTCGTGAATCAGTATAAATTGTTAACTTTTACAAACTTTTAAAACTGCCTTCTTCAGTGGGAACATCAATGAACCAAATGGGAAATTAAACATAGACGTATCTGTTAAGAGACACAAAGCAGATGGCACAGACTGTTCGCCTCTGCACAAATTCCCACTGGCATGCATGTGTATTAGTTTTTATTTTTAGTCACAATCCAATATCTTTTTTTTTTCCCAGTGTTTACATTGCCCATTGTTTTGTTATGATCTCCACGGTAACAGATACATTCACGGTGTGTGTGTGTGTGTGTGTGTGTGTGTGTGTACTGGTTGTAGGTTGGACATCTGTCCACTTGTTGTCTGGGATTTATGTTTCAGAGCTAAACCACTGGGCCGCATCAGGGCCGGAAAAACTAAGATTTATGACAAGTTAATGGTTATCAGTCATTTGTCCTGAGAGTGAAGGACCCCAGGAAAGCTGCAGTCACGGCTGCAGGTGATATGGTGGAGAGACCAACATGCTGCATTTTATAAAGAACCATAAAAACAATTCCGTGAGGATGCAAAGCAAAAGCCTGCATGACTCTCATTACACAGGCAAATGTTTAGCATGCCACACACTTTCTGTTCAAAATGCTGAGCTAAGTGGAAGCTTAAGGGAGGATTTAAATATCTAACTGAAAAGCCATCTTTCTGTGCTTTACTGAATCTTTATTAAATTAAGATTTTTTTCCCCCCTTTTAAAATGTGCAATTTTTCAAAAACGAAATACCATGTAGACTAGAGGATGCATGTTTGCATGTTGCATGCTTGATTCCTGTCTGGCAGTTAAGTGAAACAGTTCATCAAAGTTGGAAGGTGATGGTGAACACTCACCTATGAAGCAAAGTGTTGACTGCTGAATATTTTGTGCTATTGACTGAGCAGAGGACTGCGTGAATGCAGATTTAGCATAAAAAATAGGATATTTTCGGAACCTCAGGCTCGCCTCTGGGAGCAGGATGACGGCATTGTAGAGGGCGGAGCACACTCCAGTGGTTATTGTTTAACAGCCACGGCGAGCATCTGGCTGTGAATGTGGCAGGCTGCTTCTGTCTTCCCCTGAGAGGAATCAGGCAGATGAGCATCCTGAGGCCAGCCAAATGCTCCTCTGGGGGGGGCTGCAAAGGACACTCCTCTAGTGTCGTGAGACCAAGGGAAATGCTCCGGAAATAAATCCGGGAGCATGTTGGATTCAAATTCTGAAAAAGTGCAGTGAAAAAATGTAAAACCGTCTGAGTTTATTGCTCACTGATATTAATTAGGTCATGGTGAAAAAAGGAAGCACTCCAACAAGAAACAGCATCAATTGTGGACAAACAATAAATAAGTGGAAAAACAATATATAAGAGGCTGACCGACACAGAGTGCTTTCTTTGTGCCTCTCATCAGGGTCACACATGACTGTTTGGGGTAAAATCCCGTGGAAACGTCAGGAGATGTATGTCACCTGATCACGTAACAGGCAGGTTTTAAACCTGGAGAGCCATGGAAAAGGAGGAAAATCCCCGTGCGGTGAAGGCCAGCTCTCCAAATGAAAACTTCCATAGCTTCTTACAAACATGTCGTCTGTTTCAAGGTCTTTTACCGGCATTTTATAACTGAGAAAAACAGCTTGAATCGTCTGCACTGAGTCACCACTTTAAGGGACCTTCGGAAAAAAGCAAACAAACAGGCTGATGTACTGCCGGGAAACTGCAGACTGCGTCGTATGGCATTGACCAGAAAGTGGGATTTCATTTCTTTCTTTATGCCTCCACCGCTAAAACCCACGCCGAGCGGAAATGCAGACAAAAACACAGACAGTACAAGGATATGATAGCTTCTGCTGTGTTCCCGTCACATCCCCGGGTGTGAATCCAGGGATTCTTGTCCACATTTGTCTGAGTATAACGTTACTGGCTGCATGGGGATGGTGCACACACACACACACACACACACACACACCCACAGACACGCACACATACACACACACACACACACTAACTCGCTGCCACGGCAGGAAGCTGGCAGTTGAGACACAAGAGTTTATTCACTTAACTTGCAGCGTGTCATGGGAACAGATGCTCGCTGTGTGTGTCCTGCATGTTATATGGTTTGCAAACAGCATGGTGAGGAAGAGTAAATCAAGCGCTGCTTCATGTGGAAATGAAGGGGGAAAAAAAAAATCTGGAAAAAAAAAAATCCTTGATTTTTGGCAATAATTGGATCTGTAAGATATTCATAGCATACTTTTGTAACATAAATATGCTTCAGTTTCTTACTGCAGTTGTAGGAGGTTTTCATTGCAGCCAGCACAGCTCCAACATACTGACATATATTCAAGCATCCAGGTTTGGCTTTAGTATATGGAGCATCCAAATAAACTAACTAATAAAATAGTGGAGACCTAAAGTAAACCCCAGGTTAATGGCACCATACAAATCTTTCATCTTTTTAGGGAAGTGGGCCAAATAACAAACCACTGTTGGTGTGTAATTTATATTCAAATACCTCACCATTAATGTCTTTTAATGGACTTCTATTTATGTGACTTTCTCTGTTGGCCTAACAGTGGAAATGAGGTAAAGGACCTCGTGTCATTTGGCACTTTGCCTTCATAACAACATGAGGACGATCTCAGTGCAGCCTTCTCATCCATCCAGGAAATCAGATGGGGGTCATCTTTGAAAGGAGCACCGCTGAGCGGAGGATGAGCTCTCTTTTCATCTGAAAGGCATCCACCCGGCACAATGAGGACAGTAGGAGATGAAAAGGGACTAACAAGTCAAAGCATCCTGAGGTAAAAGGCCTCACTGCAAATCGTAGTGGAGGTAGACACTGCTGCAAGATGCAAATGTCCTCAACTGGCCTGTGGCTCCATTCTCCCCTGAAGCGAGGGCTTATCCAGCACACAGCTTAATACCATCCGATTGGTGATTTCTGAGTGTTAAATTTGACATTTCAAGGTCAGTATTCTGTATGAGGTCAGGAACCAGGTCAGGAATCTGTTGGGTCCCTAACAAGAGGTCAGATTACACCATAAGATCAGAAAGCCTTATGGTGTAAAAAGAGAAGTAGGGAATATTAATTTAGTGACAAAGATTCAAGAGCTTATATCATAGGCCCTGAGAGCAAAAGGGAATGCTAGCTTTCCCGACGCCCCCGAGGCCTCCTACACAGCCCATTGTTCTTTCAATAATGGTGTAATTAAATCCTCCCTAGCACATCGAGCATCTTCAGGTTAGGTAGGTGAGCCGGTGCTTCCGTTCGGCTGATTCAACCAGTAAATGCATCTTCTGAGAACAATGGGAGCACAGGCACTTCATGTGAAATGCTAAGTTTTTGGAAAACCATTTAGTGAATTTGAAGGAGAAGGTTAAACTCCCCACGTCTTTGGTCTGTTAAAACAAAACAAAACAAACAAACAAAAAATAAAACTAGGAAAGTGTGCTTGTGCTGCATAGATATCTGTCCATCCCATAAAGACACCCCCAGTGATATAATTAGAATGTGTGACTTTCACCATTTCTTAGGACAGCAAGGGCATTCCTGAAATCTGCACTAAAGAATTAAACCTGTTGAATGGCTACACTGTGAGACTGGTAAATAAAAGCCCACTGAGAGCTTCTCGTGGATCTGCAGGCTCCATATATCAAGATCTCAGTTCCTGCCGTTGGCTAAAAAACTTATGCAAGCGGACTAAACAGTGTTTCCTCTGTCTTTTTGAAAACGTTGTTTTAGGTTCTTCAACAGCTCTACTTTGCTCTGCACCCCTTAAGGCTCCGGGGGTCATGTTGTGGAAGTCTGAATACACAGAAACCGATAATGAACGACTGTTGCTGCATTTGTTTTGATTCTCTGTCGCCTGTATTTGGAAAACACATCAGTTAGTGGAAAAGAACACTGGGGGTGTTTGTATAGTCCCATCATGCCTTAAGTTGAATCTGACAACAGAAATGCAGACTGCCATCATGTGAACTGTTGATTTCTTATCCTACAAATCCATCCTGCTTGGGTTTAAGGTGATGGTTTGTTTCTGATTATGTGTACGGAACTGTTCATGTGAATGAGACTTTAAAGCCAATGCGATTGAACTCCCGATTCAGAGGGTTATTCAAAGGCTAATTATTTTTGTTGTTTCACAAACTTTGTGGGAAAGTTATTTTTGAATAGCTTAAATAACCCCATTTTAATCACGAATATTTTCTGTATTTTTATCCTGGAAAAAAAAAGCATGTGTTTGTGGCTTTCACAGTAATTTCCCAGCTTCAACCTTGCGTATCCTCCCTATCTCTGACACACACACACACACACACACACACACACACACACACACACACACACAGCGTGCGCAGCCTGTGATTGGCTGATGCAGTTGACGACAAGTGAGAGGCAGGGCTATAAAAGCTCATGCTCTGGTTCTGCTCAGACAGTTACACAACCTTCCCTCGGACTGAGCCTCTCTAAACGGATACTAAACCACCGTCAGCATCGCCGACGCTCTCCAACCAGCTGCTATGTGTAAAGGACTAGCATCACTGCCTACCTGCTGTCTGGAAAGGTACCTGGGGCTTTTTTTTTTGGCAAACACTGGAGTTATTGGGTGGGGGGGCATGATGGTTGTGTGTGTCTGGAGGGTGTGAGGAATTCTGACTGTTGCGCTGCTTCTTAATCTTGACTGCACCGTTAAAGGAGGAATTTATGAATTTGTCTGTATAAAATGTAGGTTTTTTTCAAGCGCGTCTAAACTGTATTCTTCTTCCATGACAGGGCCAAGGTGTTAAAAGCGAGGCTGGGAAGCATTTTGCAAAAACCGAACTGGAATTTTTCTGGCTGCAAAATGGGACAAAATAAGTAAGTGTCTCACATAAATGTTACATTTACAGCCGCTGTCTGCTTGGCAGTCCGATTGATAACTGATGGTATTTTTGTCTTTTTGTTTTTAGTCCTACCTTGGAGGAATGTCTTAGATGGAAGCAGTCATTTGAAAAGCTTTTGGCAAGCAAACGTGAGTATATAAATATTTTAGCCAATGCTCAACATTGCTGCTAAATGAAATCGCTCAGTCTGATGAACCCGTGCTTCATTATGTGCACTAAATAATCAAATTTCCTGCGCCCCCCTCCACAACCGCAGGTGGATTGTGTGCCTTCACTGCCTTTCTGGTGTCCGAGTTCAGTGAAGAGAACATTGCGTTCTACTTTGCCTGTGAGGATTACAGAAACACCAAATCTGCATCCAAGCTGTCCGTCAAAGCCCAGAAGATCTATGATGAATTCATCAGCACAGATGCTCCCCGTGAGGTGAGGCCCTGGCTTTATGCATCCGATCGTCAGTTTTTCTGCCCTGAAAACAAAACAAAACAAAAAGAAAAAACGAAACATTTGAATATACTCTTTTCCTCTCCTCTCCCTAGATTAACATCGACCACGAAACCCGTGACATCACCAAAGCCAACCTGCTGGCACTGACGCCATCTTGCTTCGACCCGGCCCAGCACAAGATCTATATGCTCATGGCCAAAGACTGCTACCCTCGCTTTCTTCGCTCTCCAGCCTACAGGGATCTAGTGCAGCAAGCCAAACAAAGAGCCAAGAGCCAGGAGAAGAAGGTGTGAGGCCACAAAGTGAGCAGATGGATGCATCATTTGTGGTCAACTTAATGGCTGAGAAGGCAAGAGAGGCACGGCATACGGGCGCTGCATCAGGGAGCTGGGCTTCTCACGAGAGGAGATGGATGGACTCTGTATGTGCCGCCCAGAAGGAGAGGAAGGAAAGGAGGAAAGGAAAAGACAGCGCGTATGCCTTAAGCGTGTGAATGCAGCTGAAGAACAGAGCGCTGGAAGAAGAGGAAGTGAATGACAATCAAACAGGAGAGCAGGAAAAAAGAGATTCCACTGTTGTTGTTGTTGTTGTTGTCACATGTCATGTACCTCTGTCGAAGTCTTACACTGTCAGTCAACAGGATTTTTATATTATTTTTGTATTTTTCTGTAATATAATTGTTGTATTTTTATCAAGAGAAGCAGAAAAAAAATGTGCAATTTAATTTATAATATCACAATATTTATGTTGTTTTTTTACAGACCTGCAAATAAATTATTTGTAAAGATTATGTGTGAACGTGATAAAATATGAAAAATAAACTATGGAAATCATATGTTGTCACTGGATTAAGTTTTTATGATAAAACTCTCCTCTTTGATACATATAAGCAGAGCTGCATACCACAGCTTTAAAATCAATTCCATTCACATGGGTGAAGTTTGACATAGAACCACAGAGAAAGGTGGATTTAGCACTCTGCAACAGTGTAATGTTCATATTTATTTGAAAGGAACACACTATTATTGTGACAGATTTACACCCAATTTCTCAAAAAATCAATAAATTAGCAAAATAAATGGCCCAAAAGTGTTCAAAACTTTACATATGTTGGATGTGAATCATGGGTTAAAAGTTCAAAGTAGAAGTTACCCAACAAGCAACCTTAAAACTGTGCACAACGCTGAAGGCACTGACATGACATACAAACCTTCTTCTGTGAATAAACATCAATGTTAATCAGGTGTTACAATGGTTCCCCCCTTTAATCCATTGGGTCAAACATATCTCTATCGTGACACAATGGACCGACGGGACGGCGCAGGTTTTGCTTGCCATAATTATTCATCTTTAATCAGTTGTTAATTGCTAATAAAGCCTATTAAACGGCTGAACCGTTATCTCACCATTATGAGATGGCTTCTGTTGTGTGGAGCTGTTTTTCTCCTTGGAGACGCCTTTTACGTCGCGTCATAAAAAACTGAGACGCTGGCACATTTGTCTGCTTTGAGCTATTGCCCCATATTGTGCAAGGGAGAGACTGCTTTCTAGTGAACAGGAAGCAGGGAGGCACGATGTGACAGCATTAACGTAATAGGAAGAGCTATAAAACTTATCATGACCTTAGCAACTGTTTGCACTAGCCATCAACTTCGGGTAATAAATGACAGAAAAGCTGCAACCAACGGCGGGGCATGGTAAGCATGTGGACAAGACATAACAGAGATAATGTAAACCCCATGCAAAGCCCTCCGGTTAGGTAACACAGGCAGCGATTGCTGTTCAATCTCGGTTATCTAATTGGTTCTCATGAAAATTCTAAATGTTTCCACGGAGTTTGGGTTGATAAAATGAATTTTACCGGCAAGTGGAGTCAAAATGTGGCCCGAAGTCTGCTTTGTGTATTCAGATGTCATCAGCATAGAGTGGAGCCAGTGTCAGGTGGACAACAGCTGGCCCACAGGCCTGATGCATATGACTTACCCCTGCCTCCCTCTCCATAGTAACCCTTTGGTATTTTTATCTAGATTGAGGAATAGCATTGACCATCTGCAATGTTCAATTTACAGATATATTGTGAACAGTTCTGTATTGAGCATCCCTGAGGGAGACGCTGGGGGTGTTTGGAGTTCGCTGAAGAGCTAGTGTGAATGTATGTGTGTGGTACCCCTTGTGGTTGTTATTTTCAGATATACGATTGGCATCCTTGAGAACACAGATAGGAAAATCTGAATACACTCTTCAACACCTTCCCCGTTCGATCACAGAGACTGCAGAGGCTTTCCTCATCAAACTGGGGTGCATCCACACAAGTGACCATTTTGGGTCATTCTTGTAGACTTGAATTAAGACACAGTAATTAACCTCCCAATGTACAAATATGAATCCTTTATACATTCATGTATGTGTATTAATAGTGTAATAATTATTAGCAGCACATTAAGAAGCAAAAACATACAAGATAAGTTTTTGGACTGATTTTTTGGACTGCAAGGGATTAATTGCAATTTATTTAAATTATGGTGGAAACCATTTTTGAGATAGAACCCTCCCAAAATAGCATCACATCAGTTCACTGAACTGTACATGCCAGAAGGAATGGAGAGAACAGGAGCAAAATTATACCTCTTTTAATTTAAGTCGTGGCTAAAAATATCACTTTTTCCTCCAAGCTATCATTCAGACGACTCTCCGGAGCTCTGATAATACATCAGGACAGAAAACAAGGCAGCAGACACCCACATCAGACTATATTATTTTAAAATCAAATCAGCTTTTCAGTAGGACTGAATGTAAGAACAAATTTCAAATTACTAATTATTTTGAATGATATCGTAAAAAGCTAATTTCATTTATTTTCTTTGGAATTGTTTGTCTGTTTTATCAGACATGTATATAATCCCCTCAACACTCAAACACAAAATTGTCATCGCAAAACATAAGATCTTTTGCTTTAACATACACACGCCCATGCACACACATGCACACACACACACACACACACACACATCATTCTACTTATATGTTTGTGAGGTAAACATAATTCATTATTAATGTAGCTCCTTCCCCTAATCATCCCTATCCCAACCAACTAACCCCTGATCCTGACCTAAAACCAATTATAAAATCAACCTTAAAACAACATCTCGACCCTCAAACAGGTCTGTTAATTTGTGAGCAAAATGTCCTCACTTTGACAGTAGAATGTGTCCTCACTTTGACAGTAGAATGTGGAATGTGCATTTCGTACAAGACCAATGGTTTCCTGTTGGTGACGTGGCATTTGGTCTCCATGACATCAATGGACAGTTTGTAGAGTAATGTACCTCTCTCCTGGACACACACACACGCACACACACGCACACACACACACACACAAACAGTTCCACTTTTAGAGCTGTCAGAACATCGTGAGGAGACGCTTCCCTCTAGTGGCTATGTTTGCCATTGACAGTGACCTTTTGTGATTTGATTCTGATTTTATTACATGAACCACACTGGCAACTTTGTCCAAGCACAATATTTATACTGAATATTCTTTGGTTGCTCATAAAATCCTTCTGGCAAAAAAAGAATATGGGCGATTAAAAAAGAAAATATATATGTTGCATTCATTTTAGTACAACTAACACGGTTAAAGTGGACTTTCAAACGACACTGGGCAGGAGATTGACTAGTGATTTTACCATAGAGATGTGGTCATCCAATTTAGTTTTATTGGTGCTGTCGACATAAATGTTTGCGCTAAATGTATTGATGTACTATGTTGGGGATAAGTGTTCACTCTTTCAACTTGTTAATTTTGACACCTTAAGTGGATTTAAAGTGGACTTGTTTACAGTACAGCTGCTCAGTTAAGACCATTTGTGTGTTGGTGCAATCCAGAATATAGATGATAGATGGAAGGGGTGAAAAGGGGCTTACAATGGGAATAAGGGCATGATGAAGTAAGTAAGTTAGTAAGTAAGTAAGTAAGAAAGTAAGTAAGTAAGTAAGTAACTGCTCAGGGAAACCGCTGGACTGGTTTACCAGTAAAGCTGTTGATAGTTACAGGATAATTACTTAAAAAACATCTGAAAGAAGTGATAAAGGTGTCGTGATGGTGTAAAAATTAAGGGTTGGAAAATGTATGGATTAAAATAATATGGTATATTTTTTGTAACAATGACAGATTCTCAAAGAGATCATTTGGTGTAAATAGAGATGACTACAGATTTCTATACTGAGCAAATAAGCGAGAAATCAAATTACTGGAATAACATCTTATGAAAAGGATTTAATAAACTCCTTATTAAGGTCCTAATAAACAGAATTTGTGTTTGTACAGTAGGATTTTTATGTTTGTAGCTCTCATTTACACCACGAGGGGTCATTAGAAGCCCAGCTTTGTGGAGTGAAGGATCGCAGTCCCTCTGTCCATCCAGACAGTGACAAGCGTCAGGAGGTGCCTCTCATTTCAGTTTAAATAAGACTCCCTAAATATATATCTATAAATGCATACTGTAGCTATATTTTGCATTTTTACAATGTTATTATTTTTTCTCTTAAATTTTAACATAGCCCTTATTTCCTCTTCCGACTCTTTTCCTTCAAATTCCTGGTGTACATTAAAAAAATATCTATTTTCTGGGTAATTAAAGAGGTGTTATGTGCTGACATGTGTAGATATTTATAAAGGTTCTGGTAAACAAAGATCTTGACACTTCAACGTGTCACTGATGGTTGTACAGTGCTCACATCAGTGTCTAGAGGTGAACTTTTTTTTTTTTAATGATGCGGAGAAAGACCCCTGGTCTGCTTTATTAGATCAGTGCTCTTGGTGGTCATCAAGTTGGTGATGATCCCAGTGTCACATTCCACAGCATCTCCCCCAGGATGTGTAGGAGGTGCTTGTGTTTACTGTAAAAACCCTCAAATCGCTCAATTCATACAGCACAACAAAAGTAAAAGAATGGAGTAACGTGTGCACGGAATATGAGGGAGAACAGAATGTTAGAGAGAATCTGTGATAAATGGGCAGATTGATAAGAAATGATTGAGGGAGGTGGGAAGAGACTGATTGCGCCATGTTACACTCCCAGCGTGGGAAATCTCCGGGTGTGGGTCCCTGGTGAAAAAGGAAAACTGTGCTGTCTAGTGACTTTCTGTTCCTCTGGGTTCACATCCTCTGTCCCCCCTCTCAGGAGCACACTTGAGGGGGGGGGGTTATTTCAGTGACTCACCGCAGCTACAGTTATGGCACAAAATTCTTAAATTCTACTAACTCATCTGCTCATTTCTTTTATCCTGTGAAATGATTTCAAAATTAAAAATCAGTGAAGCTGTCAGGAATTAATCTTGTCAGAGGCTTCATAGCACGCTACCATAGCCCAACAAGCCTCCGACAACATTACAGATCGAAAAGCTTACTTTAAAAACATATACTTATAAGTTACTTATGAGTTTGACACTTATAAAAGCTTTTATGAGTTCTTGAGTGAAAATGTATCAAGGAAGAGGGGGGATGTAGTAATTTGCCTGTGACACACATCTGCTCTGGTGTAGGCCTACTACACCTCAGCAGTGCAACTGTGTATTGGCAGATCGTATTGGGTTGATATCAGCCAGACAGTGTTTATTCATTATCAGGATCGGATCGGGACAGCAAACTGGATTGGGACAACCCTATCAGGAATGATTTTTATCAGAGAAGAATGATCTCTGCACTCCTACTCAGTTTCCAACGCTTATTTGCACTGTCTTGGCAAACGTTGCAACGTTCAATGTTTCGTATGGCTCTCGCAGAGCTGCAGGAATCTTCAGCGGTGCTAGAAGGAGGAACATTTGGCTTCACTTCATCGGGTGAATTCATTGCACTCCATCCATCACAGAGACGGTTCCCAGTGGCAAAGCCCCAGTTTCCAGGGCTGCTTGTATTACCTACTCAGTTCTCAGAACAAACACTAAATCCTTTGCGCTGTCCCACCTCAACAAAAGCACAAAGGTGCAAAGGATTCAGCTCTAATACAACATGCTGGCATGCACACGGGAGCCGGCTTCAGCTGGGGACAGCCTTCAACATTTATGATTCATATTTCTCCTTTATCACTCAGTCTGTACTCTTGAGTACATTTGTAACATCTGTTGTTTCGCCAGAATGCCGGTGTTGACATATTTTTGTTGTAAATTCTTTGATAATGAGGTCCAGCTGAAGGCATTGCAACACCATCTGAGATATTTATGAAAGAACAAAATACCCATTCACTCCCCGAAATTTGCATTGAGCTGCGAATTGTTTATTCCGTTTTATTGAAGAATTTGTGGCTATGCACCTCATTTCTTTAGCCACTGGGGATCAAAAGCCCACACTCGTAATTAAAATTTGATCCAGGTCACACAGTCAGTCCTCATAAAAGCTATGCAGGCGGGAGGATAAATCCTTGATTGCATGGGAAATTTTTCTTTTTTTTTTTTTAATCTCAGAAAATGCCAAGTTATGTAATGTCAGATCAGAAGCCGGGGTTGGTTGGGGGTTGGTTGTCTTTGGATTGATGCATTTCAACCTTGGATGTTGGAGAGCGTCGTTGATAGATCATAGAGAAAAGAGTTACTGACTATCAGTAACGTGTTGCGATATTGTGATATATACATTTTTATCCATTCATCCCTCATTTAGCACTTCGTCCCCTAGTGGGGTTGAATGGGTTCCCCCATGGGAGGAAGCCAGAGGATGCAGAGAAAACCCACACAGTCTCAGGGAGGACATGCAAACCACACACAGAATAGGCTCTATCCCCCAGGGGATTCAAACCCAGGGCCTTTTGAGGTGACAGTGCTTGCCACTGCACCACCCAAATATCAACATATGGTTTTAAATTTGGTCTGTAAACATTTCAGACCCAACAAATCCATGACGTCCTTCGGACAAAAAAAGACAACGTTTACAGCGCCTGAGAGCCCAAACGTGACTCTTGCTTTGCGGTTACTCCACGCTCACGTTCTCAGAGCATTCCCTGCATCACAGAGTTGAAGTGCTCTGCAGTGCATTAACCCCTACCGAGTTTGAACATGACAAACAGAATGTACGTGATTTCCATAGGCTGCTGCAGCTTCCCACCAAGCGCTGCCATCGTTCGCTGACAGCAAACATAGCAGCACCAACCGTTGTGAATGCTCCCCAATGTCATGTTTGCTTTGGCCTTGATTTATTTCCACTTTTACAGCTATTTAGCCTGATTTGTGTTGTAAAAACCAAACACACTTGACTGTTATCACAGTTGAAGTGGAGATCTATCTGATCTGACAGAGACGTCGATGTTTCTCCTGCCCCGCTCACAGTTCTCACAGACCCTACAAGACTGTCGGCACCCGCTGGAATGAAAGCCATCACTATAAATTCAAGAAAATGTACATTACACCACATTGAATTACATTATGCTACATAAATCACATTGTGTTAATGGAGGTGCTGTAATTTGTTACATAAAAAGCGACCCAACAATTTCCATTGTTAATATTTAGTGATGGCCTGAATGGAAAATCTAATGTCCATTTATTTCTCCAAAGGAGGAATGATAACATTTCATCATATTTATCCAATGACCTGTCCCCCCTTTCCTCCGTGTCCAGGGCTTGATTCCGTAACAGACAAATCCGTTAAATTCTAGAGAAAACACTCTCTGCTGCCCTCCCTGTAACACTCCAGGTTCACTGGAAAAGCCTCCAAAAATAAACAAAATAAGCAAAAACAATTAATGTTGCTGTGGGAAATGCAATTTAATTTCCTCTCAGCAAGCCTGTAGACCGAGCACTGAGAAACTGGACACCTCCTAAATCGCTGGTGAACCTTCGAAATGAGGGTTCGCAGCAGTGTCTGGGTGAGGATAGTGCGTGCTGGACTACCTCGCCATGTCACAGCCATGAACTAGAGGCCGGCAGTGACATGAAGGTGACAGGTCAGATGTATAGTTTCACTCAGCGACCAAATTCCTCGTGTATTTATTACTATACAACATCCACATGAGGGACAATACAGTCCGACTTTCAAGTTTTCCAACATCTGGTCAAAGCGAACGCAGAGTTAGTTAAACCCTTTGATGATGGTATGAAGTTAGTGAGATATCACTAATATTCTCCACACACCTATCTAATTAGAAAACCTGTCTGAGTGGGGTTTGCCCCACTTCTGAGGGCTCTCCTGGTGCCCTGACATGTTGGGGTTCTTCCTGCCAAATGATTAAAATGATTGAAATATGAATATTTATAGAAAAACAAAGTAATAGTGCTTATTCAGGTGGATGAGGTGGCTGTTGCATTGACAGCCTGAGCCTTGCAGGTGCACCCACCAAAGATAGGGTCTGTCTAGTACAGTAGAATGGGCTTGATGCTGACCCCCATGTGTAGATAGAGGAAATCTGGAGAACAGACATCAGTCTCCAAGGTAACAAACTCAGAAAGACGCAAGCAGCAGCAACACATCTTTGGAACTAGTGAGTAGAAAATTAATAGGTTATTTACGTGAATCAGGAAAATGGGCCTATATTTGTCCCATGAGGCACAGGAACACATACCCAAGGTGACGGTAGTTCATCCCAGGTTTCAAAGCTATTTATACAATTATGATTTTTTTTTCAAGCACTAATTACAGCATTCAGAATAAGTGGATGTAAACCCGGTAATCATGATTACACTCACATTTGTAATCACGATTAACCACTTTTCAAAGCAGGACATATTGTTATTGTTCCATTTGGGGACAATTTTCTTTGATAAGCATGGCTGCATGGTGGTGCTGGAACCTTCAAATGGCCATTACATCTATAAATGGAGCGTAGAATGTCTGTCACCGTGTTTAACAAAGCACCTGGATGCCAACCGGTGCGTTTATTTGAACAGCAGTGCAGCCAGTGCCTTTAGCTTGAGTACACATCCACTCAACAGTCACCCCCCAACTTTGGCTTCCAGGAAATTGATTAAGAAAAAATAAGGTAGCTCTCTGTGCTTGTTTTGAGTGAACCGAACGGTGGGTCCATTCTGGGGTCCAGTTTGTGAAGGTGTCACGAATTAACCTTTTATTATCAGTTGACTTGATTTCTCTGCAAACAATATTAATTCATATAATTTGAGTTAAGCTGGAGCCTGTTTGGCTTTCACTGATTTTGTTAATAACGTGCACAGCCACAAAGAAAGATACTACAGATTAGCGGAAAAACAGTAATGGCTGACATTGGCTAAAGTGGGTCTGCTGAAGGAACCAGTAAAATAATAGTTAATGTGCTAGAGATGTCAGACCTGCAGGATAAGTGAAACTCAAACAGCCATTCACTTCTAAAAACACGCCCTTCCTGCAGCCACACTCAGGGTGCTGCAGCATTCCAGTCTGATTGGCTTAGCTCTTGGCCCGAAGCCCAAAGGATGTCCCTATAAAACTCTCCTTGTGCTGAAAAGCAGGCTCAGAAAGCAAAGTGAGACTCACAGGCGGACTAACAGAAACACTGAATTCTCTCAGAACGACTGCAAGTCAACCAAAATGTGTAAAGGATTAGCTGCCTTACCCCAAACCTGCCTTGAAAGGTAACATCTTCGAGTTAAAAGTGGTTTGAAAGTGGTCTGATGCTTTTTTTCTGTACTTATTTGTAAACTCTTTATAAAAGCAGTTTTAATTATGTTTATGTTTGGCAGTAAATCAATTTTGCTACCAGACTCAAGTGAAGCAGGAATATGACTTTATTAACTAATTTTCGCATAAAAATGTGTTATTATTTCCTAGAAAATATATTTTCCTTGTTCTTGAACTTTAAAGTGCTGCAACCAAGAAAAAATTTCACCATTGGTTTTATTTCCCTGTGATGTCATTTTTTCAAATAAATGAAAAATGATGAAAACTACACTAAAATTGTTATGTATTAAAATATGAGGAGGATACATATGTGTGGAGCTCTACAACTAATTAAAGTCAGTTGAATTCTTAATAACGACAACAGTGTTTGCGGAGGATGGGCTCAGATATAAAGGTAACAGGTAACGCTCTTCTCTGTTTTCAGGGCCAAGGAGATTAAGACAAAATTGGGAGTTTTACTGCAGAAGCCAGAAAATGCCATTGACCTCATCATCCCCTACCCTGAGAAGACCGAGAAGAAACCGGAGAAGCAGCAGAAGTGAGTCTCTGCCTTGTGTCAGATGGCTGGATGTCTCTGGAGGTGGAGGATGTTTGTCAGATGATAAAATTTAAAGTGGAGCATCGTGCAGGTTCAGGATGTAGAGCATCAAAGGAGCATCACCAGACACAGATCGGGTTCAAACGGCAGGAAATGCTTTACTAGGCAATGACTGAAATGGCCACAATGCAACATTGACCTTGATTAAATGTTTGAGGAACAACAAAAGACTCTCAGAACAACAACATCAAATCAAGTTTGCATTAGATGGTAACAGTTCACCAAGATCAAAACAAATGCAGCCTGTTTAATAGAAAACAGTTTAAGTCAAAGGCCTAAGGGAAAAGAGGCAGCTGCTTTAGAAGCTTTTCACACGACGTAAGAGGAACAACATAGATTAGAAGGAGAACCACCATAAATGACTCAGTTTTACAGCCAACTATTGAAATGCTAACCAGACACAATCTGCTCTCTGCGGATGTTTCCCAGACTCGATTCTTTCTGCTGAGTCTGAGATCCAAGAATGTTGTTTGGTTTTGTGAAACTGTCCTCAAGTTTCTTAGGTTATAGGTGGAAAACAAAACCTGGAGTAACATACTTTTAAACTTTAAATATTGATGTGATAGTGTTAATGGTTTGTGGAGATGGATGATAAATTCATAATTCAGTCTCTATGCACCCATTTATATTAATTTTGTGGAATTTGTATCCTTGGTTCTTCAAGAAAAAAGAGAAACACAACCAGTAAAGAACCTGTTGGTGTTTTTCCAATGTTCATTCCCATGTAGTTACAATGCTACGCCATAAGATCCATCAGTTCCATGTATAAATATGTATTTTTACATTAAACAAGTGTTCAGCTGCAGTGTGTCTGCTGTCACGTACTCTTTCATACGTGAGGCCCATTGTGTCCAGTTTGAATACGGTAACATCTCTTGTCCCTGAACAAAAATCCATAAAAATTAATCAAGTGCTAATCAGAGATTAGAGCATGCTGACATGTGAGGATTTCATGTTAAATTTGCGTCTAAAACATTACTGATTACAAAGACGTCATCTAAATCATCAGTGCTTTAGTTTGGTCAGGAGGAAGTTGCTATTCTGAGCAAAACGAGATGTAACCTGAGACCTCTGGTTGAGTGAGCACTAAAACAACAGGTTAAACTAGGTTTCAGTCCAGATACCCTCTTTGGCTCCAGGTTGTCAGAGTAATTTATAAGTTGATAAAAGTAGTCTTGGCAATGGTGTAACATTATTATTGGTGATTTCTCCATATCCAGACAAAAAAACAAAAATCCAATTCCATCCATTGCTAATGAGGCACTGCCATGTGTTTTGTGGCACTGAGAATGTATCCATATGTTAGTTAAAGGGGAAAAAACTAAATATCTCTTTCTATGCAGGCCGACTCCTGAGGAAGCGGCTCAGTGGCGTGAGAGTCTGGACAGAGTCCTGAACAACAGCTGTAAGTGTACTTACTGCCTTGGAACACTTTGTGAAAATCTTAAACATCACCCCCAACCCTGACCTGAGCAACATAACCTTAACCCTGGCCTCATGGGCTCTGAGTTCTGCAGATGGGACTCAAACCATTTTGGTCTCCATGGCGTTCAGCTGTTTGTGTATAATAATATCTAAGAGCTCTGATCTAAAAATTTAAACTTATGCATGTTTTGTGTTTACAAAACTCGAAATTTACAGCCCTGAAGGCCCCAATGTTTAAACCTATAATCCTTTTGGGACAAAGATGCACAAGAAATTCATATACACTTTTTTCAGTAAACGGGTTAAAGCCTTTAAAGTTTGTACATCACACCACCTTTTTTAAAGACTCCTGGTTGAGATAAATCACAGCAGTTGCTATGGTCACCTTCTTCCTTGAACCTCCAAAACAATGACTATTTCCCAATAGGACAATAGCTCGTTAAAGTCCAAAGACAAAACGCACCTCACATGTTAAGTTAGAGGTACTGAGCTCTCTCTCTCATTCCTACTGCCCACATACAGCATCATTAATATAAACATTACACAACTGGCTGCTTTGACTACAGCCACTCTCTGGGGCTTTAGGAAAGATGGAGGTGCTGAAATAAGACAATTTGACTTTGCAAATGTGCAAAATAAACCAATTTTCTGGTGGTATGGTTATGTAACTATTAATTGCACAAGTATGGACAAATGGAGATGCTCACATTGGTTTTGTCAAACAAAGGAAATTCATCCTCTGGCTCTGTACTGACTGATGATTGACTCCATTAGGTAATAGACTTTAGTGGTGCGTGTTCGCCATCTGCCTACTGTATAGCTGGAATTGAACCAAAACATTTGTGAGTGTGGTCCGTCGACTCTCCTGAGTGGCTCCTTCAGCTGGCTGCAGGGCAAACTGTGAGATTAATGTTTCTCATGTGTTTGCATGCCTGTGTGAATGTGTGTTTGCATCTGTGTGTATCGGACCTCTGAGGGTATTCATGTTATGTTAACATCTCCAGGGGGATGTAGAAATGATTCCCAGATGATGATGCACTGCACATTTTATGATTGATTCGATTTATTCACCTAAATCAAATTTTATTTTTTATTATTTCACATTAAATCCTGTGGGATTCTCAGTACACTCACGTATTTTGTCCTTTTATATGTATCCTAGTTTATTTTTATATATACATATATATGTGTGCGTGTATGTGTGTGTGTGTGTGTGTGTGTGTGTGTGTGTGTGTGTGTGTGTGTGCTTGTAAAAAAAAAAAAGACATACATAAGGCATATTGGACATTGACGTCTGTCATTTTTATTTTCTGCTGTTATAAAAATCTAAATTCCAGTTATGCGGAACTCCTAAGGGTGTATAAACCTCTGTGAGTGTGCCTGTTTTTGTGTGTTCCTATACAGAAAGTGTTTTTCAGCTATAGCCTGATTGAGACGGTGCTATTTTGAACCACACCAGCCATCTAGATTGCAGATAAAAGCCAGAGGCCAGACCAGAACTGCTTATCACCAGCAGCACATGCTTGTTCAGACAATGATGTTGGATCTACAGTATCAGCCCTTATTTTAGCACAGCCACAGCTTATTAGTATTTGCTTGATTGCACTAAATACATGCATTGGTTTAAGGTTTAAGAACTGTTGTGAGTTTAAATCAGAAACTGCTGAAGCACGATTTGAATTTTTTTTTCCACCTGTGGGCATTTTGCATGTTGGTAATGGTTGCTGTTTCACATCTCTGGGAGCTCTGATCTCCATATACAGTATTCTCTTTTCTACTTCATTTTCTTCTGCTTAAGGACCTGAAACCTGGATGCGACCAAGTCCAATCCCGAGGTCCTCAAATTCTTCATTGACAAGTGCTTATGTTGTTAATATTAGTGTCCCCTGTTGTCTTGGTGATGGGCTTGTTCACATACAGGCTTGGAGACAGGACCAGGAGAAGGAGACACAGTAGAAAAGACAGAGGTGACTTTTTAGATTATGTCAGGATGTAGCTCTGGATTTAGAGTATGTTATAATTTCCACTAACATTTGATAAACATACAGCTTAAAAAGAACTTCTAGTGCTGCCTGATTTCTCACCATATTTAAACAAGAACACAGCAGTGGTGGGCAGTCAAGGTCAGTTTTAGAGTATTGGCTTTTTAACTCTTGAATAAGTGTCCATATTTTATGGCCTGTTGTCCCTTTAACACTTCCCTTTCTTTCTGCAGATGGCCTGAATGCTTTCCGCAGCTTCCTGCAGTCCGAGTTCAGTGATGAGAATATCGAGTTCTGGATGTCCTGTGAGGACTTCAAGAAGACCAAGGACCCAGTGAAAATGGCTGCCAAGGCCAAGAAGATCTATGAGGACTTCATCCAGGCAGAGGGACCAAGAGAGGTCACTGATTTTTTAACTTTTTTTTTAAACAATTTCAGTTTCTCATGGAACAGAGGTCCTCTTGTTGATGTCTTGCAGAAGGTTTAATGTGATGGATGTCATGTTCTACTTATTAGGCTGCTTCACCTACTTAAAGACAACGTAATGCAATGTAAAACATAAACAACCAATAATCAAATTCATCTACAGCTCACATGTGATTCCTCTGAGTAAACAATTTGATAGCCCTCATGCACAGATATCAGTTTTAACCTTTAATACATCATTACCTTAGCTGGCTCTGACAGATTTCCCTCTCGTCCCTCTACCTACAGGTCAACATTGATCATTTCACTAAGGATGTGACCCTGAGAAACCTGGTGAAGCTCTCCCCCATGACCTTTGACCTGGCCCAGAAGCGGATCTACGCCCTGATGGAGAAGGACTCCTTCGGCCGCTTCCTCCGATCGGAACTGTACCAGGACCTGTTGGTCAACTAAACTTCAGCAGGAGCTGAAAGCAACTTGGTGGGGAGGTGGGGTGGTTTCAAAAAGCAGTTCTTTAACATCAGAACATTTGTTTTTCATTAGAGAATTTCTAATAAATTCCCAATTTTGAGATTTTGATCAACAAAGACTTTGATTTAACATTGATTATTATGAAAGGGAGAAACTATAATTGAATATGTCTAAAATGATAAGGGCTGATTTTTGAAGTGTCCTTCCTCCCCACCCAACACACACACACACACACACACACACACACACACACACCCTTTGATGACTAACATAATTCAATTAAGTGGATATACAATTCATCAATCTATCTAATTCAATTTCCTGAATTAGCCCTGAAGGAATATATTTCACCATGTAACCTGAAATTAAATGTTCAACTAGTAAAATTCCTCAGTTGGGAAATGTGAAGGGGAGAAATCAATGCACAAGCTTTGTGCTAGTCTATAAAATTGGCCTCGGAACATAACTCATTGTCACACAAAAGCAGAAGTGCCAGTACATTTAAAACTCAAGAAAACATCAACGATGAGTCAGTGGTCACTGATGCAGGAGGAGATTCTTTTACGTTCAGAAACATAGACAAATTTTGATGCTAGTTAATGCTTGAAAACATGATCTGCATACACGCATCATTGTATTGCAGCTTTGCCAGGGCAGTTTAGAGACATGTATAAGTTCCTATTTCGTAGTTATCCCATTTAAAAACAGCCAGTACTCTACATGATATATAATGGTTAAAAATATAAAGGTGACAGAGGGCATGTACTGTGCTGGCTTGACAAGATGAAAGTGACTTTCTTCAGCTTGATCATTATCTTAAATTCAACAAATATAGTCCCATCAAAAATGGAGCTTGGGATTTTGTGTACAACAGCTACTTGTTGAAATAAAAAGTAAAGTCACACATCACACATAGTTGCCTTTCAGTTACTTATAGCGTCACTACAACGTTATGTGGCAAATCATATTTGCACTTAAATCGTTCAGTTTTGATATTCCAGGCCAGAACTCTCCAGGTGCCCTTGAGAGCATTGAATTATTAGAATCATTTAACATGATGTCAGAAACAGCTGATCCCTACAGTATTGTGTTCACTGAGGTCACTCCTTCCACTGACATATACTGTAAATAAAGTATCAAAGTCGCGGCATTACAGTTTTCCCAAGTTGATATTATTAAGACGTCATCGGGCATCAGTGCCTGGAAATGACAAAATTTCGGTCTATGAGAGCAAACCACTGGGAAAACTCAAAATAGAGGTTGGTGATTGTTTATGTCCAGCATATTCTGTCATTTCATTTGATAAATTGTGGGCCAGATTGGATCTTCCTGGATTATCAAAGCATAATGTAACACTATGGATCTTCCTGGATTATCAAAGCATAATGTAACACTATGATGATTATTGTTTTACTGCTCATACACCTACATACACAAATATACAGTAAATATAGAGTGTAACCAACACCCTCTGTTTTTAAAGCATCCTTTAAGAGCTGTCCAGAGAACAGTTCTGGTTGGTTGGCCCAGTGGTCAAGCATCTCTGCTTCCACTATACCGCAAGTTGCAAAGATGGGAAAATCAAGTAGGAGGGGATCTGAGATACGGACATGGATACAGAGTTATGAGTTTAAAACAGTGTTTCCCATGTGTTGATACATAAGCGTGCATGCCACTTTCACCGCTGGTTAACATGGGAACCAGAACCTGCGGGGCTGCAGGACTACATGGTCTTGGTTAAATTTACCAGTAGTCTTCGAGAACAGTTGAGGGGGAAATATCACTTATCACACAAAGGTCACAAATGGTCACATATATATATATATATATATATATATATATGCGCTTCACTTTTCTGGTATACTTTTGTTGGTAACACTTTCAGCCACAAGTATTGTCTTCATTTGACCCTGATGGTGAATTCACTGACATATCTGATGATATATTCTGATAGGTCAACATTCAGTGCTAGCAAGCATGTAGCGGGAGCACATATATTCTTTATACATCTTTATATGCATATATGTCTGATTATAATCTAGATATATAGCGCTGTTTAAGTCATTATTGTCCACATTTCAGCAAACATCAAAATGATATGTTGAATGACTTGAAAAAGCAGTTTAGCATGTTGATTCCAGCTTTAGACAGAGCTGATGAGGGTTGGCACAGATTGGCCATTCTGCTGCCATAAAATGCTGCATTGGTGTCACCAAAAGAGAAAATGATAAGGGCTTTGACATTGCTGAGTGTGCATTACTTAATGTAGCCTTGCATGTAAGTCTGTGGAGCTGAAGACATAAAAATATATAAGCATACAATTGTTGAAGATGTATTTATTTTGTGTGTAAATATTGACTATTTACAGGCAAATGTGTCCTTTAAATTATTCTTCAGAACAGAAAAGGGGATCTTGTGAATCTATGAATGAAGATCTGGAAATAATTCATCTTTTCACTGATATAAAAAAAGAAACACCTCACTTTCAAATGTTCTTTTGTTTTTCTTCATTAAATACTTGTTTGTGATTAATTCATTTCAACCAACTAAAACACCTTTGTTTCAGAGGTTTTGTGTGAGCATTAGGTATATTTAACTTCCAGGAACACTTTTATTTCAAAGGGACAGGAAAGCTGTAGATTATTTCAGCAATTAGAAGCAAGTCTGGTTCTGTGTACATAAACAGCAACCAGGAGCAGAAACAACTCAAACCATTTAAGGACACCAGCATAAAGGGCTAAAATGGTATGGTATGGAATATCGATGGATTACATACCAGGAGCCATAAATAAATTGTTTTGATGTAGAAAAGTTATTACATGTAAGGGGCAGGATCCAGGGTTTTGTCCTGCTGATGTCCAAGACCATGTTCTTGATTTTAAAAATGTGGGTAGCTATAGAAATGAGCACTGCTGACCATGAAGTGTCCACACCAGAGCTGTAAATATGAAGCATGTTAATCCTGTTTTCCTGGGGAGGCAGCATCTGTGCCGACTGTTACCAGTAAGATCAATACATAAATAAGACAATGGAGACACCAAGGAGCTTAATACCCACACATCATTACCTTTGGTAGATCTGGTGCACATTGAGGATGTAGCTGTAAAGAGGCCACTGTTATCAGTTAAGGTAAATGGTTTAGAAAAAGTAGGAACAATAAATAAGTCATAAAAATGTAAAAAAATATATAAAAGCTTGTTAACCATTGGCATTAACTTTCATCCTTCATGGCTCTGGGAGTGAAATGCAAAAGTTGCAGGCTATGACAGGAATATTGTGCAAATGAGAACAATCTTGCTGTTGTGTGGAACCGCTGCATCATCAAAGGTTCATAGTCCGGGTGAAGCATCTCCGTGCAAGTACACAAACATACACAAAGCTTCTGTCTGTTGCTATTTAAGTTGCAAAATAACACCAGCAAAATCCTAAACTCACAATAATGTTTAGGAGTGTTTGTTTTTTAAATCCCACAATTCTAACGCATAATTAAAAGCATAACAATAAGGTATGGTCATTCTACTTTATATCGGAACACATTAATCCTATTAGGAACAAACAGCATCCAGTATGTAGATAAAGTGGTTTATTTGAGTTAATTTTCCTCGAAATGTGAAACAAGATCTTTTTTTTCTACTAAGGACTACCAAGGGTGTTCAATGATAACATTTTAATGAAAAATAAAATGAATACTAATTGGCACAAGCTGATGGCTTCCTGACATGATAATACTTATCCACCATCATCAGTAATCAATAAGACTGGTGCTGCTCTGTATGCAGATGAAAACACAGGGACAAAGGAATCCAGACTTTTAACCTTGCATCTTAAAAACTGTTGTCACAAGGATGCCAAACTTATTACAAAAAACTTATATACAGATTACATGAGTGTTGGCTGTGCACCAATGTTGCAGGAGCTACATAGAAATAACACAAGTAAGAAGACAGAAGAGGTTCATGTATTCCAGAAGTATTGTCTACTTTATCATAAGAATATGTTCTTGTGCCTGAAGTTTTATTTCTGTTCTAATTTCTAATATTTTTAATAGCACTCTAAGCTCCCACTATGGTGATTCTGCTCACATTTGGCATTTATCTCAAGCCTGCTGTTTCTCTAAAGATCCTTTTTGTTACTTTAATGGGTCAAAACGGACTATTGACTATTATAAGTGGGCCAGTAAGTTCCCTGTCGTGATCAATGTTATTGCAGTCAGTTGACAGTAAGAGCAGTAATGTACCTTACAACGCAGTTTCTCACACACAAGCAAGAGCAAACATGTATTGTCCCGAGATGTGAGAAAGATGGTGCTTGTTTTATTCAGACTACTTTAACACCTGCTTTCAATTTTAAACGTGAAGAGTACAGACATGACATGAGCAAATATTTGAGACCACCAAAAAAGCCTCCTGGATGAGGCCAAGTGTGGACAGCCAAGCGTGAGATAACAGGCGTACGTGCAGGAAAACCTATTCCTCTGAGGATCGTTGCACAACTGTTCGACAATGGTCAGCTTGTTTTTGACCACTTAAATGCAATTTCAATCAATGTATGCAACAAAGTACGCAATGTATTCGTATTAAGAGCAGATAAAAATATGTTCCTCTTTTTTTAAATAAGGTTTGAGTTAAGAGCAGATGAACATTTATTTTAAGTCAGTATTTAATTAATTAGACACATTAATTCTGGTTTTATTGTCTGCTTCTCTCTTCTCTATGTCCCTAAATGGATCCAGCAGTTCTGAGATCCTTGTTTCTACATTCTACTAGCATTTTATGTGGATCTAAATGTGCTAAAAAGGGAATAATCGTTTCCAGCCATCATTTCATCTTCCTGGAACATGTGCAGCCTCTTAGCACATCAATGACCATCCATCTGCACCTCCTGTTATGATTAAGTGACTTGTAACACTCCCCCCGCAGAAAGGAACAGAGGCTCACACGTTGCAAATGGGATTTATTTTATCATTTAGTAATTCCAGACTTCACAGATGTTTTTAGGAGGAAATTCTCTTTAAAAAATCACCAGTAACTCTTAATGACTCACTTGCATCTGTGGCGACACATGAAAACACTAGTACTACTACTACTACTACTACTACTACTACTACTACTACTACTACTACTGCTAATATTATTATTATTATTATTTTATTTATTTATTTATTCATTTTTATTATTATTATACATTTGTTTGTATAGCACTTTTCAAAACAGAGATACAATGTGCTTTACATGTACATAGTGACATACAACAGGGATCCAAAACATATCCCACATGGGATATCCCACTGGAGAAACCAGGGCAAGGAATGACTCCCCTTATTTTAGGAAGAAACCTTGGGCAGATCCACATCCACTTCAGGTTCATACAAGACAAGTCATAGATTGGTCTTCTCTCGGTGCCAGCTAAAACTGCCCTGGTGTGTGACCTTAGATTTAACGGGGGGAAAGTAGCTTGTCTCGAGGCCAAAATCAACATTCAGTATGAGGGTCAACAAGGAAAACTAACAAGGATTTCATAAATTTGCCCCTCTGGGAGCTTGAATGCATATTAACTCAGGTTATAATACACTCAACAAAGATTCTAATCTGTGAACACTTTTCATTCATTTTGTTTGCATTTTGTGTTTATCAAATTTAGCAGAGAAGTCTGAACCATCCTGTCTGTGCTCTCTGCTGTAGGAATAAAAATAAATAAAACTGTACGAATTGCAAAACACATCAGAAAAAGCAGCGGCAAACCTTATTTAATGGATGACAGCTCCACAACAAATACAACTATCAAAAAATGGAGCATTTAACCCCTTCAGCAGGTTTATTACTTAAACCTTTTGGAGGCAACAAACCAGAGCTCCAGCCATCAGCCCCTGGGCTGCCTGCTCTATGCACAGATGTATTACCTTTGCACTTGCACGTGTCAGCATGTACGTGCTCCCCAGCACATGTAATGAAATTAGAGTCCAGATCATCCCATCAGTTTTTAATTAAGGGGCCCCAGAGCTGCTTGGTGTTAGGAAGGCAGAAGGGAACGTCCAGCCATAAGCAGGTTAACACCGCTGAATGTAGATCTGTTCGGGTGAGCATGGAGCCTAATCAGAATCAGGACTGTGTTATAGCTGCAGGCCAACAAGAACAAACAGCCCTCATTTAATGCAGCCCATGGATGGGATGTGCATCTTAGTGTTCTCCTTTCATGACCCAAAACTGACCATTGAGGACTTTTCCATGGTCGGTATCAGGTACCTCACTCTGGTTATAAATGAGATTTAGTTACAAGGGAGTGGGCTTGTGGATGTACAAAAAGATTGGAGGAAAGATAACATTTATTGTCCGTTATATAATTTAAGTCAGGCTTTGACAGTTACTGTGATTAAATCCATCACTTGGGTGACATTTTAATAAAAAAAAAAAAAAAAAAAAGAAACCAATAACTTTTATCTTGATAAGAGAGGGTAATTATCCCAACTCATTTATCTGCCATTTCATTCCCTTTCTCCCATGCCCAGCAGAATGGGAATTGATCAACTCTAAAGACACCAAATGGTTTCGGGTGATTTTCCCAAACAGTTTGGCCCGGTTGCCACTGTCAAGGAATTGTCAGTGTCATCGCTGCCTCCCTCCATGGGTCAGGTTTTGTACAGACCAATCACTCAACACAGATTCTGTTCTCCCTCCATCTTTCGCTAGATTGACAGTAATGGCCTAATGTGATCGACTGTGTAAGACTACAGGACATTCTCGCTCCCAGCACCTGATATTAAAGCTTGATTAGGTGTCACACTGGACTTCACACACTGAGATAAGAAGAATACCCCCCCCACACACACCCACCAACACCATCACTAGTTTTGAGGCTGAAGTTCTAAAATACAAAATGCATGTATTGAAATTGCCAACATTGATAATACACACCCATATCATTCCAAAGGCTATTTTTCTATTTTTCACTGATTTGTTTTGATGTAGAAAAGTGATGTGGTGTGGGACCTAATGAGTCTTCAAATTCCATATGAAAGGAGTGACCCCCCCCCCTTGATCTAAAACAGAGTACAATACAGCAGGTAATGGATAGATTTGTAATGCAGATCCAGGGATTTCTCCTCCTGACATCCAACATCATGTTGTGGGTAGAAATAGAAATGAGCACCACTGACCAGCATCCACACCAGAGCTGTAAATAGGAAGCACATTTTAAGCCTGGTTTCCTGCCGAGGCAACATCTGTGCCGACTGCTGCCAGCAGGATCAATACATGAACAAGACAATGGAGACACCAAGGAGCTTAATACCCACACATCGTTACCTTTGGTAGATCTGGGGCACATTGAGAATGTAGCTGTAAAGAGGCCGCTGTTATCAGTTAAGGCAATGGTTTGAAAAAGAAAAAAAAACAGCAGACGGAACGATTTTGAGATAATGATGGTATGGAGACTTTTTGGATGATTACTTGCAAGGTCAGCAGTCTATTGCTGACTTAGTGAGGAAATGTTATCTCAGAGTACTGACAAAGCCAGTCATCCCATGACAGAGCTTGTATTCAAACATCTGTGAGCTCCACTCAACATGATACTACATTTTCTCTCTTAGATCTGATTAAATTAGCATCATTATCTATAAATAAGGTTGCCTCTAGCAGTGATGGATACAGACTGACACGCGTGTGAATCACCACACGGCCTGAAAAATGGTTCAGAGGTCAGGAATCCGACATAATAGTGAAATGTGGAATAATAAAATATATAGCAACGTTTTATCACCCAATTTGTTTTTAATGTTAGACTGGTTCATCATTTCGATGATCACACCCCCAAAAGACAAAACACCACTTTAACTGCCATGATCAGTCATGAGAGATTATTAATTATAACTTTTAATTGAGGGCATTTCTTTTTAATGTCCTCCCCCACATGGAAAGACTGTGGGTCATTTTGGTAGGTCCATGAAATCTCTCATTCATCCAGGTCAAAGTAATTTGAGGCAAAACAGAGATCAACTGGACTGTTGAGTGAAGGCAAAGGTCTCCTCCTAGAATCTCTCAGATGAGACGGCATAAGCACATTTTCTTCCAGTTTTAGTTTGATATGTCTGGAAGATCCAACTTCCATATACTTGTTTGTTTTTTATTTAGCCTCACCATTGTAAAGGACCCACCCTACCAAGAAAAAGATCTTTACACTTTAAAACTGTAATAAATGTATCAATTCTATCAATCTGATCAATGTGTTTTCTCAGTTCTTAAATTGTTAATCTGCATGTTTTTTTTGTAAAACCACTTAAATCTGTTCTTTGATCATACCAGGTTGTTTTACAAGCTGTCAAAGTGTAATTATTCCAACAAATCTTGAAGGAACTGCAGATCCATTTGTGTAACGAAAACACTTGGCTGCATGTTTATCTCTGTACATGCTGCTGCTTAACCATCATTCACCATGTTGACAAGGATCAGGTGGGATGAGATCACATAATTCCTTTCAGAAAGTGAGGTAATCACACATGATCTATGAGCTGTCAGAGCACTGCTGAAATTATTTAGGCCTTCTTTCACAGGCTTGAACCCCTTTTTGGCCTCAATCATTTGGTTTCCAGCAGTGGTGCACAGAATTTTTGAAAAACAAGGGCTAAAAGGAAAAAAAGGACCCAATAGGGCAATTTACTGTTTTGCCAACCAGGAGGGCACCTTAGCACGCCTTTTTGTTTTTGCTCCCAAGAGGCCACTTTAGCATGCATTTGGCTCCAAAGAGGGAAATTTAGCACAAGTTTTGGACCCAAGAGGGCAACTTAGCACTTTTTTTGACCCACAGGAGGGCATTTTAGCACGTGTTTTTTAACCATTTGGCCACGAAGGGACCCTCCCCTTCCACACACACACCTTAAATCCCACCCCAACCCACCCTGTGCATATCATTGGTTTATAGATAATATATCTGCAGATTGATCCTATTCTCACTGACATCATCAGCAGGAATAAAAACAATGCAATAGTTTAGTAGAGATTTCCATTCAAGTAGAATGAGACTATACTGTGTAATCTTTGCCTGAACTGTAGTCTTTATCAGTACCAAGAGCAGTCATCGATTTTTCTTGGTGTTACTTTTTGTATTGCGTGCCACCTCCTGGAGTCCGTATTCATGTCAGTATATAAGATAGATGTGTCTTCTGTGGACTGTCCTCACTGTGCTTAATAAATTATAGAGAGGATTTTTTGATTCTTGACCTGAATGCACATGCATTCTTTTTCTTAACCTTTTTAGGCGTGAATAGAAAAACTGCAAACCAACTGTGGAGTTCCTCTATTGGTAAAATATTAACCCGGGTATTTTTACTTTGCCTCAAAAAAAAAAAAAGTCTTTCCTGTGTTTCTCAGTCAGTGGGCAAGCAGGCAGATGGAATTAGTGCGGTAAATATTTACCTCTCGCTCGGTCCGAGACAGATGTGCAGGACATTGAATTAAGAGAAGCTTATTTTTCATAGAGTACATCATGGCCCCATTTTTGTGGCCTTTAAATGGTCACAAAAGGAAACAGCCATGACTTCACCAGGAAACTCAGAAACATCTCAACAACGACTGATCGTCTGACACACAAGAGCAACAGTTTTAGATTTTTGATTAATGTCTTTCTTTGCATCCAAACTGTTTTGCAGTAATTATTTGATAATCATGCCTGACGGATGGCATAAAGAGCCACTGAAGGGGACAGATTAATGATGGATGAACATGTATCACAAGAATGTTTATGTTTATTCAAGAAATCTTGCGATAATAAGCCATATGATGATATTCATCTTCTCATCGACATCTTAAATGAACATCTTAAATGACATTTCCGTGCTCCAAAACCAACTCCATGACTGAAGTATCAAACCAGGCATTACTGTGGGCTCTTGGAGGAAGAAAATGGGCTTTTGTTTTTTTGACCATTTTCTTTAAAATCAGCTGAGAGTTAGACACACATCAGCCACACATCTGGGTTTGTCAAACATACAGCAACAAAAACAAAAAAGAGAGTAGTGCTATATTATCAATCAAGACATAGACAAAAAAGACAAGACAATAAAGACTTTAGTGTGTTGTTAGATCATTAAAAAACTGCATTTGCAATGTGGGAAAGTAAATTTTAATTGGAATGTGGAAAGTCCAAACAAAGTTAAACTAATCTGTATGGTTTTTGAGGGAGGACTAATCAATTCTGGCTGCAACTTGCACAAAGGATGATACTCATGTAACATTCTTTTCACAATCTACGTGACATCAACAATAACTATCTAATCATCTGGCTCTCGTGCTTGTAAAAGATTTTCAGGCATCTTAATGTTTTAGTCCTCAGTGCTGTCTCCACTATAGAAAAGACCCCAGTCATCACAGCACCCAGCAGCACATGAAGAGAAAATCAAACAGCATTTTCAAAACAAAATAGAATAGACATCTGTTTGATTGTTTGTTGTTGTTGTTGTTGTTGTTCTTCTTCTTCTTCTTCTTCTTCTTCTTCTTCAGAAGAGCCTGTTAAGATCTTATCTTCAGGCTGAATCTCCACTTAGACATGTGCACTAATTTTACGCTGAAGCTGTTCACGCGCAGACACATACATGTCCTCAAATGGATTTTTAATTACCTCTGGCAAAGCTTCCCATTTGAAGATAAAAACAAGGCAAGCTACCAGAAAACAAGGTCATGAAGCAATTTAAAGCAAACGTGATATGAATCTAAATGAGAGAAAGCAGGTACTTTTACCTTTTCCTGCTGAAGTGCCTGAGGTTTTAGGTAATAACTGTATCACAAAGGGAGACATTTTAATTACAAGCTATCAAATGACATGTAACAGTTCTTTTAGTATTGCTAACAAATGTGATAGTCCAAAAACAGAGGCAGACATTGAACATATATTAAACTGACCATACATTATAAAAGAAAAAGGCTTACATTAAATGTAAAATAATAATGAAAAGAATATGGTAACATCTTTGTGAGGCTATGCAATATGTGTCAAAAATCAAAATATCAGTTTCATAATGATACAGAACAAACCACAGGCAAAGTTCTGATTAACAAATCCACATTTTATTTATCGATATTCATAAAAACAGAACAATTACATAATAAATAGTTACAGGTGCTTTCTAGTTTTATCTTCAGGGATGACACCACCAAATACAAGTTAATGCTAAAACATTGATAACATACCCAAACACAACAGCATTAAACATCGGACAGATGTGGGGGGGTTCTAAACATCAATACATCAGCCTAATAAGTCACAAATTGATCTTTTCTTGACTGTTCAAGGACTATTCAAAATCAATACTGCATTATTAATGATTCCTAAAGCCAACATATACACAGTTCATGAACACAGCCAATCAATTTATCTGAGATCTAGAATGAGACTGTCGATGTCATTGCACATGTGGAAGGAAAAAGTCCAAGTCTCAGATGGAATGTTTACGTCACATTCATGGAGGGCTTCAAGGAGGAGGTAGCTTTGGTGATCTGTTCTCAACAAGCTCTGGAGTGTTTTGGGGTTTTTGTTACACCGTGTGATACACACCAGATCACAAACTGTGTTTCATGAACAGAATTAAAATGAAAGAACAAATTCTTTATTTTGATGTCACAACCTCCACAGTCCTGTTTTGATAAAAATGATGACGTCAATTACGTTTGGGATGTGTGCTCGCTGGAATAATTTCATTTCAGGTCAAATTAGAAAACTGAATTACCATTACCCTAGCTACTGCACCCGGAATATTAAACAGATGGTATGGATAAGACCCTGTCTTCTTTGACTCTTGACTGTTTCACTAACCTGTAACAGCAACTTTCTCGCGTTTTCAGTCTTTTTCACGTTCCTCTGGCCTTCTTTGCTCACTCCCTACTTAAGCTCCACCAGTCAGCGCATGCCTATTCTCTGCATAGTCAGTGCTTTTCTTATTCTCCCGCATCTGAAGCAGATCCTGGACCAGCGCGGACTGGAGGAAGCGCCTGTACGAGTCTTTCTCCATCAAGATGTAGATCATCTTCTGGGCCTCATCGAAACACGACGGGCAGGCGCTGTCCACTTTCTGCCTCGTTTCTTCCCTTGTCGCCGCGTCTAAATTTACCTTCAGTTAGAGAGATTGAAAAGACAAAAAATAAATAAATCAATGAATATTTTATTATTGAAACAGGGACTGTGCTGTGTCGCTCATGTTATACCTAGTTGGATATAGCACATCTCTAATTTTTTTGTCAGACTATGTGAGATTTGTAATTATTTAAATGAATTACTTCTTTAGGTGCTTCTGCTTCTATATATTGCTGATATATCTGCTGGGCTCTGGCTGCCAAGTCGGCCGGCGGTGTCTTCTTGTACTCTTCACAGGCGACCCAGAAGTCCATGTTCTCCTCGCTGAACTCTGACCTCAGGAAGCTGGTGAATACTTGACGACCCACTGTGGGAAAAAGAAAACAGAATTCATGGTAAGGTTTCATCCGAACATGTAAACTTAAAGATATTCACTTTCTCATTCTAAAAATATCTAAACTATTCTGTTAAGTTGGTCCAAATGACAAACAACACCTTAGACATTCTAGAATCTGTAGTGCTCCTGGTTTCCTGAGGAAATTTAAGGACATTCTTGGTGGAAATCCAATCATTCCGTCCCTAAAAGTCAATGATCAGGAAACCTTTTACAGAATTAATTAATAACCGGTAATGAATTTTATTTTATTTTTGCTAGATGGTGGGAAAACAGTTTTAGATTGTAAAGGTTAAACGTTTTACCAGCCTTTTTTTTAACTATTGAGTCATGGAAGTTCAGCTGTGCATCTAATTATGTCAAGTAGCTGCGCTTCCTGGAAACCAGTCTAAACAGTTTCAAAATTAGAGACCCTTAGTTCCATGATAGGATAAATAAAAAAAAACTTCTATTGGCGATATAAGGGTTTACTGATGAGGGGGGAAAGGGAAAAAGGAAGACATGATGACATCAAAGGTCAGGGGGGTGAGGTCATGGAACACAAGAACCCAGAACTCTGATGCTTCCCTCAAGGCCAGTGCTCCCTGTTCAGTTACACACGCACACAACCATACACATGCACACACGCACACACACACATACATACATAGAGAACTCTGGTCACCATGACCAGAGGGGACATTGCGTGATGCCTCCAGACACGTAGCAGCAGAGCAGAGCATGAGAATGTGTCAGTACTCTGGGATGTTAATTTAATCAGCATTGATCAATATCAATGCTACAAAAATGGTGAAGTACATCAATGATCTCAAATCCATGTCTCATCGTTGTCTTTGAAGGACCGTCTGATGCTTCAATAATCGAGATTCATACGCTTCAGGCTTCTTTCGGCTTTCTTCAAGTGTCTCTTTAACAAGGTAGAAAATGAGTCCGTATGACATACGTATGAAATACTCTGATTAACATCAGTTCATTAACTTTGCTCTGGTTGTAGCTGAACTTACTTTCACTGTTCATCAAATGGCTGAAAGACAGTTTCCATTTCTTCACCTCGTCTGAAGCAGACACCCTAAAACAGATTTTTAAAAACATTTGTTTTTGTTTTTTTTATTTAACAAAGCCATTACAGACACACATGAAGTAGAAGCATCTCTGCACGCAGACTGATCTGTTTGAATGAGATTATTATAACACAAGGTCACATTATGTTAATTCTCACTGAATAATTTGTCAAATATTATATAACCATGACTGAAGGGAAGATAAAACGATTATTGTATAAGACAATAAATTAAATAAAGCTGCAAAATATATTTCTGGAGCAGCCTTTCATCACGGCAAATTTATATGATAATTGCTGCTCACAATAATGCATAAAACTTATACTACCATATATAAAATTATACTACCATGTAGAATTTATCTAGAGCTAATACAACATTCCTAAGAGAAACATTTAGAAACCCTGGTTAATCAAAAAGATGAATGCATATTCAGTCATTGTAATAACAAAAGTGCATTGATTGAAGTGATTATAGTAGATTAAAAGAACTATTGATTATCTATAATGGTCTCTCAATGGGTTGGATGTTATTGACATAAAGATTAGGGCAAGTGTTGGGATTGAGGAGCTGCTCTTACTGTAAAGAGTGTTATCATCTTAAACTGCTCATCCTAAAAATAGCATGACATTAATACACACTGAAAATGTGAAATGGGTTAGGGTTATGTTTAAAATATACTGGTAAATATTTCCCCATCATCATTATCATATAAAAAGACAACAACAAAATCAAAAAAAAAATCAATCATTATTCAGAATCATATGTACCTCAATATTCCAACATATACAAAAAATAGCTTAGTTATTGCATTAACTTCAAGATTCCATCTGTTTTTCCTGAACCAAACCTGTCCATACAGCTAACAAATCCCTCACACGTCATTAACCTTTATGATTACTGTTCTTACATCCATAGGCCTGAGATCCCTTGTGATCGGCTTTAAAGGCTACTTTACATCCCTTCTCAAACACCCAGAAGTAAAGCGTCAACATGTTTTCATGTTCAGTCAAACCACAGCGCTGACCTCTTTGCCGCAGCAGCTGCAGCAGCTGCGATGGCGCTCTTCTCTCTCTGTTTTGACTCTGCTGCTTGGTGCTCAGGCTTCTGCAGCAAGAAGCTGATCTTGTGCTTGATGTCTTTGGCGCTGTCACGAAAGCAGACGAGAGGACCGTGGGTGTGATTTCAGAAAACACATCAGCTTGCAGGGACACCGTCATTCAGTTGTGTGTGTATGCGTTGTCCATTGAAATGAAGTTATTTAAAAGATCAAAATACAGTTTCACATCATCAGCTCTTCTTCTTCAGAACTTACCTTTTCAAGCATGTGGCAGGAAGTGTTGCGAGTCCTTTACACATGATGGATTTTTACAGGTCCAATGTCAGAGCTGCCGTAAAGCTGAGTTCTTCTTGTTGTTGTCTTTCTCACAATTAGCCAGCAGGCTGTTTGCGGTCTCCACCCCCTCGGAGGCATTTTATAGCTCCGGAGTTCTCAGAAAACTGACCAATCATGCACCGAAGGAAAAGAAAGAGAGTGAGAGAGAGAGAGAGAGAGAGAGAAAAGGAGGGAGAGAAACCAGGGGGGAAATTCACGAAAATTTGCTTCAAGTCTGACCCAAAGTGACAATTTTTCACTTTCACAAATGCACTGCTCACCAAAAACATTTTATTTGCAGTCTAAAAACAGAATTTTGAGCTTGAGCAGAGCCAGAAATAGAACAATAATCCATACCACTGTGGTTCCAGGTTGATGGTTTATTGGTTTATTCAATGTTCACGTGAACAGATCAATGCAATCTCACAAATGTTTCAGTTGTCTGGTTATAAAACACAGATCCTCCCACAATAAAGTCACTTCATGGCTGACCTTGCTGGAGTTTCTCTGTCACCCACCTCTTTCCAATCCATCTGCTTCAAACTGTCTGTCTGTCTGTCTGTCTGTCTGTCTGTCTGTCTGTCTGTCTGTCTGTCCGCCCTGATGTTGAATCCTGCAGAAGGCGTGATGCAGGTGTGAGATGAAGCCCTGGCTGCACGTGAGGTGCACAGCAACGGTTTCACCCTCCCCAGAGGTTACCGTGATAAAAAAGATGAATTATTAAGACGGTGATATCAACCTTGATATTACTTCCTGCCTGCGTTGATGGAAGAGATTGGTCATATTTCTGCCCTCCGGAGAAAAACCACCAGTCGGCTGCCAGGGTCATTTTGAACGTCTTCACAATTTTCTGAAGTAGCTAACCGATGTGGGAGGGTGAGCAGGAAGTGGAAGTAGCTGTGGTCAACAAGGCTGCCCAAATTGGCTGGATATTCTTTAGTCTTTATTGTTTAAGATAACAGCACAATTACAATAACAAACCAAACAAAGCGATAGATCACGGTACGATGCCCATGTGTGTTCAGGTCTAAAACAGAACAATTAGCATGACAAAACGTCAAGGACGGCGATGAAAAGAACAGATCTCATTGTCAGTTCTGTTATCTGGGATTGGTTTTCTCAGCAGAAAGTGGTGAAATTGTTTCTTGCAACAAACCAGCAGTGAAGCTGCTAACTGGAGCATGAGGCTGAAAGGAGGGTTAAAGGTTTAAAACACTCCCCAAGTGGACACTAAGTCAATTTACAAAGTACGCTTGTTTAGAGAAATGTGACAGGAGACACCTGGTTGAACCCGGGGCTGACTAATGTTTCAGTCTTGGACCAACAAGTTTTGGTTTTTTTTTTTCCTACCAGGAAACAGAAAATCTGTTTTGGTCGACCATAATTTCCCTCCACCTCATCCAATGTTTTGCCTTTGGAGTTGCGACCGCCGCCAACCGGGCAGCCACGCGCGGGTTTTGATGGCAGCCCGCGGATCATTTACATGCTCACGTCTGCCTCTCCTCCAATTTCATTCATTTCCGCCAGTCGCGACAAGCAAACCGACTGGACAACGACGACAATCTGTTCAGAAGCGTTTGTGCATGCGGCAGCATCACCTGATGCTCCCTTTTAGTCTGCCAACAAGTGTGTCTGAAATGGTTGTCAGCACACTCGTCCAAAAAAAAAAATATCCAAAGGCTTCCTGTCATTCCGGCCAACTAAAAACAGAGAAAAACAGGCTGCCTTAACACATAACACCAAACCACGCTGCTTATGCTGGTAGTATTCATTCATTCAACATCAAATGCAGGGCGATCTTTTTTGTGATATTTTGGATGCGTTCTGTTTATTCTGCTGTGATGTCATTTCTTTTATGGTCACGGGGGAGTGAGTGTGAGCGTTGCTGTGAGAAATATGAAGGCAAGCAAGATCAGTGATGACGTGCGAAGCGCAGCCAGGCTTCCTCAGACTCGTCCTGGTGTGACCTTCGTCGATCAGTCTCTGTTCTCCTTTCATTCGTTATGTCCTTATAAAAAGCAGGACAAAGCAGGTTTGGTTATTGAATAGTGTGAACAGGGTTAATGGCAAATTGTGATCTCTCTGTTAACTGTTGCTTGTCCAGACAGCAGGATGTGATTAAAGTGGCAGAGGCCAGTGAGGTAATGACAGTTGTGTGTTTGTGTGTGTGTGTGTGTGCATGTGTGTGTGTGTGTGTGTGTTCCTTTATTGCATAAATCTCATCAATCAACAAGGCTTTTCAGCCTCACCCCCATGTCGCCTGTTGTTGCTGCAGCCAGGCACACGCTGACAAGGCCTGGTGATTTTTTTTTTTTTTCTTTCCTGCACTAACCCTAAACCAGAGAGCCGCGTCAATACGCGACTCCGAAGTCCGCTCTGAGGGGGCGACATACGCTCACACACACACTGCAGTGGTGGGCCATTTAATTCAGCAATCAAAACAGTCAAGGCTCAGGGTGGGGGGGGGGTAATGACACAGCTTAATGTTAATGTTATGGCCCACTGAAACCAGCTGATGGGCACATTCTACATAACAGTGATTTAAGCCAATGTTGACTTTTTAAAATATTTTCAAAGTTCTATCTGTACTTTTAATCAGTATTGGTATCTAACAGCAAACATGCACATCTGAAAATGAGCTGCACTGCCTTTTGCAGTCAGAGACTATAAACCTCGCCTCCCCTGGCAGTTTCACAAATGTTGCCGTGACACTGGAGATGGAAGGATAGCCACCTTTGTGACTCCATCCTGGATATGGACCCAATAAACCGCACCTGACAGCAAATGGCCGGAGGGAAGTAACGTGATCCCAGTAAATTATGCCATTTTGTGATCCAATCATCTAGTCTGATCATCTAGTCACTGAAAGCAGAGTCGTGAACAGGGTGAACGGAGCTTCGCTGCCGTTAAGAGCAAACAGCAGGCGAAGGAGAGTCACCTCGGTCGCGTGATAAAGACACAAGCTCCACCTCTCATGATACACTCATGTTACATGTCCAGGACTGAAGGACGTCCCTGCTCTATCACTGTGACTCATTTCTTAAGAGTTCTCAGTGACTAATTTACCTCCGATTATATTCAGTGCATGGTTTTAGACAGACTTCCAAGGATATGAATGTTCTACTTGAGAAAAACAGAGTAGAGAATGATTCTTTGTCTCTTCTGCTGCAGTAAGGCTTTTTTACATTGTCAGGAATTATAAAAAGTTAATTTGGTTGTAGAGCTTGCATTGGTTAGTGAAAGCAAGTGTTTGTTCTTTTCTCCTCACTGACCCGGGCAGCACTGCCGGGAAGAGCTGTGTCAATGGCGGCTTAGCCGCTTAGGGACTGTAAAGATCTGCAGCACCAAGGAGGATTTTATAGATCACGAGGTCTTGTGGATGAATGATGGGAAAGTGTAGGGGGAGAATGCCTCTGATGTCCTTCCAAAATAACAAAACTGTATTATTCTCATCCCAAGGATGCCATCCTGAACCAACAGTCAGAGGGAGACTGGGTTTTCCCCATGATTGGTACCACGATGGGCGTATGGAGACAGAAGTCATGATGTCACAGGTGTGTGAGGAGAACGTAAGAGCAGTTCATAAGTACGGTCTGACATAATGGAATACTGAATACCCGTAAACAGCAACTTGTCCCTGTTGGTCAGATTCAGATAAGCTTCCATACACATCATGTTTTCTTTTTGCAAAGAATTGCGAAGACAATCCCGGAGATTGTACATGCATCCTGAAACAATTACTCCTGTACCAGGAAGGTTCTTATCTGTACAATCCACATGCGAAAATTTGTATGTGTGTTGGTGCGGCGGCACATCTGGTAACTTTGAGGAGTTTCTTAAGCTTTCTCATTTCAACAACAAACAGTCGTTGAGCTTACCGTAAAGACATTTCAGAGAGCGAGCCAGGCCCAAACTTTCCCATCTTCGGCTAAATGACTCATAGCAAAAAAGGCAGGAATTCACTGCTGCAACCGTTTACAAGCCTCATCAGTAAGTTGGCCGCGGTGGACCATAATTGGCTGCGATGAGGCTACACAGGGACCAGCATGCACCCTCAGATACACATCAGAGCAGCCGTTGTTGATCCTCCCAGCTTTAATCATAGTCAGAAGGAAGCACAGTGATGGATGACACTGAGATTTACTGAATCTTCTGTGTGGACTAAGGTTTTGATTTTTAATTTTTTTTTTTTTTTTGCAGCGTGTAACATTAAGGAAATTTTGGCACATTTGTGTAGTGTTTGATGATAATTGTAAACAGGGATGTGCAGAACAGAAGATTTTTGTCGTTGCACAGTAGATTCAGACTACCTTGTAGCTGCAGATATCCAGCATAACATAGCTCGACTTGTGACAAAGCTGTAGGTTTCTAAATGAGGTACCTGCGAACACCAACAGTCTATAAATTGTTACATGCTTGCAAGCTGGGGAGACTCAAGTCTCAGCACAAATAGAAAATAGGTCCTCTGGGGCCTGAAAGGAGTCTGGGAAAAGAAACAATTCAACCAAAATCAGAAGTGGGACTCACTGAGAGGTCTGAAGTTCAGGAAATGAGGAAACAAACAAACAAAAAAAAAACAGGGCTTAAAGAAAATAAAACACTTCCATACACCACTCAAGCAACCCAGCAATCAGAGATCTCCCTAGTGGTGTCCAGCTCACACAGCTAACCCGGAGACACAAGCCTCGCTTTGCAGAATGGCAGCTGTTCAGCCGGTGCACGTAACGTAGGAGAACGCGCAGCTGGTCGACCACCTCCGGCCATCTTCTTAACCAGAACAATACCTTCACGTTTAACCTGGGTTTAATACCGCTGAATGGAAGTGTGACTGAAATCTATACAGACAGATTGTTGGCCTCACCTGTCATTAGAGTTCTGCGTCAAGCCTTGCTCCAGTATAGAGTTCCCTCCCCTAGAGCTCTGTTGTTGTTACTGATCACTGCTGTCACAACAGATCACGGGCAGACACTCAAAATTCGCCATAAAGGTGAGGTCACAAACGTTTTTTGTATGGGGCGCAATTTATTACGGTTCAAATCGATGTCGCGCTGGCGATAACCGCCTGTTAGGCGGACCTTGACCTTCTCGAAAAGGCCTTTGAACGTGTGTGAAAAGCATCCCCCTGCCGTTGAATATGAACATGGTTTTTACATCGATATCGATGCATGTTCATTTCTAATCGCTTTGCTGCAGTCAGACTGTGTTAACGTCACCACCTTAGCAGCCGCAGGCCACGGGCTCCCACACCGCGTGAGCACCAGAGACCCTCGTGACACAACATCAAAAGCAAATGAGTGTAAAAAGAGCAGGCTTTATGACACATCTAGTGTGTTGGTGATACCAGCGGAGCGGGCGCTTCTGCTTTCTGCTCCAATATATCATGGGTAATGTAAATATTGCCAGACTTGCTGAAAGGAAGTCAACATCTGTGGCTGTGTTGATCTTATTTCCAATACGACACGTGGTGTCGGAGCCCCGCACGTGTTTCCTACATGTTTTTGAAAGCTTCAGTAGGAATCAGAACCCGTGAAACAATTTTCACGGAGAATGTAGAAACAATGATGAACATACAGCAAAAAGTGGGTTTCCTCCATCCTCATTTTGTTAGATGGAGGTCAAATCGTCATGTGTCACTTTCTAATATCAGATATAAATATAAATGTGTGATACTAATCCTTGCATATGATTGAAAGTTATTTTTCATGTGTAATTTGGATATTTCATAATGGCAGGTGTGTAAACTCAATACAGTCAAATGAAACAATGTTTTAATAAATGCTAAGTTAATAACAGATAGATTGCTATTTTAGGCATTATACTACACATATTAAAAAACACAGAATATTCATGGTTTATTGAGATTTTCTTCAATGATTGCACAGGAATCTGAGCGGTTGCTTGTATATTGGTGTACCACTAAAGTCCAGCCTCAAGTCTTGCAGTTCAGGGCTGTAGCATGCACGGAAAATATTATTTCAGGTCTGTTTCCATTTAAATGTTCACCTCTAAAATTACAACATCCCAATAATGGTTTATCTCTGTAATCAGATAAATGACACAAACAGTGACCTCAAGAAAACTCTCCAAAAAAAAAATAAAATTCTACACAAACCCGTGTAAACTCAACCTGCTTTTTTACTTTGTGTCTTCCATTAACCAATGTCTCCTGTGAGTTAGCTCTGAAGCATCCGATATCATCACCCCTTATCTCTTAAGCTTCAGGAAAATCATTAGACTGGCAGGGAAACAATTCAATAATTCAATACAGAATCACAGGACAGAACCTTGCAGCATCACCAGTTTCCATGGGTCACAAGTCACCGATGAGGGTACAAACTTTACAGAGAGGGAGTGGAAGCCAATAGCTACCTTATTTGACCTTAGAAACTGACCCTCATATCATCGGTGAATAATTACAAGAACCATTAATTAAGGCGACTGGAAGCAGTAACTCCTAATTCATGTATAACACTTAATATTACTTCCTTTCCTCTAAACAGTCTTTTTCCAGCTCAGTGAGATTTGTTTTCCTGCTTCCTGTCTTTGTGAGCAGTTTTGGTGCCGCATGAATGATGCGGCTCCAAAAGAGAAACATTGACCGAGCGCATCATAAAGCGTACAGATGTGCCGCTCCGAGGCGAATGACAGCGGCGCAGGGTGATGTTTAACCTTGTTCAGTGAACTGTGCAGCGTGACCTTGAGGGAGCTCTGGACCTCTTCACCATAATCCCCGAGGATGAGCGCGGAGATGAGAACCATCAGCCAGCGCAGTCGTCAGCTTATTCAAATAAACCCAGTGTGCACATGAGACCCGTGGCAAATACTTTCCATGTTCTGTTTTGGGTTCTTAAATGCACCATTTGTTTAGTGCTGATTTTTAAAGCATTATCATGTGTGCAGAATGCTGGAACCTGTGAGTGACCAGGATCATATCATGATCAGCTTCTATTAGAGTGTAAAGCATTTCAATCATACCCGTTGACATAGAATGCTGCAGAAACAAAGCTTCGTCAAGCACAGGACCGGAGGATACGAGGCTTCTGGCTTACAGAATGCAGCAGCGCCATCTGGTGTCAAATAGGTTTATGGGCTCGGAAATATGCTGTCTTTGGTTTTAAATATTTGTTTTTTACTTTGAGCCTATATTTCATGATGTTGAAGACTAGAATCGATAAATGTTGCATCAGAAGCCTTTGGTCTCTTCATTCATTCAAAGTGGATGAAAAGATGACAATTTGTCACTTCTACATTAAAATGTACTTTTTAAAGATTATTTTTGTGCATTTATTATCCATTTTATTTGTGCCACAGGAATTGACAATGATTAAACAAACAAGGAGACGTTTCCTTTCAGAGGGGCTGAAGAAAAATTATGTCACATGCATGTTACATGAAGGCTCAGTTATATAACATGACCTTTGTTTTTCCTCAAAAAACAAAATGAGAACTTTAAGGTTCACATTTCTTGTTCACTAAAGACAGAAAGTGTTTGTCACTGAGTACAGCCACCAATTTCACACACGTAATTTATATTACATGCATGCATTGATGCGCAAAATCACCAATAATCAGTGAATCAACACTCCCAAATTTGTGAGTTAAGCCGTGTTACATAAGTGTACTTTGCACATCAGATGTCGCAAGGCTGAATATGGATTTCTTTTCTAAAATGTTGATTCAATGGCGTTTTGGGTGAGAACAGAGGTCATTTCTTTCATGTTCACTGTACCGGCTTCAGCTCCAGCCTGCACGTGTAGCTGCTATTGATCCACAGGGGTCGTAAAGTTAGAGGTCCATTGTGGACAAAGCGGAGGAGGAAGCCGATGCGTAACTCACATGCAGACATTTGCCTTGTTTATTAGGTGATTAACGCAGTGCTCTGGAGCGGAAAGGCTGAGAACACAAATGAGGAGTTTTACAAGTTGGCGAAAGATTAGTTATATTTATGCATTTAAAGGTCATGCATGATTGAAAATGTTCTTGATTAAAATGTAATTCATGGCCTGCTAACTTTGAATTGTTCCAAACTCTTTGAAAAGACTTCCTTATTGCAATAATAAATAAGTGACACAGCAGGCTTTGAGTGTCGGTACATGATTTTCTTACCTTGGGTAAAACTCGTACCCTTTTGTGACTGATTGAGGTTAGGGTGAGGAAGCCCACTCATCCCTTACCTCCGTCTTGGCGGTAGAACCACAGTAAAATCTGCAGAGCAGCTTTGACTCAGCTGTTACACGGTTGCAGTGTCAACTGTTTAAATTTCACTGATATCAATGCTTGTGCATTCAGTTTGCCTTTGGTTGAGGAAGTCTAAGAAATCAGGCGCTTGTTTCAATTCTTGAAGGCAATCATTCCATGCAAGCTGCCGTGTTGTCAGAGTCAAATTGACCAATGTATATATGATTTCCACACATTTACTGACAGAAATGGTCGATTTATTGTTTGATTAAGTCATTTTTGTCTGTCTGCTCTGTGCTCAATTTGCTATCTTGAGCCAGGGGGCCCCATTGTGCAATTGTCTGTCTCTACAGTAGCTGATTGACCCCTCATGTAAATGAGAACTCTCAAAGGGGCCACTGGGGACAATGGTTATGTTTGCCTGTGATGGGGTGAGTATTGTGTGTCACAGAGGTTGAGTGGGTGTGTTCAGTAAACAGTTGAGAGGATATAAAAATCCGCCCATACCTCTCTGTGCACCTTTCCACCAACCTGTTTGTCAGGGTGTGTGTGTGTGTGTGTGTGTGTGTGTCTGTGCCTGCTGGTGTGCACTGAGAAAGTTATCCCAGGGTTTTTAATCATGAAGCGCTGTGTGCTGTTGTCGCTGCTGCTGGCACTGGGGTGCACGAGCATCCGCAGTGCGCCAGTGGAGACCACCGGCTTGGAGGCAGGCTCTTGTGAAGATCCGCAGGCGAAGGGCGCCGCGGAACTGGCGCTCTCTAAGATCAACCGTGACCGGCAGGAGGGCTACGTCTTTGGCCTGCACCGCCTGTCCAACGTGCATATGACCAAACACGTGAGTACCTTTACTTAAGTACGTGAATTATTACCTCGATCTGAGTGCTGAACTACAGTTTCTGCAAAGTGTCTAACGCATATTAGAAAAAAAATAAAAACCTCTTTTCTGGAAAAGAGTCAATGTCTTGAGCGTTACGATTTGCTCGTCACAGGGTGAAACCGGTGTCGTTTTCTACCTGACTCTGGATGTGGTGGAGACCAACTGCAGCGTTCTGAGCAGAAGGGACTGGAAGAGCTGTGAGATTCGGCCCTCTTCCGACACCCCGGTTCGAAACGCGCTCCATGCATGCCCACAAATGCAACTACACACGTGTCCGCGGCTACCATGAATGTCCACATTTATGCTCTCCTTGTCTGTGCGTTGCAGGTTTATGGACAGTGCAAAGCTGCCATCTTCATCAACAAGCCTCAGAGAGTGGTGCGTCTCTACAAATACAACTGTGTGGTCAGGCCAGGTAAAAGAAAGTCATTCATATTATCACAAACTAAGAATGCTTTAATCTTATACTTACATTTTAAATGTATCGCTAGTTATTGGGAGTTTTCCCAAAGTGTAAACCAACATCCACCTCAAACGTCGGTCCTGTCTCAACAGTTCCTGCAGAGAAAGTGAACACGCTCTGTCCCGACTGCCCAATGTACGTCGGCGCTGACAGCGAACAGGTTATGAAGACTGTTACTCTCTCGCTGGAGAAGTTCAACAAGGACAGTGGACTGAGCAAGCACTTTTCTCTGCTCAAATTCCACCGCGCACTGGTCAGCGTAAGTTTTCATGTTTGTTTTTTTTTTTGGTTTGTTTTTTTTACCAGACCTTGTTGACCAATCGCGTTATGAATGCTCAGTGCTTTAAGGTGTCTGCTCTCCTGTGGAGACCAAAGGTCACGATCTGAAGACGTTGTCAATCACGTGTTTCCTGTTTGTCTATCCAGATGGGCATGATAACGCTTTACAATGTGGAATACACCATCCAGGAAACTGTCTGCGCTAAAAGTGCAGCGGAAGTGACGGCTGAGAAGTGCCCCCTCATGGACTGCGAGTTTGCTGTGAGTGGTGAATTGGTTAGATTTAAATTAGCATGTTAATTTTAACATTCAGTGAATAGGGAAAGAGAAGACATCTGTCTCTAATAGTAGGTTCATTGGTTCATTTCGTTTTTAGTTTCGTGAGAGGTTAAACAACTGTCTGAGCTCAAATCTCCGACCATTTTTATTGCTTTTCTGTCTTTAGCACAAGGGCTTCTGTAAGGGATCCCTCTACATCCCCTCAAATCCCAAAGATGAGCCCGAAGTCAATGTAGACTGTGAGATCTACGAGCCTGAGGTAGGATTGAAGTCATGACTGCGAACTGATGGATGAATGGAGGGATGGATGGAGGGGAAATTACCAGGTTTTCTTTTTTTTTTCCAAGGTTAATTGAATGCTCTTTTTGTGTCCTATAGGCTGCTGAGAGGGAGAAGAAACTGCACCTGCTTGGTGGAGAGACTGACCACGCCCACACAGACACACATGCACATGATCCCAAACACGACCAGCCACACGCCACAGACGACTCGCACACACACGACCACGCGCACGACCACACCAAGAGCCACACCGAGCACGCGAAAGTCACGGGCAACAGCGAGCACCACCACACCCACGACCACGCCGCGGGCAGTGGGCACAAACACGCCCACGACCACTCCCACGACCACGGTCACGACCACGATCACGAGCACACTCACCACGCCAAGGCGCACGACCACAGCGGCGACTCGCCGAACCACCACCACGACTACAAGCACGCCGACGGGGTGCACACCCACGAGCATGACCACGAGCTCTCTCTGGACCACGACCACAAGCACCCCCACCTGCACGAGCACGAGCATCATCACCATCACCATGAGCACGATCACGAGAAAATGGCCCACGACCACGCCGAGGGCATGGTGAGGCTGCTGCCCGCCATGGCCGCGGACAAGCCCATGATCCTGCCGTCCTTCCCCGATATGCCCGCTGGCCCTGAGGTGGGAGTGGTCCTGCCCCTCAAGCCTGACCCTCAGATCCCTGGAGCAATCGAACCCACCATTGAGGCTTTCCCCACCTCCCTGTCAGCACAGTGCTCTACTCTAGTTCCAGGAGTGACCCTGGTGGAGCAAATGTTCAGTGCAGACCCACTTTTCAAGACCGCTGCATAGGGTGGAGCTCATTTGGAACAGATTTTTTTTTTTTCATATAACAGCAGAGACTAAACTGTATGAAAAGAAAGAAAGACAAACACACACACTCACACACATTTACCTCTTGACCATTTCAGTGGGTCATTTTGGGGTAAAATGGTTGGTTATTATAAGCACATTCTGTAACACTCTAATCCTGTAAAAACAGTAAAAGCCTCCTTCAACTCAGTTTCACAACGCAGATCTGTTCACTAAGATAAACAGGACGGGTGTTAGCGCGACTGTGCCTTAACAATGAGAATAAACAATACAACAAAAACTGAAATCATTTTTGTAATTTCATTGTCCGACCAGATCAACCAGGCAAAAATAAGTTTTAATTCTGTATGGCTGATGGGTGGGAGGGAGAGAAGAGGGTGATGGTCTGTCTTGGAGAGAGAGAGAGAGAGAGAGAGAGAGAGCACTGAAAAGAGATGAGAAGCAAATTAGAAGCAAGTCAGTTAGAAAAGAGAAGAAAACAGTCCCCTTGGGAGCTCCAGCACCTCGAACCACCACATCAGACAGAACACTGACCAGATAAGCCCCAAAAGAACATATTCTAGGAGCAGTTTACTCTAGAACAGTTCCACTAACTACCCTCCCTCCCAACTATTGGGTATATGCATCATGAGTGTCTGTATGCACTAGATGCAGGGCTTTATTTTCACGAGTGGGGCACTCAACATACGGGTGAAAAGGCTTCAAGTAGTTTGGCCAGCGAAACATGATTAAACCAGTAATAACCGTGAAGGCACTGGGGCGGTGAGTCTGTACCCTGGCAACAGTGGAGGCGATGACGTCAGGAGCTGTTCATCTGGTGGGGGGATGCACAGCGATCACAACGATAGTATAGATGTCTAGTACGGAGAGCTGAAACAGGGAGAAAATAAAACACATAGAAACTCCTAACAGTTTTACATGTTTTTGAAATGACACACATATATTCACATATAAGACCAAGGGGGGCAGGATGTCAATGGAAAGATACATGTAGAGAAATCTGGCATGTATTTATTTTTCTTCTAATGATTATTCATTATGTAACATCTCCTTGTTATAATTCCTTTGGTTTTCTGGGCAGAATGTTAAAGTGATTTTGCCACTGTCAGACAAAATCGTAATCATCAATCACAAAACAATAGTAGATATAAAGAAATATTACAGAATGCATCGGTAGTCGTATTTCAGGAAGTGGTCGAAAAGGCTCTTTCGCAGCGCTTTACAAAACTGCACCTCTACTCTGTTATGCAATTCCGGTACTGACAGAGAGCCTTCACGTCAAGTTTCACCTTAAAGTCTGACTCAGCTTCTCTTTGACCGAATCCCCCCTTTTCTCCACTGACCTGTGACCCAGGAGGTCTGATCCAGCCATTGCCCCACCGAGCAGCAGATAGCAGCTGTTTGCTCGTCTTTCGGGGTAGAGGGGAAAGTCCGCTGCGTGTCTCTCCCCAGCCTGGAAAAATAACAACTCGCGCTGCACTTCTGCAAGGAAGCCCATTAAGACGCGATCGTCTCAATAAGCAATAAACTCCCGAGCGTCTGAGGATGAGGGTCTACCTGGTGCTTGCGTGCCTGGCGTGGCTGCAGCGGGAGGGCAGGGCCAGGCCGGAGTCGGCAGGCTGCGACAGCCCCGAGGCGCTGAGGGTGGCGGAGGAGGCTCTGGAGCAGGTCAACGGGGACCGGACCCACGGATACATCCTGAGCCTCAACAGGCTGTACGACATCTCACACGCACCCGCAAAGGTGAGGGCCGCGCGCACGCGCAGTGCACGCTGGCGCCAGGAAATTCAGATGATCGAAGAAGACAAATAGCATTGCGGCGTCATGTGACCGCAAGGACAGGATATAGTCCCCAAATACCGAAGACAGCGCATGATTGCTGGGCACGGTACTAATCTTGGCCGTGTGTGTGTGTGTGTGTGTGTGTGCGTGTGCGTGTGCGTGTGTGTGTGTGTGTGTTTCCAGGAAAAAGGTGCATTACTCTACAAGCTGTCCATGGATGTCATGGAGACCAAATGTCACGTCACCAGCAGGAAACCATGGAAACAATGTGAAGTCAGGGATATGGGTGACGTCCCAGTAAGTCTCCTTCCCCGGACACGGGCAGCGTGGCGGAACAGAGCAAGACCTCACAGATTTCGACTTGTTTTTAAAATAGATTTTTGTGACATGTGTCTTTATTTGCCATGGACAGAGATAAATGATTATCTTTTGAACCCGCTCACGTCCTCCAGGTGTACGGGGAGTGCGAGGTGTCCGTCCACGTCGATCCCCAAGTCAAAGTCCAGAGCTACGCCTGCGCTCTTCGGGAAGGTGGATCCAAACGACGAACTCTCGAGCCCTTAAAGAACCTCCCTGACGCGCCGTTTTTTTGACCTTTGACCCTGTCGATCTCCGTGCCGTCGATTCCCACCTGCAGTTCCCGCTGCTGTCATGGTGGAACAGTGTCCCGACTGCCCCACGGCTGAAAACGTGAACGAGCCCGTCGTCAAGGAGACGACTAATCTCTCCCTGCAGAAGTTCAACAGAGAGAATCGCCTGGCCAACTACTTCCGGCTGGAGAACATCACGAGGGCCAGTTCCCAGGTTACAAAAACAAGACTTCAATCTCATTTGACCGCATCCTCAGCATTAACATCTCGCTTCCGTTTAATCGTGATTGTGATCGTGTGTGTGGTTGTGTGTTTGCCAGTGGGTTGTTGGTCCAGCCTACTTTGTGGAGTTCGCGATCGTGGAGACAGTGTGTCCAAAGGGAACAGAGCCCGGTGAGGCCAAGGACTGCCCACCCATGGACTGTCAGTTCGCTGTGAGTTATGCACACACACACACACACACACACACACACACACCTGTATGAATACCCCGTTCCCAGAGCTGCGGCAGCTTGGACGTTGATTCACTTTGAAGGGTTGCCTAAGAGGGATGAGGCAATCCGAAGTCTAATTTAAAAAGAAAAAAAAGAAAAGAAAAAAGAAAAAAAAAAGAAGAAAATTGCTATTATGACATCACACCATGTCACATCAAAGAGGTCGATTACACAAGCTCCAGTACCACCAAGAGTTGTTCACTGATCTCTCCTCAGCACCGGGGCTTCTGTTCCGGCTCACACGTGACCATGGAAGACTTTGAAATCAGACTCCCTGCTGGAAAGGACGACGGCTCATTTCAGAGCCAGAGTTCTGTGGAGGTGGAGTGCGAGATCTATGAACCTCAGGTAAACCAACAGTCAATCACAAGTGACGCGCACGGCACACAAGCGTTCCCTTTGCTTTCCTCACATCTCAAATCCGAGATGCCCTGCCCTGATCTCGTGTGCACCTTTACTTTTAAAAGCCGCTTGCTTCAGCTTCGGCCGGCGCACTTGCTCAGCTCACACGTTCTCCTCCCTCTTCAGGCTGCTGCGGCCGAAGAGCAGGCCCACGCGGCAGCAGGGAGCGAGCACGTCGGGCACCGGCACCACAACCACACGCACCTGCACCCCCACGAGCACCAGCACTCGGCCACGCCCCCCGCAGACCTCGCCGTCACCGCTCGGAGCTCCCGTGGGACTGTGGCGAAGCGGCCACCTCCTGTCAGGTCCCTCCCGGAGGCCAGCTCCTGTCCCAGCCCTCACAGACACAATGTCGGGATAAGCAAACTCGGGCTCTGATTGGCTGCATTCGGAGTGACCTCATTGTTGAAAGACACTTCTAATGGCAGCGGTGTATGCAAATAATCACAGAATGTTGATCGCTTTATCTCAACATTCTCGTAATTTGTTCCATTGTCCCACTGTGAATATTTTAATGCAAATAAATGTTTTTTTTTTCCCTTCTTCAACAAAACAAATGCAGTTACTCAAAATGCCCAGTGGTCATCAGAAGACACCACCAGCACCACACAGATAATTGTTCTTTTACTGGTATCCACACTTTTTTAACTAACCAGTTCAAAACTTCACAGGAATTCTCGAGGTGTTGCAGCCTGTTACTTGTTTCATAGTTCATTCTATGAGAATTTACTGACTGAGCAGTAAGAAAGCATATCGATAATGGGAAAAAGTGCTACTATAAGAACACATTGAAACGTTAAATATAAATTAAAGGCCTGATGGTGGTGCTACAGGAAGTGTCAGAGGTTGACTGGAACTCAACTGTCCAAATAGCACCGATACTGTATAATGTATATAATTATAGTCTTTAAACACCAACATACTATAATTTCCAGCACACAAAACACTTAAATACGTAAATATTTTGGACACAGTTATAGGCTACTGGCATCCCTCAAATCTCTACAGGTACTCCAGGTACTCCAGGTTAGAGGCGGAATTGGCAATTTTCTTTCTGCTGCTGTGGGAATCCACTGAGTTGGAGAGGAAAGATGTGGAGCCTGAAACGGCATTACAGCTTCATCATATAGACTATTCAGACGTAAACAGAACCTATGAATACATCGGTTATTGTTGCTTTCAAGGAAAATGGGAGTTTAGGCAACATTTATGAAGGCCGTTGCTTTTTCTCAAAATATAACAGCTCCACAACTACGTTAATGATATAATTGTAATATATTTATGATTATGAACCTACATTGTGTTCAAATGAAACCTCCCCATATTAGGCATTTCTAGATATTTTTTTTTTTGGGAATGATTTTAGTCGTTCCGTGGTGTAATACACACCACGACCACCTGATGTCACTATCGCTCCTGGTTTCAGCCAAAGCGTCGCGTCATCAGCAGCAGAGTCGTGACATCACGGTCCAAAACTGCAAACTAATCATACACTATTCGCATCACGGTGTTACTTTGCCTCATCAAGCATTCGCAGAGGCTGCAATGTCTTGCCCGGTAAAGATGAATAGGCTTCTGTTTTGTTTTAATGACGACCAATGGAGTTATGAACTCACTTGCGCCATGCTCCATCATTCTGCGTCATCTCAACTGCGCTCGGCGGCTGCACATTCAAACAGCCCTGACGTGAGGCCTGATGACGGCTGAGCAAAGATTAACTACCCGCATTGATTCTTGCGAGGTTTGGCTGAAATCCACCGTCACGCCTCGCTTTTATTGGACACCGTTATTTACAGCGCCTACCACCTGTCTTTAAGATGCAATTTTTTTTTTTTTTTATTTGAACAACCGAATGTTTGCTAAGTGCTCCGTTTTAGTTCCTTGACTGCAATCCAAGCATATCATTGAATCAGCCGCACTTTAAAAGTCGGATTGTGAAAGGCTCACTGACCTTTTCTTTTGTGTTTGGGGACGCGTGTGTGTATTTGTGTGTGTATTTGTGTGTGTGTGTGTTTGTGTGTGTGTGTGTGTGTGTGTGTGTGTGTGTGTGTGTGTGTGTGTGTGTGTGTGCATAGAAGTGAAATATCGTTTAAAAGCTGTTGACGGTGGCCGTCTAAAGCAATTTAGGAATGTCACACCGACGCATATTTTGGACAGTATCTCCCACTGTGCGGAGGAAACAAACCACCCCTGCGGAGGAAAAGAGCTTTTTCTTCGTGGTTGTGACCTCATTAACCCTGGAAGACAAAGAGGGGGGAAAAAAGGCAGGACGTCAAAATCCAGCAGCTGATTAAACGAGGAGATATATGAGCGCACATTGTTACCTAAAGTGCATGTTGGCATTTACACATTGTCTCATTCTTTTTCCCTCTCCCTCTTTCAGAGACGAATCCACTCATGCATCTTATAAAGGAATTAGAATCACTAAATGAGGCCGCTTTCTTTGTGGCTGGATGTAAATGATGCAGAGAGACAGGCGAGATGAAGGTTACCAGACAGAAAATGGTGTAATGCGCCCATACTAAATCATAGGCAGCGCAACATAAAGGCCCCGGGAGGCCATTAGCAGCATCACTCCGTATTTCCAAAGAGTTGGTGAGAAGGAGAATTATTGCTGCCCCATTTCCACTCGTCTCTCTGCCTGGGACCACCTTTGGGTGGGTGTGTGCATGTGCGTGTGGATGACACAACATGACATCTGCATTCGTCACCATCTATCTTATTGAGTTTGATCGTGAACGTGAGAAATGTGGTTTTTTTTTTGTTGTTTTTTTAATCCACTTTATAAGGTTTTCTGCTCTCAGGCTGTCATTACACACTAACGCCACTAGTCGGCAGTCTTCCCCAGTTCTAGTCTTTCCAGAGAGTCCAACACATTTTAAATAATGTATAATAATAATAACAATTCTTACCCGCTGAATGGATTAAAGTTTTATTCTGGGGGCCTGCGGATTAGCCCGTAATCTTAAATCAATTATTTTGAATAACGGGCTGAACATCCTCTGTTCACGTCAAAGTTTAGGAAACAAAGGAGGAAAAAAAAAGTACAACAAGCCTCACAGAAGCTGACACTTGTTTTCTTGTTTTCCAATTTTGTTATTATTTATCCTGCGGATGCTTGTGTGTGCGTGCGCGCGCGTGTGCGTGTGTGTGGAGCCCATCAGACGGGGGCCGATCCCAGCCCGCGTCCCTCCTCCGCGCAGCCACGGTGCGCCTCCGTTCCAATGGAAACAGGTGGGTTTCCCGCATTCCGCCAATCACGCCGCCTCTCGCTGCGGGCGGAGAGTCCGGGCCGGGAGGCAGGGCCGACACAACTTCTCTTGCACGCATTCACCGCAGGAAAAAGTCAGGGAAAAAACACGCCTGTCGTCCTGTGGCGCAGTTTCTGCTCGCATGCATGCGGCTTTCTGGGGCTTTTGGAGAGCGTTAAGCCGCGTTCGCGGAAGGCCGCCGGAGCGCTCGCCGCCCGCGGAAGGAGGCGTTGCCGCGCGGCAACGTTGGAACTGTTCGCCGCGATGAAAAACAAGCCCGAAACGGATCTGAATTAGTTTCCCCCTCTGCGTTCCTCTTGGATTGCCGGTCTGTGGGACACCCCGGGTCGGTTCCCTTTCATCTTCTCACTTCCTCTGATCTTGTGGAATAGCACCGACTTCGGAAATGCCCGGAAAAACAAAGTACAACCTCGTTGATGATGGGCACGATTTGAGGATCCCGCTGCACAACGAGGAGGCATTCCAGCATGGGATCAACTTCGAGGCGAAGGTAAAAAAAAAATCGCCGCGTTTTTTTGGTTTTTTTTTAAGTTTCAGTCACTTGCAAAGTAACATAACTGGCCCGTGTGAGCGTTAAACTGAGGGACGAATGCGTAATGCGTAAAAGCGCACCGGATACGGAAAAGTTTTGTATTCCAAAGTGATTAAAGCACTCCAAATAGACTTGAGGGGCGCTTGTTTATAATCAAAATGCACCCTTCAGCATTCGGCTTCAGCTCGAACCCGAGGAGAAAGCCAAATTCTGAAGCTGCGCGAGGTTGAAGTCGTTGCCAAAACGGTGCGAGCAAATAAAGGACATGCAAATGTGATCCTGGTTAACGCGCTGTACCTGTCATGTCTCCCGACTACAGTACATCGGCAGCCTGGATGTGGCGCGGCCGAGCAGCCGGGTGGAGATCGTTGCTGCCATGAGGAGAATACGAGTGAGTGTCAACTTGTGTTAAATTCAGGTTTTGTTTTTGTGTTTTTTTTTTGTCCCCCCCCCATGAAGCTCTGTAACCACAAGAGTGTCTTTGGACGTGTTTCTGTAAAACTGAAGCGACAACGGTGCCAGTGTCACCGGGACAATGATTCTGGGATGTTTCTGGTCAACCAACTCGGAGAAAGTTTGCGAGCTCAGCTCCTCCGGCCGGAGTTTTCCCATGTGCTCCATCACTGTTGTCAAGTTCCCTTTGAAGCAAGGCACTGGAGTGTGATCAAACTCACACCCCCCACCCCACCCCACCTCCCCACCACCACCCCCACCACCACCACCACCACCCCCCCTTCTGCTGTGTAAACCTCAGATTTACAGCTTCTTCAGCTCCATGGGGTTCGAGTTAAGTAGACCTCATCAGCGCGGCTGCCAAGCTTACTTTCTGTGTATCTGCTGGATTAACTCCGATTCTTTCACGTCGACACACTCGCGGCTCCGGCGTCAGAAGCCTCCGCCGCGCCGCGTCTCTCTCCAAACCCGCCGCCATCGCGCTGAACCGAACGAATGAATGAGCACAGGAGCGAGGCACACGAGTAAAAGTACTCTGACAGTGTGTGTGTGTGTGTGTGTGTGTGTGTGTGTGTGTGTGTGTGTGTGTGAGGTGCTCTTTCCAACACGTGCACACTTCCAAGGAGAGGGTGCGAAACTGGTTATTGCAGCTTTTTAAGAGCGCTGCTCTGCTGCCATTAAGTGGACCTCCCCGTGTGCTGCCATGGCAGCTGTTGCTGGCAGGAAAGCCGCTTTGGTTTTGGCTCCTCCTGTGAAAGAAAAAAAAAAAACGCTTTGACGGGACAATGGAGGGAAGCCGCAGGTACTTTAGGACGAACGGCCTGGGGCGAGGACATCACAGGAAGACGACTAAAGCAGACGTTGGGCTGGAACAGATACTTGAAATAAGCACAATCAAACCCAAGAGGAGTGTGTGTGTGTGTGTGTGTGTGTGTGGGGGGGGTGACGGTAAATGAGAGGTAACACGCTTATTTCAGTGAAACCAACAAAGCTAAAACCGCCGCCTGACCGTGACTCTTAACGCCGCACGATCACGAAGAAGAAGAAGAGCGCGTTGCAGCGGAGGCACGACTGCACGTGCAGAAATGAAATAATCACGACTTCCTGGAAAACCTTTGCACGCGACAGCCCAGGGACCTTTTCTCTCTTTTTTTTTTTTTTTTTCCCTCCAGAGCCTTCTTCAAACTCTCCGCTTCCAACGTCTTGACTACGTTGAGAAGATTTGCATCTTCTGAAGACGCGCTTGGTTAAATTATTCCGACTGTACTGTCAGCGCGTTCGGGTTCGGCGGCGCTTCCTGCGCGGCGAGGTGGCCCACTTTGGTCACCTTGGTAACCCCCGTGGTGCGTTGCGCCATTGTTTATTGTGGACGTGAGTCACCTGTACCGCGGTAGCTGATAGCACACTAAGGACGCGGCGAGGCAGGAAATAAGCAGACACACACACACACACACACACACATATTGTTTTGTGCTTGTTTATCTCCAATGATTAGTTACTGTTCCCAGTAATAACTGGGAACCCCAGGCTGCAGATGAGAAAACAATCAGCCAGTCTGCAGGATTAAATGAGTCAGTTTCTTTCAAACTGCCTCTCATACAGTGTCGTTACTGAACACGGTTAATGAAGTTGTAGTTGAAAACAAATAGTTGCGTTCCTACCATTTTTGAGCGCCTTTAGGTGTAAATAAAAGACTGGATGTTAAAATGGTAGCCGCAATCAAACCGTCCCCGGAGTGTAATGTTCCCTCGTAAATTCATTTATTTCTTTAATCGTCATCTGGTAAAGTCTGGTAGCAGCTTATCCGGTTAAGAGGACAGTCGACCTTTGCGCTGAAATAAAGGGCTTTAATTCTCATTAATCTGTCCTTACTGGGTTAACTGGCTATCGAGCGATGGGATCAGCATGGGATGAGGAGATTAAATGTGTCTGCGGAATCGGGAAAAGAGCTTGTTTTTATTGGGTTTTTTTTTTTTTTTCTTCCTTCCAAGGAGCGGAACTGCTTTGTCCATCCAAGCAGCTGTCTCGCTGATTCACAGGGACGAAGAGTCCCACGTGTTTACCGGCCCGCTAAAGAGTTTCCCTTCAGCACCAATTAACGGGCGAGAGCTATCTGGCGGCGGCTAATTAATCCAAGTTTACTTTGCCGCGCTCGTTTACGGTGGCTGCAGCGGTTGGGTAATGCTGGATGTTTCCATCCGCGGGTTTTCTGCGCAGGCGACGTGGCAGGAATTCAAAAGGGACGGGGTCCACGTAAATGATGCAGAGACGCTGACAGAAAAGGGTGTCATTTAGAACCAAATTGTTTCCCAATTAAAACCTCTTAAGCATAACACACTCTTTGTGCGTGCGCGCGTGTGTGTCTGTCCATCCCATGTTAATGTTACCAATGTCACTGCCTCCCCTCTAAATCCTGTTTATTAAATGCTCGGTAAACCTGGATCTTACTCAGCATACGTGAGCAGGTGGTGTTCAGCAGGGCAGCGGCGGAGGGTTTTTTTTTTTTTTTTTTTTTTTTTTTCTTTTTTCTTTTTAAAAGGTCACAACACGGCAGACTAAACATGTCAGGCGGGAAGGAGCTCGATTCACTTTACTGCTCAGACACACGCGCACACGCGCGCTCGGAGACAAGACCGTCTTGGCTAAATGGGCGTGGATGTGTGCGGGGGGTGACAGCGAGGGGAGACTAAATCCCGCTAAACGGCTGGAATGTCTCATCTTTTCTCCCGTGCAGTTCATCAAGAACAGCCAACGAGGTCGTTACTTCCCAGACAGACAGCGATCGCTGACCCCTTCCTTCCAGGAGCCGGGTGCGTGTCGGGTAGCCCTCGAATTAATCAGAATAAGTGGGTTTTATTCAAGTTAGCGTTTGTTGAGCCCAATTTGTTGATTAAAACCCTTAAAGCCCACACCGCTTCATCACGCCCTTGTCCTAATTACTGACGTGTGAAACCATTTTGTGTAACCTTAAAATGGCCTGTGGGCTTATTCATCCTAACGTGGGCAGGTTTGATCCCCTCCAGCCTGATGTGAGACATCAAGAGTGTAGATTCTGTGACCTAATGAGCGGTCAGGCGTCTCCCCTCAGGTGCTTGTTTTTCAGGGGGGGTGGGGGGGGGCGGTGAAATTGGCGGTGTCGACTACAGCCCTCGTTCCCCGTCACTGTGCGAACCGCCGGCGTTGGCCCTTCGACGTAAGCTTTTAATTTGCTGCCGGACTTGTAGGAGTGCCAGCGCGGGAGCTGCTGCCGTCAGCACCTCGGCGGAAACCGGCCCGACCTCGTGAGCGGCTCCGGTGAAGGCGGCCCCCGCTCACTTAAGATAAATACCCCCCCCCGATCGATCCCGGGAGGCCCGCGCGCCTAATCTCGCTTTTCATCTCACCTGTCGCCAACCTTCCCTCCTTAGTCAAAATGAAGGCGTGCGGGTTGGCAGATATGAAGCGCCGAGAGAATCGAACACTAAAAGGTGAAACTTTTTTTTTTTTTTTTTTTAAATCAAAATGATCTTGTTTGACTTTGTCAAACCTGGGTTGTTCCCTCAAGCAAAAAAAAAACCAAAAACGATATTAAGCGCAAAAACAACAACTTTGAGTGTCTTTTTAAAAGCCTTCCTTTTGTCTTCTGCTCCCTTTTTGACTCGAGCTGCAGGGAGTCGGTCTTTTCTGAAGGTCACAGTTTAAAGTTCAACAAGTCGCCTTGTAAAAAGCCGCGCACGCCTCATTACCCCCCCCCCCCCCCACCCCCAGCCTTCTCCTCCTCGCTGCTGTTTCTCCTCAGCCTCAGACTTTCTGCTGCTCCGGGGGATATTGGAGTGATGGATCAATGGAGCACATGCAGATGCATGCAGCTCATTTACCGCACGGTCCTTGTCACCGACGTGACTTCTGAGGCTCTGAAGCTGTTGTTAATGCTGTTAATGTGTAACCGCCTTTATTGTTCGCGTTCTGGCGGAGAGGTCAGAGGGAGGCAGCTCCTTTTTTTATTTTTTATTTTTTTTCCCCCCACAAGTCGGAACCTAAACGTTCGGAGTGCTAATGTAAAAAGCATTATAGAGTGATGTTCTAGCCACAGGCCTGTCTGCGGGGCTTGTTTTAAAAGCGATGACTGTTGTCTCCGGAGTTATGAATTAATCAGCTGGATACCGTGAAGCAAGACAACACGTCGGTGAATTATTAAAACAATGCGGTGTCGGTTTAGGCGCCAGGACACGCAGGGCCTGATGCAGCCTGAGCTTCACGCAGGCTGCCAGTTCTAGATCTAATCTTGAAACTCTGTAATCCCGTGCCGCGGTGCCTGCGCTGGACGAGCCCTGATCCGGCCTGCGATAATTAGCGGAGTATCGGCTTCCCGTCCGACTCCGCTCCTCGGCTTTTAGAATATTTCAACTCCCTTTTTCATCGCGTCGTTGACCCAGCCTGGTCCAATATTTACAACAGCTCGTCGCTTCGTAGATTTACAGCACGCGCAGGCGAGCTGCAAGAGTAGACGCCGCGGGCGCAGTATCGTCCAGTATAACATCGGTATATACGGCGTGATCCTGTGCGCCGAACCGTGTTTCTGCTTGCGAATTTCTAATGACAGGTGACAGACCGCTGACATCGCTGCTTTTTCTTCCAAACGCCACCGTGTGGTTTTGGCGTCTTGGCCAAATTGTCGGTAATAAAGTGACCTAGTTTGGGCGATGACGTGCGAGACCTGCGTGATGAACCCATTGCAGGTGCACTCTGTTTTCTGAGATTTGTGCGTGTTCTGTCACGTACACACACACACACACACACACACAAACACACACACACACACACACACACACACACACAGACCTCTCTACCTCTGTTGTTTCTCCTGTGAAGCTGGGGGACAGTAAATCAAGCTTGCATTTCTCCAGACCGCTCCACCTGACTCTCCTTCCAGTCGTCCTCCATTTGTCTCCCCCTTTTCATCGCCTTTTTATTCCGCTCTTGTTGACATCCGATACTGCCAGGCTGCAGTTTTCCACGTCCTTTACTACTTTGAAGCTCTTCACCAGCTCTTCATTGACGATGAAAGATTTGCTGATTCAGGGGTAATTTGGTCGGAGGAGATAAGAATTAACCCTTGAATTTAGATCAAAATCCCCCTTGATTCTGTACTCTGCTGAGGGGTCATCACCGTCACCTTCTTGCAAGTTTGACCTTGAACATTGCTTTAAAGAGGTCGGCATAGTTACCGTTGATCTTTTTTTTTTCTGATTCCTTCGTTCTTTTCACCACTTTTGTTTCCCGAACCCTCTGCCGTTCACCACCCCCCCCACATTTCACCTTCTCAACTTCCCTCTGACATGATAATTTGATAGCAAACGGAACGTCTCCTGCAGCAACTCCCTCCCACTGTTTAATCTCTCATTTCTTTCTATCTCTATGGCGATATCGCAAACATCCCATGTGCCGCCTCCTCCGACTGTAAGCAGTAAATCTGCACACCATGTGTGCTGGAGACTCTGTGATCTGCCCCGGTTGGATTTCACTTTCTGCTAGTGGTTTCGAGTATGGCTGCTCTGTAAGATCCACCCAAGAATCCACAACATTTACATTCAACGGAAAGGCTTTTATCATCCTGTTTGTGAGATGTAGTCTAAACTCTTTTATCTTATCAAATTCTTGTGAAAACCACACATGCACATTTTGGTGCTTGCATAAAATGGAGCCATCATGTGCGTCATATGCGTCATTGCAAACCAATTAGTATTTTCTGGGTTATTTGCTGATTAAGACTGATGCCCAAAGGAGACACCGATGCCCTCAGTGGGGGTAATTGCCTCATTTGTTTGCCTTTTGTCACGTGTATGACACTAAACGACCTGCTCGTCTTGTGTTTTTCGCTGAGACATTGAACATCGCTCCGTAAATAATGGTCTGCGAGTTTCTTTTTTTTTTTTTTTTTTTCTGGCTGAGTGAAGGAGGCACCTTTGCTGCCATGTGACGCGTCTGTTTTACTGCTCTCCCGACATCTGTGTTGGCACTTTGCACCATGAAAACAATTTTTTTGTTTGTTTTTGTTTTTTTGTTACGTGGCCTTCAAGGATCAAATCCTCCCCGCACTCATTTACCTGTCCCAGTCTAACAGGAGTGAGATCGACACTGAGCGGTGTTGGTAGAGATTCTCATGAGCTTCCATCACCTCCAGCACCCTTTGGAGACGGTTCCAAGGCTCTCACTAATAGACACCGTGCACGGGCGCAGGCAGACACACACACACATACACACGCACACAATTGTTCTGACCAACAGAGTGTCAGCATTGATGCTTGCAACCCCCCCCCCCGAGGGTCTGCTCTCCTGCTTTCACTGCCTTTCTTTATCATCTGTGCAGCTTCCACATTGAAGTTGAAATTATAAATGCCCTCTTGAACGGATGGAGCGATGCAGAGGAACCCACCCCCCCTTTCCCCTTTCACTTCCTCTCTAGTCCTTTGTTATCATTTCCTCTTGCTTTGCTCTCTAGATATCTCTTCCGTTGCTGTCCTCAGCCTCATCCTCAGCTTTTTACTTCACCTTTTCTTTCCACTTCCTGGCTCTTTTCCTCCTCCTCATCACCCCAAGTTCCCCTCCCCCCCTTCACTCCAGCCTCTTCATTCTCCTTTGATTCTCTGTCCCTCCTCACTGCCGGGCCTTCATACCTTTATCTCATGAGTTCTTTCTCTTCATTATGCTCTTCGCAGCCTCCTCCTCCTCCTCCTTTCTCCTCCCCCAGCGTAGTTTCATTCATCGTCGGGGAGCTTTTCCCTCCCTACATACCGCCCGCATGCCTCACATGGTTTTCATAGCTTTCCTCTGAAACTGAGTCTCTTTCTACACACACGTGGACGCACACATGCACGCACACTAACATTGTGCCATATCAGCATGAGCCTCTAACTTTTGCCGGTTTTTCGCGTTGTTGGCTCAGACAATAAATTGGAAATGGGAATACATATTATTCATCATTTGACATGTGGAAATACATCCATTCGCAAGTTTAGGGTAGTTTTTAAAAATAAAACTCATCTAAAATTGACTCTAAGGGAGTCTTTGAACTTTTGGAGTTCGAGCCTCGTGATCTCACTGAGACACGCGAAGGCGACGATTTCCTGCACCAAGCTGGACAGACGGTGTGATAATTATTGAACATGCTTGTTTTGGCCTCAGAAGGCTCACCCCGCGTTGAGGGATGTTCCTTCTCTCTGTGGAGCTACTTTCCAGTTTCTTTATTATTGTGGAGTCGCCCTTGGCAACGCTTCTGTACATAATTAGCGTCTTTTTGGAACCACTTCTGTTAAGCAGTCAGAATTAAGGGCACGCTGCTGCAGCTTTGATTAAAAAAGACAAAGAAGCAAAAACAAACATTTGAAAGCGATACTTTAGGCGTCGCTCTTAAAGAGATTCTCCTTTGCCCACACTTGCAGACGCGCTCATTAGCGCCGCGCTGGGCGCTGCGATGTGGTCATTTGCTTCCCCCAGCTTGACCTTGAAGCTGCCCTTATCTGTCAGCTTCGGGCTTTCGCGTTATCTCTTACTGCAGCAGCCCCTGCAACCTCCAGCGTGAGGCTGTGTCTTAATCCTTCAGTTGTCCCTCTTTCCTTTTCTTCTACATTAATATTGCCCTCAGCCTGTCCAGGCAGCTCGGACCCGAACGCAGCACATTTAGAAAACTGCAGTTTATTCGAGGGGGGGGGCAGGAAATCCCTTTGCTGTAAACGGCCATCTGCCACTCGCCTGAACCCCCCCCCCGCCATGATAAATATTTAAATTATTAACAGTTTCCATGTGTTTTGTGTCTCCATCACCTGACCGGCTGTGTTTTAAAAAAAAAAAAAAGCCGAAGAGGGTCCTCTAGCGCTCTTTCCTCGGACTGCTTCAGATGATTCTCCTTTTCGGATCAGCTCGGATGAGAGGAAGGAGAAAATGGGATGATCTGGCTGTTAACAGAAAATGTTACCTCTCTCCTGTGTGTAATTTGAGGGTGTGTGAGTGTGTGTGTGTTTGGCAGCTGGAAGGATAAAATGATGGTGTCATTCAGTGTGCTTTTAATGGGCCCCCCCTCCAGCATAGGCCCAGTCCTCGTCTCTGCTCTACCCACAAACCTTCATTCTATCATTTATTTCAGGTCTCCCATGAGCCTTTTGGGTTAATATCATCTTCTAACTGCTGGATCCTTGGATCATTTTCCAGCCTAAACCATTAATCATTTAAGCTGCAAATTTCACAAAAATCACACCCGCCCCCCAAAAAAAAAAAAAAAAAATGAAATTATTAGAAAATGGATGATTGTATGGAGGGAACAAAGGCTTTCTGCTCGTCTTCACTGTCATGATGGATGACAGTAACTGCAGAGTTTAATACGAGTCTCCTCACACGCACTTATCACTGGCTAAACGATCCTTCCTCCTCACCGTTGAGGACGGCGTGGCCGTTCCCTGGCTGTGCGGTGCTGGACCGGCGAGATGATCGTCTCACTCACAGCGAACCGCCGGAGCCCGCCTGTTACCGCCATACCCCCGTTCATCGCGCGGTGCCGGGCGTGGGAACCGCTTTGGCTCAAAGATGACAACCTGCGACACTAAAGTCGGGACAGTTTGATGACAGCTGACAGTTTATACTTCTCTCTTTAGTTATTCAGGTGATTTGCTGCAGCAGACGAACTCTGGCTAATCTATTTACATTCTTTTCTTTAGCGTCGAGGCCCTTTTAATAGGAAGCAGAGGCTCTTCTTAAACTAACAAGAAAAAATTAATGACTTTGAGATGTTTTGACAATGTAATTGGATACAATTAGAGTCAGATATTCCTAAATGTGTTTTGATAGAACAATCATAGATTATTATCTTCAGTATCATTAAAGCAAAGTGTTATTCCAATTTGCATAGAATTGTCTGGGCAAGGCGGCGTGTTTAGAATTTAAAACAAGGGCTTGTCGCCAGATATTTCTTTATTTAATTGAGAAGACCCCTATTGGTATGCTGCTAAGATCATGTTTTTAAATTGTACGCATTTGTTCACTGAAAGTCAGAACAACAGAAGCCGCCTCATGTTTGATAATGAGGGAAAAGTCTTCTAAGATAACCGCAGATTCTTTACTGTGAAAAATTTACACGAGAACAAACTTCACGCCGCATAACGCTGCAACGGCAATTACAGAGTGATTAAGCTTAAAGTATTTAAAGTAATTGAATAATTGATGACTAATGAAGTGATAAGTCACCCCATCTCCCTGCTGAGGGTGAATTACTCAGAAGTGAATCTCATGGATGCTTTGTTAGCTGTACTAAATGAGAGCGCCCCCAGGGTAGCTCAGAAACCCCCCCCCACTCACCTACAAACGCTTCTACAAACGCTCCTCTGTGACTTCCTCAAGCAGCATGTCCTGTCCCAGAATCTCCGTCCTCTGATGCAGACCCCCCCCCCATCCATCCCTCTACCCATCTCATCTTTTGAAGGCAGAGCAGCCCAATCCCAGGTTAATATGAGGGGGGGGTTAATACTTCACTCAAATATTGGACGCATGAGCGTTTCAAACACAAATCCAATAATCCCACACGTCATTGAGATTGAAAGCGCGAGTTCCATAGGTGTGGATTTTATTTGTGCTGCCGCTCCTCGGAACCCGGAGGGGCTGCAGGCGCGCGGGCCGCTCTTGCTAACAGCCAGCCTGATGAATCAAGCCTCTCTCGGCGGGTGTAGTCCATCAGAGGGCCGGCCGCTGTGTTGCCAGGGCGCCGTCAGACAACCGGCGGTGCAGCGCCAGCGTGCACGGGTGGCCCGCGTGATCAATCATTTCCCTGATTTATCACAGCTGCTGATTTGCTTTTGCTGAGCCAGGCGGCTTGTTTCACTGATGTGGCCCTTTCATGTCTTTAGCCGGAGGTACAGCCCTTCAGTGGGCAGATCGCGTGTTCGAGGCTGCGAGTGGCGAAAAAAAACGAACTAAATCTAAGAATGTGTATGACAATGACACGGAGGGAAGTTTTATATGGCCTTGGCCTCATATAGATCAGATGAATAAATTGACTGGATAATTGATTTTCTCAAGCCCCCTTGAAAGCCTGAACACATAATTTACTGCATCTAATGAAGAATGAACCATCTTGAGGGTTAGAAGTCTCTTCTAAATTCATTCTTCCATCCCGCCGCATCTTTCCCCGGATCATTTTCTCTTGAATCTCTGCACTCGCAGAAGAAACCGGATGTGTTGTTCTAGTTTGGCACAAACTTGGATGTCCTGTTTACAAATCCCAAATGAGGTGGAAAAGACAACTCGAAATAGATCAGCATAATGACATGTTGGAGCATTAGCATGAACCATCAGGGATCAATAGGTCTGAGACACGCACACACACACACACACACACACAATAATACACACAAGTTAAACAGCATGAGTCAGATGCACATGACACCTTCAACAAACACCAGCACAGGTTTGCACTTTTTATATACACTACACAATGCTCTGTGTGTGTGTGCGTGCGTGTGTGTGTGTGTGTGTGTGTGTGAGAGAGAGCTGACTGTGAGCTTGTGCATCTGTTCCTGTTGGGAACAGTGGAGGTAAACTTGTTTTTATAATACTCAGGATGTGTGTGACGTCAACATTTCCACTTCCCTTTCAACTTCCCTCTCTGTTGGACAGCTTTAAAACTGCTGTGTACGTGAGTGCGCCTGTGTGCGCGTGCACACGCTGGAAGTGTATTCTGTGTTCAGGAAGGAGTGTTTTTGAACAGGAAAAGAGAGAACAATACCTCTGGCTGGAGTAAAGCACAGCCTGGTCACTGAGCAGCCAATCCGCCTGTTTGCTTCACAAACGATGGTTCAGTCCAACAAGAATTAAATGTAACAGTTTGCATTTTTCTCGTGAAAGACCAGGGTCTACACGATCCAGGGATAGCAGCCCTGCATACGTAGCTGATTGAACATGAATATCCAAAACCTTTTTGAAGTTCCTAAGTGACTGTGACCAATTTTGGGCAAACCAAAACGTCCTCCGATGTCAAAGTTTGAGGTGTGACGGGTTTTCTCTGGGAGTTCACCAGCCGACAGAAGCCTTTCTGATCCCTCTTACATGTTTCTTACACCTCAGTGCATTGGGATGTATTTGACGATTCAGAGTGTAGCTCAAGGATACGTTTTATGTGGACAACCTCTGTTAGCTATTCATAAGACATTTCACCGAATAAACGCAACATTTAACGGTTTGGAGTTGCCTCTCATTTTAATTTGAGGGAAGGAAGCGATGGGCCCTGAAGGAATAAAGACAGGAAACCGAAGAGGACGGACTATCTGACCAATCGGAGCTCAAATATGTGTGGCGATAGTGGGGCTGTACACCAGCTAATGCTGTAGTCCTTTTGAAGACTTCAGACGTTTACCTCTTGGGCTACGTTGAAGGTTGATTTTTTTTTTTTTTTTCCTCTCACCTTTGCCAACGTTTCCCTCCACAAGGTCACTCACGTCTCCGCTCCCTACAGCCTCTCTGAAATGAGCCACTGGAATGCTGCGGCAGCTACCGTACTTCTGGTCTCATTTCATCCCCTCAGAGATTCAGATTAATTAGTCCCACTGAGGGATTACCTTCCAGCCACTGCACATAACAGATCACTCTGGGAAAAAAAAAAAAAAAGAAAAAAGTGTTGTTTATGATCCCGACTGCTGCTGATCTCTGACTGAACTGCAGAATCGTGGAGGGGGAACGCAGGCTGACCGTGTTTTGAGTCATTAAATGATTTTTCTGCCCTGGACTGGAGCTTTGAGTCCTGCTCTGCACAAACCAGAGGTGAAACCCCCCCCTCCTGTCTCCTGTAGGGGATTCTGTGCTCATGTCTCATATGTACAAGGGCAGAGTTGCGCTCGCTCCCTCAAGACCGGAACACTGGGTTTAGATGAAACTGGTAGTCAGGTCATTTTTAGACCTGAAAGCCAACTAACTTAATAGACGTATCTAAAAACGTATCTAAAAACCTCCAAATGTGGGCCAGAGCTACTAATGTACAATACAGTATCCATGTCAGCTCATGAGCCAGTGTCCATAAACAGCAGACTGCAGGGTTAGTGACACATCTGCATATTTGCATATATTTCTAATCAGGCAGCAACCAGAGTGCTCAGAAAAATGCATAATGGCTCCACGACTCTGTTTTCTGCTGACAACACTTTTTTCTCAGGTGTTCACAGAATCAGCAGGAAAAAAAATTAAATATGATCTATTAATCATTGTTTATTTATTGTTGATTTTAATTTGTGAACTATACAGCATAAATTAAACCGCATTGCCATACATAGACAACTAAAGCAACTGAGCAGACTGATTAGATATAGCCTAGAGTTTGGAGATTAAAATGGTTTATGATTTGAGCGAGAATAAAGGAATAAAACAAAGGTGTAAATGAAAAGCCTCTTTTAGTTAAATGGGTCGCATTTAGCTGCTTTATATTTGTCACCAGGCTATAAATATAGTTTTGAAGTTTGGTAGCGCGACCTCAGTGCTTAACATTGCAACCTGTTAATAAAATATTTATGCACTTTGGTTTTCAAGTGCTTTGAAGGCTTCCGGCACCTGTGGCGGGAAATTTCTATGAATAAAGAAGCTGAATTTTCAAACGTCCCACGTGTACTTGTTCATCTTTGAAATAGAGGAATGACATCTCTTCTGAATCTCCGCATGCATTCCTGTGTGTGTGTGTGAGTGAGTGAGTGAGAGAGAGAGATTAAATAAGTGTTATGTGCATATTTGTTTTATAAAACCAGTAATTTGATGCTCCTCATTCAATAAAAAATAATAAAACACTGAAGACAGACTTATGATACATTCATTATCTGAGTGTATTTACCTGTCAGGATCTGGCTCTCTGTCGCTGATAATCACATGGAATTTGCATCTGGCAGAACGGCTTTGGGGATGTATTGGAGTGTGTACGGGCTGATTCCAAATAGCAGCTACTCATGCTGCAGGTCAGGAGTTCTTTCTACATCCATGATAAGTGGGTGCTGCGATAATAACGTACCATACAGACAATCAGCTAATCGGTGCTTCTCTGTTTTTACCTTCATACTAGAACAAAAGCGGATTTGGCCTCTGGGGAGTTCCTCCTGTCACAGTTTGAATAATGTCTTCATGTAAATGGGTAGTTTCATGTTAGGTAAACAGTTTCTCTGCAACTGCTATCGTTGTTCACGGTCTTCTGTGATGGTAATCACAACATTCTTGAGGTTTTTGTGAACTGGATATTCTGGTTTGTCACATATGAATATATGATATACATGAATAATTAGACTGGCTCTGTCTTAGCTCGTGTGATTGCCTGGAATGTTTTCACATTTACGATGCTGAGCACAGGTTTCAGAGTTTTAAAGTTTTAAAGTTCTGTGATGATCAGAATCAATCATAATTCAGCTGAGAGCTTTAGAAGGTCTCCCAGGAGCTTGAAGCATACAAGCAGCAGCCCCGGTTATCATGAAACAACTGCTCACTTCTATTGGGTCCATTATGAAAGCTTTCAAACTCTTCCCATCTGAATAATAATAATACAAAATATCCTAATGACTAATAATGATTGCAGAAAGGACTGGTGAGGTTAAAACCAGCGCAGGACAGTGAGTCAATCAATGTGTGATTAATTACAGCTCATGTCCTGTTCAAGGACCTCTAAATGAGCACCTCTCACAAATTTGACCTTCCTTGAAATAAGTATGAGCTGTTTCTGAATCACTCTAGGGCATTTTCTCCAAATGACATCAAGAAATTGAAACCTTTAATGTCCCAGAGCCAAAGATCCCACCTCCCATAAACATTTCAGTGGCGCTGTTTGAGATAAACAGCAGCCACAAAGAGCTACTTTAATATTCAGCAACACATCTTCCAGTTTCTTCACAAAGTTCTTCTGGGAAGCTTGTAGATGTCAGCATGCAAGATCCATTATCACTAAACCTCAAACACTGTATCCTCATTTAAAACAAAAAAAAAAAAAAAAAAAACTCTTTAATGTCGCATATGGCAAGCATTGCAAACATTAGTGTGAGTTATAGTTCATTTTTATTGGCCTTGCAAATGCTTTAAGTGCCAGTATCAAGTGGTGTTTCTGATTTGCTTGTTTCAGGCAGAGCTTCATCTTCCTCATTTAAGCTCTTCGTTATCTCAACAGGAAGTCAGATGACATCTAAATTAGAGAAACGGACCAAGCCATCTGTGCCGGCTCTGCTTTCATGTAGAACTGATGCAGCAGTCTTTTGCTCAATACTGTCTTGGATGTGTTTCTTTTGTCTCTCTTCCGAAATGATGTTATACCTATTAATTATTGATTATTATTGACAGCAGCACCTTTCTATATCCACGTTTCATTTCTTCCTGATCGGCAGTGTGACAGTACATCGTGATGTCCGCTGTGATGGGCGCTAGAATCACCCCTGAACATGATTAGTTAAAACCTGGCCATTAAGATGAATCACCTCCTTAATTAAAGGATCAGTGACATAAACCACAATGTGATTAGCACAAAGGGCAGAAGGATCTTGCATATACCAGTTTTGTGGTGGTTTGACAAATCATAATGCTGTTAATCTGATATTTGCGACCTGTAGTCCATGAGCTCTTTATAATGTTTGACCTTTCTGCAACATTGTCTTAATATCTGGTTTTAGAAGGCCACTCTAAATGTCTCCCAATATCTCTTTTTAAGTTGTACCAAAGTTGCTGACTCAAAATCCTGCATCTTTTTCCACACCGCTGTCCTTTTCCTGCAGAATAATTAATCTTCCGCGCCAGACTGGAAACCATTTGGACTCCGATTAACACCTATTTCTAACAAATTAGCCCCTCTCTGTCGCACATTGATTTTTAACTATCATTTGAACTTTTATCAAATCACAGCCAATGCAGTTTCACCTTCTGTCCCACTGCCAAACAGAGTAGTCCTTAATTCATTCATCACCTAAAGGCTGAGTGGAGCAAGTCAGGCTGTCCTGTCGGTGCAAATGTTCTCTTTGTAAAGTTCTGCAGATGTTGGGAAGTTAACTGGGACCATACATCACAAACCCCTGCAGGGACTGACTGCTGGTTTGGAATAGAAACACCTTTGGGTGATGGCTGCATGCTATGGCTAGCTAATGACAAAGATTAACTGCAGTGAACTTTGGGGAAAGTAAGATGGGAAAGGTCCTTGGGTTTTGCTCAGAGGTATTTAAAATGCACTGAGATATTTTTTGTGTGTGTGTGTGTGTGTGCATTACTGAATTAATGCAGAAGAGACTTTTAATTGAGGATATGGAGGATTAATTGCCAGGTCACTTACAGATTCCTGCCCCGGTAGTTGGGACTACAAAGTTTCCTCCGTGATTAACCTTGTTAATTTCAGTCTATTAATAATGATGCTATAGTTGTACATCATATCGGTGGGAGTTTTTTTACTCACTACGAATGTAAAATACTAAATTCTTTTGGTCAAGAGAACAAAAAGGGTAGTGATAAATCATGTCTGGGTTAAAAAAAAAGCATCTCTAAGTGTTAGGCAGATGTTGATGAATGGAGTTAATGCTGTATATTTTAAGAAATAAATGTTTGTTTATTCTATATCTGGAACTGAAAAATAGCTGAATTCTACAAAAGTGATATGGGTTCTTCCCGACAAGGGATATGCAAATACTACAGCTCACATTCAAGTCTGTTTAATATACAGATTAAAAAAACATGTCTATTTATATTGCATTTAATTTCAGCCACAGGCAAAGTTATGCAACCTTTGCTATTTACAGAACATGTAGGATTCAATTTTGGCTTGCTCACACGGTGTGTGCTGTATATAGTGCCCCATACCGAGACTATCACAACATGAGTCACACATTTCTATGAATCCATCAGCTGCAGGGCATCTGGATAGACGGTTTGAATAACTTGGTCAGCATCATTAATCTGCATGTATTTGCCCATTTCCATAGAAAAATCTGTGTTAAATCTCGATGCCTTTCCCTCAAATACAGTCCAAGATTGCATGAATAAAAGTGGAGTTAATGGAAAATCGGCACTCTGTGGAAGCAGCACCTGGCGTACGCTGTTACAAACTTAAATGTTTGCTTTGCCCTTAACAACGCCGTGGGAGACGGTAAAGCATGAAACTGGAAGGGGAGAATGAAAACATCTGTAGGTCATCCAGGGCAGCATATCACCAGAGGCTTACACCTACTTACATGGAAAAAAAAAAAAAGATCTATCAGTGCAGGTAGCTGATGGGGGGGAGCAAACAACACACACACACACACACACACACACACACACACACACACACACGTGCGCACACACGCACACACACACACACCTCAACCGCTGAATGTTTCTATTCTTTCCAGTTTTTGTTGCTGCTAATCATGCTCCCAGTCAGGTGTAACCCCTGGCAACATGGCCTCACTCAACACCAGCACCCTTCTTTACATTAATCATATCGGGCCAGGATCAGAAAGTGGAAAAGTTCTCACACAATGGTGGCACTGATGGTGAAGAGGGTGACGACAGCCAGTCCAGGATAGTCATATGTGTTGCCATAGTTACAGGGACACTGCTGAAGCGTAACAGCTGGCCTTGTCTGAGGAAATGTGAACAGTGGATTGGATAAGATAGAAGGTGCAAATGATTGCTTAGGATCGCTACACACAAGTGTTGGTGAAGTTATGTCATCCCATGTCACAACAAAGTGAGTAAATGGTACAACGCTTGCCTTTGTTGTTTTGTGCACCACTAAACTTCAAACATCTAAAACACATTTTGTTGGTGCATTTATATCACAATCCTTTTCAATTAATTAAATTCTTTATTTATATAGCATCTGTTACAATCCAAATTGTGACTAGGTGCTTTACAAAAACCCAGGGCCTGTCCCCCAACAAGTTCCAGTGGCATGGCAAAAAAAAACCTCCCCTTTAACAGGAGGAAACCTTGAGGTCCGGACCAGGCTTATATGGGGGGGGGGGTGCTCCTTCTGATGATCGGCTGAGAGAAAGAAGGGTGGAAAGAACAGAAAGAGAGAATAGACAGAGTATACATGCAAATACATTAAGTCGACTGACCAATCATTGCTAGAGCTGAGTGGGTCCGTGGGGGTCAGAGGTCAGCAGGTCTGTGCCACCACTACGGGGTCGGTCATACCTGGAGATGATGAATTCAGAGAGAGGTAGAGGAGGGGAAGGAGAAGTACATTTGTGCTTGTAGTGAATTCTGGAAGTTCCACTGGGAAACATAATGTCCTGAGACTCCTGCTCATTAAATCACATTAGCACTTCTGTCATTTGCTGACCCAACCGAGTTATTGCACCTGACCCTATTAGGGCTCAACCCCACCTTTTCAGAACCACTGGCGTAGATAATGAGCGTCACTCGGTAATGATAGGCGAGCATGAATTATTATTACTTTCAGTCTTTGCAGTATATTATAATAAGTCTTTGACACTGATACTTTGTCCACTACATTATGTTCTTAATGTGTTCCGGTTTCACTGAGACAAGACTGAGAAGTGTTTTTTTTTTAAAAAAAAAAGAGGAAAAAGAGAATTACAACATTCGGTGCCTCTCCGAGACTGTGGCGAGACAGCCTGGGGTGGTTGGCCATGCAGACAGAGATATCCAGCCAGTGCTGTCAGGTTTGATACCATTGTACCCTGGTGAAGCCAAGGCCCGGAACCACTGTAATTGCAGAACTTGACAAGCCAGACAGCCTGTTTTATAGTCTTTATAAGTTCAGGAAACATCTGAGAACTGTTTTGATCCTGTTGGTGCATGCATGCATGAATGAAAATATGCCTGTGTGCCAAGTCGAGCACGTGTGTCAATTTCTGCACTTTCGTCTCTATAATGATCCTGTCTTGTGGAGCTTTCGTTCCACGACACCTAACATTATCATCACCATTTCCCAACATTCCAACATCTTGATCTGACTCCAAACTATTTTGATGACCATTTCACAGGATTTAGTTGAAGGTGAAGAGTTGCAGCTGCCATTTGAATACCAAAATCTTCAAAACCCATGCCTGATGGCTGCTTCAAGGGTTTCCAGTTGCAACTATTTCCAAAATTTGGCGACTCTGTCATTTTTGTGTTTTTAATGATGCTTTTGGACTGACAATGGACATTTGTGGCTGTAGCCCTTCTTAATATGTTGGCAAATGGTGAAACCATACAAGCATCGGGGACTAATGTCTATCCGGTCAGCCAGATTTCTTCTGTTTGAGCGACCTGTTGTTTGGTCACTCCCACGTCTGGATATGTGTCCATAAAGACTCTCCAGGGGCAGAAGAGTGGAAGGAATGCATTTGTTTTTGTGTATGGGTGTACCTGGCTGTTGTGTAGGCTGACTACACCCCTCCATTTAACTGATGGATTTTTTTATTAGAGCAGCCACTTATAGTGCCCTTTTGCTAATGTTGATGCCTTAATAGAGTTTGTAATGGTTTCTTTGAAGGTTAATGATAATCAGATGAGGTCACTCAGAAATATTAAGCAGTACGCAGAGCTGAACGGGATGGAAATCTGCAGCCTGGATCATCCCGGGTTTGATTTTCATATTTCATATTACTGGAATCCTGTTCAGAAAATCTAATCTAAAGTCTGCCTTCTGCTCTAATGGACCAGAGAGCTGAAAAGCTCTGCTGCACAGGTGATTGTATGTACTCCATGTGTAATATTCCCCGTATGAGGAAAATGGGGAAGGCTGACAAGATAAATAACAGGCCTTTGTTTTGGTGTATGAGTATTTGTTCTGATTTTCCTTTTTCAGTCAACCCCTCCCCCGTTAAACCAATTTTCTGCTTCGGGGCACAGAACTTCTCCGGATTTTCCCGGGGGCATCACACCTCTTGACCTATTCAGAAATCCCACCGCAAATTACTGGACCTTTCTCCTTCATTCATGTGTAAAACCGCTCGCTTTAACTTTCTCGTCCCCTTTTGCTTTGACAAAGGATGCCCCTTCTATCAAATTCATTTGAATTTATCCACAATACGTCCAAATTTGGCCACCAGTGTGAAGAGATTTACAACAAAGGGGCATTTTCCTGCAATGCGGGAATACAGTGTGAGGTAAGGGAGCTCGGAGTGAAAACACCTTGATTGTTCAGCTGATTAGGATATTGAAAATATTCCTTTGTGCAATGTGAATTGTTCACTCACAGAAACTGCTGTGAAAAGAGATGTCGACAAACTTTACCAATAAAAGGCCCAAATTATATCATAATAGACATAATGTTACGAGAATAAAGTCATCATGTTAAGAGAAAATAGTCATCATTTTACAAGAAAAATTTCATCACTTTACGAGAATAAAGTGGCAACTTTATGAGAAAAACCAGTGAATTCCTCCAAGTCTGCCTGGTTCTTTCCGTGGAATAGATGTATTTTCTTGCATATTCTTTTCAAAGTCCTGTTACTGATGACAGCATGGTGCTGATGTGCCAAAAGATTAAAGGCTCGCTCCGTAGGATTCGTGATACTGCTAGCTACTCTAGTTGAGAAGCTGTCTGATACCTTGTTTCCATAGAAGCAAAGCAGCCTACGTGAATTTGTTATTGGTGCTGGTAGTGGTGCCAAGCAAATTTCCAGAGCTCTATCTCTAGAGTGGAGGATATGCCATGCGGTACCAACACTTGGCACAGGGAGACTAGGCTTTAGCTTGGGTTCTGGAGCTTAGAGTACCCCTTCAAAGAGTTAAGAAACAGTATTTCAAGGTTGAAAAACTACAGAGCGGAGTTCTGTTTATTAGCGAAGCATATACTGAAGTAGCCTATAACTGCATACTCAAAAACATAGGTGCTGATTGGCTGAAGAGGAGGCCTGAACTAGATGTCTGTCACAGTAAATTAAAATTAAGTTTTGGGAACTGAATTTGAATTGTGAGAACAACACATGAATATATATAGATAGATATTTCACTGAGGATCAAATAAAGTTTCAGAGAAACTGAATTAAATTTAATCATATTACAGTTTCAAGTTTGGACTTCACTTTCAAACTCCTAAGTTGAATTTCAACTTGTAGTATTCAGATTCAGGTTTTCAGTGTAGTGATTCAAAATGTGATGTGATTTAAATTCATTTTTTAATGCACTTAATAATTATCTTAAGTTTAGCAATTCAGATTTAAACATAAATTATTCAAATGCAGTTCTGGTGCCACATATTTGAGTCCATACAAAATACTTAAATGTTTCGGAGTGGAGGTATTTTTGGATTTTATGAGCTTCTTTTTTTAGTTCTTATCTTAAATCATTTGTGATACAAACAAATATCACTTGAGTCAGATTTTGTAGCATTTAAATATATTTGGGTTATGGTTGGGCAGCACTATTTAAGGAACCAAATTTTAATTTGAGAATGACAGTAAAAAAGACCACTCAATTAAAAATTATCAATATATTAATATTCGGTTAAGATCCAATTCTTCTCCTGATAAACTGGGGGCACAGCTGATAAGTGTCCAACACTGATCCTTACACCTCTGGTATTTACATCCTTCTTGCTCACTGTGAAGATGGAGGCACCTAAAATATAGTCTTTCTTGGAACAGCAATTCCAGAGATAAGATAGCAGAGTTGAGCCACTGCCTGCAGGGTCTTGAATATTAGCAGCACTCGCATTGAGCTGATACATGATAATACAGTGGGTTGTGTGGGTGGTGTTTCTCTGTGTTTTCTTAGTGCCCTCATGTGTCTTTGCGGTGTTTCTTGTCAGACTGTTTCAGGCTTTGTTTGCCTTTCGGGTGGAATGCTCTATAGCTGTTGGGAAAAGTCTATCCTGGAGTTGACTCTTTGTGTATTTTGGTCTTGGATTGGATTTTGCAGTGGTCTTATTCCAGCCTGCCACTCATTCATAAACCTATAAGTGTGTCTCAGATGGTCATCGATCACAGTACACAAGGCAAGCACAAATCCATCACCAGCCTACACACACTTTTGTGGTCATTATGACCCCATGAAAAGCTGCTTTTGATTGACTGGGCTTTCTTGGTCATGGCACATTGGATGCCTAACGATACAAACTGTTTTTTTGTTTTCTTTTCAGATTGAAACCATTCCCAATACTTTCTACACTTGAATGTATTTTCAAACACGTGCTTGCATTAATGACTATATCTGTTTATCCTTCCCTGATTCTGGCAGCAGCAGTAGTTCAACACTAAAAAAATGACTGTGCAGGGTGCAGTAATGATATACATCGACACAGCACTACATACACCTACATCCAACACAAGTTCTAACTTGTCTGCACCTCCTGTTTCAATGTTAAATTTCTTCTTAAAAGTAAAATGACAACTATAGCTAAAGTATAACTCTGGAGCTTCCTGCTTATGGTCTCCAATCCTGGTGTTATAGCCACTTGGTGAAAGCTCTTATCTGAAGTGCCTCATTGTACATTAGCTTAATTAAATAATGTCTCAAGTCAAAATGCCTCCTGTGGGAGTGAAAAGCCAAACCATGAAAGCTGATGCTCCACTCAGTAAGTTTCAGGACATCTTGTCCATTATAGCACATACTCATAAAGCGAGACACAGAAATGTGCAGCACAACCTCCATTGTCTCATTTTCAGAACAGATGGAGGTAAATAACCACCGGTGTCACATCCAGACAATCGTAATGGCTGGAAATAAGGAAAAATTTCAGTTCTTTTCCCCTCTCCATCTTGTTACCAGCCTGAGCTTTATACAATCATAGCCTGATGTAGATGGGCCTTCTGCAATGCAAGCAAATGTATTTACACTTAAGAAAGCAACAACAAACAGTTACTTTTCAGACTGTCAGATCACTTGCACAAAGTTGTCTCAGTATGTGACGTGGTGCTGAAGACAGTCAGCTCAGCTCAGCTCAGAGTTTGCATACAGCGGCTCTTTCCCTGATGGCCTCCTCCCAGAGGACTGCCAACTCAGTGATGAGAATACCGTGGCTCGAGCTAGACCAGACAAGCCAGTCTCATCACAGGTTGGTCGATTTCAGATGGGAATCTCTGGCTGAGATCAACACAATTTCCCCAAATCCTGGCCACATTCTCTGGACATGTGTCCTGATAAATCATCTCAATGAACATTTGAGTTCTTGCTAAATTTTACTACATTACGGAAGTGAATTTATCATTGTAATTGTTGTTATTCATTTCGAATTACACTAATTATGTCTGCCATTATGAAGGTCAGCCTCCATCTTTGTCATTTTACAAACGTGTTTAATTTAAACTGACAAAAACATTAACATCTAAATGCTAAGGATACACACGTGTTGAAGGGAATGTGTTTGAAAGCCTCACTCAAAGAAACCATCTACAATCTGGTCCTTAAGCTGCCACAATTGTGAATTCTCTTCAATCCTTGATTATTGGCACATGCCACTGTCTCTAATCCCCTTGTCATGCTCTATACTGTCGTGTATATTTAGTTTTCTATGCAAAACAGCAAGCAGACTGTTCCTCAGCCATGTCTAATCCAATTTTAAAATCCTTTAAAGCTCAGTTACGATATTCCACAACTGGTACTTGACACATCTTTATGATTCTTCTGAGTCGGTAATTAAACCTGAACTCTGCTAATTACACTCTGTAGCTCCTGCCTGGAGTCATATGTCATCATTTTTGTTAGTACAAACAGGATGTCGCCTGTGGTGACCATCAGATACGTTCTCTGCAGCTTCATTATGCCTCCAATTAAAGCTGTAAGAGCTTGTAATCCTTTCCTATCTTCTAAAGGGGGCTTTATTACAACAGCCAGCAACTGCTCAGCCCACGCTCTCATTCGCCTCTATCCGAAACCACCTCGTAAACAGCAGAGGTGGCTCTGTGTAAGTGTTTTGATGGTGGTTTTGCCTCCTCCTTGTAATTGTGTCCCTGGGTGTGTGTTCTGTACTTGGTTGAGGACTTTAAACCTGCAGTTGGAAAGACACAGTTGTGTGTAGATGCTTGTCATGTTTATTTGGGGCTGATTGTGTGTTTGCTTTGGATAAATCTTTGTTGCTCTTCTGTTGCTTAGCTCTGTTGACCGGGACCTGCTGCAGTGCTGTTATGCACATGAGTTTCTGATCTAATATACAAGGCGCTTCTAAAATACTTGAATATATTGAAAACACAATGGTGCAATACTGTCAACACTAATTTGTGCAATTGTGTTGCTAAAAGATAATGCTGCTTCAGCTGAAGAAAAAAAAAAAGAGAAATGGTCCATTTTTCCCTGTAACTTACATTATTTTTATGGTGTATCATTTCATTCTGTAAAATTTGAAAAATAAAAAAATAAATCCTCTGATGATTTCAAAGGTGGTTTCTCTTTCACTTAGTTGATTGAGTTTTACGTATTTCTTTGCAGTAAAAAAAATAGGTTCAGCTTCATCGTTTCGTTTTAAAACAACGAAAACGCAAATAATCACTATTGATTAAAAGGCAAAGAAAATTATGATTCTTGATGCATTTTTGTACATCAGGAGTTGAGTCTTGTTACCTGAAGTGAAATTTTGAACAAAAATGAACAGAAATGGCAGAAAAAGCAGTCTCACAGCAGTCTTTTATGTTTTCAGTCTTTAGTGTTTTCTTTAAACCCTCTCGTCTGGCGTTTATAAATGTATCCTTTATTTATTTATTTATTTACATTTAATTGATGTAGCAGCTTTGAGTTCATCAGAGTTGAATTAAATGTACTCAATGGTGAAACAAAACACTTTTATTAACAGCGTGGTGAGAGAATCAGATGTCCTTGATTTACTACAGATCACAACAAACCACATCTTGATGAAATTTGATTAAACCAGCTATTTAATGTTGGGTTTTTTTTGCTATTTAAACATAGTCTCTTTCAGACTAGACCAGATACTCCCAAGTCACGTCTGGTTCATACTTGATAAAATGGGTGGAGCAAGAACATCCAGCCAGTATGTCAGTCATTAGGAAGGGGCAGCCCAAGGTCGTGGCTCAATACCACCTTTCCACTATTTTTAAACTATATGAGAGGAGCCTTACCATAAAAACACCTTGAGACTTGATAGATGATGCCTTAAACACATTTGACACCAACTCCAGTTTAACATAAATGGCTTGCTTTTCTCGTTTCAAACCATCTGACACATTTGTTTCCTCAAGCAAATTTCCCTTTTCCTCCAGATGAAAATGTGAAGTCTTGGTTCTCTACATTTCGCATTTTTTAAATGGTATGGTATTAGCTTCGGATTTAGAAACGAGATGCAGTGTCCGTTAACATTTATACATTCCTTATATCCACTAAATATGGTTATGAACTGGAATGTCCTGTCAGACAGCTGTTCCCATTGCTTTGACCTTTACTACAGCACGGCCATGAATTGAAGCAATACGCTTTTTAAACAACATCTTCAGTGAGTGTGTCCTTTGGGGTAATAGAGATTTCCTCTTCATCTGTAAGAGCAAAGTTGATCATACCTGCCTCATCGCCTGGGAACAGAGTGAGGGATAGATCGAAGCTGAAGACAAAGAATAATGGAAAAGAAAACGCCTTAAACAATGGGCCCTTTTGGTGGTAAATCCATTTTCTGAAATACCTCATGGTATAATGCACCTGACCAGAAAATGTAACACTTTTATTCAGCTTCCATCAAACATTTATGTTCCTCAGTAACTGAACATCTCTGCTGCCTTTCTTTTTTTTTTTTTCTTGAAATTTGGTGGAATCAGACATCAGCGCATTCAAAGTGAGTTTCTCAGATGGGACATTCTTTGCATGTCAAAATAAGAATCTTCTGTCTTTGTAGCTCATAAATCTCAGTGCAAAACCATTGAACACGGTACACATGTCAGAGCCCGGAGAGAACAGTGGGATGTGAAAGAAAAGAGTTCAGTCAGGTGGGAGAGTAAAAGATGGGATGAAGGCGCTTGAATGGGAGTCGGTGATAACATTTCAGAGGAAAAAGATTCTATAGCTCTACGTTAAATGTTCAGCAGGCGAATAGATATCTTGGGTTTCTATGCAGGACACAGTGGAAAAAGCTGCCAACAGAATTTGGAAGTGTCATTTATCAAACTTGGAAACTTCAGAAATTGAATTTTTCACACTTAACACAAGACAGCTTTTGAAATTTTACTCTAAAAGGGATGCAGGTCCCATCTTTGTTTCCATGACAGATGTTTAGCAGAACATTCTTGGCCTTGCTCTTAGTTGGTTTCATGTAGCTCATCAGTGCAAACATCAGTGCCAATATTTTCCTTTTTCAAAACTCTAGCTGCGTTTTTAATATGATGGCTGTTAGACATTAAATGAATTGACTGTTATGCACAGCTTTACCGCGCATCTCAACAAACCTCATATTGACTCCCTTACTCTTCTGGCTGCCGTTCAGAGACGCCGTTTTGTCACAGAGATTGATGAAACACGATGGTCCCTGTCGCGCCATGAGCGCAAATTGTTTTAGAAAATGAAATGCCTCTTCAAAAAAGCAGAGCAGCTGTAATCGAATAAGCCATCGGTCTGTGGAGAGGGGAAAGCTGGCGGATGGTGGTCAGGGTGCAGGGATGGGGAGTGAGCCGCTGTGTCGATAAGCCCTTACGCCCAGTGCTCTGCCAGTGGCTGTGAGCAGAAATGACAGAGCGGTTAAGAGAGGGGATGATACACTAGAATGACCAAACGTGAAGGACTGAGAAGATGTGAAACATGAGAGGAAATGGATGTGTGGAAGTGGGTCAGAGGAGTGAGACAGTGATGAGAGCTTTTTGGCTAGCGGTAGGATGCGGTGTGAGACGGCTGCGAAACTCAGAAAGGCTTTGGGGTGACTTGACTGTTGAGGAACTATGCTCCAACAGATTTGCCTGTTACTGTGGAGGCATACAGCAGTTGCGAGAAGTTGTTGCTGTCTTTATTAGCCTGCTGTAAATGAATAAACATGATATCGTTCGTGTTCTCTGGGCAACATTTCTAAACTATGACGCAAGACAGAACATCTATAAATGGAACCCAAATTCCCTGAGTTTTCACCTCGTGTTTGAAGCAAGTGTGCATCCATTGTAGTTCTCTGTGAGATCAATTGTGATGTGAACAATGGGCTTCGTTTGGTTGTCACTTCTCTGAGTGCCTGTAATAATGGGCAGACGCAAACGGAAACTGGGGCTTGACTGAAGCACAGCGGCATACTCTGGAACCTGTCATCCATCACTCAAGCTTGAAGTCCATCCATCGTTTCCATCTCGCCTTTCTGCAATTATGGCTGACGAGCTGCGCGGTGCATCTTTGATTTATTTTTGCCATGTCCCTCCTTTGTCGAAACGCGTAAATGCAAAAGAGGAGAGAAATGTGGGGAAAATGCCATGATTGATTCAAATTTTCATATTAATGTCATCTTCTGCTCATCTCTTGCCTGCAAAGACCTCCGATGAATGCTGCATGTGCCTTCTGGGATTTTAAATTTCAGTTTGAAAAAAGCTGTTGGAGTGAGGCGCAGTGAATAAATAATACGTGCTGCTCGTTATTTATCAGAGTTTGACGTGACGATGGCTGACGCAACACTTTGATGGCGACTAAATTGGAAAACATGGTTAAAAGCACTAAAGCAACAAGGCTTATTACTGCATTTTTCCCCTCAAAGGCTCTGTCACATTCCATCAAAGACAAAGAAAAAAAAAAAAGAAAATTATTTGTACATGAAGACATTCTAAAACTGAGGTATTATGCCTGCTGATTTATTTGAATTACTTTTTTTATCCTTTTCAAAAATATGTTTAAATGTTAATTAGTGGATAAGAGTATAATGCTTTGTGGGATGTAATGATCCTTGTAATCCTGTGACGTATATGGGAAATGTCATAAGATATAATGGATCATCAGCTCTGAGGTTGCCATGCTGCTGCAGTTAATGATGCAAAATGTGACTGAATGACTGAATGATTTAGCTGGCATCAGAGAAACCTCTGTGGATCTGCGGGAAGGTCTTAGTCTGAGCTGTAACTTTGGCTCTGCTCTGTAAAGGTCAAACCACAAGCGTTTCAATTCACCAAGCCCCCTGCTGACCACATGACCCTTTCTTATTTATGAGAATCCTAAATTTAAGCGTGTGTTTAATCATCTCAGCCTTTTACTTGAGGTTCTTTATTTCTTTTCCACTTCTCTTTTTGTCCCATGCTCTCTTCCTTTTCTGTCTGTAGCAGAGAGATGATGTCCCAAAATAAAATTTCTCCCAAAATAAAGAAAGAATCCCTCAGAACTCCCCTCAGAAAGGCCCTTTTTTAAAATGCTGAATGAATCCCTTGTTTAGCACTATAATGGATGCTTCTTGACTTGAAATACTCTCACTCTCTGATGCTCCCTGGAGAACTTTGGTTGTATGCATTGTTCATCACCCTCATCTCAGTCGTAAACTGCACGTCTAACCTTGTGTTTCACTATATTTGTTGATTTTTATTTAAGTTATTTAGTTTTTTCTTTGTCCTTCTCATGCATCAAATTGTCATCAGCAGAAAGATGGCCCTTTTTCTGCTCCATTGGCTCCTTATTCAGACTTTTGTGAGTGGAAATTGCTGTTGGCTCGGGATGTTATGATGCTGGCAGGTTGTTGTCTTTGTTGCAACCATGATGGATTATATGAGTAATGCAGAAAAGAACCTTTTGGAAATAATGGCCCGTTTATCCAAGCAGAGGTGACACAAATGTTGGTGTGACTTATTTGGGTGATGGATGAGTCCATCCCTTCCGGATGATTGTTTGATTCTGTTTGCATAATTGCTGTAAATGTATGAATATACAAAAAAATAGATAAAGAAACAGTCTCATACTCCTTTCAGGTTAAAATGGGTTCCACAATTTTGTGTCTGTTTTAATTTTGTTGGGAATAATTAAATTTGAACATGAGGACATCGTGCGCATAATTTTATTCAAAAAAAAAAAAAATAGAATGTCACGAAAAAGTTCAATCTTTTTGTCATTCATTTCAGAAAGTGAAACCCATATATTATATAGAGTCATTCCACGTATATTTAAATACTTCACGCCTTTATGTCTTGAAGTTGCTATGATTATGATAAGGGATAATGAAAATTCAGCGTCACAGAAAATTTCATTACATTTAAACAGAGATGTCTGGCTTATGAACATTACATTAATTTCTATGCACTCAGTACTTGGTTGCGCCTCCTTTGCATGAATTACTGCATCATTGAGGCATGGAGGTGATCAGCCTGTGGCTCTGCTCAGGTGTAATGGAAGCCCAGGTTGCTTTTATAGCAGCCTGCGGGTCATCTGGTGTTTCTCATCTTCCTCATGACAATGCCCCTTAGATCCAGGTACAGTAGCACCGTGGTCACTGAGACAGCTTCTGGTACCTCTGGCAATGAGGGCAGCTGCCAGGTCCTGCTGGAGAATTAAATCAGCTTCTCCATAAACCTTGTCACCAGAAGGAAGCGTGACGTGCATGGTAGATGTCTGTGTTGACGGGGGACTTCAGGAAACACAGTGAAAGCAAAGGCTTGAAATACTTGTCTGTGCAATGAATCTATATTATATATCGGTTTAACTTTCTGAAATGAGAGACAAAACAACATTGAACTTGTTCTTGATATTCAAATGTTTTGATAGGTGAAGATATGTAACACATCCCAAGGCATTTAGTGAACCTTCACCCTCTTTTCTTTTTATGTCCTTTTCTGTGTGCGATCACGTTTAAAAGGCAAATTAACTGCCTGTATAGGTGCTTGGAGCAATAACATCATATTTGGCTTATCTGTCCTCACTGGAGCCTCCACAGTAGTCCAGTGTGGAGCTCTAGCAATTTCAGGAAGGCTTCTTAACAAAGTGCTGATTAAGTAACATGATTTCCTGGGTAGATCCTATATTTATATTCCTTTTAATTACATTAATCCGTAGTCTGTTAAATGGCTGGGTTTTATCATAAATTATATTGACGCTGCATCTTCCCATCGGGGGATTGAGAGTGTTGTGACTGGGTTCGTGCAGGCTTGTCGGACAGGAAGAGATGGGTCTATTAGAGTTAAGTGCTTTCTGTCATATATGCTGCACACAAATCAGACATTTGAACGCAGCACAAAATCTGTGACACAGCAGCTGTAACCTTCTCCGTGAAGGTCAGTCCTGCAGCCTATCAGGTTTTTCAGCATTTCAGTCGTGCAGCAGCATCATCAATACAGCACATTACAATCCACCCATAAAAATGCCCATAAAACACTTTCACATAAACACGAACGCATTTTTATGCTTGAGAATAACAATCAAAGTCTTTCAGAGTGTTTATTAGGGCCATTATAGCTTCTGTTGCTTGTTGAAGCACTGCCCAGTTTTATTAATGTATATCTCTCTCAATGAAGAGGTCATTTAACAAAAATCATCATTAACACAGTCGTTCTTACTACAAAACTGCTCCTGTAGAACATAATGAAGCAATGTGATCTCAGTTATTGGGTTTTTGTTAATTATGTCTTCATCACAGTGACATTTTTAGGCTTTGTCATCATCACGGGCAGCACCTTTGCTAAAGCCCACATTTATTTGTGCATCACTCAGCAAATACGCTGGCAGCCACGGCTGCTGTGTCTCTGGAGCTCTGGAAGTCTGGGTCAAGAATTCGATTTCCTGCTCATTGTCCAGAGTGGCACTGAGGATGCATGCACACATTTACAACCTTTGGTGTGTTTGATTTTGCATTCTGATTGGCAAACCTGTAAAAACTTCCAAATTATACATTTTTTTATGCCTGCAGCTGGATTCAGAAGTCATCTGGAATTACAGATTTCACAGTTTTGATTTTTACTTCTTGAGTACATCTGTCTTTGCACCTTCTTTCACACCCAGAGTTTAAGTTTAGTTATTTTGTACTGATAATGCATTGTTGAAGGTTTCAACAAGCAGATATTAACTTCTTTATGCTAATTTCCATTTGCATTGACGCTGGGGAAAAAAACACAGTTCCAGCATCACAGCTCTTTTTGTTTTTGTATCATTAAAAACATGTTGTCTCTGATATTTAATCAACTTTTGTTTGACACAATATTGCTTAAAATGTATTGTTATAACAATCTACATTCAAGGACATGCTTTTTTTTTGCTATGTGCACAACTGAACCAGAAAAGTGGTTTTTTTGAGGGGGGTTTTTAATGAGATGTGTGATTCTTGTGGAATATTAATATTCTGTTCATCTGAAAAACCAACTGAGATAACTTAGTCAATATAAAGAGAGTGACAGCTAAATCCACAGGAATGTTAACATTGATTCACAAAATGAAGTGAACAGTTTGGGAAACGTGACAGACTTACAAAGGAAGCGTCTGATTTTCAGTTTAGAGGTGACTTGACGCACACAGCAAGTGGGAAATCAGAACCGTCTGTGGCAGCAGCGTGGGACAAATAATAATAATAATGACAGAAAAAAAATAAATAACTTGGTCCCTGTTTGTTTTTTCAACTCTGGTGCTTTGGTTTCTCACAGATTTCCCACAATTCAATTTGCAGAAATGGAAAAATACTAAAGCTTCTGAGGCGAATGAGAAACACAGGTGCTTTCCCATACCAAACCGTGCTAATCCAGCATCACTAACAATCCAGTTACAGTGGAGAAATAAACAAAAAAGGCACATTAATGAACTTACTGATACTGAATAGAATAGTGGTAGAGCCAAATGTCTTTCCAGGCTAACATGACAGGTGGTTTTGTATGGTTACATTACACCTTAGTAACGGGGAGTCAGCCTGCACATTTCAGGACAGACAGGAATGTCTTCCCCTGGCTGCATGTGTTTGCCGTGAACATCAGTGTCAATGCACAAGCATCTGTTTTTAGGGCTTCATGTGTGTTTTTGTGCCAGCTGTTGGGCGTGCTTTCACAGCTCCATTGGTGACAAAGATGATAGCTGTTGGGTCTAATCTTTAGTTTTTAAATGGACTGACAGAGATCTCCTCACAAATGCATAATTTATAAGGTTTAATAAATGATGCAGTTCACTCTGACAGTATTGTTCATCATTAATGTGAAAGACTTTTGAATTCTGCTGTGATTGATTGTGAGGTGATCAAATTGCTTTATAATAGTCCTTATGAGCTTATTAATGCTTAAATGCTGTTTATATCTATTTTATATGTATCTATTTTATATTTTTCTCTTATGCATATTTTTATATATTTTTTAAATATATTTTTTCCCTTGCACATATCCCCTTGTTTTTTGATTGTTCACAAGTTTCCTTTAACACAAAAAATATTTGGATAGTTGGATCACATTACACATTCGTCTTTTTATAAATGTGTTTTGTTTTCTGTCTGCAGTATGAATTCAAGGTGAAAAACATAAAGAAGAAAAAAGTCAACATCGTGGTATCTGTGGATGGTGTGAAAGTCAACCTGAGGAAAAAGAAAAAAGTGAGTGATTTTCTTTTTTTTAACTATCCTGGAAAAAATAATTTAGTCTTATTTTTGCTGAGGTGTCATAGCAACATGCCAGTGTCTAACACAGAAGTAAATCTGACTGGAAGATGCAAAAAGCATCCGGTCAAGCCATAATTAAACAACCACACAAGATAAAAAACCCGTTTTTTCCCGTTCTGTGGTTTTGTTGTAATAAAGTGTAAAGAGGGGAAGGGTGGATGAAAGAATTGGATGTTGGAGGGAGGAGTGGGTGAATAAGATGGATGTACGGTTGGATGGAGAAGGTCAATCAGTCAGTTGTATCACCCACCTTCCTGCACATTTGTTTTCACTGTATCAGGTTGTTTTTTTCCCCCCACCCTCTGTCAGATCTTTATCTGCTGTTTTAATGCCCCTGTTTCCCTCTCTATAGTTTTTCCCAGATATTTGAAGACTCGAGAAATACATTTCCTTTCTCATCTTCAGTCGTAGATGTCTGTCCTGAAGAGCTTTCCTTTCTTCCTCTACTTGTCCAGTTTGTTAATTTTATCTTCCATTAATTGGAATACTGTCTCAAAACCGGTTTGGCTGATTATCACGATTTTCTTTTCTGTCTTCGTTTAATGCTTCTGTCTGCAGGTTTCTTTGGTCTTGCTTACTCGGTTGTTCGAGTCCTTCCACCATCATTTCCTGTTTTTAATGCAAGTCGATTCCTTTTTGCCTCTAGCCGACGAATTCTTGTTACCTCTGCGCTGATTCCACTACCTTCAGCCTCTCAAACAAGCTCTGAGGCATCCTCAGAGGATGCTTTTCCACATCTTCATCTCCTGTTCTTTCTCTCCTGTAGAGCTTCTGATGCTCTTTCCTCCAAATGATGGTCTGCCATTGGAGCATAATGAAAAGACAGATCGGTTAGTGAGCCTTAGGAGAGTTCTACCTGTGGAACCAAAGGCTGATGCTCCGTCTGTGAGACAAAAGGGAACAAGAACATTCACAGAAACAAGCCTCTGTAAATGAATATTAATTAAAAGGCTGCGGTATTTGTAGCTGCTGCACCAGTCTACCGTCTGTCTCCAGCACATGTGTGGGAGTGATCTTGGTCTTCAGTAGTTTGGAGGAGGATTTGGAGCACAATGCTGAACATACACGATTGTTGTTGGAGTTAGAAAAAAACAGAAGGTAATTAAGAACATCAGGTAGGGGAGGATGAGCGGGCCTGTGTTTCCTAGGTTTGTGATGCTGAGGGCTGAGGTGAACTTTACCTCCAGTGAATCACAGAGAGCCAACAACTTTTAAAGAAGTTGCAATTGATAACTTGGCGTCTCCTTGTTTCACCACTGTTTTCCATTTTATCCAGTTTTCCCTCTGCTCCGCTGAAGCAACCCCTCACAAAAGTGTTTAATATAACATTGATGTCAAAGTTGATGGTTTCAGGCTGTTTATGGGTGCACATTTGCAATGACCTCCTAAAGCTGAGCATCTTTTCGAGGTTGATGGGCACATTCTGAAGACTGTTTTGAGTCTAACGTTTAATACTTTGAAGAGCAGCTGATGGACTGTTGCTGGATTTAGAACATAAATATGTCCAGTTGCTGTCAAGGAAACCGTTTCAGTCATCTACATTTTTACTGCAATTTTACTATCAGCAGGTGTTAAATGGGTTGTTTCCTTGAATGGCATCTACTTTAGTGTGGGAAATATAAAAAACATATTGAAGACATTTTCAAATTAGTGATATGGCTGAAACTAGCAGTAGTTTCAACTTTATTTTTCTTCTCTATATTATGAACCCAACTGAATACATTGTTGAATAAACTGTTAGATATTCTCTTTGTTATTGAAGGTTTTTGCTTTTACCATAAACGTATGCAAATGTTTGACAGGGAACTCTGTCTTTACTGAAATATTTAAGTTAGAAATGCATAATGCAGGGGAAAAGTAATCCTTTTATTTTACTTTAACAGAAAAAAGAATGGACCTGGGATGAGAGCAAGATGTTAGTGATGCAGGACCCCATTTACAGGTGAGCCAAGAGAATATTTATTTACTCATTAGGAGCTCAATAATCATCATAATTGTTCAAACTGTGAAAAATGTAAACATGTACATGTCAGCTTTTATCCATTTCCTGCCGACAAACCCATGATCATTTTCCACACATCACTTGTGTAGTAAGAACAGTCAGAACAGAGATGTTTAAGCTGCTTCTCACAGTCTGAGCATTCTGATGATGACAGCTTGTTTTGAGACACCTCATTAGCTCCAAATGGTTTAGATCAAAGCGAACCAGTCCCTCCCCTCCTAATCTGGGTGGATAGGGCGGTACCGTGCCAGAGGGAGGCATGATGGCTGGTGAAAAGTTAGTCTGGTTCTTGTTGTTTTGTTTTTTTTTCAGTCTTCTAGTAAGCTTGTTGTGAATCATCAACCTGGAGGCTAACATGCAGAGGACTGCACCAGGAAGGCAGAACAAACACAGCCACATTGCATTTAATCCCACTGTGCTGAGAGGATGTTCCGCAGATGAAACGATGGAATATCATCTGGAGCCTCAAAAACACATTCACACCCTCATAGTGGCCACTGGAGTCGTGACCAGCGAGGAATGCAACGATAAAGTTGTAAAGAAGCCATTCACAGCCCCACATTTTGTGATGAATGACTCATATCTGATCCTCTCTTCCACCCAGCACACTCAGCCTCTGATGAGCTCAGCTCAGAAGTGTGTCCAGCAGCTCTGTTGCATCCTGCTTGTCACAGAGAAGGATTTTCTCAGCTGTTTACTCAAGGATCTCTTAGCCTCTGAATGATGATGTTTGGTTTGCCACTTTATCTCGTCTTCTTCACCTGGGCCTTGTGAACAGTTTTTGATATTAGTCAAGTCTCTCCTCTCATGCTGGTGGAGGCTGCAGGAGGAATGATGGGTAAACCTCATCACTCACTCACTATCATCTGTGCAGCAGAATCTGAAAGGTCCTGAAGATGTATTGTTGACACTTGGTTTGTGCATATGCATACATCTCACCATGTCAGCGGAGCCCAGATTGGCTGTCGTCGATAGTATTTCTGTGTTGTTTTCTGCCTTGATTCATTGCGGTCGAGCCTTTTCTGTATTAATCACAGAGGCTCATCATGCTGCCGTTATATCCACGCGAGATTCAGCCACGCTTTATGCAAACCACTGGTTCAGCTTTTTAATATTAATATTGTCATTTTAAAAAAACTGAACTTGTTTGAAGTTCCTAGCTTCCTCCTGACAGATTTTGGAATTAAATGAAGCAGGTGGTACCTCTGTGCTGGAGGCCGTCGGCTTTCACGACCATCTGCAGAGATGCACCAGATGAGCAGATCCATCTTTTGTTCTTGTTCTTTCCCACTGATGGTTAAAACCCCTTTGTAACCTTGATATACCGAAACTATTACCAACACATTTGAATCTAGAAGAATTCATTTAATGTTTAACTTTTACCCTTCCTTATTTTATTCTCGCCACACACCATGCAGTCTACGGAGCACAACTCCCTCAAGACTTTACATATTCTTGCAATTGTGTTAAAATAACCTTTGGGAATACATTTATGTGAATACACTTATCCAAGTTTTGAATGTAGGTCAAATAAATAAAAAAAAGTTTTTCTTTCCTTTTTTTGTACTTATATTGCATCCCATCTTTATCCCCCTGTCCATATGTCTGGGTTTCAGGTGCAGTGCTGCACAATCAAAGTGAAAAGATACAGAATCAGATAACTTTATTATTAGACAAAGAGGCAATTCAGTTCGAGCAGTTTCTGAAATTAAAAACCAAGCAAAAGATTTCAAGATTTCGACTGCTGGCAGGCCCGTGATAGTGGTTTTGGCCCAGCACCAGACCCTTGACACTTCCTCAGACCTTGCTCAAGGACCCGGCCCCGAGCACAGTAGACTGATACTTAAATATGTCTCCTTAAATACACACTTTGCCTGAACCTTCATTGAGAACTAATTTCCCCTGGGGGACCCTACTCGGCACGTACTTCCTTCCTCGAGTGTGAGGGTGCAGGTCATGGAGTTTGATGAGTCCTTCAGGAAGAGGAGGCAGATATTTTGGCAACAGTAATTCTGAGAACATCAGAAAGACATCCTCCTCTGTCTGTGCAGATTACATCAAGGCAGGCTTAAAGCAGAGCACTCTTGGTTTGCATTTCAGACATATTTGCAAGTCTTCCAGGGAAGAAATGCAACATTTGAACCTCATGTCCACTTGAGGCCTCCAGTGTTTCAGGTCATCAGTCCTTGGATTCATTATTGAAGACCAGGACCTGATTCCATGATTACAGGAGTGTGTCTGCCTCCTCTGCTTGCTCAACAGAGAAGTAATTTTATACTGTTAACAGTTCCTTTCCTACATAATTACACAATGTCTGCCCCCCCCAGGACCACCAACATGCAACAAGACTGTGTCCAGCTTTCATTGACCTCAGTATACCCTCCAACTGTAGAGCTGGATAATGAATACATGGTGTTTTTATTAAACATCAAGGGTGAATGTAATTACCCGAACCCTCCCAACTCTAGTTTGAGTTAAATCCACAGTCATTTCATGTAAGCAAATACTCAAGGGTGACTCAGATTCAGATCTGTTCAAATATCCTCCAGTGTTCGGCCAACATTGGCTGAGAGCTTTGTGTTTCCCCTGCATTTTCATTCTTCTCCTTCCGTTTTCCCGCTGGCACTGCTGCCGCGTGGCCGCTGGACCCGTCCACCAACTGGAACGCAGCACCAGCGGTGACAGAGCTGGCAGCCAAAGCAGTCACAGCTTACATTTATACATTGAGTTGTGAACAGGTTGGAGGAATATTCCCCCTAGAGCCAAGCTCTAAATTTCAGGACAACAAATCTGATTTTGCACACTGCGTGCTGACAAATACAATTAGCTGTCTTCACTCTTTAAGGGAAAACATCAAAACCAGAATATGTGCGAGTAAATATTCCTGCAGCGATTACAAAAATATGATTTTGCTGCATTATATCTTCTGAAGCAGTTATGCTGTCATCATCAGTAGCAGTCTGCTCTCAGCGTGTGTAAATATAAGTGAGTTATAGTAACAGTCAACAAGATGTAATCTTGTGGATGCAAGCAGAACTGTTTTTTATTTTTTGTATGCGTCACTATTGTTGAGTAATCTGAATGGAGCATGAATGTTATGGCCTTTTTTTCCATCAAGAAGGTCTGACTCGTTCCATCTGTGTTCTTGTTACCCATCTACCGCACATTTGTCATCACATCACATGCATGCAGATATATCAAGATCTGTTTTTTGTTTTCTTTTTCTTTTTTCTTCCATGATTTTATCCTTTGGCTGCTATGATTGGGGCCTTGAAAGTTTTTCATTAGGATTGAGAGAGAGGAAAATGCTAGAAATCTGCAGATGATCATCAGAGGATATTTTGTCTGAGAGGCCAGATTGAGATGGTTTGGGCATGCAGATAGGAGGGAAAGTGGATGTACAAGCTGCTGGGCAGGATGCAAAGAGGGTCACCACAAAGATGTATGGATATGTTGAAAGTGGATATGAAGATAAGGGCATGGAGTTTAGATTTGCCATAGGCAGAGAGAGATGGAAGATGAAAATATCTGTTGAAAGGGAGAGCAAAAGGTAGAAGGAATTGTTCAAGTTGAGATACTTCAGAAAGAATGAATTAGATTGATTTCTTTAAAGATTCGTTCACAGATATCCAACCTTTCATGCAGTCGTTAATGTTCAAACTCCCGGGATCAGGTTTTACTGGGGGAAATGGTTGTGACTTTACACAGTGGTATAAAGAGACTTTGCCTTCAGAGGATCAGCATCATCTGGTTGAAAGCACCTTTAATCTCCTTGAAGCAGGGACATTGCTGCGTGTTTGAGCTCTGCCGCATCAGTGATGTGCACATCTGTTGTTCAGCTGGAGCAGAAGTTCATGTTTTGTTTTGTTGTTTTTTTTTTTTAAGACACCAAAAAAAATTACCTTGCAATGAACCCAGCAGGGATAGACGTTGTAAGAAGAATAAGAATAAGAATAATTAAAGTAACCTCAAAGTTATTGTTATTGTTAGACATCGCAGAATATCAGGCTTCTGCATATTTTTCCTTTGGAGTGAGTTTAATTATCTCCAAACATTAGGTGCCACTTCTTCTGTGGAGGCACTGTGATTTGTCCTGTAGATGAGTTTAGGTGTACATCACGGGAAAGATTTATTTCATATCATTAATTCAGGTGTTGACAAGTCCTCACATATATAACTTCAAGTCCTCACATATATAACTTAAGCATATATAGATTAAACTGGGCTCTGACAGTTTTCTTTCATTATACATAATGAGAATGAAAATAAATCTCAGCAGGTGAAACTTCAGCTTCAGTTTCTGAACTTAAATGATCACCATTAATCATTTCATTTTTCATTACATGGGTCATGAAGTTCACTCAGATGACACTGTATCTGATGTTGCATTCACAATTTATGTTAATGAAAATCTTGGTTTTAGGTGCCTGTGGACCCTGCTTAGTTTACATAATGTTAATACATCATCTACATCTTAAAACAGTTTAACTGGCAAGCCAAACTGAGTTCGAGTGTGACCACAACGAACACTCCAGATGTTTGGAATTTCTTTATAAAAGGCTTCACACGAAGTAATCATGCATTTGTCTTTATTATTGCAAAATGTGGGTAAATCCTCCAGCAATAGCTGCTCCCTTTTCATTAAGAATCAAGAATTCAGCTTGAAGATGTTTAAAATGAGTCTTGTGGATGGGAAATACTTCAAAAATATGAGTATGCAAACAGAAAGTTGGCAGCTTCAGGGTCTGGCTGTACTTCTTATCACACAGGACCTTCATTTCAAGGGAAGATCTGAGCTGAAGCTTTTAGCTTCAGTTTCAGTGTAATCTGTCAAACTAATGCGAGCTGATCTCAGCACTTTGGGGACATTTTGTCTGTTCTCTTTGATTAATGGATGAACTGATTAGACTGCTCCAGAGATTTGTTTAAAAATACATTGTTTTTACAAATAAATAAGGCATCTTTTGCCCCCCAAACCCCCCCAAACAATCGCTTTAGTTGTATTTTCCACAGAGTGAGAGAGAAGAGTGTTGAACTACAATAGAAGTGTGTTTTATATTCTGTGTGTATAGGTTTATACCCTTATTCTTGGGATGGCCTTCCTCTGTGGTAATAGGCGTCATCTCAGATGAAGCCTGACCTTGATGACTCTCATCCTGCAGTCTTTATTAAAAGCGTGGCATTTATTGTCACTTCAAACCTTTCCACTAACAACACCCACCCAGTGTGGAGAAACACCCTGATGATGAGATATGGAAAAACAAACTCTGAAGTCGAGCTCAGTTGTGACATGAATTTTGCTTTGAAATATCTTTGCGCCCAAGTCCTCCTGATTAACGTCCCCGAGCTGTGTGAGGCGACCAAATATCAAACACACAAAAGCCGACGTCATAACCCTGTTCAGTCATGTTCATGAGTATCCTATTTGTCTGTGCTCTCAACCATTGGACCATCCAGTCAAATCTGATGGTAGAAAGTCAAAAGAGAAGCTCTGTATCGAAGAAAAAGAAAGGGAATTAACTATTTTCCTGGAAATATAGCTTCCCAATGGTTAGTTTATCAAACTGGTCACACTTTACTGTTTTTATGTTTGTGAAATTTCCATCTGCCTCAGAAATATCCAATATGCAGTAAAGAAAATGTCTTGTGTGTGTCTCACAAAACCAACAGTCATTTCTGAGTTTATGATGGTGCCCAGAGAACCATTCCGTATGTGAAGGTTGTTATGGTTTTACTGTGGCTGAAGGCTGTTACAACACAATATTTACTCTGCACTGTCTGAATCAGCTATAATAATTCTGGTGGAATTTTTAATTTTATGACTCTTTCAGCTGTGATGCTGCCACTAATCGTTAGTCAGTTCTATTGTCCTCTAAAATTAAGGACTCTGTTTAATTAGTGAGCCTGTGTCACAATTGTTTGAGATGAGGCTTTTTTTTATGCTTTTTATTTAATGAAATATTATAATTTACACAAAGAACCTAATTTTGAAGTGGATGACTGTCAGTTTCAAAGCATGGGCAGAAACTTGTCATCATTTATTTAATTGGTCTGTAAGTGTTATAAATGACACTTTTCTCTTAACTTTCCACTGTGTCAGACATACACATATACTTCTTGATTTAGAGTACCCGGTGTTTCTCTCTTGAATTTATAATTCCCACCACTTCTATTGCTTTACTAACACGTACTGGAATTGCATTTACAGTTGATCCAGTGGCCACAGCCTGTGTGTTGACGTTTATACGTTTCATCTTCTCTCAGACAGCTGCTGCAATAAACCTCTGTTGAATGTAAATGAAGATAAAGGTGTTTCTGGTTGTGTATTTTCCTTCCCTGCTTCATGGTGCCTGCCTGTCCCTCTGTCCATCTGTCTGTCTGTCTGTCTGTCTGTCCTTTAGTTAGCTAGCATTAAGGCTGGTTTGTATTGAATCTCCTGATCTGAATGAAATCAGTGTTATTTGGGCAGAAAAATCACATTTTTATTCAGGTGCGGGTCGATGACATTGAAAACTCTCACCTTTTGTTCAGCATTACAATTCACTCATTCCACAATGTTCCTGCTGAACTGCTGCTTTTAAGATTAATTTGAAAGTAGAACATTTTAAAATGAAATATATGGGCATAGACAAGTTATTCACCTGCCATAAATGTGATTATTCAGCACCGATAAATAAAAGGTAAGTGGAGATGAGTAGATCCAGGTAAATAGATATCCATGTGCTACAATACTGATTATGTAGTATATGAAAGTGAGGCTACAATTCAGATAGGTTCACCAAAACTGGACAATAGAAATTTTGAAAAACATTGCCTGGTATGAAGAGTCTTGAGCTACGACTTTCAGATGGTAGAATCAGAATTTGGTTTAAAAAAAAACGTGAAAGCATGATCCACTTTGCCTTGAATCAGCAGTTCAGGCTGGTTCTGGTGGTGTAATGCTGTGGGGGATATTTCCCTGGCACACTTTGGGTCCCTTGGTGCATTCAAATGCAGCCTACCTGAGTACTTGCTGACCGGGTCCATCCCTTTACAGCCACAGTGTATCCATCTTCTGATGTTGCAAAGCTCATCTTAAACTGGCTTCTGGAACATGACAATGAGTTGATTGTATTCCAATGCCCTCCAGAGTCACCAGATCTCAATCCAGCAGAGCACTGAAAGGATTATATTGAGCTTAAGTGAGGGCGTAGATAAAGTAAAGTGTGGATTTTCACATCTAAAATTTGCCAGTCCAGACAATTGCACATGTTATGTCTGCAGATATTTCCAGCTGGTTTTGGATGTTTATGTCTAGTAACACCTCAAATTCAGTTCTCTAATATGCTGACCTGAAACGGCATATTAAAATATCTCGTAAATAATTTAGATATGTAGGGATAATTTATTTGGAATATGAAAAACCTGTTCAAATCCATTTGCAAAGTAGTGCATTTTTTTGTAAATAAAAGCTTCTCACCTTGACAACTGTTATAGTGGGAAATTGGTGCTCTTTGTCATATTTGATGCCTGGGTGTATTGTTGTTGATGTGGCCATAACAGAGTTGAAGACATTTTCAGCCTTCATTCTTCACTTTTGTTACTTTTGTTTGACCGTGCATTAGTTGAATTCACAAACCCACTCTTATTGTATGTACCCCTCTCTTAGCGCAATATACAGACCAAGTGTTTACTGGAGTATAACCCTGCCTGTGCTTTTGTCAGAAAAAAAATGAAGGATTGAGCACAGTCTAAACACACCAGTTTCATAGCCCTGCTCAGAACAGCTGGTTTGACAGCCTTTCCCCCTAAAACTTAATGCACTATAGTGAGCTCCACCCATAAAAGTCTTTGCTCTGCCCACAGATAGGTGGATCCTTGCACTGGTAGCTGTGGCTTAATGGAGGGAGATACCCAGCGCGTGGTGTGGACTATTCTAATCACCCCAACTGTTACATAACAGTAGGGCAGAAGTGTAAAACACACCATTTGAAGGCACATTTAAAGATGAAGGCAGATTACTTAACATTAAATTAGTTATTCATGGGGTGTGGAGGCACTCCGGATGTACGGACTAAAGCATTGAAAAAGTGAGTTTTTGCAAAATGATGTGATTTTTCTATGTGCAGATAACAATTCAACATGTCATTCGCATCATCATGTGAAGAAATTCTAATTAACATTTAGAATTACTCTAAACATTATTCTCACATATAAATCAATCTTTATGTCCAGCTTGCGGGTTTTAGACCTGTGTAGCGTCATTATGAAGACTTTAACTCAAGATTCATGTGTCTCTCAGTCTATTCTTGGTCTCCTAATGGGGCAAATGGAGCCCCTGAAATTGCTAGTCTAATGACTAATTTGCCTTCCTGTTCTTGTTTCTGCATGCATAGAGTTGTATCCAGTCAAGTAGCAGTTTGGGATCATTTGTTTGATGAAAAGCACTTTACAAATAATGTATTATTATTATTATTATTATTATTATTATAAGTAGTAGTAGTCGTAGTAGTAGTAGTCGTAGTATTAGTAGTTATTCAGGCTGACACTCTTAAGGTTAGTGTTTCATGTTATTTACACTCTCTGTAGTGTAGATTCTATAGATTCAGTCATGGAAAAACCTCTTCCATCATCCGTTGGGCTGGCTGTCTACAGATGTTGTCCATCCATTCCAGCTTCTTGTAATGTCAGAGTATTCATTTCAATTGCAATGGGTTTCTGAATACAGATGGCATGTGTTTCTGCATTTCTGCCATCAGGTGGTTTTGTGCCAAATGAAACTGCCTTTTCTTCAAAAGTCTTCTTTCCCAGTGGAAAGTACCTGCTCTTGTGTCGTTTGCTCCACCTATGATGAAACTCTCGTAGCAGACCTGCACCTGGATGTCTTAGTCAGAGAATCTTGATGGAGCAGAATCAAAAACAGCCCCTCTGGGCTGCTGGGGGATTCCTCAGCAAAGCTCAATGTCATTCATTTACTGAGCTTAACTTGACAGTGTGTGAGATGATCCAGTTTTCAGCTGGGAGCAATTGAAATAGCTCAGGATTTAAGTTGCATATTACCCCAGTACATCAGAGTCATTTTTCTTTAATACTCACAGGTAAGCAATATTCTATTAATGTAAAAACTTGTACAGTTTTTACATTAATAATGTGGTGATATGAACTCAGTCGTGGTCAAAATGCTGGTTTATATTTTAATAATTTGAGCAAAGGGAGAAAAATGTCCCTTGGAGATCCGTGAAACAAGAAATTCTGATTAGAACATAATATGTTGATGATCCATCTTGACAGCTTGTATCCAGAATGCTTTGCCAGAGAGCTGCAGACTGGGATTCAGCTGCATATCTGAGCGGTGTCACATTAAATGTTATCTTCACTACGAGCATGCTTTCTTCTTCTTTGCTCTTTTATTTGACAAAGTTTAGTGACAAAGTGATTCAAACCAAATCAAAGTGTAAAAGTGCTGCAATTTCATCCTCTAGTTAGTTCCCCGGGCTATGGGATTTTAAACAAAACACGGGAATAGTAATCCAGAGTAAGGAAAAATGAAGTGTAAATCTATGAAATATCACATAAAACTGTTGGTTTAATGGTTAGCCTTTAGCTGAGTCTTCTTAGTGTGTCTCTCTCCTTCTATAATACCTGGCATTTCAACAGTCAGCAGGTCAAGACAGAAAAACCACCAGAATCAGTCATTAGCACAAAAACACTAAAACCCCAAACAAATACCATAGAAATGTCAGGGTAGAATAAAAACAGTCCCTTGTTTGCACTACACACACACACACACTCACACATGTACACACGCACACACACACAGACGTACACACACACACACACAGACATGCATGCACGCACAGACAATGCACAGGCCAGAGACATTGAGGTTTGATTGGTTGTCTGCTGTCTGCTTCTGTGATAAATTACCTTGTTTGCCTCCAGGTCCCTGAATTACTGCACTAATTGTCTGATTAGGTTTCTCATACTTCCTCTAAGTACTTTCCATTTTAATCTCACTGCCGAACTGCACTTTGATCAATGTATTTAAGGCATGTAAACGAGGCTAATGTCAGATTTAAGTCAATGCCTGTGGTGCTGTTCAGCAACACGTGGGTCAGTGCCAATCAAAAGTGCCAATATCTGGTAAGAGGAAAATCAGAGTAAAGATGTTTCACTGCTGCTTTAGGGTGCAGGAATGCGGAAAAACTGTTGCTCTCGGTACAAATTCCTTTTCCACTGATGTTAATTTGTAGGTTATGGTCTTGAGACCATTTCATTAAGTATGTAAGTAGAGGATGAATCCTGCCCAGGTGCTGCACTGCCCACATCACAGTCCCCTTTGATTCTGATCCCACAACCACATCAGTGTGTGACGGGGCATCCACGCCTCTATGTCCATCAGGGGCCGTCCACCGTGCTCCTCATCACCGCCGAAGCCCAAGACAGATGACCACGGGGCAGCCGCTTCTGTTAATGGGCAGTCCCTGTCACACCTTTGCGCTTCCCCGGGTTCCTTGCAGTTTGTGTCCACCTTTACTTCACCGACTGCTAAAGCCAACTACTCCCTGCGCGAGTTAAATACTTTATTACGCTGACAAGAGAGCTGCGCTGACAAGAGAGCCAGCAGAGCCGCGTCAGTTCTGATTTAAACGAGCGCGCTGAAGACAGTTTTTGGTGTCAGGAGAAGCTAATGAGAAGAAATGGGGAAAAAAGTAAAAGGCAAACTGACACTGAAGTGTTTGCACTGGCCTCCCAGCATCAGAAAATGGTGCAGTTGCCTTCAACCTTACACCTTGAATACAAAATCACACTCACAATTAATACCCATAATCAAAACCGCCTGGCGTAGATCATAAAAGTGGTTCACTCTTCTTTATTGCTGTGACTTCACGCATGATGTTACCATGGTAATGTGTTGTATTTCATCTACTTATAGGCATTTTACGCTTTTCATGCGTAGCTCCGTGTAGGGATGAACTGGAGCAACACTGACGATGTTTTCACTGACATCAACTGGTTCTTACATGCAAGAAGATGAAGAGTTGTTTTTTTTTATATATATGGTTCTGTTGACGCAACTCGAAGTTGTGTTGATGCATTTTAGTCCAGGTTCACCTGGAGGTTTATTAAAATATCAAAGAGAGGCATATCGGTGGTCTGTGTGATGTGGTAGCTTCATGCTTCAAAAAAAAACACCCCCCCCCTTTGTGGAAGAGAATGTTGCCAGCGAACGCGAGCGCCTGCCTCCCACCCGTGTGTACACAGAGCATATGCAGGTTTATTTATTTTGCTGTATTTTGCTGCCTGCATCATCTCTTCAAATGTTCTCTATTGGTAGAGATGCTTCTTGGTTCAGTCACTTCTCATCTTTTTTTTTTTTTTTTTTTTTTTTTTTTTAGCTGTGAAGCGTCTCTCCTCCAGCTGCTCTTTCATCGTTTGGAGCGAGTTTCATATTAGCACTTATGCAACGTTCTCCCTCCTGCAGGCCTTTGTGTACTTTCACTCTCGCAACATATTTCTTCCTCTACACCTGCCCAGCAGGATGTTCTATACTCTTCAGTATTGCACGCGGGGTGAGCACTCTTGTTGCTCAAGACCTAAATTCCCCCACAGCTTCATTCATGCAGGATATTTTTATTTGCAGCAGTTTTGCCTCCACACAGAAATGTGTTTTATTTTGTTTTGCTTGCTTGATGTATTGCCTCGTTTGTGCCTCACACTTGGAGCTGCCGCTGTGCTTTGTTTCTGAGAGTTGCCGCCCCCCCCATTTCTGACCTATTTTATTTCATCTGTAGGATATTCTATGTCTCTCATGACTCTCAAGATCTGAAGATCTTCAGCTACATCGCCAGAGACGGACAGAGCAACGTTTTCCGCTGCAACGTGTTCAAATCCAAGAAGAAGGTAAGAGAAGCAATTTCAAGGACCATCCCTAAAATCTGTTTACCAGCTGCGTCTGTGAAAATAACTCTTTAGTCAAAATTTATTTTGGACCAGTAAATGTGTATTCTTCTGTTTTCTTCAACCACCAGCCCGTAAAAACTTTTTATAGCTGGAAAAAGGGAGCTCGCAGCCCTTCTTTTAAAGCTTTCTCCTGACTATCTTCACACTCTGTTAGTTACCTTGCTTTCAGTGATTCCTCCTCCTCTCTTAAATCACGTTGCTGTCTGAGCTTCAGCCTGACAACCTCCAGTAAAGAGACACGCGACTGTCGCAGGGCAATAACTCTTCCAGGGTCTACAGGCCTGTCATTGTTGAGGCGTGAATAGCAATGTGGACGTTCCACTAGAGGCAGACGTTGTTGTTGCAGAACTGTGTTTGGGAAACGTCAAAGATGGCAGGGTGACAGGAAATACGATCCCGGTTTTCCACGTTCCACGCTTGTTTATGGGGTTTGATTGTGAGTTCCGGGGTCTGTCTGGGTGAAACGCGGTGTCTCGTTATCGCTTAGAGATAGACCCCTTTTACACAGACGTGCACGCACACACCATCCACACATGCCATCTTATCAGGACCACTGATCCTTGGGGACGAAGGACATGTTAATTGATCGTTTCTGGCTTCCGGATCTGGGACTGGTTTAAACAGGGGTCCCAAAAAAATGAATATACATCCTTGTAATGCCTCTGAAGTGTGTGAGTGTTTGCATTAATGTGCATTCTTTTTTTTTTGTTTGTTTTGTTTTTTAAAACAGTTGCACGTATCCACTCTGAACTAACAGGATCTCTGTAACATATAAAGGGAATATGGCAGCTGTACCTGCCTCATATCAATGTGGAACACTGTTCCCCTGCAGGCTGTCTAACACATGGTAAATTGCTTTGCTTTGGTTTCATCAAATTCAGAGGAGAAAGGGTCTCTTTATCAGTCTAGTGTTCCTGATGCAGTGTAAGACATCAGTCTTTCTTATCCTTCCACAAACGTAGCTAATCCCACTATTTTTTTTTCCTTCTTCTTTTTTCAGTAAGTCATGTCAACAGCTCGGAACCATGTTCAGTACTAATTTTGTTACATTTAACCACACAGACTCGCGCACAGAAAGGGGGCGCACAGTCAGAAGTTGTTTATTTATTGTTGTTGTGATCGCTTATCTGTTGGTACTTTGATGGGGACTGGGCGGTGCACAAGGCTTTTATTAATGTGTTTTGATGTAACAATGATAGCTCAAGGCAGGAAAATTCCAGTCAGAGCAACCAAAACATGGAGCTAAAAACAGGCAGAGACTGTCGAATGTTATGACCTCTCAGGGCTGCATCGCATGTGTCTGCTGTTTCACTGTTGGCTCACAATTTAGGAGCATTCCCAGCATTACATTTTGGTTGGCATTAGACACACTGCACGATGAGACTTGGAGTCAGAGTCTGCAGATCCATTTTCCTTTTAGAAAGTGATTTCAGTAGCTTTATTTTACTGTAACACATTATTTCAGAAACTGTCAGACCTTTCCTCAGTGTCAGTGTTCTTTTTTTTCCCTTTTTAAATTATCTGGCAAGCTGCACAGCATTGTGCTGGCACAGAGTGCCAAGGGGCAGCTACCTTCACCCACCTACGTCACACTGCAGAGGCCCTTCCAAGGCCTCCTATACTGTATCTGAACCGCTTAGTGCAAGATAGATTTTTAAAGTTATTTGTTTGCAGTTGATTAAAACCTTTTTTATCGTTCGCACATCTTGCAGAAGCACATTGTCTGTCTGACTGTCAGATGAAGTAGAAGATTAGACAGACTTTATTTCCCTATTAACTACCTGCAATGAATGAACAGCAGCGCTTTAAATCTCTGAGTCATAAAAATGCTCAATGTGTGTGTGAGAGAGAAGGAGAGGGTGTTTGTGTGTGTGTGTGAGTAGACTGAATTTCTAATGTAAAAGCATTTTTTGAGTAAAAAAGCAGCAAAATAATGGTAACAAAGCAATCATCCACATTATACGTGCTGAGCATCACAGCCATACAGCCATCCAGGGTGAAACTCTGACCCTGGCCTTTAGCCTAGATTATTTAGCATTCTTCCAGTGAGATAATATCAGTGATTTAGAATGCAACAATCGTTTACAGATCCATCACTACTTCTTAGGTTTATTTCTCTGTTTTGAGGGAACAAGGCGATCTTTTTCTGCTCTCAAATAAATGACATTCAAGCACGTAGCCAAAAGGACAAGAACATATGCTAAATACTCCTTCTCTCTGCAAATGAAATGGCACTAGTGAGTTTCTTCATTCTTTATGAATGAGCTTCCTGGAGGTGAAATCAGGTGAAAGGAACTTAGAGTCAATTTTTCACTTCAGGCTGATCAGCAATGCTTAGTGTCCCCAATGATGCAGAACGCTTCAACTTAAGCAATATCTTTAATATTCAGTGTATTTTATGTGTAATAAAAGACCAAACAGAGATCTTATCACTGCTACTAATTTGAGCCCTTCTCATTATTTTATTTCTTGGTTTTTGACATAATTCTAATTAAACTGTTATGAGCAGGTAAAGGACACCTGTTTTTTTTTTTTTTTTTTTTTTTGTGGGTTCATATTTCGGACCGCCAGCTTTCCCCGGCTGGATGATGACAGAGTGAGTTATGGGCACACTGTCAAATGTTAATGGGGCTGAATCTCTGTGTGAATAGATACCCTCCGCCCATATGCTGTGAAGGACTGTCAGGTAATGGCTGCACTTTGGACCAGGAATTTGCTCCATCTTTTGTAGTATTCAACATACTTCAGTGACCTTGACTCTCAAAATAAGACAAAATCAAAGCAGTGCTAACCCTTTATACAGAGTAAAGGCCAGACCTTTTAAAAGATTTCTCCTGAAGATTTATGAGGACTGGTATCAATGTCCTGAATTTCAATATTCCGACTGATGACATCAACCATCACTTTAAATGAATAAATTGCCCTGATCTTGCATTAAACGGGGGAAGTTATTCATGCAAAACAGAAAAAAAAGAAAATGTTTAACAAAAGACTTCTCTAAAAGATCTTTGGAATGTATTCAAATTGGCCTAATAGACCAGACAAGAAAGAAGTGTGAATCCCAAATGTGACTTGGGTCTGTCCAAGTGTGATGTAATGCTGTCCTAAAAGAAGAATTCCAATGTACACGGAGAGCAATAACTTTTAAATATAGCTGGAGTAAGTAAAGCTTTGCTCTAGAATAAGGCCAGAGTCAATATTTCATCATTGAGGAATGTCAAATATGTAAATGCATATGGACAATTTTTGGCATTTCAAAGATCAGGATTCACAGCATTCTGGACAGTTGGTTTAGATTGAATTTAATGACCCTTAACTACTTCATATAGAATATCCATACCTCATTGAAATGATGCTTCCATCTTTCTCTCCTGTGCATGCTCTAATTAATTCATTCCTTCAGTATTCAGGGGCACAGGGATGTAAATAACCCACAGTTGAGCATATTAATTACACATATTTCATGAAGCCGTGCTTTAGAATATTGACCATGAGGTAGCAGATATCAGAAGTCAATAATTTTTGAGAGTAATGTTTATGCTTGTATGTTAAAAATGTGCAGATCGACTACCAGCTTTGATTACGTCTGGAACAGACTCACTGTGAACTCCACTATCATAAAACTCTTGAAAGAAAATTCCCTTCCAAACGAGAGAGAGTTGTTTCTGTTTTAGAGTCTATGGGCAACCTAAAGTGCTTGCTTTTGGACCCGCAGGCATGCGGTAATGCAAGCCTGAGCTGGAATCAAAAGCAGAACGGTCCCACTCCGAGGCGACTGCGCTAACCACTGCAGCGGCAGCAGTGTTCATCACATTTAACCGGCATGTTTGTTCTGCATCTAAACACTCGCTGCTCGAGCATAGATTCTGGCAGCTGACAAGACTGTTAAAAAGATTTGTCACTCAGACACTCAGCCCGTGTAACCCGCCGCAAAGAAACAAGCAGAACTCGAGTTGGACGTCTGTCACCGGCTCCGTGGAGATCTCCCTCTCTCGAGCTCTCATTGCTTCTCCTCTGTGTCAGTTCTGCTACATTAGTAAACCCACTCTGCCTCATTCTTCCTCATTCTCCTCTGTTCTCTCATATATGCAGGCTGCCAGTGAAATGGATTCCTGCAGATGTGTTTACTTCATGGTACATAATTTATGCCAGATAAACCACAGCAGTTCAGTGGCGCTTTCACCATCCCCTAACACCCCCACACATACACGTGCGTGCGCACACACACACACACACACACACACACACACACACACACACACACAAAAACAATGAAGCAATGTAATGTAGTCCATGAAAACAACAATTCTTTCAAGAGGTAGCGGAAATGATTCCTGATTAATGACCTTCAGGACTTACATATAGGTTGAGTTTACAGCTGCTTTCTCACACTGTGTCCGTTTTTCAGTTCAACAGAAAAGTCAATAAGCAGAAGTGTGATTTGGACCAGTAGTGCAAGGACACTGGCAGCATCTCACTGGATGAGAGTGCCACAGATTTTACTGTTTGTTTCCAACTTAGGCATAACTCAAGTCTGACATATTGTAAATATCAAGGTAAAGGTCCCCTTGACCAAATATTTCACCAACTAAAACATCGCTCTTCATACATTCAAGCTCCCTGAAAGTGAAAGCAAACTTCCAACTTTAGAATGCTCTCACCTTGAGGAGGTGGAAGCTTTAACTTGAACAAACCCTTGAACTAACACCACTGTGGTGTTTCAATCTAAAAGCACTGCAGTTTTAAATTGATAGTATTGCATGTGCAAGTCTGCCTCCTGAGGGGCTGAGGTTTTACTTAAGAATTCTTTTCAATTTAATTTTTACTTTTACTCAAAGTCCTTAGAAATACCATCAACCCAGCCACATCTTCTAACTCCGTACGGCTCTCCAGGTTATCAGCTCTGCGGCTGTTGAACATCACATCTTGATCTCGTCCTTGTGATTAAATTGAAACTTTAAAAGTACAAACAGGGGGAAAGGAAAACACAGAAATGGGGTCTCACACACATTGGAGCTGTGTTCTGTCCTCGCATCCATCATTGTCAGGGAGCTTGATCCTTTGGTGTTTTTATTGTCTACAATAACACCAATATCTACACTCATCACTTTTATTACTGCCTCTGGGAATGACTCATGGCTGAGTGTGGGGTGGAAACAGGGATTACTGATGGTTGATCTTATCTTACCTGATAGATGCAGCACAAAATGTGGAGGGAAGTCATTTTAAAATGACTAAAATAATAACACAATCCCAATATTGGCCAATATTTTCTTCACATTACAATTTACTGGCATTTTATTTAGGGAAGTTGCATTTTATAGGTTGCACAAAAACTTACAAAAAGATCTATTAAATTTACAAAGAAATCTATTAAATTACACAGATTAAAAGGTTAAACATATAAAACACAACTTTATTTCGCTTGTTAGATGCAGATGCAAATGTAATTTCCTTTTCACCTGACGATTATATTTTTTTATCTTTGCTCTGCTCTGGTAGAACAAATTGTCTTATCCTGTTTTAAGGATATGAAGACTTTGGAGCAGAAATATGAAAAGACAGAATCAGATCAAAACTTTTTTTATAAACCACTTTTCATACAAACAAATGGAGCTCAAAGTGCCTTACATGATTAAAAGCAGTCCTCACCCACGTAAACCGCCACCCCAGCACACCCACAAACACTTAGGCACAGACCCAGTACACACAGAGACGATATAATCTTAAAAACCCATCATTAAACTAAAAAAAAAAAAAAGATCAAAAAAACATGAAACATATGATTGAATAGAGATGAGCCAGGTCAGAACTCAGATGTCAGTGTAATCTCCCTTTTTCTTCTTCATGTTGCCCTATCTGAGTAAAATCAATCACTCCTTTCATTGTTACCTCCGCCAAGGAGGTGATGTTTTTGTCAGTGTTTGTCTGTTTGACTGTTAGCAACATAACTCAAAAAGTTATGGACCGATTTTGATGAAATTTTCAGGATTTGTTGGAAATGTGAAAAGGAAGAACTGATTTCATTTTGGTGGCGATCCGGAAGAAATCCTGGATTCTGGATCACTTTGAAATTTTTGTTAACATTGTGGTAAATGGGGCCAAAGGGAATTGTTGCGCTTAGCGGAGGTCTGCGCTCTCCAAGTGCTTTTTAATTTGTGGTTTCATCTTTGGTTGTTGATCATGTTTCTGTACTTTTTTTCGCCAGCTTTAAAGTATTGAAGCAAACAATGATGAATTCAGTAACAGCTATTTATTACCAAAGAGTTTGAATTTTGAAAGCAAAACACTGGAAGGACTCTCGACTGTGAGAAATATTCTTTGATGAAAGATCGTTGTTTGTGCTGTTGTCAAGTTTAGAGGCAAGCAAAACTCAAAGCCCGCCTGATACATCACCATCCTGAAGCCCGGCAGGAACAGCATCTGAAACTGGCTGTTCGGTGGTGACAAACTGACCTGAGAATCTCAGAATCTCCTCAAAATCTAGGTTTGCAAAGCTTGTGGCATCAAACCTAAGAAAACTGGAGGCCGCAATTGCTGCCAAAGACGCTTCAACTAAATACTGATTAAAGGATCTGGACCCCTACAGGGGGGGGGGGGTCCATATTTACAGTATGTACAGGACGGCCTGTCATTAATCACACAACATCGGGGTGTGAAGGATATGTGAGTCTTGGCACGTCGACCAGGAGTTGCATTTAATCAGTGATTTAGTGAGACAGATGCAGCCTGATGTCGTTCCACGCAGAGCGCCGATGGCAATGATGACCTGTAATCATATTAATATCATTACTCTCACTCCAAAACTGATTAGTTTTGAACTTTGTGCGCACTTGGTGCCAGAGTGGTACCCAACAACAAACACAAGTCCAAATAAAAGAGAGTTTTATCACATGCAATTTATTACCTCAACCCTGGTGATGAGTAATCTACTTCCAGCCATCACAGAATGTTCTTGACTGGTTCTGGAATGTGCACCACTGGAACACTGAAGGATTAAACGCGAGCCTGCTCCAGACTTGATATCTGGGACAAGGAGGGATTTTGTCCTTTGGCAGTGTTGATTCTGTTCTGGCTTTTCCTTCCACGCTGCATCGGTTCTGCTCATTTTTGCTGAGGGTGGTTGCGCTCGCGGGCTGAACATCAGCCCTCGTGCATCAAATCACTTCTTCTCCTGCACCTCCGAAGTGCGACGAGCCAGACCAGACGGGGTCATTGAAGGACGGAAACATGCTGAAACACTTACATTTTCACTTCATCTGAAAAGCCCAAAGCGTGAGGGCTAAGAAGGGTTCATATTTAACATCTTGAAATGTCTTCCTTGTCTAAAGGGATAATACATTATGTGAGTATTTCACCTACAGTGACAGCAGCAGAACAGCAGTCATATTTACAAATCTTCATCCATTTAAGACTAATGTCATCTGAGTCTAAGTGTTAATACATTTTTATAAAGAACTATTCAGCCTTTTATAGTGACACTGCACGTGAGCAGCCTTGGTGATTCATCTGACTCCCAATGACACCGTAGCTGGTAGATGTGTGTCACCTTTCGTTGCATTTCCAGTGTTCCGGCTTGAATTTGAGACAGAACAAGGGAGAGAGACAAGGGAGCCCATCTCAAGTAACCTGATTCATCGTTGAAAATTAATCCGACGTCGTTATTACCAGTCTGAGTCATCAAGACAAAATTTAAGCCACATGCAACGATGCAATATTGAACAACCTTTTTTTTTTTTTTTTCTCCTGTATTAATCTGTTCTGCACAGATTTCCAGTTTGCACCAATTTGCTTTGATTTTCGGTTCTCTGCCTCCAAATCTTCTCTTCACTCTCTGCTGACTCGTGTTGGAATAATTTGCTCTCGGTTCTCCCTTGATTTCAATGTCCAGTCCCATTTGTACCCTTAATACTTATTTGGATTCTTGACTGACTCTTTTACCTGACAGTGTTTGCTCTACTTTTACATGCTTCACTGCAAGTTTCAGTTTGTTTTAAAGGCGAAACAAGAAAAAGTTAAAGTTAGTTTTAATACAGAATAGATGATTACCCTGAACTAAAATTTCCAGAGCCACCGCATCATAGATATTTCCTAACTCATGAATATGAATGTGACTTTTCCAGTTTCTCAAAAATGCAGAATATAAAAATATCATCGCCAGAAGCGAAGTATTTCCCAGAAAAATGATTACAAGGAATCAGGAAGACTGGATGACAACTTGAGGGTGATACTGATTGTCTTCAGAGAATAACTGATTTCTTTTCTGTTGTTTTCTCTCACCATCCTGCCAGAGCCAAGCCATGCGTATTGTCCGTACGGTCGGCCAGGCTTTTGAGGTTTGTCACAAACTGAGTCTGCAGCACACGCAGCAGAGCGCGGACGGACAGGAGGAGAACGGCAGCGAGAAGAACGGCAGCGATGCGTCCGTCGGAGGTACGCAGACTCCACCGCTGTCAGCAGCGGCGGCGCGGGACCCGCGTTTGTTCAATTCTCCAACAACGTTGGGGCGCCGCGGTCGCTGCTGGCTTCAGACGCTACAAGGCAAAAAAAAAAAATTGCTTTCCAGCTGCAATGCCGTGTTTAGTGGTGCTGCATTGAACAACAAAAGACACTTAAAACACAAAAAATAAAAAAAAAGGCTGATGAAATGCTGAAGGAAAGCTGCGCATTAATCTGCCCAAACAGACCGTCTGTGGCTGCCACGTCACGCTCTTAAGTGGAAGCAGAATGAGCACGACATTAAAGACAAACCGTTAAAAAAAAAATCCATATAGGAGCGCGAGCCGACGGCGATGTCAGGTGTGAGAGTAAAGAAGTTACTCGAGTCGAAAAATGCAACAGGCGCCAGCTGCTCACAAAAAGACCTTGATTACCTTCCTTACAACCACCAGCCAAGATTTGTAACTTTCCATTTAAACAGTCATTCGTGGCCTTTTATGGTCCATAAGTCACCCCTCGGCTTGGATTCACTTCAGTTGTCGCTTTAAAAAAAAAAAAAAGCTGATGACAGCCCCGCTTGTGCGGTGTCGTACATTTGACTTTGCACCCTTTTACAGTTTTTTTAAGCTCTATGATGGTTTCCTGTGTGCAAGAGTTCGCTGGAGGCAGTCGTCACGGAAACCAGCCAACGTCTTGTGACAGCTCGCGTTAGTTAGCTTCGTTGACCCCCTCTGCCTTTAGCTAACACACACACACACACACACACACAAGTCCTTATGGTATGTAAAAGCTGTGACAGTTCAAAACTGAAACCAGATACATCAATCATTTTCTTGCATCAAGTACAGCATCTACCTGCAATGAGAGCAGATTTTGCTTCACATCTCTAACTGGAGGGCATGAGGGTGAATTTAGCGACGACTTGCAAATAATTTTAGATAAAAACAGATCGTCATTGACAGAAACATGCATCCCTGCCTGCATTGTGTCTACGCTGGCCGACAAGAGAGGGCTGCGCTTCTGGGAATATCACGGATGAGTCAGTCCAAAGAAAATGGGGACACCGCACAACAGCCCTGGTGGGCTGAGCTCTTTTTATCTGCTGCCTGGGATGAAGTGAGCTGCAGCCCTGGGGCGTGCTGCTCTTTAGTGGGGTCAGACTCACCTCAGCAAGGCTCTTTCAAACCATCAAGGCAGTCGTCGCAGCCGGTCAGACTGATCTGAGAGCAGCAGACTTCATCTCCAACACCCACCTCCTTTCTCTTGTGATGAGCTCTCTTTGACATGCTGATGAGCCCAGAGATGACCCACTGTACACACACACAAGAAAAGGACCCCACACAGATACAGACTCATGCCCATACACACACGCTGTCATGGTGTGTTAAGCATCACAAGAGCTGTGTGCACAACCAGTGAGCTTATCTCAAGAACTAATTATCATGGCAATAAAAGGAGAGAGCGGAGAAGGCTGGAAGACTGCAGATTATGGAAACAGAGCTGCAGCAAGAGTGGACAATGGAGGGTAGAAGGAAGAAAAGGAGGATATAAGAAGTAGAAAATACTTTGTGCAGGACAAGAAGAATGAAAAAGGTATATCAGTGAGGATATAGGAGTAGGTGAAAAGTAAGGGCACCAGGAAAGAAAGCGAAATCATAGAACACAAATGACGGAAATGGCAGCATTTCACAGCTTCGATGAAATGAAGAATATCATCGCTTGTGCTCGTACTTTTTGTTAGCATAATGTTGCAGTTGCAAAAGCCCACTCAGTCGAAAAGAATGACAGTTCACATTAACAGAGCACAAAACAAAACCAGTGAGCCCTGAACTATAAACCTCCAGGACATTTGCTGAGAAGTCTTTCAGACTCTCAGCAGTTTCCGACTTGTTAATGTTCTGATGAGGAAAAGGAGAAAAAATAAAACCTCTTTAATGAAACTCATTTATGGAGATTTAATTCTATGAATGTAAGTTCCAAATGTGAACTCTTCTTTTCTATTGATCCAAAAGCCTGCAAAATACTTTAACCAATAAAACAGTCAGGTAGGTTCGAGCAATATTATCCCATTTTTAGACTAAAATATATTAGAAGTGATGACAATTTACTTTGACTGAGTACTTTTAGAGATTGTAAGCTATTGTTTTCCACAAAGGCTCTAGCTCCCTTGTATAAATATGAGTTCTCTCCTTCTATTCCAGGTTGAAATACTGTAACTCATTTAAGTGTATGCGGCTTCAGTGGCTCCAAGTGTATATGACACATATATTTTTAGTGTAGTCATGTTCCCTGGTTACAAATGCCATTCTATATAGAGGACGTCTGTCTAAACCGGACACAAAACAACTTCTGCATGAAAATATTGTCTTTACATCTGTACTCAATCCTTTCTAATTTCATTTTTCACTTTCGATTTGCCTCAGGTGCATGCTAAATTTTAAACACGTACACAAAACAGTTTTCTGGTGGTGTTTCTCACTTTGTTGCCTTTGTGTGTGTCCACCCATGTGTGTGTATGCGTGCGTTCATGCTCATGCCCACATGTGTGTGTGTGCGCGATTGCGTGGGCGCAGGCGTGCGTGCTTATCCACGTGTATGTGTGTGTACTCTATTCGGTTCAGATCGTCAGCTAACAGGTGGAGAGAAGACGACCACATCGGTCACCGAGGAGACGGACATCGACGCAGAGGAAGCAAGCCAGGTCCCCGCAGTGGAGGAGTCGAACGAGAACAGAGGTGTGACTGATCTGGACGCCACTGCCAACACCACTGGGCTGAGTCACGCAGAAAGCAAAGTAAGTTTCTCTATCACGCCCTTTTGTCTATTTATTTGATATGGGATGGCTATAAAACCAGTACAAGGAAGCTGGAGGAAACATTGGGTGATGGAGAACGGTTCGTTCACTGACCTTCAGGGAATACATTTGGGTTTGGAAACAGCTACTGGAATGTTTATTCAGAAGCAGCCAGTAGTGTCCAGCCTCTGTCACGCTATCCCCCCCCCCCACACACACACACACACACACACACACCACAGTAAAGATGTTTGTGTTTGTCAGAGCTCGTCGTGTTGGAGATTTGATACCCTCGGTCTAACTGCCTAACTGCTCTCTGGCCCGCCGAGGCTGAAATACTGTCCGGGCCCCCAGGACACCCTCCAGCAGCTGCCAGGGTTGGTGGGATTTACGGAACGCAGGGGTGTGATTGTATCGTTGATGGAGGCAGCAGTGGGGAGGGTGATGTTTACTATTCATACTTTTTTTTTTTTTTCTGGGCCCAGGATCAATTTGGCAGCAATTCATAAACAGTTTGATCCAAATATTTTTGAGGGGGGCGGGGGCAGTAGTGGGAGAACTGGAATTCTCCAGGGGCAAAATTTTCAGTCTGTCTGTAAATATCAGCCTCATATTATACAAATGAATTTTAAACTGAAGCTGATTTTTGGACATTTTGTGTCATTTCTCCAGTTGGAGGATCCATTTGGTGCATATTTGCAGCGATTCGCCTCATCCCCAGTCATACATAAACTGGCTGAGTGGCCCAGCCGTCTGACTGACTGATTGCTGAGTGAAATCAAGAGGTTATTGACGCCAAACCTCTTTCTGACAGCAGAATCATGGAGCTCTTGTTCTTTTTCTGAATAATCCCAGTCTTGGCACGTGCACAGAGGTTCAAGAGTGTCTCAGGTTTGTTTGATGAGATTTCAGTTGGGGACACAAAAACATGATCCTAGAAGTGCCGCAGTGTCAACTTTGGCATGTTGACATGATGCAGACTAAAGCATTAAACCAAAGTAAATATTCTTTCTGTATCACTGCTAATGTATTATTATTATTATTCGTGTTTGGCAGCGTGACTGAGGAATACGTTAAGAGGGTCTTTTTTGGGATGTTCAGGGTGAGATGAACATTTCTACCGAGACTTGCTGCTGATGTCATGTATCGATCACAAGAACCAAATGATGAACCAAATTTATCACAGGGCAACAGTCAGTCTGCTCCCATAAAGGTTGCCAACTTTTAGTGGAAAGTTGCTGCATAAGCCAAGTTTATCTCTGCCAAACCTTTATCATCCTGGGCCTCCCTGACAGCACCAGCGATCTGATTCAGTGAGAAAGCATTCTTGCCCTTTTTTTTTAACATTGTCACTAAAAGATTCAACAAGTTTTTCGACACGCGCACTTTCCTCTACCTCAGTTATTTTCCACATTTATGGATCCACAACTAGAACAACCTAGGAGTGCACAGATTTGCAGGTAATGTCTTTAATTCTGATTCAATAATGCAATCAATGTATTAAATGGAGCTAGGAAGTACTCTCCGAGAGGGAGTCAGAGCTAATGAAACTCTGTAAAAGACTGGTGAGAATGTTGTTGCTTTCAGCCCTGCGTGCTTGCAAATTGGGGCTTATGACAGCCAGAAGTCTATTTGGGGCAAAACATAGTTTTGAAACCAAGTTGGTCCCATTTTATTTCATTAAACTTTTAATTACAGCTCCTGATTGAAAAGGAAAGCATGAAATCTCTAAATTAGGAGCTGCGGCAAATCTTGGGTGCCCAATATGAGATTATTCGCATTCAACTTCACAATTAAAGTTCACCTGCTGCCTCAAAAAAAGCAATTTAAAGCAGCCTGTTTCAAGTCACACATGAAAGTTAATCAAATTGATTTTCCTGCAAGGCTCTAGCTGTCATGCTGAAAAAGTTCCCTTGTAAAGACATTTAATCAATCAAAGTTTAATCTCCAAAAAAGGGAAGAGTTAGGCCTAAAATTGAGGTTTCTCTTTTGAGAGACTATGTTGAGCCAGAGGTGCCTTACATCACAGTATCTGTGTGTAGTTCTTTTTTTTTTGTTGTTGTTGCATGAGTGGAAGGATTCAATACAGGGTTTTCTTTAAAGGTGAAGGAGAAGTTGAGTGTTTAAGATTGCTCTGTTCTTGTCAGCCCCTGCTCAGCTGACAAATCCCTCAAACGTTCCTTCCATCGGACAGTCGCCCAAGATTCGAGGGCACGTAAATCCTGCCCTTCAGTTCTGTAACCTTTGGCTAAAGTCAGGACATTCAAATCATACATGACACCATCTAACCCTAACTGCCTTTTATTCCTTCAGGTGAAGGTGAAGTACTGCAATTACATAAGTTTATGTATTTCACCTTTTTCAGTGGCTGTGGTCTTTGTTATATCTATGTAGGTCCTCAAGAACATAGAAGCACGAGGATGTCTGTGCCTGCACGCATGATTTATTCACAGAGGGAAAAGCGGCGTTGCGTGCGCGTCTTTACGCATGCATGTGCATGTGAAAGCGAGGCTGTTTGGTGAATCCTTTTAGAGCTTGTGCCCGTGGCTGACTGTGACTATGTCATGTAGGTGTAAACACTGTTATCCATCAGTGTTGCCCTACAGCAGGCACTCCACTGACAGCACTCTCCTCCTCCATCAGCGGTGCTCCTCACTTGTTCCTTGAATACATTTTACATGTACATTGTACATTTTAGTCAGCTGCTTTTGTCCAAAGTGACTTGCAGCCAGAGACACAAAGCTCATCCCCTGAAATGTCAAAAATTAAATATTCGTATATTATATGATATTCATAATATGTACAGTTGTGTTTACATTTAATTTCCTACAACTGTTTTGTGTAAAATTACTTCAGACTCACAAGTTTACTGACTCAGTTAATTTTGTTAACTTCTCATACATTCCCATATGGTTATTTTCATCATTCAGAGCCCTGTTTGAAAGACTACCAGCTGCCAGTGCAATCAAGTTACCATGCAATTGAGACTTATTTAAAGTACTACCTTAAAGTCCTTAACTACCTATTGCAAGTGCAACTACCAAGGTGAAGTGCAGAGCTATGGAGAGGGAGTGAAGAGGGATATAAACAAGAGAGACGAGGCGAGCAGGTGCTCTGGAAAGGCCGTCTTCAAGAGCTTTTTGAAGGAAGGGTCCCCTGCTCTGACCGAGCTCCGTTCTTTCCATTATTGGGGAACAAGATCTGAAAATAGTCTGGGGATGGGTGGCTCAGGGTCCTCCTTATTCAAACAACTCCAAACAATCTTCCATCTGTTTAAAGAGACTATTAATTCCACAAATTCACAATTGCAGGAACTTCCACCTTGCCATAGTACATATGTACAAATGACCTTTTTTAATCACAGTGTGCACCATCTGTTCCTTCTCTAGCCATAACAAACTTATATTTAAACCTCAGATTACCATGGAAACCATGTTATACTAGATTCTCCTTGAAAGTTGAACAATTCTCTGGAAAAGCTTGTGTTTTTTTCTTGTTTGTCCTTCACAAATACTAATAAAGGAGACAATAATGAAGAGCGACATGAGCTATTTAGACGTGACTCGCGTCGCAGAGGCGATGTCCAAGATCTCCTCCAGTGTTTCCGTCAGCAGCTTCTTCTGTACTTACCAGTGCTCTGACCTAGAATTCTCTGGCGTCTGATGCACGCGGGATGAACTGTTTTCGTAGAAGCTTTAATTGATGAAAAAGTCGGCGGAAGGACTCTTGAAGGAGTACAAGATGCAAAGTCTATCCAGGGTGGATCGTGTTTTTTTTTTTTTCCACAGTTGTGCCAGCCTGGCTTTTGTTTTCATTCATTCAAACTAAATATGTTCTAATCACGCTTGAATCAAGGGCTAGATGAGCACATTCCCCTCCATACGCTCCAATCAATGCTTTGCATTGAAATTCAGTATATTTCCCGCAAACATGTATTATTTACACAAACACAAACATGTGTTATTTATTCATTGTTCTGCCGGATTTAAGACTTCTTGGTCAAATCAGTAGTCTTTGAAATATTAGGTAGTGTTTTTAAAATTTATTTATTTAACACATTCCAGGATAATCAAAGGTAACAGGGTTCTCCATGCTTTCGCCAACCAGCTGAACTAAACCTTGAATTACAAAAGTGTTGCGGCGGAAAGGAACGGAAGCAATTCTGTGAGCGTATGGCATCATTAGCGATTAACGAGGCCACCCATTATCCTTCGAAACAGGAGTGACATTTAATATAATTTGGACAGCAGCAATAATTGAGGAAGCGCACAATAAGGGAAGCTGAGATAATCAGACGCCAAATTTGCCACACAGGTGAAGCTATTTCTTAACAAGCTCCGTCTGGAGGCCACCTCATGCCATTTTTTTCTTTTTTTTTTTCCTGACACGAGGAGGATGGAGACAGGCAAACATGCCAAATGATGTTTTGATCACTGGTGCGCGGTTGCATGTTGGATGACTCCCGTTTTTCCTCTTGTTCTCTCCTCACACCTCCCATCAATCTAATGAAAGTGAAAAACAATCCAGCTGCATGCTAAAACCTGCATTAGTGTGCATGTGTGGGGGGAATATGAATAAGTAATTGTGGAACTTCTCTGTTGGCAGGCCAGGCTGCAGCTGTTATCATGAGGAATGTTGTGTTTGTCCATCTTAATTCCCTCTGTCATCCTTTGGAAGTGGCTTTGGGTGGATTGTTGTTTTCTTAGTTATTGTCTGTAACAAATGAAGCCCAAACATGTTTGGTTATCCAGGACCTTATGTGTGCGTGTGTGTGTGTGTGTGTGTGTGTGTGTGTGTGTGTGTGTGTGTGTGCATGCCTTTGTGTCCTCAACCTAGATTCAGTATTTCAGACGGAATCAGAATTTGTCAAAAAATGATTCCTTTACTTTTTAAAAGTTTCAATTACTGAAGCGGTTCTAAATGTTATTTTGCAGGAATCATCATTCAGCACACTCTCTTGCATAGTTTTTTTTTTTTTTTTTGTGCTGCAGTTCTTTTCTGGCTCATCATCTTTGAAGAGAAATTTCAGGCACTTGGCACCTCCAGAGAATAAATTCCCTTTAAGTTTTTCGAAGTGTTTTTAGCTTTTTTGCAAATTACAGCAATTGCCTCAGGGGGGTTGATATAATTGCAGGTCAAAGCAAGGGGACATATTTCAGTCTGATATTCAGTCAGAAAAACCATTTACCCCAGAGGAGAAAAGTGTTCCCAGGCTCGGCATCCCATTCATTTAGATTATTTTTGTCTCTTTTTATCAAGTGTCTATCATACTATAAATACTGGTGCATCCTCAGAAGCACCTGAACACATCATAAAATCATTCATGCAGGATAATTTAATAAATATTTAATAAAATCGTTCATGCAGAATAATTTAATGATGCATTCATGATAAGTCAAAACAGTAAATGTCTCATTATTATTTGTCAGCTAAAGGTACAGTCATCATTTTCCAGTTTGTCTGAACCTCCAACTTCTTTTCAGGTGTGAGTCAAGTGTGTCTGTGGTTCATTAAATGGTCTGACAGCGTTAACACTCACTGGGTTCAGTGGTCTAAACTCCAGCAGCAGCAGTGTTCAAATAGCAAATTTAGAGAGTGTCACAAATCCTTCCCCTGCATTTAGTGGAATTGTTCTTTTATAGATGTACTCGCTGGTGGGAAAGCCGAAAAAGAACAGAATGTGTTTTTCCAAACAATAAAAAAACTAGGACTTTTCCTTTTTATCTCTCTTCCATTAATCAGGGTTTCGTTTGCCTGATTGATTCCCCAAGATTCCCTGTTGCCAGTGCAGAAATTCAACTTTTTTTTCCAGTTCTTCCAGTGCCTGCACATTTAGATTCTGTCAACACAGTGAATGTTGAGTCCATTTTACAGCTTAAAACTCTGCCAGTGAAAAAGCTCATTTCTGATTGTCAGGCATGCCTTTCAGGGGTGTGTTCTCAAGGCTCCTTAAAGGTCAGATACAGAATTGTGGAGTCAGGAAACAGATTTTCACTTTGTTTTGGAGACACCTGCTCTCTGAGTGTGACTCCTCTAGTGCACATCCACATATACCAGCCTGGCTGTAATCCCATCTTGGTTCTCCACCTTGGAGCCCCTCCAGCTGTGCGGCTCGTGGACAGATGCCCCGGCGGGGACGTGAGAGTGCAGTTTCTGTCATCTGCATCGAACGTGCACTTTGCCGCGCCGCTGGCTCCTGCGGAGAGACTCGTAATTTGTCAAAGTTACAGCGTGTGTTACATAACTGCAAAACAGAAGCTATGCTGAGATCAGCTGAGTAATAGTCAGGATGCGGATATTAGATCTATGAATCAGTTCACATGCTTGATGGTGCTTCATGAACAAGAGCTGATTCCCAAAGCTCATTATTGTCAGACTGTTTTCAAACTGATTTGCATCCTCATTCCATGGTGGTATAACTAATCAGCATTTCCACATTTCAAATTCCGATTTGTGTTTTGATGACTGCTTATTCTCTGTGGCATATCAATGATGGTGTTGATCGTTGCTCTGATTAGAGGGTTATTCTTTTATTCATTACTCTGTTTGTTTGGTTCCTCCAACTTTATTCCGAAGTTTAAAATGAGTTTTCCCAACTGTAACTCCCCCCCAGGCTCCGGAAGAGGCGTCTCTGCTGATGTCCAGTCCCAGGATGCTCCTCCCAACGTCGGGCGCGCTGCCGCCCGGTGCCCCCCTGTCTGTCCACCACCAGATCCAACTGCTGCAGCAGCAACTCCAGCAGCAGCAGCAGCAGACACAAGTGGCTGTTGCGCAGGTAGACCCGACACACTCTTTCACCTTTTCCCCCTCTTATGATCGACCACATGCTTTCGTCACCACTCTTACAAAACCTAACTGTAATATACACACAGATACACAGATCTGCATTTAATATCCCAACACCTGAATAGCTTCATGTATGTCCTCATATGATGACACAAAGTATCACGAGGTTAAACGTGCATGTTATGCCTGTATTTACCTCCATTTTGGGGATCTGTGTACAGCATTACAGCATGTGGTAATGATTGAATAGACACTGTGGTATTGCATTGCCACTACCATTAACTAGTCTGCACCACAGACCTGAAAGCATAACCCTGGCAATAGTCTGCAATAAACTGAGATGTGGGCCTTGACTTTAAAAGTTAATGCATTAATGTAAAGAGTCTTGAGACTCGGTGTTCATGACCTTTGTATATCAGTCAACATGAATAACTGCGGAATGTTCAGTCACCATGCAGACTGCCGGGCTGTAAACAGTCTGGGACTGTTGGGTCTGTTATTCTTTAACCAATATGAAATTCAGAAGTGATGACCAGCACGCGCAGGAACAATAAAGAAAACGCAAATAGGATCTTAACGCTGAATCCCCGTAACCGTAGATGTGAGACAGGAGACGGTGGGGGCTGCTTTCAAAAAGCTCTGAAGTCTCTTGGAGTTTGAGAACACACACCTACACACAGATAAATCATTTTAAACCCCCCCTTGTCCATCATCAGTTATTTATTCATGGGCAGGTCACCGACCTCGACAAAGCAGTACAATTTTTACAACTGTGTTGTCGCCTAATGAAAGTGTGGAAAGGTGAATTGACCTTATCATGAGGTGGTTCTGAGTCCCCTCGACTCTTCATCAAAGGAGTTCCAACCTGTCAGAACTGTTTTAACAGTTTTTGCCTTAATTACTCTGCTGACACCTCTGCGCGTCTCGAGCAGCCGTTGATGTCTTGTGTTTCATAAAAGTGTCATCTTTCCTGTTAGTCTTCAAACAAGGAATTTTGTGTCATGAAATGTGCCTGGTTGTACTCAGATGGTGTGTTGCGGAAGTTTTAATGAAGCGCACTGTTGGGTTTGGTGGGAATCGGTGGAACTGTGACAGTAAAGTTCTGCTGGGCCGGTTGGGGGTGGGGGCGGGGGGCGGGGGGGGTCGGCACACTGTTTTCACCGTAAACAGGAACATCACAGTTTATGGCGAAACACTGAGATAAAATGACAAACCCGTTTAATCACTTTTGAAGCAGCATAGTGGTAAATCCCCTCCACTTTTTTAAACTGCTGTTTCTACCATTTGCTGTTCGTGGCACACATAAAAACTTTTTTATTGGAAACGGCAGCAATTGTTTCTTGCCGCAGGGTTGCGTTCTGGGTTTCTATAAACAACTCATCAATCGTCAGCTTGACAGAAGCTAAAAAAAGAGAGTTGAATTGAACTGAATTGATGAGTTTTTATAATTAGAATTTTGTAAAATTCAGCCTAATTACTAAATTTAAACTCCGCCTGCGTTCATAAATATGCATTATTTCATTTTTCAGCCCATTCGGTTCCTAATTGGACGAAAAGTGGAAAACTGTTTGTGCTCATTACAGTTAATTCAGAAATCCGTCTTTCTCTTTGACCTTCATGACCAGTTTCCTCCCACATGGACCTTATATGCAGCCAGTCTGAAACAGCCGTCAGAAGGGAGGAGAGCTTTCTCCACCGCCGAAGGTCAAACGCGAGGATGAAAAGCATATTAGTTTTACTCAAATGATCATCATGTTTGAAGAGGAAGGGGGTGGATTACATTGCTGATACCCTAATAAAGTGTGTAAGACTGATTATCAGTGTGTGAGTGCGCGTGAGAGATGGACAAAGTCACCTTTCTCGTTCAAGCTCGAGCCTTCTGTTTCAGACACAAACGACGAGCACGGATCTGACAAAAGTAGATCTTTCTCCTATTTATGACTCGGAAAGTGCCATTAATAAGACAAATCAGTGATTAATAAATGCTTATATTCTGATTGTTAGCATCATGACCAGTGAGATTGCCTTTACTAATGCTGATACATACTGAGACTAACCTTTTTATTCTCACAAATCTGACGCCTTTCTTGTTTTCGCTGGTCATGACATGGACCTCTCAGTCATATTTGTCCCTTCATTCTTCATTTGTTCCTCTGGTATTGATGCGTCTTTATTTTTGGACTTTTTTTTTTTTTCTTTCATTGTCCTCTGACTCTCTGATTCAGACCTTCGCCGCTCCAGTGCACAACAGTGAATTTCCATTTCTTCCTTATCGTTGCACCAGCAAAACGGTTCCATTTATTGCTCGGAACATTAGATAAAAGTGTTGGAGGGGTTTCAAACGCCGAACATCAAAGGGCCATGGCGTGGGCAGGCACTGTGGTGACGGTAATCCCGTGTGAAGGGTACATCCACACAAAAACGCCGAGCGGAGTCGCTGGGTCTCTGTCCCGCTTTAAAAGGAATTGGTATAATTTCAAAGAGCATTATCTTTTAGTGTCTACAATTTACCTATTTCAAAAAAATCAGTCCAAAAAGCCCTGAGGTTTTTATCCTTTTTTTTCCTTTTTAGCTTATTTTTATCTTCAGAGTAGTGTTCCCCTGTTTAAAAGAACATGCTTATATTTTAAGACTAATATAAGAGCAGTGTAGAGCTCACAAAAACATACAAGGTCTTCTTTTCAGAACATTTATTTATTTATACTCTAAAACTATGAAAGGATAGCACATTCACAAGGGAATAGATGGAATGTAAAACTGTCCTTGAGCATGTTCTTTTTGTTTTGAACAGATAAAACATAAAATGGGAGAGTTGTTGAAGCCTAATTAGAGTTTTCAATGATTTGTTTGAGTTGCTTGAACCTCTAAATCCATCCCAGTTTTCCGATAAGAGGGCTGGAATCAAATTCCCAGCGGGTTTTTTTTCTCCCAGAGTAACACTACATGAGTGCATCACCTTTCTGTTCAACTCTTCATCCTGGCTCCACTTGCAGAAGAAGGCTTTCGATCCGTTGCCGGGTGTAGGAGTGCTCTGCTTTTGTTCATTTCATGCCAAAACTCAAGGTGGCAAATCCAAAGCCCTCAGTGTTTGTGCTCCCTGCCTCTGAGCTTTTTGACTTTCTAAGAAAAGAGAGGTTCTTTTCTAACTTTTGTGGCTTAGTTCACTTTTATTTCTACTGAAACTCTTAAAGTGGACCGCATCAGGACGGATGGGACAGTTGTTCTGAAGGCCTCACTATGAAGTGCGTCAGCGCGGCTAAATGTGCCCTCTGATTTGTCAGCAGACCGGGATGTGTCAAAGTTGCACCGCTTTATTCCATAGCTCAATTTAAGACGCCGTCAACTGTAAAGCCAAACTCATCACCGGCAAGTTAGCCTTTACAAATGAGGTCCGGAGCGACAGCCAGACCCCAACACCAGAGTGAAATCACCTCCATTTGTCGCTAAGTGCAAGGATAATGGAAGGAGATGAGTGTCATCATTACCACTTTATTTTCTGTGTGGTGGGTGAGTGAGGTGTGTCGAGGGGCTTTGGAAAATGAAGAATTCTGATTTCATTTTTCACCACTAGGGCGGGGGTGGGGGGGTGATGAGTCTGCAAGTGCAAAGTGGGCACGGCAAAACATCAAAAGGGACATAACAGTAAAGGGGCCATATTAAGCAAAAACTCACTTTTATTAGTTCATATATCTTTATCTGGAGTGCCTCCTTACCTCGTAAATATCAGTTTCGACAACCAATTAAATGTTAAATAAACTATTGTAGTCTGTAAACACATATCAAAACAGTCCATTTTGTGCTTCCACCCCACTGTTATGTAACAATTGGGGTGATTTGAATAATCCCGGCTTTGCGCTGCGTATCTCCTCCCATGAAACCATAGCTACCTGTGCAAGGATCCAGCGCTCACAGTAGCTCATTAGGATTTAGAGGAAAGGCACTCAAACCAGCCGTTCTGAGCAGGGAAACTGGTATTTTTTTAGTGTCAGACTGTGTGGAACCTTTTGTCCTTTTCAACCAAAGCACATAACTCGGATTTCATTTAGACATCAAGGAACCATATTAACTTGCAGAAAAGGAGCATAATATGTCACCGAGACATTTAGATTGTTCGCTCTGCTGCTTTGTGACCTTTAACACAGCTGATTGGGGCTGTTGGTGAAGCCGTCAGCCAAAGTAGGGAGAATCGCTGTGAAACGCCGCAGTTTGTCTGAAACTTGTAGAGGATTAAGGCACGATTTACACCCTCTGCTTCAGCGGGTCTTTGTGTATTAGAATGCGGACGTTTAACAGTCCCGTTGGACCGCGCTGAAAGTGCAGGTTAAGCTTTATCAGCTGAGAGCAGACACCCCTGTCAGGAAATCATTAGGACGTTCTCTGCACACTGGCTGTCTTCTGAAAAATTCTGGTGATTTGGAGACGTTGAGAATTTTGTGATATTGATATTTTTCACAGCAGTCAGGTTATCTGGAGGAGCTGACTGGTGACGGGAGGTGGAGCCACCATCATCTGATCTGGAGAACACGGGGAGCCGTCGCTGCGGAGACTGGTTTAAGCCCAGCATATTTGTGTCTCAGTGACTGAGCTGAATCTTCCAGGGTATTCTTTTGTAAACGGCTCAGTCTATAATTGTTTTTATCCCTTTGGGCCGCCATCGAGGCAACTTTTTCTTCCGCGTTGCCATTCACAGCAGCAGTGGCATTGAGCTTCCACCCAAGCCTCGTCTCCGCTCCTGACGTAAAACCGTAATAGAAACTATAAAACCGCAGCAGTCCTAAATGTCTGGCAGGCCGTCCGTGTATTTACTCGTAATCAGTGTCTCCTCACAACAGTTCTAGTCTTAGTTTGAAAGCTTGAGTTCAAGAAATGAAAATCTCTTCAACTTCGGGTCTCAGATGTTGGATTTGCTATTGTGCAGAAAAAAAACAAAAACAAAAAAGAGTCCGGCCCTCAAAGACCTGTTTGCACAATTCCACTGACATCAACACATAATAATTACACATTAATCCAATTTTTACAGGATATTATGACGTTAATGTGACACAAATCTGCCCTGTTTGTCTGCAGCTTAATGCCAAGCCAATAAATCACACGTGCTAACGCGAGCCCGGTAGCAGCACGGCTGCCGTGTGCTTGTTCATGTATGTGGGCCTCATCATCACTCAAGCATTTCCATCTCTCTTCCCTGACCTCATCACCTACTGCAGGTCCACCTCCTGAGGGACCAGCTGAGCGCGGAGGCCACGGCCCGACTGGAGGCGCAGGCCCGAGTCCACCAGCTGCTGCTGCAGAACAAAGACCTGCTGCAGCACATCTCCCTGCTGGTCAAACAGGTTCAGGAGCTGGAGACCAAGATGTCTGGGCCCTACTCCAGTGAGTAGACAGGACTGGGGTTGTGTGTCTTCTTGTACTTGCATACATACTGGGTACCAAAATCCACATTCTACTAGTAAAGTGAAGACATTTTGGTCGGGCCTCACAACTTCAACGGTTTGTTTGAGACCTGGTTTTAAGGATGATGATGATAGTTAGTTGGGAGGGTTAGGAGTCTAAGAGTCTACATACATTATGTCAACAAAAGTCCTCATGGATGGGTGTGTGTGTGTGCGTAAAGAGAGAGAGAGAGAGATGGAGTGAGTTTCAATAATTCAGGGATACTTCAAAACCAGATCATAACGGTAATGGTCCAAACATTTCACTAGTGTGGTGTTCCCTTCTTGTATTAAAAGTATCCTGGGGAAAGTTCTTGGTATTGGTATTCTTCCAGTAGTTGTTGTTTGGCGCAGTGTCACAGGCCTTTTGAGCTTTTTTAACTCAGTTTTTAACTCAGTTGCATCCAGTTAGGAAAGAGAAAACAAACAGAGTGAGTCAACTAAAACAATAACTGTACAACAGAGACAGATGAACTCCTGCTCGCAGACGATATTGGGGAGCTTTAATGTTGGATTAGCGAGTACCAGTGTGAGACAGAAACGTCTCCACCTTTTATTCCACCATCCTGCACGTAGCAGCCTGCAAGAGGCTTTTTCTTCGGCCACCATTTTCTAAGTGCAGTAGAGACCCTGTTTCCTCCATGGAACATCTGCAGGGATATTTGATTTCTTTTTTTTTTTTTTTTGTGATGAAAAGTTTTAACATCTTCACACGAATGGACTTTTCCCATTTGCGGGGATAATAACATCCAAATGTATGTGTCAGTGTAAAAGTCTTGGGATTTGTCATGCTAGCTCACATCTCACTAATGCCTAAATGGAAAAGAAACATCATTAATTTTCGTGGGACTGTCTTTCATTTCATAATATTAATTTTACCCTATCAGACTTTTCAGCAGAAAGTGTTGCTGTCTGATTTACATATGAGACAGAGGTCATCCCATCTCATCGTTTGATCATTAGAAAACCTTTGAAGATCAAATTTTACCTCCTATAGGATGTAATAACCGGGAAATTAGTTTATTACAGAGAACAGCTCCGGAATCAACAATGACAAAATAAATGTGAAACAGCCTTCACTGTTTCCAATAAATCTGCACAACTGATTCATATTACGGCACTTTGTGTCTGCACGGGTTGCATTTCCATCGTTTCCAGCACATTGCAGCTCTTATCACACACATATGAGGCTTTATGCAGGTGCTGACCTGATCATCATATCACCTTGATTTCCTGCCTCAGGTCACTTTCTCTTGAGTTTAGGAGAAACTGTGGATTAAAATGCCAGCCCTGTAATTACTGGGAGAGACACTTTATCTTCTCCAAGGCAGCGCGATAGTTTTGGCGCCGTTTATTAAAGCTGATTTTCAGTATGTGAGATAGAAATAGATGGCTGTGCAGGGTTTTTTAAACAGCTTCCTCTTTCTCCTGTTGTGTACAGTTCAGTGTCATAATGAAGGAAACAGCATTAAATCAGACATCCCTTGTGGGATTGCATCTATTATGGGCTGCTTTAAAACTATGAGATGCTGACGGGGGGGGGGGTGGCTTAAAAGTGAGCCGTCTTCCCAGTTCAAAGCTGACTCGGCATATTTTAACACCTACCTTTCCTTTAAAAACTGGTTTTGCATGTTTATTTCCTGCTCTGTGCCCGTTAAGATGGAAGGACACCTGAGCTGTCACTGTTTATGTGGGAAAACCTCTTCCTTATGCTTATCTGTATTCATCAGTCGCTGATATATATATATTTTTTAACGGATATATTTTATGTTTATCAAAGAATTGTTGTCGTCCACAGTCCACAGATGTCTGTATCGCATGAATTCCTCTTGCAGCGGAAGGCGCAGCGGCGACAGAATTTCAATGAAGGCAGAGTAGAACTTTCTTTTCGCCCGATTCTCTTTTTCATTATTCATCTCTTCCCTACAGTGGGATCTCAGGACAGTTTGTTGGAGATCACGTACCGCTCTACTGTTCCTGCAGTCATCTGTGACCCCACCACGCCGAAACCCGAGGTGTCTGCGGTCAACCTCTCCGCCCTGGCCGCCTCCGACCCGACCGGCAACGTCTTTTCATCCTCCAATGGGACTCTGGGAAGCCCGTTAGGTAGGGACCAGTGTCTTCTCAAGCTGGAATGTTTCCGTTTCCTGCAGGGACCCCCGCCTCCTCGACTCCCCTCTCCCCCGCCGCTGCTCCGGTCTAGCGTGCCGGAGAGCAAAGGCGAGGACGCGCCCCAGGAACAGTTGACGTCGCGCGACGTCAGGTCGGTGGGCTGCGTGGAGTTCGCCAGGTTCCGCGAGTCGGGCATCGCCTCAGAATATGAGTCAAACACGGACACCAGTGACGACAATGAGGACGAAGGGGACGAGGAAGATGAGGAGGAGGAGGGGGAGATGGAGATCTTTGGCTGGGGGACAGACGAGGAAACGTTGAGGCTGCTTAATGCTCTGAACAGACAGGGAACCCCTGACTGTCTGGGAGACGAAATCGTGGTGTAAAGCCTAGTTCATGCTTCCCCCGTCTATGTAGCTTATGGGGTGGGGGTGGTTGCTTTGGGATTGCATCATCTGTGGGCCCTCTGGGACCGCCACAGAGACACATCACCCACCTCCCAAGCATTGTAACTGCACATAGAAGGACCCTGGATCCGTGGTTGGTTCACTACTGCATTATTTCCTGGTGTCACTCTTCCGACCTCACTTCCTATTGGACCGTAACTGCTGGTCATAAAGCCTCATATAGATCCATTTGAGGTACACCCCAACTGGAATATGTCGTGTTTTTCTTATTGCTCGCTATAGTGTGTTTTCTGACTATTCTTTGTAGCAATGTGTTGTTGCGTGTGCCGTTTGCCAACCAAACACTTTCATAATAAAATCAAAAGCGACTGGCTATAAATATAAGTAATGAATGTTGCCCATCCTCGCTCGTTTGGATCTAAACTCAGGAAGTTGCAGAGCGAACCAGATGTGTCTGCTGAAGTATAAATGACGAACCCCCCGGATGCATGTTCACTCTGCGGATAGGCTATGCAGAGGCATAATGAGCCCTAAACCCGCTTTCATGAAATGCAACAGCTTTGACCTGCTTCTGTCCTGTCGCGTCATACTTCTGATGTAGGTTTACCCTGTACAGATCTTACCTCTGTCAGACATGCACGGGTGTATTCACTGGGCTTGCGCTGGTGCGGCTGAGGTATAATTCTAACAGTGAGGGAAGATTGTTGCTGCAGGCAGAAAACTGAACTGAGTGGTCTAAACAGGTTTAGTGGTCCTGAACTGGTCTAGTTTCATCATACTCCATCCCTTTTGGTTACGACGATGGAGCAGCAACATTTGCCGTGTTACGTAGGATTCTTGTGCTGATGTTTGACTTGAATTCCATGTACTTCCTGTTATTTTGTGATTTTACACCAGAGTGCAATTCCACCAGGGACAAGAGAGACCAGCTAAAAGCTTCTCCAGGAGCTATTAACAAGTTTTGCACCTGGAAATGCAATTACATAAGAATCCATGCAGAAATATTGTCTAATCCAGAAGAAAAATTGGATGTAACCATTCTAAAGTTCAAGATAGAACCAATATATAATAATCACTTTTATTAGCTTTTTGTTTGGGTAATATTCAGGATTAACATGTCCAAACACTCCCCATCTTTAGAAATTATGGATATTTACAGATAAAATCCAGAGAATATATATATGTAATAATAATTTCCCTTTCGTTATTCTAAACATGTTTAAAGGAGTCTTAGTTTCACTTCAATAATCCATCTGGTACTGTATATCTGATCTATATATAGCACATATACACTCATAGAATCAGTTTCCTTCTGTGTCCTTGTGCTGACCCTTCTTATCTCTGTGACAGATGCACACAAACCTCAAAATTCTGCTTGTTACTGAGTTTTACCTAAAAATGTGAGAGTAATTTTATACTTTACCATGAATAAAACACTCTCTTAAACTGGGATTATGCATTAGTTCGGTGTTTTTCCAGCTAGCCAGGGAACATTGTTCACATTGAAAAGAAAATCCCACGGCACAATTCCAATGAAATGACACTATGTGGCCTAATAATGAGGGTGTAATTTCTCATCTTATTTAAAACTCACCCAGTGTGAAACCTGGCCCTGTTTGAATGTTCACATAGCTCATATCCTGGGACACAAAGCTCTTCTTGAGTTCACGCAGGCGAAACAAAACAGCCCGCTTCCTTGTTTTGAAGCCCCTCGCATTGCATCACTACCTCTGCAAAGTATCTTGTCTCAGATTATTAAGATTAGTTTAAAGTTGAAAACACTGTTTAAAACCAAGGCTGGCCCATGGGGACCTTAAATAGTTGCCATCTTGTGACAAAGAAAATGTATACCGCTTAATTATGGACTAATCAACAGAATCCATAACATTTGTGCCACATATTTTCATGAACTGGTGACACTTTGATAAAGTTGTGAAAATGCATAATTATGCTGTAACATACTTGAAAATAGGAGAAATAATTCCATATAACAATACATCGCTATCTAATTTACCTAATATGTTTCATCAAATACGACATATCACACAAGCACGGAGGCATCGTTGAGGACTGTGACCCAGGACAAACGTTTTTCTGTCCCTGAGGATGAGGAGTTTGTCACAGCAGGAACCTGCCTGCAGTCTGGGACCGAGGAGCTCTCACTGGAGAGCGACGTGACTCTTCTTCTGATTTAAACGCAGCATGGAACGTCTAGCTCCAAGACTCGGATTCTTGTATCGACCGACTCTTTTCAACGCGCTGACAGGACTTTTCCGGCTGCTCCGGCCTTGTCCTCTGCAGGCGGCCTGCTTTTGTTTGACAACTTGTTAGCAAGACTGTGTTTGGAGCCCTCTCTCTTGTCCATACGTTCCCCCCCCCGTGTATTCTAATGTATGTAAATCTGGGATTAGTCGGACTCTTTTATTTTCATCACGTTTAAAAAAAAAAAAAAAAAAAACTCCCGGGTGCCAGAAAACAGCGGCGGCTCGCGGACGACAGCCAACACGGGGCTGGGTTGTTGTTGTGTGTGTGTGTGTGTGTGTGGCATCCAAGCAGAATTCATCATTAAAGTGTTTGCTTTGTTTCACAGAGAAAGGGACACTTCCCTTTTCTTTCTGCTCATTTCTGTCCCGTTTGTCTGCCATATCAGCGCCCGCAGGCCGAACTTTTGGCAAAGGTGTTTGATGCGGAGTTTGCAAGGGGGAACGGGGGGCCAGTTTTCATTGTGCTCCCAATCAGCTTTAGCTGATAGGATCAAAGCAATCTAGTGGGAGTCCAGTAAACAGGCTTCTGTTAGCTATCACTTTCAGAGAGGGGGGGGTGGGGGGTGTATTAAAGGATGGGGAAGATTAAATCTGAGGGGCCTTTTCTCTGAAAGCTTGGCTCACGCGTGGCTTTGCTCGGTTCATCTCTGTGATGGCTGTTTAAGGGAACGTGCGGAGGGATGACCTCCAAGTTCCAGGTTGATGTCGCAGAGCTGCATCCGTGACTCCAGGGAATTTGTCAGGGCTCCCGGGGGGGGCTTCAGCCAGCACCTCTGTGTCTTGCTGCGCTCCCTCCTCTGAGTCCGAAATTCTTTTGGAGGACGTTTGTGCGGGGCCCATTGTACCCCCGGCCCCTGCAGCCTGCCCCTGCCAGTCTTCTCCTGCTGCTAATCTTCTCAATTTACTGACAGATCCAATTCTGTTCGTCGACTTTGACTGATTGCGCTCCTTTTCCAGTCTATTCTGAGCCCGTGGCAGCAATGGAGGGCCGTGATATAATATATATGGAGAAATGCTGCTTTTACATATTTCATAAAGATGAAGAGAGTTTGGATCTGATCTGAACTGAACTGGTTTTCAACAGATCCATTCAGTAATGGCAGCATATAAGAAATTTATGAAATCTAGCATAAATCAATAAAATAAATGAGATAGAAAGATGAAAGCTTATGTTCTGCGGTAGGTTCCTGTCTCAAATTTTGTAGACTTTAGTTTAACTAGAAACACATTGCAAACCTCAAATAATCCTGAGTTATTTCCTGATGGTAGTGTCACATTACTGTACATTTTTTGACTAAAACGGAGCCAGCGAGCACACTCCCAGAACAGTGGGGGCTTTGTTAATCTTCTCTCTCTATTCTAAACTTTTTCCTTTTACTCTGTGGAGGTTTTTCTTGACAAGTTTCTTCTGGCCTCTGGGGTAAATACTCCCAGTTGTCTGTTTGCCGCCTCCGTCTGTACGCCATTGATATTTCAGTCACAACCCTAACCTTATTTTGTTGTCGTCTTTCAAACCCCGGTCGTCTTCTTGCATCTGCAAAATGTCAAACCTGTATTTCTAAACTGTCTCCCGGAACCGCTTTATCTGTTGGGGCTTCGTGTTGTTGTGTGCTTCCAGAGCTCCTGTCAGTGACCTTTACCTTGGTGTTTAAGCTGAAGGCTGGTAATCCCACAGGGAGTTCGATTTATTAAGGTCGACGAGGTGGAGAACAGAATGACTTCTGAGTTTGACTGTTTCCAAATTAATTCCTTAATTGTGTGAATTGTGTGAATTATGCATCCTTTGGTAGCGCAAAGTAATGCGTGCGGCTAAAATCAATATTGTCGGACACGGGCTGCTGTGGTTGAAATGGTCATGTATATGGGTTTGTGGGATCTGCTGTTAACGATGATTTTTTTGAGTCACTGTGGCTGCAGCGCGCTGGCATTTTTTATTACGCTGAGAAAACTAATAAACGGGCAAATACCTCCGAGTTTTAATTCCAATGAATTGCTCTTTGCTCGGTTTCAGGTGACTTAGAGTTTGTGCAGGTTGGGGCCTCCCTGTAGGGAGAGCTGGCGTTAACTTTGGGACTGTGAGACAGCAACGCAGATCAGTGTGCCTCCAAAAGAGCTGCAAGCAGCCAACCGCCGACATCTACAAAGATCTGAAACTCAGAACCGGCTGCTTATAAAAGCAAAACCTCTCGCTTTTGATTAAGTCACATGCCAGCACTGACAGAAGACCATCCAAATTAACAACCTCATCGCGACCAGGAGAGCTTAATGAGTCAGGACTGTCGACCTCGCCGACTCGTCTGAAAGCCTGGGGAAGCCAGGCGACCTTTGCGAAGCGTTTCCACGTTTGTAGAGCGAAACGCGCGAAAAGCAGATGTCGTTCACCTCGTCCACGGCTCACGTTGGCAGCCGCACTCTGATTCGTTAGCGCTGGATCGTTGACTCTCGGCTCACATCTCTAAACTTTTGGCCGCCTCTGCAAAGTCACATGAAGCCTCTCCGAGGAGGCATCAGATCTGCCTCGCGGCTCCCATTGATGTGACTCCATATTTGGTGGCGGGAGCCGAGCTCCGCTCCGCCAATGGAGGCACATCTGCCTAGTCCCATTTCCTCTGCATTTGTCCAACATGACAAAAGGAAGCTGACAAATGGAACGCACGCGCCCTGAATTTAAGAAGATGCTTTTGGACATGATCTTAAAGGGAACGACTCCCAGTGAGGCGAGCGTGAACTGGTGCCATAGCTTTGATCATTTTTCACAATTTCCTGTCCCGTCTGAAGTGTATTAAAACTCACTGTGAGAGACCGATCACACACACTCCATGCTTATTAAAAATAAAACCAGTTTGTCAAACAGGCGTGTGCCTCTTTAGCCAAGACCCGAAACCAGAGAGGAGGCTCTGGGGAGCAGATTAAAGCAGTCCTGGAAAGTAAAATATTCTTTCTTCTCTGGCTTTTATTCAATAAATGAAGTTATTACAACTTCACTTCTAGCTTAAGCGAAATTGCCAGTAGTGTGGTGGTGTTTCAGTCAGGGCCAGCATCAACATCCACCCCCCCTCAGGTCATTTGAATGACGACGCCGAGTCTTGCTCTAGAAGTTCTGATTGATGTGAGACACTCTGTCCATAAAGCATCAAAATTTGATTGGCTGATGACACAGTTGCTCAACGTTACGTACCCAATAACAGCATCCAGCTCGATCAGAGTCTAGAAGTGAAACTAGCTGCTGACCCCAGCCCTCCATGCAGCCAGCAGAGGAAAGGAGCAATGGTGCGTTTGTAGGACATAGGAGATTTGAGCCCCCACAACATATAATTCACTCTCTAGATCAAGTTGCCTCCTGGACAAGTAATTACCCTCACCACCCCTGACTTAACACCCCTCGAAATTTCTGCTTAATAAAATCCAAATTTTAATCTAAAAACACTAACTACTACCAGGCAACACATAGAAGCCACCGACAATTCTACACATATCTTTGAAAAAGTTTGAAGTGAAGAAAAAAAATCCATAGACGGACACAAAGAGAATCAGGGCAGCGAGTAGGAATGAGTGACTGGTTATTTTCCTGCTGCTTCATTCCCCTTGCTGTTTCATTCTTGACTAGACTTGTGCGTCTGTCTCTCAGACGCTCTCCCGGGAGCTTCAGGGTCAGGCCGGCAACAATGTGGCAAATGGATGACTGAATTATTGATCTGATGACTTTGATTCTGCGGAGACCGAAGGAACCCAGACACGTCTGGCTATGATCTCCCCTCGTGAGGCCCGGCAGTTTTAATGCTCATCTCGTGTTTTTTTTTTTTTCTCTCTTTCTGTACATTGTCGGCGTTATGACTTCTCCAGATTTACAGGTTTTTCCCCCCAGCTGATGGAGGAACAACTCTCTTTTTCGGTCAGAGAAAGCAGCCATGGCCCTTTAACCGTCTGTGTCATTGAGCGTGCTTTTCCCTCCCAGCATGTGGGAAATAACATCATAATTGAGTTTCTTTTTTTTTTTTTTTTATAACAGGCTCAGGTGTCTAATGGGGTCTGCAAGGTCATGAAAAGAACAAGAGGTGAATTGTTAGCAAGGCAGCAGGAGAACGCGTCCGAACTGACCTTCACAGTCGATGGGAACCTCAGAGGCTGCGTGACTGAGGCGACAGAGCAGAGGAATCGCTGAATATTCAAAATAGTTTGTTGGCATGAGCAGCACAAATGAATTTCAACTGCTTTCACACTTGCCCAGCTGTATGCAGCGTGGGGCTGCAGATATAACACCCCCGGCTGTTTGCAAATCAAACTTTTTTTTTTTTTTTTTTTAAGTTCTCCCATCTGCACGGGGCCAAAATGTAATCAGCGATTTGGCAAGTCCTGCAGACAGCCACTAGAGGAGATGGAGATGTTTTTTGGCTCACTTTTATGTAAATCTGTGATTTGAAACCAGTAGGCCCAGTTGAAATGCAGCCTGATGGCACTGACTCAGGTTCTCATCAACAAGCTCGTATAAGCTTACATGGTTCTTGTGACGCTGTTCTGGATCGACACTGGGACACTAACATCCCTCACTGGAACACCACCAACAACTAAAGTTATATATTTACCCTTTCTGGATTCGTTTAAAATAAATAGCATTTACTCAGAAATGCGTAACAGACAAAGGAAGTCTGTCTGTCTGCAGTAATTCTTGCCCATTAATCAGTCTGGCCGCTTTTGTTTATTAAAAAAAGTAATCCCCCTGGATTAGCTCGAGCCTGTTTGGGTCGTTGTTTAGGACTGAGGGGTCAGGTTTGTGTGCTGTCACAACACGGCAGATGTTGTTCGCAGGTCTGGAATTCCGAGTTTGCAGCCCCGTCTGTGTTTACAGCAGCCTTCTGTTTGGAAAGACGGAGACGGCGCGGCTGTGACGCAACACGGACTGAAGGTCAGGATTCCAGCCAGCTGATGGTGGAAAGGGGCTGCGCAGACATATCATAGGCAGATCAGACTAATTAGATTTGATAGAATGCAAGCGATGCCTGAGAGGGAAAACAGGGATGAAGAATAGGTTTCAGATAAGATGAGATGAGACGAAAGGCACAAGATAAGTCAAGTAATTAAAATTCCAAAGCTTTACCATCGTGCTGTGAAAGCGAATCAGAAATGTACCTTTTTCCTATTCTGATTTCATTTTCTTTCTTCATCATATTATTAATTAATTAGTGTTTTTCTTTTTTTTATCAATTCATCGTATAGATAAAAATGAACACCCCCTTATCTTAAAATGTTTATGCTTCTGAGCAGGCGTCTTTTCCGACCCGTGTATAGTATTATTGATGAAACCATGGTTCCACTTTGCTCTAAATTAATCCCTTTGTCATTACAGCAGTTGCTTTGTTTTGCCGGAGTTCAGTGATGCGCTTTGTTTGTACCGCTGGCAGCCATTGGAAAAAATAATCACATATGTTTAAAACACTATAACCACTGTTTGACTCCAAGAACCAGCTTTTTTAATTGCCGCTGAGGTGCACTGATTAAAGCAGTTAATGTGGCTCCACTGATGCAGCCCAGGCTTCAGCACCTGCTGGCTGGATTTTCAGTGTAACCTCGAAAACGAGCCTGTAAAATCCTGCTATCCTGACGTGCCTTTCCTCCCTGCTCAAAAGAGCCCGATCAGGCAGGTTGGGAGCGTGTCCTTCCCGGATGTTTCCCTGTGGAGATATTTTGGGCTCATCCGGCTTGGAGGAAAGTGCTTGGTGTGCATCCGAACTTGAAGTCTTTTTCTGTGGAGTTTTCCCTCCACTCCCAACACATGCACGCTGTAAATGCTGGATCACCTGGAGGTGTGTGTGTGTGTGTGTGTGTGTGTGTGTGTGTGTGTGGTGTGTGTGTGTGTGTGTGTGCACTGCACAAATGAATGAAGAATGGCGGTGAAAACGCCTAAATTAGATGCAGCACCATACATTTTGGCAGAATTATAACCTACAAATTCAGTACACCCTGAACGTCCTGTCCACTCTCTGAGTATAAAACAATCAGGCACATGCGATGGTGTGATTGTATCTGAGACAAGTGAAGAGCTCCCTCTTTTTTATCCTCTGCTACACCCCCACCCACCACCCCCCGCCCCGCATCATTCGGCAGCAGACCCCCCACCAGAGGAGACTCACCTCAATCAGTCATGTCTTAATGAAGCCAGGTGAAAATGAATGAGCAGCTCCATCTTATCTGTGTCTGTGTGTGCCTGTGTGTGTTTGTGTGTGTGTGTGTGTGTGTGTGTGTGTATGTGTAATGCACACACGCATGCACAGTGTGGTGTAATTTAATCAGCCCATGATAATGACCCTGTCTGGCCTGATGATTAGTGTGTTTGTGTTTGTGAGCGAGTTTGTGTGTGTGTGTGTCAGGTCACTCATCTCTCTCTCAGCGCATCGCTCTGATTTGCCGCACCAGAACATTGTTGCACTCTGCACTTCTGCTCAGCGGGAAGGTCTCCAAGCATTTAGTGTTTCATCAAGTAGCAGAGGTTATTGGAAGATTGTGATTTCATGTTCGAAGAAAGGGAATATTTAATTGAGCGCATGCGGGAGCACGCGGTGGCCTTTGACCTCTGCGTTTATTCTCTCCCCGAAGGAGCAGATGCACCTTTAAAGTCAGTGTCTGAGTAGCAAACCTGAGCTGCCTGAATACGCAAACACCAGCCAGGTTTATTTGAAATCATATTCCTCTGCTTTTTGACCCCTGACCCCAGCAGGTACACTAGGATAATCACTATGTCCGACATTTATATTCATCAACTATGTTGCCTGTGTCACCCCGTAGTTGTGTCCTGAACTGCTGACCTCTGACCCCGTTGACCCACTCAGCTCTAGCTTTCATTGCTTAGTGTAATTTTTATATTTGTATTTACATAAATGTGCCTATCCTCTATCTTTCTGTCCTTCCTTCTCCTCCTCCCTTTACCCAGCCGCCCTTCAGCAGGAGGGCTCCCTCCAATATGAGCCTGGTCCCGCGCAAGGTTTCTTCCTGTTAAATGGGAGCTTTTCCTTGCCACTGCTTCTTGCTGGGGGTCAGGCCCTGGGTTTCTGTAAAGCACCTCGAGACAGTTTGGATTGCAGCAGACGCTATATAAATAAAGATGAATTGAATTGAATCACTGTTTCCTTCAGATGTAGCCCAGAGGAGATTTATGTTCTCACTGCTGAAGGAATCCACCTACAAGACTTCCGGCTCCGAGGTTGCGGTTGTGATGTGATTTCAGCACAGTCGGACGCAGCCTCACCTCCGCTGACCACTTGTGAATGGATCACTCATGAAAACAGCCCGGAAGGCCGCGGCGTTTCAGAGAGATTCAGCAAAAAGGCAGCAGATTTTACTGTGGGACGCACATTCCAGTCCTTAATTGGAATTATTAGTATTAAAACAACCAGCGTTCACACTCATTGGTCCCCAGTGGGAGCTTGAGCCGTCCTCCCTCAAACACCGCTCCGAGTTCAGAGAGCTGTCGTCAGGCACGTGACGCACTTTCTCGCGATTTTGCGATCGTTTTCGAGATCAGCGTGACAGAAGTGGGTTACGAACAAAGCTCAGACTCTGGCTCTTTGATCGGCGATGCCAGCCGAGATAATTACAAGCCGCAGTCACAGAGGGGCCGCGCAGAGAGCTGATCGGGCCAATTACAAGGCCCACGTAATTAAAACCAAAACATAATTACAGCAGAACTCATCGTTAATCATAATTGAAATAGATGACATCTGCGGGGGTGTTGGGGGGGGGTTGGAGGAGGGGGGGGTCACAGTCAAGAGTGTTTGATTCGAACCCCAAGCAGAGTCTTTGAGTCTGACACTGTCATGGGTAATCGGATTACATTTGTTTGGCTGTCAAGCCCTTTAACACCGAGTCTTGTCTGAGACAGTTGTGCCTGCGCAGGGCACGATTTAATTATTTTGTTTTCACATCTCTGAATGTCAGCAGCAGCTCTCTGTGGTGCAGTCCTGAAGGACTAAGCGCCAGTAAATTCTCACTTTATTACATTTTGGACTCCTTAATAAATCTGTCCAGTATCAGAGCTTTAAAAAAAAAATCTAGGCCCTATTTCAAAGGAATAATCGGCAAGTAACAATAGCGAGAGTCAAAGTTCTTGTTCTTTTTCCATTATGTTGTGAATGACACAAAGTGAATGCCAATTCTCATTAATGAAGTTTGCAGAGCTTATTTTATTACTATCAGATATAGTTTAGTTGACTTTTGATTTAAGTCATGTCTAAGCTGTTTTTTTTTACCAGCACCATGTTGGCTTTGGCCTCTTTAGAAAACTCAGAGATTAAACCGGTGGTTAAAGTAGCAGCAGTGTCCTTTATAATCTGGTGATCTCTCAGGAAGTAGCCGCATTTGAATAGCCATTGTCCCGTCGCTTGGGCCAGAGATCTCGTTAGCGATTTTCCTGTTTAATTCTGACTTAGCAGGTTTAAGTGAGCTTCATTCTCTTGTTAATTGAGGGGAAAGTTTCTGCTCTGGGCCTTAGATGAAGGGCCTCGTGTCATGTTCCGTTCCCACTCACAGATTGGAGGACATTAATCCTGAGGATTGACTTGACTTGTCCTTTTTTTGGGATGGATTCCCCCTGTTTCATTAGTGTTGCCATATATTGCGTTACCATTCCGGCTGATTCTGCCTCCTCCTGCTCCTCCTCCTCCTCCTCCCGCTGCCGCTGCTTCATCAGAGGGAGCGAGAACTCTGATTTAACCTTTATTGACCAACTGATTTTTCCCAGCTCTGTTTCTCTTTTCTGCTGCTTCTGCAAGGAAAAATAGGACGGATGATTTATGGTCTGAAGTTGAACTAAAATCACCCGAGCGCGTGTGTGTGTTGGTAATTGGCAAGCTCGTCAAGTGTGGAACAGTGGAAATGATAAACGCACTTTACAGTTAAATTTGAAATCATTATCACCCGTGGAATCAGCCAGGTGTGTCTCAGCAGCAGTCACGGTGCAACAAAACAGTTGAGTCAGAACAAAGATCAGAATCCTCATTTAATGTTCTTTCTCATTCGAAAGAACAATGTTCCAGCGCCCTCCTCCCAGCAGTGTGGAAGTATTTTAGTCACCGTGTTTTAATATTGTTATCTACTCAACGAGCCTGGAACACTTGCTGAACACGTCTCCTTTATAACGTTAGGGTTTTTGTTTGTTATTCCTGCCTTGTTTCCCTTTTGCAATTAAATCCCGCAGCTGCTGTATTGTATTGATTGCTCAAATGTAATATTGTGCAGGCCATTTCAGGCGATAAGGCCTTTTTCTTCTCACGTGCGCTGAGGTCTGACACTGATGTTGACTGTGAGTAAGCAGAGTTTGTGGAGGGAAGTCCACCAGTTTCCCGTCCTTGAACCACCGCAGAGCCGCCGCGCAGACGACCGTCTAATGGAGTGAAGATGAGTTGAAATGAAGTTGTCAGCCGGGGAGGTAAAGACACAGCTGGGAATGTTCGTCACAGCAGCCGATGAACCGAGCAATGCGCCTGTTCGGCGGCGGCAAACGAGCATCATGTTGAGAGGAAAACAGGACTTCCCACATCAGATATCAGTTTGTGTGCAGTGACAATGGAGTTATCTCTGGAGAGAAGTGCTTTTATTTATGATTCAACACACGCGGGGGGAAATGATGACCACCGAACTTCTCCCTGACTGGTAGCCGTGGTCATTTTAAATGAGCCGGAGAGCAAAGAAGACGAGAGGGATGAAGGACTTGAGGAAAGTCTGCAATTCCGAAGGCCTTGAAAGTTTTATCGAGCTTTTGCATTTTCCATGTCATTGTGTCCTTTAGGTTTCCACGGATCTTATTTCTGTTTGCACAAGTCTCGCACTCGCTGTGTGCACTCAAAATCCTGGGTTTCCGTGTGCGGTCTGAGAGGAATCAAAGATATAACACCAGAACGAAGACATTCATCATCGTTTTCAACTCTAAAACTCACCGGTTTATTTAACGACTATTGTAAAATTGATTTACAGCTTACACCCGCTCAGAGCACACATGGGATGACAGAGTCTGGCAGAAAATTTCCCATAAATTATGTCTATAAATCAATATATTCATTCCAGATGTCAGGTTTGTGCCAGTTGAGACAACAAAACAAAACAGCTTTCGTAGCTCAATTTCCCAGAGTGCATTGTTTTGCATGTAATGTGAACATTTAGTTTCTCTCCTAATGTTCTTTACTGCATTACAGCATTCATCCATCTGGCCTGTGTGTCCATTATGGGTCCAGAGTGGGAGGGATGTTCAGCCCCCTTGTTCAGTGTGATCAATAAGGATGTTTAATAGCATGTTCTGTGTGTCACTATTGATCACGCGACGACTGGGGGACCTTGACGCACCGCTCCAACCTTGGCATATGGGTGGAATAATCAACAAATGCATGCAAATGAAGTCCAAGTATGTGGGACAGGAATGCATTTGAGACAAAACCATAAAATCAGACTCAGCAGAGTTCCATTGTTCAGCTCTTTATTCCGGATAGGAATGTCTGAACGCGTGCCTACACATTGACACAGATAATTAGACTGAGTGGAAGATCCTGTGTGGTTTCACTTTGCATCCTCTCCTGTAATAATTGATTCACTGTTTGATGATGATTAAGTGCCTGCATGCTGTAGAATAAATGTGTGTCTTTCTCTCTCTGTCTCCAGGAAGTTATTCTAACTGGCCTCTGAATCAATGTTGCGTCGTAATATTGGTTCACACCCACACTAGTCTGAGCCTGATGTGGTTTTTATCTCCTATATGATTTGGGATAAAAATAGAACTCAATGGTTACTGGTGGAATATTTTTCATGCATTAAACTGGATTTTTTTTTTTTTTTTCCAGACCAGTTTGTTGTTTTGGTTGGGGTTTTTTTGTTGGTTTTTTTTCTACCTAAGCTGATAATCTGTATTTTTAGATGTGAGTCACCCTGATGCGTTTATTTCCCGTTAAATGCTTTCCTGAGAAACATTTCTTTACAAGAGGTAAGACATATTGTTGGAGTGGATTGAACTCCACAGGCGGTCCCCCCTCATGTTCTGATGTTCACAATACTCTTTTGGTCATTTCTGGTTGTTTTTTTTTTTTTTGCTGTTTTGTATTGTTTTTTTGTTGTTCAGTGGTTTATGTGCATGGCTTCTGTTCCCGATTGTGCAAACTGCATCTATCTAGCCATTGTGTGTTCTGTGCATTTCTCCTTATTATTATTTTTATTCCTGCTATGATGGTGTGACATCAGTTTGCCTCTCATGAGAAAGAATGTGATGTCACTTAAAGGAATACCCCACAAAAAAAAACAATTTTTTACTCTTTAACACTCCTTTCCTGTTGATTTTGGGAGGACCAGCCTGATAATTTTGCAGATATTTTGTTGTTGGTGGAGTATTCCTTTCAATTTCCCATCTGCATCAACATCTCACCTGTGTCAAGAGTATCCTTGCATGACTTTATGAACCCTAACGTGACGTGTTTTATTAACCCGCCTTGTCTTTCCCTCCGCAGTCGATCAGAGTATGTTTGAGAACTCGGTTGCCCAGCAGCAGAGCCCTCAGACCTCCAGGGCGGGCCAGCCCTCAGCCCGACGCTCCGCGGCATCGGTCAGCCCTCACCTGGGGGCCACTTCTGTTGACTCTCCGTCCTCCGGAGGACAACAGAGGCTTAAAAACGCCATTAATCTGGGAAAAGCTGTCGGCGCCAAGGTCGGTGCTTACACTGTCCTTTTGAATGTCTTCCTGTTTCACATTTTTCACACGCTGTTGCTGCGGGTCTCAAATGTAAATGTGTTCAGGGTGCAGTTCCTGTATGCGTCCCCTAGGCGGCTACACCACGTACATCATGCATGAACAGCAGCACCTCCTCAGGGATGCTTAACATCACTGTCGTAATGTTAGTAGTACTACTGTAGTAATAAAAAAGTAGTGTGTGAGTGTAGCAGCATTGGACAATTAGCCATGGAAGGTGTTGCGTTTTTAACCAGATAATCACTAAACTAAATGTTGCGGATTTGTTGTAACATATGTTTTTCTTTGATTTTTGTCAGCACACATATATATGTTCATATAAAAATTAGGTTCAGCTTCAAACAGCACTAGAGCTCAATCCAGATCTCTTTTTTTTTTTAAGAATGAGTCTCAAACTGGGCAATCATACTGTGTTTTTTGGGGGGATTTCAGGTCAATGACTTGTTGAGGAGAAAGGACACAAACCACCTGGGGGACATTGGTGTCACTGAGGTCAACAAGAATGTGGATGTTTGGAGCTGCATGGATCAACTGAGCCAGACGTCCAATAACAGGTACACACACACACACACAGACACACACACACACACACACACACACACACGCAGTACGCACGTACACAAAAACTTTTTAAAGTTCCACTTCGCCAATCTGATAAATCGTTATCGACCATCTCCTGTCCCATGTGAATGAGCAGGACCAGGCAAACTTTTCCAGGGCCCCACTTCAATGATAAAGCCAGCCAGCACTTTGGCACCTTCTGCACAGAAAATGTGAAATTAACCGTCGCGAGAGAAGTGCCTGTCGCTGCTAATTAGGCTCCGGGGTCGGAAAAGGTGGACACTTCAAGACGCTCCTGTGAAAAGTGGTCTTGAATTATTAATGATTCCTCTACTGAGATGCCTGGAAATGAGATGCTTCCAGCTCCCCTCTTATAGCGCTTATCTTCTCTTCTGTCTTTGTTTTTTTTTGTTTTTTTTTTTAAATATTCCAGAGCATTGATCCAACGGGTCTTCAGATGCAGCTGAGCCAGACCTAAGTCATTTTTCAGGTCACAGTCGCCTCCGCCCGCTGGACCGTGAATAAACTTAGTGTAATTGATCCTGTGAGGGTTTTTTTTTTTTTTTCCCTTCCCGCCGGGCCGCAAATTGATCCCTCGAAATGCGGGACGTCTCGCGTTTCGCAGACTGTCCGTTGCTGTCGGGGGAGTTTGGCGTCGGGGCGCGCGCGTCGGGCGCATCAGCAATTATTTACGGGAGTCCCAGGGGGGCGGGGAAATAGAAAAATGATTCACTCCTGGACACTTCCTTGAAGAGTCCCAAGCAGTGCTGCGGTCATCCACCATCTATGGCTGTCTCCAGCCCGTCAGAATGAGGAGAAACTGAATTCATACCTCCATTTCTTCTCCTCTTTTTCTTTTTTCTCTTGTTTTTTTTTTCTTTTTTAGCCACATGTCCTTTGACTCCTTCCCCCGACTTGACCCGCCGCCTCCGTCAGGTAAGAAACGCGTCCCCCGGGCCCTGAAGACCACCCAGGATATGATGATCTCGTCCGACCCCGTGGTGTCCTCGCCTGACCCCGCCGACCCCGCCTCCGTCCTCCCTCCCCCCGACAAAGCCCCGCCCGAGGCCAAAGAGGAGCCCGGGGACATCGAGGACGTGCCGCGGGGCGGCGAGGAGAACGAGGCGCGGGACCGAGCGGGGGAGAGCGGCGGGGAGGCGGCGGGAAGCGAGGAAGTCGACGGGACGGGGGGGGGCGGAGGCGTCGAGGCGGGGGAGGACGGGGGAAGCGAAGGGGGCGAGGAGAAGCCCGAGCTCCAGCTGCAGCTCTCGGTTCCGGACCTCATCAACAAAGACCCCCCTCAGCTGGAGACCAGGGACAGGCCCGGTGACGTGTGGGTGAAGGTGTCGGACTCCCGCCTGGCCTCCACCCCCCGCTCCGGGAAAACACCCTGCCGCATCAGCCTGGGGGAGGAGGTCCTGCTGGGGAACGGCGGTCCCTGCAGCAGAGGCAACGGGGTGGCTCCAGAGGAGTCCGAGCCTCATCCTGACCTGCTCTCCTTTGAGTAGGGAGCCGCTGGTCGGACAGGAGCGCCTCGCGCCGCGTCGTCTCAGACTGAACTGAATTCCGCACATCAGACAGCCACTGGACGACATCCGGGAACCAAATCATGGATCGATCTGACGCTTTTTACTTTTTTTTTTTTTTTTTTTTTACATTCGTTTTGAAAGTTCTGATAAACTGTAACACAGATTTTAAAGAAAAGGAGCTGGAGGTCAAGGATGTCATGTCCTCCTCCTGTGTTGTCCTTTATTGTCTGATAGAAATGGAGCATATAATCTAATCATTGTAGTTAAAGGAAATGGTCCTTAAAACATATTCACTGACAGAAAATGCAAAAAAAAAGAAAAAAAGGTGTCACTCGTAATTTAAGTTTTTTTTTCTCTTTAAATATCAGATTTTTTTTATATAAAGTTATTATATTTAATGTCTGCTGCCACCACAGATATACAATCGTCATCATCAAAATTTGCTTCCAACCATCTATTAAGCTTTATGGATCATGGTATAATCCTGCTCATGCAGCTCTAATTCAAGCTATTTGCCGTTTTTAATAGATCTGTGGTCCAGTTCTGGCTTTTGTTGTTTGTTTCTGTCGACAGTTGGTTTAATATTCCGAAAAATCCTTGCTGAAATGAAACAGAGAAGGAGCATCCGAGATGAGATTAAATATTCATCATGTAAATGCAGAAAAATGAAGTCGCGGCTGAACGATGGTAAAAGGAAAAGAAAGAGAAATCTCCTCTGTTTAGTCAGAATGAAATGACCAGCAGTGGTTTGTCTACAGCTGGAGCCTGATTATGGACTGTGATTTGGTTGGTCTTCTGAAAGTTTCTATCTTCAGTCGTCTTTCTTTTTTTTTTTTTTTTTTTTGGCCTGAGTGAAACAGTTTTAATTTCTGAGCGGCTGTGAAAAAGGGAAAGAGGAATGTGGAAGGATGGATTGTTGTTTCCAGAAGGACATGAGGAGAGAGAGATAATGAGATGAGGAAAACTGTCAAGTGCGTCTTCACCGAACAGACCTGAGAGGTAAATTAGCAGCCTGCAGGTGTTTTTGTCAGATCCCGCTCCCAAAGTGATTCTTCTGCAGAGATGGGAAGGAAGCACTTGTTTTTTCTTGGGGGAGGGGGGGGTTTGCTTGTTTTTTTTGTTACGGAACAGTTTTCTCGGCTTTACTGCCGCGTCCTGTGTGTCGTTCTCAGAGGTCAAGGGTCAAGCCGCGGCCTGTCTGGATTCACTGTAGGTGAACGTTAATGCACCCAGATTTACGATGCCCCTGTAAGTGTCCTTGCAGGGACTTCCTGAGACTTCCATTAGGATGCCAGCACAACACATTTAGAGGTCGTGAACAACACAAACCGTGAAAATAAAAGCTGAACATGCAGCAGTTTATATCATTTCAATACATTGCTAATAGACGGAACCGTATTTAACCACATCATCTTGAGTGTGGAATATGTTTAATGCAACAAACTGAACCAAAACCTACACAGCAGCTGCCTGTGTTTGATCCTCAGTCACGAGTCATTGCTCGCTCTGCCTCAGCTGCTTTACTTATTTCCTTTTAGCAAAGTTAATGAGCGTTCATGCATTTTAAATATCTGCACAGTTTATAATGAAACCTTTAAGAACGCTCCCACGCTATTTTGTTTTCCCATGCAGAAATGACACTATTGTGTACTTTTAATGGAAGCCCGTTGCTTTGTACATTGTCTGTGAGTATGCAAATTGTGTTACGCTGACAAATGAAGGAAGTTGATTAATTTGGATAATCAGTGGTCGAATGTACTGTATTTCCAGTGACCTGCTGTCATTTACCGTCGCTCAGAGTTTGAGTGATGTTTAATTCTGTTTTATATGATTGTCTTGTTCTTGTCTTTGTGATGTCAGAGGTTCGGGCCTGAACCACAAATGAAGGAAGCAGATGTGCACATTTTAACCTGGAATTCAGCCTTTTCCTCTCCTTTCTGGAAACTGTTGGGATTTATATATATATATATATATATATATATATATATATATATATATATATATATATATAGATATATATATATGCAATGAAAGTGTGCCACAAAAATCAGTAGATGGTCTGATCAATGTATTTTTTTTTAAATCTTCTTAAAACTGAGATGTAATAACTTTTATAGTGTAATCTTTTTTTTTAGAAAGAAAATCTACAATAGATAATCTTGAGCTTTTACTTGTGTGATGTGTGATGTTTTTCTTTTATATTCTTGACTTTTTTTTTGTTTATTTTACAGCTTTTCTCCAAAAACCCTCCAGAAATCATCCTGTCTGATCAGAAACGTGGTTTTTTTACTCCTTAAAATCCCCTTTAAATCTGTTGTTATAAACAGGCTTATCTACCACAGGAGTGGGCCCTACACTCATGTTTAATTCATTCTCGTTTGTCCTACTTGGTGTATATTCTCGTACACCTCCAGTTCTCCGTTGGTATTTTTCTGACCCCATGTTTGTAACTGTTGATTTTTAAACAGTTACAAACATGGACGCATGCAGGATGAGTGCTTCACCTAAACTCCAACAGACATGTCGGGTCACTGTTTAATAATCCAGCAATGATTTGACTGCATTTATTCAGTCTCTACACATGAATCTAGATATTTCTGCATATTTTATAACCGTTGAAAAGTTCCCATTGACATTTTTAACCATAAAAATCCCCGGTGGGCGATTTAGGGTACCTGTCTCCCTCTAGCGGCAGTTCCAGTTACTGCACCGCTGCCAGGGGCTTCTGCAGATGTTTGTTGAGAGTCGCTACAATTAGGCTTTAATTTTCTCTCTTACTGAAGGCTGTCTTCGCAAAATCTTGCGTTAATGGTGACATAGCTGACGGCAGCAATTAAACCAAATGAGAAAACGCGTTGACGCAACAGCTAAATGTGCTCCTGCTTTGAAAAGCAGTTTATTTGCGAACCCGCAGCTCATGAAACTCATTTATTTTAATGCCAATAAGAAAAAGAGATTACAAACACATATTTGTACAGTGTTTGTTTTTTTTGTTTTTTTTTTGGGGGGGGGTTAATATTAGACAACAGAAAGAGGGTTTTGAGGAACATGCCTCTTTTTTCCACGTCGCTAGAATATTATTTTTATATAAAGAGCTCCACCTACAGGACAAAAGCAGGTATTACATGCCTGCATGGACAGACGAATCAACCAAAACCCCCACAAATACAACAGAAGCTCCTTTCAGAACAGATTGGTCCACAGACTTTGGGGAGAAATGTTCTAATTTTGTCACGACTAACGTGCTGTTGCCCCGTGCAGCCAGCAGGTGGCGGGCGAGGTCAACAGTTCTTGTTCCAGCTCCGTTTCAGGGTCTCCACTTCCGGCCCTTCCCACCTGCCGACATAGGTGAGTAAAGATAAAAGACTCGGGTTAATCTTTTCTTTCGGGGAATCTAATCTTTCTGTCGGAGTCTAGTCTTCGGGGGTTTGAGGCTTTTCTGATCTCCCAGGTGGAAATCTCGTTTCTCGGGAAGACCGTTTTCCACCTGGGAGGACTGAAAAATCTGGTCCGGATAGGGACTGGGCCGAGGACCGGAGTCAGTTGTCCCGCTCTGGTTGGTTGTGACGTCATCGGATTTCAAAATAAAACTTCACATGGAAAAGTCTAAACGGGGATTTAAATATATATATTGTGCAGTATTACAAAGAAACTAAATATTTTCATTGGTGGTCCCAAAGGTCTAGCAAGAGGTAGTCTTAAAAAAATAATGTATATGTTAAGATGTTAACGTGAATGTGAACACGAAGCAAAACAAATTGAAACAACTTTTAGTCGCCAAGTTTAGATTTGGTGCTTAGAAAGAACGATATGAAACCTCATTGTCATTCACCGGGTGCATTTTTAATTTATCCAAGTATAACTGAAATTATTTAAAACATTTTCACTTCACTGTACACTGAACTAGATCTACAAGTGTGTTTTATAATCAGAGATGACAGCATGAGAGAGAGAGTGAGTTTAAATTTATTAACCGTTGACACCATGAGCAGAGAAAACAGGCGAAACAAAACAGACAGACACCAAAAATTAGATCTTGTTGAAGGCTGCTACGTCTACACTCTGGACCTGAAATAGAAGAGAAATAAATGAATAGTTGTGACGGGCTCTCTGAACGTATTGGATAAACTTTCATTAAAGAGAACATTGTTCAGGGAAGCTGCTGTCATATGACTTCAAAACTTAACAGTTGTAATAAAAATATCCATTACCGATCCTTAAATACATCTTCTGGATCAAAGTCTTTAAATATTATGCAACTGTAACAGTCGGGCTGCTTTCAGAACATCAGATGTCTCCTTGACTGCAGCATGACTGAGATCTTTGCAGGAAACCTATCGATGTTCTCAGTACTTACATAATCTTCAAACTTGGTGATTTCTTCCTCCAGCATGTCCGTCCCCACCTTGTCATCCTCCACCACACAAGCGATCTGAAGCTTTTTTATGCCGTATCCCACCGGAACCAGTTTTGATGTACCCCACAGCAGACCATCGGCCTGCACCGAGCGCACACACTCCTCCAGCTTTGCCATGTCCGTTTCATCGTCCCACTGAAAACAAACCAGAAAAAAAAAAGTAAAGCAACTGTCTGCTTCAGGGCGAGCCTTACAGAGAACTTACAGGCTTGACGTCTAGTAAGATGGAAGACTTGGCGATGAGGGCGGGCTTCTTGGCCTTCTTCTCGGCGTACTCTTTCAACCTCTGCTCTTTGATCTTCTCTGCTTCGTCATCGTCGTCGCCGCTACCAAACAGGTCAAAATCGTCGTCGTCCTCTTCCTCCTTCTTGGCTGGGGCGCTCTTCTTCTGCTGGACGGTTGTACCCTTAAAAACAAACCACAGGCTCCAGACTCCAGGACAGGTCACCAGGCTGCGATGGCTGACTGATTAGAGATGTGGCTCACATTTGTGTAGGGAACGGCTGGGGTGGGAGCCGGGGCAGCACCGGAGGGGGACTTCTCCAGAACCTCCACACGACCTTCTAGTTTGGAAAGTGCTGCCCTCAAGTCACCAATCACTGGGAAAAAAAAAAAAAAAGAACAACAAAGAAAGAAAAAATGACAATCCCTTTTGTTTAAATGGACACATCCCCATACTGTTCCAAGGATTCAAACAAACCTGTGTATAAGCTTTGGTTTTCCAACTCCAGACTCTTGATGCGGGAAATGAGCTCTCCCTGGTCAGCCGAGTTGCTGCCGCTCTGCACAGAACAAACATTTACGTGTGATGAGCGAAAGAAGGATCTTCTAATCCAAACCCACACGCAATCAGGCAAGCCCCAAATGTGACCACACCACACAGATGCAGCTAGAGGTGATAAAAGCTGCTCGGGCTGCACCGGAACCCAAAAGCACGTCCACACAGCTAAGCTATTAAACTCGGGCACGCCCGTGACGAAGATGCTTCCAGGGGCACTTGGTGGCTGGCACTTACAAGCTGGGACTGTTGCTTCAAAGATGATTGAGCAGACCCTCTGTTACACAGGGTGGCCTTCAGCTGAGAGAGGGAAGGAAGGAATTTGAACCGCAAAACAAAAAGTAACCGAGCAGAATTAAATGACTGGTTTAAGACGGAAAAGAATGCAAACCACGTCAAACCCAACAGAACCGTCTCATGGCAAAAACTCCACCGTTTTCTCCAGAGTTCAGTTGAATATCAGTAACCAAGCAAGTGAACTACTTTAAGAAGGACCAAGGGCTGCGGGATGGACTTTATTTAATTTTTTTTTTTATATAAATGGAGCAAAAACCATAAATTCTGAGGACGTTTATAAGTTATTTTCATTTATTTACCATTTGTGGCTTAGTTAGTTAATGAAAGAAATTGAATATACTCACTCCTGCTAAAGATTTCTGGATGTTCTCTCTGGCCCGAGCAATGTCTTGCAAGATGGTGTTGGCACCAACGTCCTTAAAAGAGAAAAAAAAAATTTCATCAAAACATCATGAATCATATTGTTCTAACAGTTCCAATCTTAAAGAAGCAAATCATCAGTTACCTGTCCCTGTGCTGGTACCTGTGAAGACCCATTCATTCGCTCATAGAAGCACCGTTCTGCCTCATCGTAGCGAGGTTTGTCGAACCAGATCTTCTCCTGAGCCAGAAAGTTCAGTGATGTCATGGTTCTACAGTGGATAAAGCAGGGAAGGAGAGAGGGAAGTGTGAACAGAAGGTCCAGGAAACAAGAGAGGAGGGGAAAAAATAATTATTTTAATAAGTAAAAATTTTAGACATATATTTAGATGGAAAGGAGACTGGTTTATGCCATCTTGTCAACACATCCCACAGATGAACTCAACAAAATTATACGAAAACGAGTGTGTACGTATGTATACGTATATACATGCAAACACACTCACAAAATGAAACATGAGGATGTGGGCATTCATTCATTCAGAAAAAAAAAAAAAAAATTGAACAAGACCTCAACAATGAATCAAAAAAGCAAAGTAAAATATGTTTTTCCCCACACATCCACGGAACCAAAAAGGCAAAATAAAGAAAATTATCATGGAAATGAAACATCTGAAGCAGATCCATTCTCCCAGTTTGGTCATACTTGTCCCTGGGTGGGGTAGTGGAGGAAGATGCTGATCTCGGATTTCTCTTTTTCTTTACCGCGGCAGCTTCGCTCCCACTGAAACTGTGAAAACGGCTCTCTGCAGCATCATACCGCCACTTGTCCAGCCACACTGGTTCATTGTCGGGGTGAAGAAAGTAAAGAACTCCAGCCCTCGACACCTCCTCCTTCTCGGCTACCTCATTCGGCTCCTCTTCTTCCTGAATGGGGAGCAGAGCGTGGAAGACTTCTGCTTTACCGTGAGGGACCACCCACTTTTCCTCCATCGCCACTTCATCTTCCTCCTCTTCCTCCTCTTCTTCGACAAGGCTTTGAGGGTGGTCATTGCTTCTGGAGGTGGAGGCACAACTGGAGCGTTTGGAGGAATTGTTGCCGTACAGATTCTGGTAGAACACTGCCTCAGCGCGGTCATACATTGGCTTTTCCAGCCACACACCTCTGAGCAGCTCCACGGGGATGCGAGGTAATCCATTAATCGACTGCCGATTGGTTGGCGTGACAACTGCTTGTTGAACAGGGGTTGCAGGAGTTGGCGTCAGAGACTGGTATCCCTCGTCAGGTGTTCTGGCCGCGCTGGAGCGGTTACGCTTGGGAGGAATGTTTAAAGAATTTGGAACGGGCGGCAGGGATTCCACAACCTGGCCCTCCGCTTGGTCAAAGCGCGTCTTGTTCGCCCATGGAGACTGGGCACCATGATGGCAGGCCAACTGGCCAGCATGGCCGCAAGCTGGTCCAGAAGACGGAGCAGGTTTCGAGTTCTTTCCTGGCACCGACAGTGTTTTGACCGACTGGGTGGTCCCACCAGAGGAGCTCGCCAGCCAGCGCTGGTAGAGGCTCTCTGCTCGCTCGTAGATGCTGCGCTCAAACCAAACGTTGGCACATTCGAACTTCAAGCCGCTCAGCTCAGCGCGGGAGTCGGCCGGCTGCCTGGGCGCCTTGTCGGGCTTCTCTTCGTTTTTAGTTTTACCGTCCGCCTGCCCTGGCTCGGATCGACTCTCCGCTTGGGCGGACCTTTTCCTGCGGCGGCGGCTTTTCCCAGCACGCTTCCCGTCTCCGTTCAAGCTACCGCTTTCTGGGGACGATGACGTCGTCTCTCCATTTCTTTGAACCGATTCGGCCTTAATTCTACGTCCCATGGCCGAGTTTGAGGGATGATCCACTTGACAGTTGTTGGAAGGCTGATCTCTTTCAGACTGCTCCAGGGCAGAGTACTGGGAGAGCTTCTTAGACATCTTTTCATTGTGGGGAAAAGAGAGAACAACAGGTACAGGCTTTTGGGTTAGTTACAGAGAGACACAAGTACGTTTAGAGAACACAAAACGGATCAAATGAGACTTTCTGCGTGTAGAAAAGTCTCGAGGTAACAGTTAACATGCAGGAAATACGAAGAAATCCATGCAGACAACCAGAGATAGAAAGCAGAGATGTTCAGTGTCACAGCAGCTTTCTGTAATAACCTTATAATAGTGTAAACCGCTGCTGTGCTCGTCCCGAAAATGCATTTAGAGAGCGTGATGCATTTAGTATTGCCTGTTCAAGATTCTTAAAACACACTAAAACGACATTCTTTTCAAGTATTTTCCATCATGACTTATCGATGTCAGTAAATATTCATGATTCCAGCTAAAGTTGACACACTGAAATGAGAACATGCAAAATTACATATAATAAACGTAGAGTAAATTAGTCAAGATTAAATAGAAAAAGAGGTTAATTCCATGCATTTATATCAGCAGCTATATGCAGGACACTTCATGCAACATTTAATCCCATGTAAACGAATTTAGAAAAGAATTGTTTCTTATTTATTTGAGCAGTGATTTTCAAAGCTGGTCTCAGGGCTCTGGGGGTCAAGTAAGGCTTTTTTTGTGGACAAATGTAGCAACAAAGCAACATGTTTTTCTGATTCCGGGACAAAATATATAATCTGCTTTGTGTAGGGGTCTGAGTCTTTGAGAACCACTGTTCACATCTGGCTACTGTCTATTCAAGTCTCAACTCACCTTCCTTGGAAAAGGTGATGAACTTAAACTAGTATCAAAATGAACAAAGAGGTACTTTTTCCAATTAAACGCAAGCCATTGGGAAACAATAAGAATCATCAATCAAAACATCAATGACCCAAGAAAGCAATAACAATGGCAAGAAAATGGGTACAAAAGACGATAAAACACAGAAACAAATGGAGAATGTGGCCATGATACTCACCTGTCAAATACTGAATGCAAGATGGTAGAAAGATTCAACATGTTAAAGACTCTGAACACTTCAACATGACAGCTTGATTAAGTCAGTGAATCCAAGAACCCATTTGCCTTTTTGACACACAAGGCACCAGATTTAAATCGGCAACAATTTGCTGTTAGATCGCTGCCATCAAATCAACATCTTCAGCCAACCAGTTCAGCCAGGATATGACACACTCAGGCATGCGTGCGTGTACGTGTGTGTGTGCTAGGTTACTGTAACAGCACGGACATCCATGTATTGATCTCTGAATTACACACAGAATGGAACCATTTGATGAAGTCAGCCCATATAACCTGTGCCCATTTAAAGCTCCATCAAGTACTGCCAGGAAATGGCACAATATCCATTTACTCCTAACAACTGATGCCATGAATGATTCATTTCCCCCACATGGGGACATTGGAACACACATCATGTTATTATTACCAAACTGACACTTTATCAGGTGGCAAAGTTCAGGTGAATTCCACATATTTAAGCTCAAGTGACCCTCCAGGTCATCAAGGGCCATTAGGATCATATGTCAGTGTATTTATAGAAACACGCTTTAAGAGGAAGTACAAGGCGGATATCGGGACCTTATTTAAAGCCCACACTGCCCACCTTTCACGGAGGTTTCCCTTCGAAAAGAGAAACCTTTAAACCTTTCATGAGGTGCGTTTGTGAGCTAGCTGTGCCGGCTAGCCCCGCCGTTAGCCGGCTGTCACGAGCGGCCGCCATTAAGGCTCTCTCCGGCGGCTCCGCTCCACCGCGATTCACGGTGACGCGCGAGCCTGTTTATCAATGGTGGGGGGGGGCGCGAGAGAGAGCGAGAGAGCGCGCGGCCATTGATGCGGCTTCACCCCGCGTGGCATCGCCTTAGCGCGAGCGCCGCGTTCCGTTCCGGCTAACTTAGCCGGCTGCTAATTCGCTCGTGGCTGTCAGCCGCCTCGCGTCTCTTTTTCTTTATAACAATTACACATTTGTGTGTCTTGCCCCCCCCGCGTGACGTCCGCCCTCGCGCCCCTCGCGCGTAGCCCCCCCCCGCGCTCGCGCCGGCCCGTCCTTACCGCTGTGGTGTGTCCCTGCGGCGCGTGGAAGCAGGCCGGTGCCCAAAACGTGCGCTTCTGTCCAGGAGTGACAGAGGGGAGGGAGGAAGAGGAGGAAGAGGAGGAAGAGCAGGAGGAGGAGGAGGAGGAGATGATGTTTGATCCTGGAGCAGAGGGGGGAGGGGAGAGGGGGAGGGGGGGGGGCATGATGCCCCGAGAGGATGGGGGGTTTTTTTTGTTTCCCTGTGTTTGATTTTAATAGAATTCTGATTGTCGGTTCCTCTCGACGAGGAACCGATCGGCTGCCTTTTGCGTCTGCAGGCTTGTGCTGGCTGAAGGTCAACGGGGTTCTGAACCATTAAAAGACGGGAGTGAGCGAGGAGAACGATGGCGACTGAGCGATGCCGTGGTTGCGGTTGGACCAAATATCAAATTTTAATTTAAATACACCATCACATTGACATTCTGATCTGCACCCCACAATCATGACTCCAAATCTTTGTCGGATATTACTTGATGAAGAAAGACGATGATTGTTGACAAGTAACTTTAAACAATTTTATACACTATATAATTCTATATAAATTATGTGTAAAAGTGTGCAGTTGGCCATTCGAGACAAAGTCATCACGTCGTTTCACATATTCATTAAACAGAAACACGTCTGTAACAGCAATAATTAAGACTTTTCACAAATGCAAATTATGACTTAAGTGTTTGAAATGATGCGTTATTGACACGACTTAAACATGAAGTGAGCATCTCGTCGTCGCTGTGGTGAGATGAAGCGTAACAGGAGATGAGTCGGGGTATCACCCTACATGAGCTATAACGGAAAGAGACAACAGCAGAACAGAAACTCAAATGATGAGCATACTCAAATTTGTGTTTCAGAATTTCTGAGGAGGAATGATTGTTGTTGCGCATGTAAAATTCCGCATCGTCTTGGTGATGATGTAAAATCCGATTTGACATTTTGCTCATCAGCCTCAAAGGCGAGCCCTAGTGGTAAATCCTTCTGGTTAAAAACAAAACTAGAGAGGCAATATCACCATCACTTGAAAAAAGATGGACAAACAGATGAATTGTGGGGCATTACGGTTTGTTTTTTCCAATTGCTTGCTGTTCCACTTGTTCCAAAAGTCCCTTAAGGTCGTTCAAAGGCAGAATGGGTGAGTTACTTCATGCATCTTCCTGAAGACCTGCGGCCGAGCTCTCTGGCTCTTTCCGTTGCAGACTCCACGGCGCTCATAGTTGCTGATCTCACGCCTCCCTGTTCCAGGGTGTGAAGCCCGTAGATGGTTGTCCCGCCTGGGGTGCAGACCTCAGCGCGCAGCTGAGCGGGATGCTTCCCGGAATCACGTAATACTCTCCCAGCGCCCTGACAGGAGACGCCAAATCATTACAGACGTGAAATGTGAGTCAAGAGCTGCAGTGAAATGACAGCAGAGAGGAGGAAACTGACCAGGACTGTTTGAGATGCGATGCTGTGAGCCAGAGCGCTCGGCATTCCCATTTTAACTGCCCCCTCTGCAAGAGCTTCCGCAAACAGATACACCTGTGGGGAGAAGTCAGTCAGTCAACAATCTACAAGTCCGTAAACACATTTCAAATTTCCCAGAATTGAAAATCTTGTCGCAAGAGGAAGGATAAAGAGATGATCTACAGTTTATTTCATTGTGGGACTCACAAAAGCGACTCCGCTCCCACTCATTCCGGTGTGGATATCGATCCACGTCTCGGGGCCCTCCTCTACCAAACCGCAGCGGTGCAACAAGGAGCGGAGCAGGGCCCCGTCCTCAGGCTTTGCGTGGGAGCCGCGTGCAAACAGCAGAGCCCCTTCCTGAACCAGACAGGGGAGGTTGGGCATCATCCTGATGACAACCGTGTTCTCGGGCAGAAGCTGGCGATTTGAAAGAGAGGATCGGGAGATCTTTTGAGGATCCCCACGCAGCCGTGTTGGGATTCAAAACGACGGGCTCCAAACACTCACCTCCTCCAACGTGGCCAGCGTCACTCCCGCCGCGACTGACACAACGACGTGCCGGTCAGTCACGTGCTGCGAGATCTCACCGAGAACGTGTTGGACCAAGTGAGGTTTGACCGCTACGAAAACCACGTCTGACCCGCAGACCACTTCCACGTTGGAGTGTGTGACAGGAACCCCGAGCTCCTTAGATCCAAAGACAGAAATGTTACCTGCATGTGGAAATGCTCTACACATGCATCTCACCCCTCAGGCACGAAGAAGAGAAGATCAATACCTGAAAGCGTCCCAGGTTCCTGATGGAAGGAGCGCTCACTTTAATGTTCCCAGGGAGGATGTTTCCTTTAATGAGAACATAAACTCTGTCATTTTTTCATGACTTCATCAAAAAAACAATTCAGCTCCAAAATCGACTCTCTCTTCAGTCACCTGACATCATGCCCTTAGTGATTCCATAAGCCATGTTTCCTGCACCGATAAAACCGATCTTCAGCTGGCGGTCCATCTCGGGGTCCATTTTGATCTAGGACAAATGGGGAATTTCAGTGGACGCATCACTGTCACAGCAGCAGAACAACAAGGTGAATGACAGACAACATGCCGCCTTGTTTGTCACAACACACAAGGAATACTGGCTTGTATTGATCAGTTGTCCAAATAAAATTGGCCAATTCCTTCATGAAACTGATCTGTGTAAACAAGCCAAAGTAAAATGTGACTAGAAAACATCAAACGGGTTGTTCTTTAGCAGCTCAGCCTTTGTCTGCTATGACTACACCACCATCAAAGTATATAAAAACCAACAGTCCTGCAATGAAATGACAAAATGTTTCCCCCGCAATTAAACTCAAGGGCCAATTTTAATAGGGATTATTTTGAAGGTTTTATAATAGATAAAAATGTTTGCGGCTATACCTAATATCAGGACTCAATCAAATCCTATTTGTTATTTTTTTAAATAATTGCAGATACTACTTTGAAATGATCAAATAAATGCAAATTATATTTTGAATGTAATCTGCAGATGGAAATGTAATAGCATTGTTAATAATGATAATGGCAATCCTAGCAAACGTGTTGGACTATTTAAAGTCCGTTTATAACTGTTTACATTTGAGCTATATGTGCATGAATGCGACAAAACCCAATTCTAAAGACAATGTGCAAGTCCACAGAGATGCATCGCCCCCCAAAAAAACATGTCTGAATTAAGAAAGATGCATTTTGCATGCATATGCTTATATATGCATATATCCAATATTTAGAAACATCCCCCAGGCCCTGAAACTAAAGACTATGTTGGCTTAGAAATGAATGCAAATAGCAACAACAACAACAAAAAAAAGGTCCAGGACAGCAGAGAGCCATGATCCCTACAATTAAATCCAAATTCTGAGTGGAAGTGTCGGTGCAGGGCTGAGGCCAGGTCAGCATGGACGCTTCTCCATCCGAGTCTTCAGTCACTTCATCGGTCCTGTCCGAGGTGATGACCCCGTCTCCCACCAGGGAGTGTCTGGACTCCATGATCGCGACCATCGTCTTCTCGTACCGCCACCAGCCCTGTATTTTGGTCGGCGCCGGCGAGTTGGGCTCCCTCTGCCTCTTGTAGTACGCACTTTTCAGAAGTTTCCAGCGAAACTTGAGCTGGTCCACAGTCCTCTGGTACCCGGCTGCCGTCATCCTCCGGTGCGCCACCTTGAACAGCTTGTTGTTCCTCACTTTCCTGCCGTCCAAGCAGTTCTTGATGTCCAGGTCTTTGAGGATCTCGAGCAGGAGCTCAGTCTCCCGCACGTCCCAGTTCTGCTTCTTGTTGGTAGAGTCGTTCATTGTCCTGGCTTAGCTCGGCTCGGCTCGGCTAGCCCGACGCTCCGATCTCCGCACGGTCGATGAGGCTAACGCGGCGCTAGCATGTCCGCGGCGGGCTGCTGTCAACTCAAACCCGAGCTGTCCGAGCATGCACGGAGCTGAGATTTGTTGGGTTTTTTCCCCTAAATAACCCCGTCAGTAAACAAACCACAATAGCAGAAAACAAACGCCGCCGCATAGAGCTAGGGTCAGCGAGGAACTAATCCGAGAGATTAGAAATACAATACACGTGTTTCTTATTTGCTGGACAACCATAAAATAACACGGAGTGACAGCGTCGGGAGGCGACGAGAGCGACGTCGGCGCCGAACGCCGGCGCTAAAAAAAAGCTCGTGTATTCACCTGAGGGATTTTTTTTTTCAGAATGCCCGTGGCTCTCCTTTCAAATAAAGCTCACTTGCACCTACGCGGCGTGGGGGGAAAAAGGTGCATATCGGGGGCCGGAGACTCGTCCGGCGTTTCAGGTCGAAACTTGGGGGGGGACTTTCTGGACGCTTGTTTCCTCGCACGTCGGCCGCGGCGCCGGAGGGGCGGCACCGTCGGCGGGTCCCGGGAGCGTCGCTCTCTGTCGCGCCTGTGACATAAATCAAACCCTCCTTCCGAGCCGTCGGCGCTCAGCCAATGGCGTGGCTCGCCTGGGTGACGTAGAGACTGAGGGGGGGGGGGCGTGACGGCAAAACACATTAGGGGAGATTGTGGTCAGCTGTGAGGGGCTCCGCTTCTCCTGCAGGACTCCAGACACAGGTACGAGGAGAAAGAGCACCGGGGCAGCATGCGTTTTACACCACATGCAGATAACTGTACGATTCTTAACACAAATGTTCTGGAAAATCTTTTTTTCCCCCTGTTATTAGATGTGCAAAATGAGTTATTGGTAACATATTTACGTTTGTGCAATTGTTGTATGTATTGTATCCAAGAGAAAAAAGTAGTTTATTGCTTGTGTGTGTGAGAGAGAGTGAGAGAGAGTGTGAGATGCTGTGAAGCTTCGCAGCAGATGGATTGTTGCGTCCTGTGATGCGGAGCAGACATGCCCGGGCAAGTCTTTTCTGTGGTCTTTATTCAAACACGAACGACAGAGTTAAATGTTTTGGGTTTTTTTAAGGTGTTCGTTTGCGTCAGTGGCGCAAAAACCGCAGAAACGGTCGTCCTGATCGTTACGCGCCCATTGGATGACGTTTATCAGGACGCTGGTTTAGTGTGGGAATTTGAAGTTGGAGCTCTTGCAGTCCAGGGTTGCGTTCATGACTGGAGCCTGTGATGTAGAATGTAATGGGGTTTGTTTGTTTGTTTGTTTGTTTCAGACATGTTCCAGCACGCCCTGGTCCACCTGCTCATCACCGTGCTGATATGTCCAGTCCCTGCAGTCAGCGGCCTGTTCGAGTGGTTAAGGAGATCCGAGGCTCCCTCTCCTCCCCCAGCAGCCCCACCTCCACCTGCCCCCGTGGCCCCCGCCCTGCTTGCAAAGAGGGCTCAGTTTGAGATGGTTACCGCCGACGAGAAGTTTTTAGCCGAGGCGAAGCACATGGAGATCAGCCCGTTGGACAGCTGCCATTACAGGGTTTGTCTCGGAATCCAGACTTGATATGATGAGCTGCAGTTCATTCAAATAATGCTCTGCCATTACTCACACCTTGTAAATCACCTAAGGCTCTAGACAAGAGCAACTCAAGAGCAACTCAAATGATAACAACATGTGGTGTCTAAAGAGGTCTAAAGACACTGGTTTTAACGGTTTAGTTAAAACCAGTCATTTACTGGGCCTGTAAGCGTCGATGGTGTGCAAATATAAAAACTGTCAGCAGTAACGCGAGTTCAAATTCTGTTGAAGGCGATCGCTCATCTTAAAACCAATTGCGACGGTCTGTCAGAGGAGCAGCTCGCGAAGCTCGGAGTGATCCTGTTCAACTGTCAGGCGGAGAGCGAGGGGCGGCAGACCTACCTGTGCACGGAGGCCATGGTAAAGGCAAAATAAACAAACGAGGAAATGAAGCCGAGGGTGAAAAGAAGCGCCGGCGCGCCTCTCTGACGTGCGACCTCTCCGTGTGGATCGCTCAGACCCTGAAAGAATGCACAGCGGACATGGATTCGGACACGTGGAACGCCTACCACATCATCAGCAACCGGGCGCGCTCCGTCTGCTACTCGGCTCGGCAGCAGCTGTTTCGACAGCGAGCCGAGCACACGGTCAACGCTCTCATCTCCACGGCGACCGTCCAGCTGGACGCAATGAAGGACCTCAAGGTAGATCTCATGCTCACGTGCACGGGTGGGCCGCGGGGTCAATGTAGAGGTCATCAAGGGTTCTGCTCAAAATGATACCATTAGAATTGTCTACATCGCCCCTGTCTTTACTTTTTATGTATGTATGTATGTATTTATTTCTTTATTTTTGCTGCACAGGAAGGCCAGCTGGAACTGAAGGAGCTGACCTCGGCCTCGCTGGACAAGTTGCTGGACGGCCACAAGGCTCTGCAGACCCAACAGGGGAAGCTGTACGAAGGCCAGGAGCAAATGGAGAGTTCGCTGAGGGAGAACCTTCAGCGCCTCAGCCAGGAAAAAGCCCTCATCGCCTCGGGACAGGAGCTGGTGGCCCAGCTCATCCAGGGCATCACGCAGAGGATGGGTAGGCGCTTCGCTGGCGCCGTGCTTTCCACAAACAGACCTGGAGCATTTGTAGCAAAAGTGACGGAGCGTTGGCAGTTCTACACACCAGGGTTTAAATATGAAGTTCAGCTCCTCGCTGTGAATAGTTTTACACATGTTAAATGTTGTGAGCAATCTGTCCCTTTTTTTTTTTTTTTTTTTTTTAAGAGAATGTGAGTGAACAAATGCAGATCCAAGGCTCAGAGGTGCAGGAAAACCACCAATCCATAGTAAAGGACCTTGCAGATGTCAGATATCAGGCCCAGGACATCTACCAAAAAATTGGTAAGAAATATTTATAATTTTTTTTTTTTTTTTTTTTTGTCTTGAAGGTGATGGTTTGTTTAAATAGACGTGTTCTCCTGCGGGCAGACAGCAGCATGCTGGAGTTTCTGCAGTACCAGGACCAGACATCTCGGTACTACAGCGACCTGATGGCCAAACTGGAGCGCGTGAACAGAACGCTGGCGTCCATGCTGCACTACATCGACAGCACGCAGGGTCGGGTGGAGGAGAAGCTGCACATCATCCAGGGCTACCTGGGGTGGGCAGGTGAGACGTGGCCTCCTGGTGAGATCCCCCCCCCCAATATGAAGCACAGATCGGATCAGATGTTTTAACTGAAAAAAAATTGGATTTAGTAACGCCTCAAATGTCACGTGGTATCGAAGTCCCCATTCACATGTGATTGTTAAAAGTTTAAGAGACCAGAAGACCAAAGCTTGACTCGATTTTGTTACATTGTCTTCAGTGTGTGTGTTACATTGTCTTCAGTGTGTGTGTTACATTGTCTTCAGTGTGTGTGTTACATTGTCTTCAGTGTGTGTGTTACATTGTCTTCAGTGTGTGTGTTACATTGTCTTCAGTGTGCGTGTGTTGTGATTTCAGGGTTAAGCTTGACAGCCATGTGGACCTGCATTGCACACGCAGGCTACTTTGTGGTGTGTGCCGTCCTGCTGACCTTCCTGCGCTGCCCCGCCTTCTCGCGGGCCGTGCTGCTGCTCAGCGTGCCCCTGAACGCCGCGGCGGAGGTGAACCAGCAGCCGGCGCTGGACCTCGGCAGCCTCAGCCTGCTGCTGCTCGCGCTCTCCCTGGGTACGACACCCGAAGGCCTCGGCGAGGGGAATCGCAGCCTCTCTGGCTTGGCTTTTTTTTTTTTTTCCCCCAGCCTCTCACTTGACGTTTGCAGGTCACTGGTTCGTGAACCAGCTGCGGGCCGCCTTCAGAACACGAGCCGCCCCGCTGCCGCTCGCCCCACGTGACGTCATCGAGCCCCAGAAGCAGAAGCTTTCATCCTTCCACTCGTACCCGCCATCTTCTACACCACAGAAGTGAGGCTTCCGTTTTAGACTTTGTGTAGCAAAGAAATCATTTTTGTCGCAACTTGTCTCGAGGTAACCCAAGATAGCCAACAATAGAAAAGATTGATAAGCCAAAAGAAGAGGAGGAAATAAAATAAAGGTAGACGTGTAAAGCAGACTGTAAACTAGAAACATCTTCAGGCTAAAGTTTGTACCACTGTTGGTATTGATTGTCACAGAAGGTGCCTGTTAAACAGTATTCAATAGCACTAACACAGTAACGTTTTTTATGATCTGAGTAATAAAACACAAGTGATTTTATGATCACCTTTTTTATTTTTTTTAATAACTTTATCTTTAATGACCTTGTCAAACAGTAATGTAAGTCATGCAGTATAAAGAGGGGGTATTTGCTCAGGGCGTATGTACATATCAGCCAGTGGTTCTTAACCTGGGTTTGATCAAATTCGAATACGTACAATATGGATTTACCTGTATAACAGAATGCGATGGGAGTCGCACGATTTGCATTCCCAAGTTAAGCAATTCTAGTCTCTCGCAAAACTAGGAAGGAACACTTCCTCAAGCTGGTTTTGTTCTTTGAACACAGTGATGTTAATGCACAGCTCATTTTGTGCACCAGCAAAGCATATACCCATGTCTTGTATTTGAAAAAAATACTTTTTTTTTTTTTTTTCAATAAAGAAGGGGTGAATGCACATATGAAACTGATGGGGTTCAGTACCTCCAACAAGGTTAAGAACCACTGGTATAAGCTGTGTGTGAGACCTGTATTCACAGATGTGCATTAGGCTGTGCATTGTCAGATGCTTAGATGTTGTTACCTCCGCCAAGGAGGTAATGTTTTTGCCGGTGTTTGTCTGTCTGTCTGTTTGTCTGTTAGCAACATAACTCAAAAAGTTATGGACCGATTTTGATGACATTTTCAGGATTTGTTGGAAATGTGAAAAGGAAGAACTGATTTCATTTTTCACTTTGAAATTTTCGTTAACCTTGTAGTAAATGGGGCCAAAAGGAATTGTTGCGCTTGGCGGAGGTCTGCGCTCTCTGAGTGCTTTCTAGTTTTATTATGGTTTAAAAGTAAGCAGGTATATAAATATGCACGTGCTTTGTGAATTTGTATTGTCTTACTGTGGTTATACTTCTCCTGTACAGGAAACTTCACATTTCAGGAAAAAATATGCTCAATTAGAACGTAAAACATTACATTATAAGGCAGTTAAAACTTAGATGTGTGAAAGAATGGTCTTCTCTGTAACAGAAAATGTTTGTTTCGGTTATTCTGATCTGTTAGTTTATTCCCTCAGAGACGAATCAGATGGTTTCGTGGAACAGGACGACCCATTACACGAGGACAGCTTTGGCTCAGGTTGGAACGTCACAAAGGAAGGTACATTTGGTTCAAGTCAACTTGGTCTGACTGGTTCTTCCACACGCAGGTGCGTTTGGCCTCTCTGCAGTGTCTCCCCCTCCCAGACGGCCTAAACCAGAACCCAGGATTATGCCAGCTGCTTTGTGTAATCAGTCAACTCCCAGGCCTGCATCACAGGTAGTTTGTCAGGACAAACACGCTTGCTCTAATTCGGGTTTATTGTATTGCAACCTTTTTTTTTCCTGTTGATTTAGTAAATGTGATGTTTGGCCTTCATATTTAAAGAAATCCTACGGACCAGTAAAATTCAACCATCCCACTCACCAGTTCCATTTAATAGGGATTTGTTTCTGAAATCAAATGCTTTCTGTGTCATTTTAATTGTAATTTAATTATTTACCTGTACTCTACTAACCTTAAAGGTAGATGAATTTCTGTGGGAATTGAAAGATGATTAAAAAATATCTAAATTTAATTTTCCAGGTTGTGCTTGAAGATATCCCTCTGAGAAACCTGAGGGGGATTTTTGATGCTGTAAATGACTCATGTGACCTTGGGATTCCCACACGAGGTGCCAGTCCAACACCATCAGTCGTCAGCAACAGGTCAGTGTGGTAGACTTGAGATTTCACATGCTGCACACTTGAAATGTTGAAGCCCTCCCGTGTCCACTCAGCTCCTTCTCAAGCCGTAATCTGTGCAATGGAATCACAAAAACTGGCAAAGCTTGTAAGAAGAGAGCTGTGCCAGGACAGGGGTACTGCAGAGTCCATGAGGGAGGACACTCCTCATATGTTGACCCTGAAACGGCCCAGCTTCACCACGTTGGTTAGTTGTTGGCCACAACATCAAGTTATGTCTGCTCTGCACAAGCTGAGTGCTACTTTTTGTCTTATTTTATTGTCTTGCTTTTAAATGAATAAATTATTTCAGTATCCAAACAGTGTATTGATATGCATTAATGGAGCAGCTTAATGTTGTATTTCATGATGTGATCAGTGAAAATATCCCATAAAGTCTTTATTTTAAACCAGCCAAGTTATACAATTCCAAGTACTTTCTCAATTTCAGTCTGAGCCACCATTTAGCTTCGTGATTTATTAAAAAAAAAAAATAAAAAAAATAAAACTACAGCGCAGGAACTTCAACCTGAACTCATGCCTGAAGAGGAACACATGTTCTCCATCAAGGCATCTCCGGATTAGCAGACTAAACGGTTTGTCCAGAGCTCACTTCCGGCTTGATTCGTAGTTGGCTGAAAACCAGTCGCAGGTTTCCTTTAAAGCTGCAGGTAAGAGCAGGAAACAACGGGGTAAAACGCGAAGCCTGTCAAGACACAACACAACACAACCTGAGTCCGGCTCACCTTTATCGAAGGGTGTGAATTTGAAGTCTGGACGATATTTGCGCAGTTTTGCGTTGCTTGCCGTCTTCTTGTACACACCGTCCGCTTTAGTTTTGTCAAACTTGAAGTCACTGGTTAGGGATCGAGCAAAACACTCCACTCACAGGGACAGTTCAACGCTGGAAATGATTATTTTCAATTTACGGCCAGTAAGAGTCCCACAGCTGTGTTTTGATCCACTCAACAGTAACGAGCTAAAACGTTTGCAGTTATTGTTAGGACCCTGGATCATATGACCTATCTTTTTTGCTGTGTTTTCTCCTACCAATGAAAGATCTTTTTGTGGACTGCGGCTCTGTGGCCATGGTTGCACTTGAGTGGGGGAAGAAGGGGAGCATTTTTAGTGTTTTGTTTTACTTCTGTCGTACTGCATGCGGTTCCCCTAGGCCGAAAGCAACATCAACTAACTCTTCATTCTTGAATTAATAGATTTGCATTTCTTCTAAACATTAACTGTTTTCTAGCAGTTAGATATAAGGATTTCTCAGATTAAAACACTGATTTAATGTAGCCTGAATGAAAGGATACCACCATTTCTCCATCATAATCCATAGCTTTCATCACCGCCTCTGCTGCTTCTTTGATGGACACTTCAGATTCATCATCACCTGTAAGCAGTTTAAAGTAAATAATCTGAACTCCATAAGGATATTCTATGGAGGACGAAGGCTCACCGCAGAGGATGATTGGGTCGATCTCGTCGTAATCTCTCAAAGACCACAGAATGAGACGAGCCAGATCCACAGAGTATATGAACTGTCTTTTAGGGGTGCCAGACCCCAAAACCTCCAGGGGAGTTTTGTCCCCTAAAACCACACAATAGAGGATGCAAGTCTTTATATTGTGCTGATACAGACCCGTAACAGTTCCAATACAGTACTGATAGGAAGTCAGTAGCTATCGGTGTGTGTTAACAAAAACAAAGAATATTGTAAATTACTAAACATACTTTTACAGAAAGCAACTGAAGTTAAATGTGAGGACAGATTTGAGACATTTGTTTCAAGTGGAAATCCTCCTGCAGCGTGAAGGTGACTCACTTTTAGCGAGATAGGCTTTGTGTATGAGTCCCGGCAGCACGTGTCCATCTGCCAAGCTGAAGTTGTCGTGAGGACCAAACACGTTTGTAGGGATCACAGCCGTGTAGTGTCTTCCATGCTGCTCATAATACCCCCTGCAAGACACACGGAGCTCTGCAGACAGGTCTCACACAGCCGGAGGTGTCAATTTACTAAAATAAAAGAAGCGTTCATACTTGTTCAGGACAACAATCATTCTCTTCGCATAGGAATACCCATAGTTTGATTCATGCGGTGGTCCCAGCTGGATCTTTAACACAGGGAAAGCGTTTGTTGCACATTTACACAAGTACATGTGAGCGAGCTGAAGCCACATGATTGTTTTACCTTTGACTCATCAATGGGGTAGGTGATCTCATTAGGAAAGATGCAGGTGGACAGACAGGAGACAACCTTGGTCACCCCAGCCTTATGTGCTGCAAGCAGCACGTTGTCATTGATGGCCAGATTGTCTCTCTGAGGGAGATGAAGCCATCAATACAAAGAAATCTGACATTCTGCATGTAAACACAGTATGTGAAACTTTTATTCTGCTGGTCTTTATGTCAGTCATAACTACTGACGTACATGTATATTGATTCATACCAAAAAGTCCAGGTTCCGTCTCATGTTCATGAAAAGTCCTCCAACCAGAGCAGCAAGGTGAATAACGTGGGTTGGCTGATGCTTTTCGAATACTTTCTCCGTTTCCTCCAGGTTCCTGGGGAAAGTGTATGATAACAATGAGTGTGTTCCAGTAGTCTCTGAACTGGGTGTGTCCCTATCTAAAGTAGTGTTTCGTTTGTATATTATCAGCCCGTCAGCACTGCTATGACCTTACAAGAGATTGGCGTCTTTGGATGACAGGAATATCCACTCCTCACCCGCCTTGGCTCCCCCCATCTCTTTGACCACACGCTGTAGGCTCTTGCCTACCAAGCCAGATCCTCCAGTCACCACCACCCTCCATGGTTTCTGATCATCCTGAGAGCTCATCTGGAATGACAGCATGTCAGTCATACAACTAGAGATTTCTGTTTGGTCATACAAAGGAGGAGAAAACCTGGCATGAAATGCTACCCGACAGGCTAAACAGGCTTCATATTACACCTCTGTTCCATTTTAACTGCCACGTCAGTCGACATTATGTTATGATTGTGTTATACGCTGCCCATGTGTGGGGAAAACTTAGACAATAAACCTGAAGGATGTATGCAAAACAATAAATCTGATATCAGGCATTAGAAAAAGCATATTAGTTAAAAAAAAAAAAACGAGTATTTGTCACGTAGGTTATACACTCTTCACATGTAAAAAGCAAGGCAATTTACTGAGACTGTACAAGAGCATGAACTCACTCAGGTTACGAGCCAGTGCGAAGCAATCCTACAGTCAATACAAGTTAATAATACAGTCATTACACGTTAACAATTATCCACCATTTAAGGAGAGGGTGTTCTGGACTTCTATTTTCTTCCCAATGTGTAGACCTGATTGTCCTGCAGTACTTTCTGATAATCTCCACCTGGATTTATTTTATTTATTTTTTTTTACTTTTACTGATTTTACTGGTAAACTACAGATGCACTGCCGCATATACAGTTTAATTTGATGTTCCATTTCCCCTTGAGACATCCCGTCAAAGGATTGCCAACTGGAACGCGAAGGCATTTCAAAGCCAACGTTCCTACTCTACCACATAAGTGCACACGCTCCTCTGATTACAGATTTTACTATTTAAATAAGGCGATCCTGCAGACTCCCGGAATTCACCTCACCTCTAGTTTGGCGGTAATGAATGACGATCGGCTACAGCGACGATGTCTCTGACAGCCGAGATGAGTGAGATCTTTCAGCACACACACGCACCACCTGACAGGTTAAAAAGAAAGAAGTTAGATGTTTCAACCCTCTCTCTCTCTCTCACACACACACACACCACCTTAGCCAACATTTATGTTAGCCGACACATAGAGCCGCTGTCGTTCTTTCCGCCGGGTTCTACAAAAAAAAACACCCCTCACGAAAAAGGGTTTTCGCAAGTAAGGCGCTGAGCACTTTTAGAGGCGTATTTTAAAACCGCAACCTCCAGTAAAAGGATGAAAAAGTGTCATTTCTTACCATTAGCTGTAGTTCAAGAAGAGTTTGGGGAGGACAGGGGAGCTTTTAAACAACGCGTGGGAGGAATCGATTTACGGATTTCCGGTTCTGCCTTTCAAAATAAATATTTGTCCTGGAACAGTCTTTGGGCATGTGTACGCCGTGGCTTACTCGAGTGAACATGTTTACGTTTTAACATCGCAGTGTTTGTATATGGTACCAAAAGAATATTATCAGTATATTGTCGGTAATAAATGCTTGCAACGTTTTTGTTTTATTTTGCTTCATAAAATAGAAAAAAAAAAACATGCTGTCAATATCATGAAGCAAGAACATTCCACCTATATATAAAAAAGTAAATATCTGCGTTGTTAGTGTACATAAGTTAGGTGGGCAAAATGGGCATTTTCTGTAGACATCAGTAACATCTAGGCGTCATAACAATGCCACCTTCGCCACACACCAAGCACCACAAAAACAAAAGAGATCTCCCACGGCTGCAGGGAGATCAGAGCAGGTCATCATTTCTGCTGACCTAATTCCACTATATTTGCACTATATTTTCCACTTTTTTTCCTGCACCACCTTTTTTCACTCACCATCCTGCCACCATCCTCCTTCCTCACTCCATTTATTATTGTGTTCCTCATTCCATTTTTTATTGTGTTTTATTGTGTGTGTTTTTATCGTGTGCATTACTCACCAGCTGAACTCATTCAAATGTCATTAGATTGCTGAGTCAATGCAGAAGAAAAAAAAATCACATTCTCTAGTGTAAAATTATTTTTTTCTGACTTAAATTGTTTTTGCTGATATGTTGCATAAATTGTATTTATAAAGTCCCAAAATGAAAACAAGCGCTCAGTTATCAAACTGTCATCTTGTGGAAATTCTGGAGGTTGCGGAACAGTCACCCTGGCGACTCGGATGAATTGTGTTGATGTAGAGTTTACTGATCAGGAGTAGTGACACCAACAGTTCATGCATGCAGGGCCAGCGCCAATTGTGTCATTTGTAAAGCAAAAAGTAAAAACTGTAAGATGGGTTGGAGGTTAATCACTGGCTATGACCGTGGCAGCCAGTCTGTCTTTAGTTACACCAATCAGAGAACACTAACATTGTATATAACAGAAGAATCGAGCATGTTCTCCTGAACTGCTTTGTATATGAATGAAAATGAATGGAAAAGAAGATCTGATCACAGAGAGCTCTGAACATACTGTAGGTACCTAGGTCAGCCTATAGAAATATTTAGGATGACATTCCCTCAACTGGTGAATCTTCTTGTTTTTAAAGAGTAAGTTTTCCTTCACAGTGACCTTAGTTTTATATACTAATGATAGAGTAGAAGTAAAATAGACAGAATAGATTTTAAAACAAAAAGGACAGAGGACCAAATCTAGAGTACAGCTAGTCATTATTTTGACTTTCCACTTTTTAAAAATGTATATAATGAGTTTTTTTGCTTGTACTTTTGCTCTGGCCTTTCTCCTCTTTAAAATATTCTACTTAAAAAGTTGTGCACACCAAACTAAAATAAGTAACATCCAATTCAAAATGTTTGACAAGTTCTGCATTACTGTTATATTCAGCTCTTAACAATAATAATAAAAACAACAACAGAGTTTCAGGATTTTAAAATATTTTATTTATTTCAGTTTAACACACGTCCCTACACTTCATCTACTGCGGAGATGAGTATCTGCCGAAGAAGAGGATGGACTTGGTTTTATTGTGCCTGATGAAGAAGAGGAAGGGGTGGTCTGCGGTGAAGTGTTCCTCCCTCAACATACAGAATGCTATCATGCCCGCCGTGGCTGCGGCGGCCTCCGTCCCCTCCTCATTCACCTCAACAAAAGCCTTATGGGCCACCGTAGACAAGAAGAGTCCTCCGTCACCGTTCATCCCAGACAAGTCGGCCTTGGCCGCGCAGAACACGTCTGTCATGCCCATTTTGGCCAGAACCTCGTTCATCTCGTAGTCTTCCTCCAGCTTGAATTTGGGGAGGTGAACAAGGACTTCAGAGTGGACGTCCATGTTTTCCCTGTTGGTCCATTCGTCAAGCTTCTCCCGTGTCAGCTCATTTTCCAGCTGGAACGACACATTCGTTGTATTTGGGTTACACATCCTGGCACCATTGGTTTAAACTTCAGAAACATCAGCATCACGTCCGCTTTGCAAATCGGAATGCGCGGGATTTTGTTCCAAGGGGGAAAAAGCACCAGCGAAATTCCGAAAAGAAAAATCCATCATTCGTTTTCACATCCCGCACCTTCAGCAGAGGGTTGGGGCCGTCTGTGCTCTCCTCGGGCAGCAGGATGAACATGCTGAGCTCCTTCTCCACATACGGCAGCTCCAGGATCTGCACACCGTGGTCAGGGATGTAGTTGTAGGGCAGCTTCTTCATCTGGTACATCATCTGGACAGGCTTGCTCTCATTCTAAACATACCAGCAACACACAATTTTACTCCACCTAAAGAATCACATTAACATAACAACGTCAGTTCATAGTTGGTGAATTGCATTCCAGAGTTCAATGGTCATGGTCCTAGAGCTGGCATCACAATGAAAGCTGATTTTCTGCCTTTTTGTGTGCTCTATACTACCAACAGCCACCAGGGGGAGATCAAGAGCTTCTGGGTTTACGTTGCTGAGCGCTTGTTACCTGGTTGACTTTAAAGGGCATTTCTTTTGTATTGGCCTCGTCAAAGCGGTTCATCCAGTTTCCCTTGAAGTAGATAGCATTAACAAGAGCCAGCCTTGTCATAGTGCTGACTGATCCTGGCTTCAGAAGGTCTTTAATCTTATCTGAAATGCACACATAAATGACATAAGCACTATACCTATCGGTTCAAAGCTTTAAAAGTGGCTTATCTTCAGAAGGACAATGTCTGCTTCAGGTGGAAGGCCTCACTTTCAGTTTGCTGCTCAACCCAACTGTTGATTTCTGCTCTGCACTCCTCCGGAGCCCCGATGAAATCAACAGCCTTCAGGTCAGCATGGTAGTACTTCTGTGTGGCGTCGAGGAATTCCTGTCATCCCAGAGGAAAGCAATCCAGTCAAATACAGTGTCTGGTTCTGTGCAGTTCCCGGTGGCTGTAAATCCAAAACCCACCGAGAGGAAGTTAGTGGTGCTTTCTCCATAAAGACGGTTGGCTAGTTTCAGGATATACGATGCAGATGGCGAGTTGATTTCACTGTTGAGTGTCTGGAAATCTGGGTGGACATCTTCACCGGAGCTGAACGAGAGTGTCTGGTGATTTGGAAAATCACATTTTGTTACAAATGAAAGTGTAAAAGCTGTTTGACATAATGATTGAATTCTAGCATTTGACTTGACATTTTGGTGTTACCTTCTGTTGATCAGTGGTGGCGAGAGACACACTGGCCTGATTGTACTTTTGTAAAAAATCTAAACAATAACACAATTGTACATTGCAACAAAGAGGGGGTTCCTCAATTCAGTCCCACAAGGACTGGAGCAGCTTCTCTTTTCTACCAAGTAGATGTCCCAGTTGAAACCAGTTGTCTACCTGGTAGGAAAGAACCCTTGCTGGATTACGACCTTCATCGAGCAAACCTGCTCTAGACCATAACCTGCTGCTCCACGCCTAAATAAATCCTGTTATGATAGATAATTATTAGGTAGAAATTATACTTCAAGTACCCAAGAGTTTGTATGAAGAAAATATATCAAATTGAGGTCCAACCATTAATCAAATCCTCTAAAAGTGGGTTCCTCAATCCACTTCTATGAGGGAGACAATCCAGCAGGTTCTTTCCTACCAGATAGACAAGTGGTTTCACCTGGGATGTCAACATGGTTGAAAAACTGCCGGATTGTGGCCCTCATAGGACTAAATTGAGGAATTTGCAATACAGCATTGTATAATTAATTTGCATAACACTGGCATCCAGCAATATAATGTTCATTCTTTAAATTCTTTTAAATAAGTCCCTTTTCTGGTTTTTGAGATTGAAGAGCCTTGTGTATGCAGCTTTGTTTTCATTCATTCTCAGGCTGTAACATGAATGAGGATGCCATTAATCTAATGTGAACAAAGAACGACACACAACTCTAAAGTATGTAGCCTACATTATATTAGCTGAACAGGTTCCACAAATGCATGAGGAACAGCAGCTTGTCTTTACAACAGTACTGTTCTTGTTGCAAAGTTCATTAATGAGCTCAAGGTTCACATTATTTGACTCCACCTGCGCAAAAGCACACCTTTCATTAGATCACCAGCCAACTGAACTTTGGACCGCTGACGTCTTCAATGTAAACCAGTAGAGCAACTGCTGCAGGGCAACTCCTTTAACTGATGTGTTACAAGTCTGTCATGTGATAAAGGAGTCCCTACCTGGGCCATCTGAGCTGCAGTGTCTCCTTTAGCTCCCAGGAAAACCATAGCCAGGGCTGAGCTGATGCTCAGTGGGGAGACAAAGATGTTCCCGCTGGAGTTGTCTTTGCTCAGAGTGCGAAGCAGCTCCAAGGCGAAAGCTGTGTTTGAACTGCTGATGGCTGCCATGTCTGAATAGGTCTCCTGTGAAAAACAGAGTGTTTATTGCAACAATGCAACATCCCAACAACAAATTCAATACAGTAGAAAAGGAGACAACTATCAATTAAAAAGAGAAGACAAACAAATAGACTGTGAAATATTTTCCACACCTTAAAATGCAGTTGAAGTTCATTTTCATTTGCACTGAAGCCAAATTATGCAAAGTAAAAATAAAAACTGTGATGTTATTGTATAGTTCCCTCCTTTACACACAAAAAACACCAGTGATGTCATCACGTCGGTATCAACATTGAGAAACAAATATAGTTTAGTGACCACTTGGGGCTTCCGTACCATTTCCATCCTGGAAAAACGTTCCCATTTTTGTAAGAATATAAATGCTGGAATAACACCCACAAATTTCCCCAGACTGTTAAACTACCAAAGAAAACACACTTGATATCAAAAAGGAGAGTATTCGACACACGCGTCGTTCCAAAGATGCGTTCAAGAACCCGGAAATAATCTTTCTCAAAACGTCGGGACCTCGAAGGGTGACAGGATGGATGAAGCGCGCAGTGCGCAGCGTGCGTGGCCTGCGGGTTGCGGGGGCCCTGCGGGTGCGGCGTTAAACTCACCTGCTGTTCCTCCTGTGACAGCTGAAGCTCTCTGGGATCGCACGCACCCCGCCCTTGTAATAGTGCAAGCAAAGCGCACAGACCCAAATGCGCAATATTGCTCCCCCCCAGCAGGAGAAACGTAGTCGGGGCAAAGAGAGGAGGGGGTAAACCGCAGCAAGCCACCGTTGCTCATTTATAGGCAGCGTAAAACGATGACCGGTGGGTGGGACGCGTGATTGGGCGATAATTCAGCTCACAATACAAAAAAAAAAAAAAAAAAAAAAGCCGGAGAGTAAGAAGGAATGAAGCCGAGCGCGGCCGAAAGTAAACTTTACGCAACTGTTCCCAGATCTGTATGCGCCCCCCCTTTAAACATCTGATTCTTCTGTTTGTTTTACAGTGATTAAAGGTGCATGGAGACAGGCCCGGAAACAGGATTTCAGAAGTACAAGGGTGAAGTGCTCCACCACCCCTTCCACACACACACACACGCCTCTGCGCCCGGCCGCACCCGCACAGGCGTCACGCAAAAATGGCATTTCATTTAAACATTCAGCAGGTCAGTCATCTGCTGAATGCTTGTTTTGTTTTGTTGTCTTAAAAGCTGTTACACCTTTGAAAGGGTGCGTTGGTAATTTACACCTTTTTTTAAAAAAAAATATTTGCAATTAACTTTTAAATGCAAAGAGAGAGGGAGGAAAGCTTTTTTAGTGTCTCAGTATATTCCACAATTAGAGACGAGAGGAAACACACGCATACACACACACACACACACACACACACACACACACACACACACACACACACACACACAAACACACACACTCACTGTGGTATGTGAGGTTTATGTCCAGCTCCCCAGACTGCACAAACAAAAACCCTGCACATTTGTATGTCTCTTTTCCACAGGGCCTACTCTGAGAGTCCTCCCATTTTCATTTTTGAAGAGACAAACAACCCCAGCCTAGTTAATTTTGATCATTTGAACACAATTGGTTTACTTTATCTGCTATCTGCTGTGTTGGCTTTACTGACAGTAGACTGACACATTTGCTTCTTTTCATCTGGGGTGTAAAGCGAGACCATGTTGTGAAGGCACGATGAACTTGGGGGCCTGATGAGCAGAGTCCAGACTGAACTGATGTTGCTCGAACGCACCTCATCAGCGAGGTGTGTCAGCCTGATTTATGGTGGAGAGCTCATGTTTTCTCTCCACCTGTCATGAGGGTTTACAGGGAAGCCCTGGTAACCGGTGTCACATTATAAACCTTTGTGATTTATAACCGTGGCTGGACTCCAGACCTCACTGTTGCATAACCAGCTTCATATAGACTTTCTCAGTATAGAAAGCATCCGTCCCCTTTTTCTGTAGAAGAGATTCGAGACGAGATTCTATCACAGATTTGTGCTTTCTATTATTTTATAAAATACACCATTTATGTTGTTTAAATTATATAATGATTTTATTATAATTAACTCTAACTATTACTATTAACTGTTTGGGGAAATTTAAATTTATTATTTATAATTATTAAATGATTTACCACCACAGGAGCTTAGAGGAACCATGTTGTGTGTAGTTTTGTCAAGGATTTTTCAAGGATGATACTTTTTTCCCCTGTTTATTTATATAACTTATTGTGATTAATTCTGTGTCAGAGCAGACATTCAAAGAAAGACTAAGCATATTTTATTTATAGATTGTCTACATTGAGGTTTTATTGGTCCTTCAAGGCTAAAATGAGAGTTTATGAAAGGCACAGATGTGTGATAACTCTGCACAGAGAGGCCATTCAGTATAATGTATATCTATCTTTGGGTTAGTTTTATCTTTAGATGCATCGTTTCAGTTCCAAGTGAAAGTGACCATCAGGAACCTCCCATTGCATTGGAATAAATAGATGTTTATGGCTCTTTTCGGTATTTCTTCTACTGATTACCTCCCAGTCGGATGGGGGAAACTCGCACGTTAGCCTGACTGCTCGGCGCTCTGCAGTTGCGGTTGACACAGGCATCTCCATTAGTACCAGGAGCTGTCTTTCCTGTCATCATGGCCTGTGGCTGCAAGGCCATTCGTTCACACGCTTAGCATCTGTGTCAGTGGTAGGGAAGAGTGAACACGGCAGCAGAGCCTTTCAGCAGTTCAAGGAAAGACGTACATGTGTAGTTTGTGCAGCAGAGATTCTTCTCATGGTGGCTGGTTAAACACCTCACAAGGGTCAGCTGAGCTATGGAAACCAGATTCATTTCAGAATTGACGTTTGGTCTTGCAAAGGTAAAGTTCAACTTGCGATTGATCTCAAATATGCATCTGTGAGTGTATGTGCGTGCAGGAATGCACAAATGCTGCACCAGTGACCTGTGCAAATTTGGAGGAAGATCATCTGCAGCATCATTCGCTGGAGAGGTCTCTCTTATTTTAATCAGACAATGATTAAAACACATTCTGATTATGATACATCAGAACGTCTCTCTTAACCTCTGGAACACGTGACAAGCACCTGAGTCGTCTTCTTCGTGAGAATAATCAGGTTTTATAATTCTTCGTAGCTTCTAACACCCTTTTCGCCACTCCTTCTTCCACAAAGCATATTAACTTTTCCAGTTCTCCAGAACTACTCATCAGTTTATCTTTATTCTTCCGACGATAGTGTGTGCAGACTGTGCTAATCACTGATCTCATAGAGGAGTGCCTGTTATCTGCCTCTGCTGTGTTCTCTTTGCTCTTCCTGCGTAGTAAAGCAACATGATATCCAAATTCAACACTGTGTATCCTAGACAGCAACATTATTGTTGTCTGTCAGAATAATTCCAGGGGCCCCATATTTGTGCTCATGGCTGTGATGCTGCAGAGCAATTTCATCATTATTACACAGCATTGTTCACAAGAGTGAGATTCAGGGGGGGTGAGTGTATCTACTGAGACTGCCCTTGACCCACAATTGAACTATCAGGGCTTACAATTACTAAACAAATAAAACCTTTTGCCACCAATAACCTGTTTTACTGGGGCACAATCATCTGAATAAGGTGGGGCTGTGAAAGGTGCAGTATAATAACATATTTGCTGCACCTCAAACTGAAGTCAACTACTGAATTTACTGGAAAATCATGAAAATATTCCCAACTCTGTTGTCACGGTTGGGTTTTTGCAACTTTTCTATTTACACAAGGAACAATTAAAGAAAGGCAGAACCAAATGTCTGAGTGTTGCAACTGATGTACCATTTATGAGCCGTATATCTCACGATAGAAGCTTTATCCCCTCACGGCCCATCCCTACCACACAAACATGCGCCTCATGCATCTCAAAAGACAAAATCAAATAAGGAAAGAACATAAAATGACAAAATAAGAACGTCCAACAGAGTATAAAAAAATAAAATTTAAAAATAAAACAAAACTACATTAAAAGTGATAAGCAAGAGAGGATCATTTGGTCTTTAAAGAGGGCCACATTATATTTGTCAGGTGGATAGTAAATAAATGGCATGTTTATCGTTTTAGGATCAAAGTTTGCAAATGCTTTTTTACATTTTACATGTAAAAGGTAAAAGAAATAGTTTAACCTCTCTATCGTGAAGGCATTCATGATAATAATGAAATCAATTTGCAATGAAGCATTAATTCTATAGTGATATGTAACAAAATATTAATGAATAAATGTTAATATTGATTCAATACTAAAATATTTGTGCTAGCAATGTTCCTACTTGAGTTTCTTGCAAAGACCAAGAGGTCATCCTAAGCTGAGTCTAGAAAATGTGACAAGACAGAAAACAAACAAGCTTATTCTTAAAATACATTTTAGACCGCTGTGAAATGAAACCAATCCATTGAATCCAAGGTTACAGAAGGCAGGCACCCCTAATATTATCAGTCATTAGCACGAAGCTAAACTTTCATCCAGCTGAAAGTTACATTCACAGACATCCCACAGTCGCTCCCTCCCTTTATCATCATGGAAAGGTGTTTATGAGATAGTGGCTGGAAACTGAACACATGTTGGGCTTCTACGGCGAGTGGTTCACCAGACACTAACCTGACCCTAATTTAATGCATTGCGTGGAATTAAACAAGGTGTTATTTGATACAGATTGTGCAGCATTGGAGCTCCCTGGATTGAAACAACAGAGGATGAACACCGAGCACAAGCATGTTCGGTGTTTACTCAGATTTCTTCAGCTTTGCACTTTGATCAAAGAGTCTCACTGTCACATCTTCCTGGTTACTGTTGATCTGACTGCTGTGAGACTCATATTGTCACTTACTAGCAATGTGATGTGAAGGTAATCTCAGAACTGCATGAACAGGTCGAAGAAAACAATAAATGCCCCATAAAGAGATTTGACGAGCCTAGTGTTATTCTCCAAAGTTAGGCCTCCATTTGAAACATTAACTGTTTATTGGGTATTAAATGTATGTTTTATTAGGCTTTTAAAATTAGATTTTGAAATACAGGAGGTCCAATTCCCATGGTCTCAGCAATTAGAAGGTTATTAAACAATATGTTGAGTCTCAGAATAGTAACTGGTAATGTATAAGTGTCTCATGGGGTGCAATAAGATGGGGACCGGCAACCACTGCCAAACACAACAGTTTCACAGACTATATATTATAGTAGCAGGGGTGTAAATTAAGTATATATCAGTTCACTTATTGAAGATTTTTAATGCCTGCAGACAGCTTAAAAGGGTGCCAGAAACCTTGTAATATTAGGTTTTATTATTATACAAAGATATTTAGGAATGATGACTTCTTGATTTCCATATTTAATGCTTTACTGCATGCTGAACCCTTTTTTATGTATATAATGAAGACAGCATTCACTTTTTATGGAAGCAGTGAACAATTTGTATCTGCGAACAACAGATTTAGTTACGAATGGGAGTTTGTGAGCAGATAGTCTTGAATTACTAAACAGTATCAAGGTAGGTATGCATCAATGTGCACACTAGTTCATATCCACCTTCATATGCACTGGTGTGCACATGTGCAACTCACACATTATCAAGTGACTCAAAGGCTTTCCTTTTGCAAGACACGTAGTCAAGAATTGTTAAGCAGCAGGACACCCAAAGTTCAAATTGCTTCAACTCTGACCCCGGATGTCGCTGACCTCTCAAAGAGGACCAGTGAGAAAACAGCTGTGTGCGACGTAGCTGCATGGAGACAATTGGAGTGGGGCCGTATATCCCACGATGGAAGCTGCAGCTAGATTTTACTGCAGCTAAATTCTGGGTTCCGTTTTACTGCTTCGTAACTCATAGTTCAGATTTGTTTTCCAAGACAACTACTTTAAGAAGCTCTGCCATTAGGCATTTGGCCAGGATCTATTTATTTATTATTTCATCACCACTTAACTACACCAGACAGCAAAACCACAACCGCGCTGCAGATTAGCAGACATGAGATCATCTCCATGGGCGTTACTGAGCGTCGAAATCCCCTGTGAATGCACACCAGTTCAAAGCGAAGGCGGGTGTCCTCAGCCCTGCCCACTGGTGGAAGCAGCCCCCCTCGGGCCACCGCTGCGGCATGCACACAGCTGCGACCTTCGCCGGGATCATCAAGCTTCTGCCTTCCTGATTGAGATTCCAGGTAAGATTAAACACAGCCCACGGAAATCTGTGTCAGCGCATTACCCCTTGGCCTGCAGAGTGGGCAATGCTGTTGCGCAGCTCTCGTGCAGCCGGTGAGATTTACACTTCATACAATGTCACTGCCACGCCGTAGAACTGGAGACGTGATACATGTTTAAACCAACCATGGCGAGCGATATACGGAGCATCCGCTTCAGTCTGAAAATAACCGAAACTCCGTTCTGACTCATTTAGGATGCTTGAAATGCACATGAATCTTTTCAATTCCCACATTACACATCAAACACTTGATATACACAATCACGCTTGATACACTGTCAAAGAATAATTTCCAAAATGTCATTTTATGCCTTTGGTATATTTGATTATTACGAAACCAGGCAAATACATAAAACCTTTGGAACTACAGGTGATCGGCGTACAGCTGACACCTTAACTATTTTCTCACCACCTTACACCTACATTAGCCCATTTAGGTGTTATGTACAGATGAGAAATGACTGAAATTGACGTCAAGCTGCTGTGTGTTGCTTTTGGAGGCTCGACAGTGCAGCGTCTGGTACGCTTTATCTTATCTCACTGACTTGTGTGAGTGCTCATGGAAACTTTGAGTGCTGTAGAGGCAACCGGCAAACTTGTTGATGATTTTATTTACTCAAACTTACAACATCACGTGCCATCATGTGGATGTTTTTATTTCCGTTTTTCATATATTGTCCCTCAGTCACAAACAGGCAGCATTGTCCCGTGATAACTCAATTGAGGGCAAGCTAAATATAACCCAAGCGGAATACAAACATTTGGCGACACACTTGCACCGATGTAAAGTACCACTAAACCCTATAGCAACAGTCACGAGCGTAACTAATTATCACAGCTATTGGGGCTCGAGGGACAGGAGGGCGACAGAGGAGCGGCGAAGGATTGGATGTCGTGTTCGGCGACTCAAGGCTGAGCTCACTAAAGAAAAGGTCGAGAAAACAACACATAATGACGGCTAACATAAGAGATGATAATGAGACAATCGGGCGAAGGCCTGGCGCAGGGAAGAAACCTCCATTTTAAAAATATGAGACGTTAAGAAGGCTTTTGTGGCAAACACGTCATAAATGCTCACTGACGAGTGAGCTTCTTCTTTATAAAAGTCATTCATTTGACTTTTTTGTATCTCAGCTCATGAAAACATGACTCCATGACTCAGCCTCCCATTTTATCCGATACAGTATATCTTTAGTAAATGTGCTCTCCAGATGTGTTACGATATTATTGCTGTGGTTACGCTTCTGTTACTGAGACCTTTAAGTGGACAGGAACTTGGACTTATTGCTAGTATAAACAAAAACAAAGTGGGTATATTTTTTAAATCCCAACTAGCTCTCCCCTGTGTCATTTCATCCCCCCCCCTTCCTCCAACCTCTCTCAGTCTATCATCTCTCCCCTTGAAGAGACACATGGCACTCTGGCACTGGCATGCCGCTCATTCCATTTTAACAAGTTACATTCCCTGGAACGCTTCCTCTCCTGTGTCCCCGCATGTGGTCCCAGGGTCCCAGACCAGACCACCCCCTCCATCTCCTCTCACACACCCTCTCTTTCCTTCACCCGCCCACCCCTGCGCTTATCTCTAGGCATCAGTGGCTCCCATTCTCAGAGTCCCAATCAGTCAGAGCCTCCCGCTGAGTGAACTTTTCCATCCTGCCTCTCTGCCGACCGCCTCAGATCAATTTGTTCCCGGTGTTTGGTCTGTTCAGGGCTGGAGGCCAGCACCCACCAGGACCCTACTTAACCCAGCAGAGAGGGGAACCCACCCGCCTTGTCCACGAGAGACATGGGGGGAAAGGAGAAAAAGGTTTTGATGATATCCAATGCGCCCAACTATCAAGGGTGAGTCTTCTACGGTTCTTTTGACCACGATTTGGTGATTTGGCGGTGGTTTATGATCATTTTCTTGAATATCCTTTACTGCAGTCATAAAGACACATTCTTGACCTCCCCACCCTGAAAATCTGTGTTATTTTACTGAAACACAAAGCAATCTCAGACTTGCATAATGATCGCGTTTTGAATTCTAGCACTGAGTTTTGTTGTGGTGTCGCTTACAGTCCGAGCAAGGTGCCACTTGTCAAGTTACTGACACAGAGTGATTTATTAAGCACACATTAATGCAGAGCATGAAAATTAAACTAATACTGGACAACACCATTTGCTTCATATCTGTTTAATATTTAAATTCTAATTTTAAAATGTTATTGAATATTTGAAATAACTAGAAAAGTGAATATATTACTGGAGTGTTGGGACAGTTTCTAAATAAAGTCATTATGTGGGATTAGATTGGATATGCAATAGTTCTTACTAACTGTACAAAAACAAAAAATACTTTTTTTGCAATTAATAATACACTCATGGAAATAAAATCTGTTGCTATGCTTGTGACTGTGCAGCTTTATGTGCTGTAGACTAAAATAAGAACTTTGCTTTGTTCCTGGCGAAATGGAAAAGCACATTGAGGGGAGGTTCTAGAATTACATGTTCCTACAAAGGCTGCTGACTTTTTCCTCTGTGGGGCAGATTGGGCACCCAGTGCATCTCTTGGGGCCCAAATAACACAGAGTCAACATCCGTATGTGACACATAATGCCCGCTTTTGTATAAAGGCTCGTATCTGCATCTGAAGAACGTGTACCCTGTGTGGTGTGTAGGTTGCTGATGTATGGCACCGAGCAGTTTAAGGGTCTTGTCCTAAAATAACATTCTTAGGTGGCTATTTGAGAGAGTGTTGGTGGTGATACTTTCATTATGGCTTGGCTTTAAATCTGCAGAGAGTTGGCAGGGAGTCAGAAGGGGGGGGCAGATGGAGGAATATAATCCTCTTGATCCCTTCATATTGGCATGTTGTGCAGTCAACATGTTTAAAGTTTTGAAAAATGGTTGACTGTCTATGTGGTCTAAGGAGGGGTTTTAATGGATAGGTTTTCTTACATTGGGTCAATTTGTCCTGTAAATGAAGTAAAAAAAAAAATGAACGTGAAGCTACCTCAGATGCACGTTGACCTCTGATTCGCTTTTACTCTATTTACTGATGTTTGTTTTTGATATGAGTCTCAGCTAAGACCAAAGACAGATTTGGTGGGATGATGATGTTCGGTGCTATTCTCTCCTCCCCGCTAACCTCCTCCCCCACATTCCTATGGTTTATAGGCTTTGATGATGTTTCCATGCGACTACAAACATGACAGCAGAGGCTCGTGTGAGAGAAAGATCGGTCCCGCATTGCACAGTTGGAGTTAGACTTTCTTGATGCTGACCCCAAAGACCCCAAATCGCCCCTGTTGGTGTTTCTGGGGCGAAATTCATGAACAAACCAACCGAATCAGTGTTTGAATCACTCACACACTTTTTCTATGCGGTAAATATGTGCCAAACACAGATCATGAATGCAACTGACATGCACGCAGCCGCCTCTCTGTCTCCCACTGCCACTTTTGGTTATCTTAGCTGAGGGCCACAGTTGTCTGTTTACAGTTAGAGCTCTTGAGACATAACAGCATTAAAGCTCATGAGGTATTTATTTCCAAATGTTGCAAGTTTGTGATTATTCTCAGTGATTTGTCTTGCAATATTCAAACTACAAGTACAAGATCAGATAAGGAGTCAGAAAATTACACTTCAGACATGAACATTTGCTGCTTATTTAAAAACTGAATTTTCAAATGGAATGTCTCAGTTTTATTGACTAATTAATGACAATATTGTACTTTTATATATGATAATTTATACATGACCTCATACAGAACCCAAAAAAGCATTAAACATTAAAATAACAACAGAAAGTGACTGCAGAGTCACTTGTTAAAGCACCATATCTGCAAAAATATATATAAAATGCCCTAAACATATAAAATGACTATGAAAAACATTATTGTCAAACCTCTTTATCGATGCTAATGTTCTCCCAAAACCCATGAAAGTGTGATACTGAGGCTGTTATCACCTGTTGTTGCCATCTTTCATGGTGTCTCTGGTTTTAATACTCTCCATTGTTCCCAGCGCATGGCCTGTTCAATTACCATGATACAATAACCCCATGGCTATGTTCAGGCTTTGGTTAATATTTGGCTGCGTCCGTAAACACGTAATTTTAATTCTGTGACAGCAAAAACATCCAGATGGTGGCTAGTGTATCCCAGTAATGACTATTCGTAATCAGATTCATTCATTCACCCACAACAGGCAGCATGAGGACATTTGGGGATATTTATTGTCTGTGGACAGGTGTCATGACTATTTTTGTGAATGTTCATTAATATTCAACATCAAATCCATTCCACTTCACAATGAGGTTTATTGGATTTATAAATAGAATATTCTTCCCTGGGGATTATTAATGGCATGAAGCCTACCTTGCATAGATGGATGAGTTAAAATCAGGTTTGCATGAATTCAAATCCTGAGTTGATCTTTTTTAAGGCACTTCTAAGGGATCTGGTCTAAGATGTCTGCTGTTTTTTCACTACATGTTATTGCGTGCTGGATAATCACAACTGAATGGATGCTGACCAAACAGGACTAAAGTTGACAGATGTGTTGATGAAGGGATAATGAGTAATTCCACAGATGCATTAACTCACTGTTAACTCAGTTTAAATGTACCCTTAGGCCGAGATTTTCACCTTGTTATACACTTCTGACCTGTAGTGTCCAGAATTTATTTTAACATTTTGGTCTTTATTGCTCTGAGCATCCTTGGCCCTTGTAACATTACTGACCTTTCACCTTTTGCCCCCCTGCTGGTACCCTCTGTTCAGCAGGCCAACTGTTGCTCTAACAAGTTCTCACAAGTCTTTGGAGTGATGAATTCTCATTTGTCATGGTTCAGTTCTAGTGTAAATCTATTGTTTAATTAATATAGTAATAATGTAATTATTATTATACAGAGGTATACAAAGGTACGATTGCTTATACAGAGGTATGATTGCTTAGTTGTAAACCCTTGCTTTCTTTGAGAGTCACAATTCTCTTTCCCTCTGAGAGGAACAGAGACATGTGGGATCCCTCCCATCAGTTCCATGGGATTGTGACAGACAAGATAGGATCCCTCTTCTGTTTTATAGACGGGGATTACTGAGGACAGCCAAGCAAAGTAAACACACAAACTATTGGCTCTTTGCATTCATACACAAGTAAAAGACCACAGCATACCAGGCACAATACCCTTACGCAACAGCAGTTGTTTAAAGCAACAACTGCAATGAGTCAAAGTGACCACACCAGAAAGCTATCTGTTCATCTGTAATTCCTGTCTGTCTGGCAACACAGATCCCAACACCTAATGGTTTTTCAGCAGAGGAGCTTCCATTTCTGGGGATAATTTGCTCTTTGACCTTCTCTGAGTAGCTGAAATAAACCTCTTTATAGTGAGTGGCCCAAGGTCAGCCGAGGGTGTGAGCTCCAGACAGTTCAGAGTCGTCTCGAAAACATTGCGTTTCAGGGTGTCCAATGGTGAGATACGGGCCTGATGCGCACAGGGAAAAGCATTTCTTCATAAAACACGATCCCAGAAGTTCAAACGCGGATATCTGTCCACTAATCCAAACTGTAGCCCTCTCTTGGAAACGTTCCTCAAGGTTATATCAAATGACTCAAACAAATCTGTCGGGAACAACTTAATGCATGTGGTCATATTGTTTGGCTCATATTGTTTGGCTCTAAATCCATTATAATTTTTTGCAAGTGGCTCAATTATGATTGCATATTATTGCTCACACTGATGTGATCTAGAATTAAGACCACGAGAAGAGACCATGTTTAAACTTGGACTATGAGTAATTTCTCTGAATAAGGAATAAAGATTTGCAGGTATGATTTATTCACGAATGAAGTAAAAAAAAAACCCATTAAATATAAAAAAACAAACCGAGTAAGCCCAGAAACAGTGACAGGTGCATCCCTGGCTGCTCTTTCAGATTTAGCTATGGAGCTGAAATTCAACCCTGAGAAGACCCCCGATGCTAAGGAACTGCCCTGGCTGCTGCAGAAGGTCTGCAGCATTAGAGCCTCATGAACCACAGTGAAACTGCAGACACTCGCTGACCTCCATAATTATCAAGCAAAGGCAGAACATTTGCACTCTGGTGGTATAAATATACCCCAGTGGTCTGTTGGTTGCTTCCTGCTGATGAGTTGCTGCTGCTGCTGCTGCTGCTACTGAAAAGTAGAGAACACGCTGATATTGTAACATGGACCAATGTTTGGTTGCACTATTTGGTTCCATCGGGCTGATGAAGGTGTGAATCAGTGAACACGATTGCAGCTCGTTTCAGATTAATAGATGCTCTGTGGTTCTCTGAGAAATGCAAACACACTTATTTTTCCATATGTGCATTTTTTTGGGGTCAATAATGCATCAGTTGATTTTGGCCTCATGGTCTTTTGCAATGTACAACGTTGCTAAACACAAAGAAATTAGAATAACGCAAAGTATTACAGATGGGTTGAAATATAGTGTCAGTAGGTTCATTTTTTTTGAAAAGTGACTATAATGACTGTATAAGGGAAAGGTTGCGACTTTGAACAAATTGATTTGCCACTGTAACGTCACAACGCAAAGGCCAAACACATTTTAAAAATTTTTATTTTCAATTTATTTAAGAAAGATATATTTAAGTTTTGAAACTCTTCTTTGTTTTTTTTTTAGGTCAGGCAAGAAGCCCATATGCAATGAGCCAGTATCTGCAAAGAAAAATGGGAAACTCTCATTATCGGCTGTCCCGCCGCCCATACCCATGTCCCCCATCGTTGAAAAGATGGAGGGCCTGAAGGCCATCCGTAACCGCAGCAACAGCCTCCGTCTGGGCCGGCTGGCCTTCTACCGGCACCTGGAGAAGGTGGAAACCATGAGGAGCTTCTGGGAGCTGAAGCATGTGGAGATGGAGCGAGGACAGCAGCAGGTATTTACCATAGATGTTTTAGTTTGTAAGTTAACATTTATGATCATGATTATTAATTCATGGTAGTCAAGTTATTTTGTTTTTAATATTGCTAATGCTATCAAATGTGCAAGATGAATTAATGTATTGTGGAAACCAGGATGTGTAGAGAGAGAGAAAAAAAAATCAACATATCAGGACCAGATAAGTGTGTTTAATTGAAGTGATTTGGAAATGTACTGTCTCTAACCCCGTCAACCCCTGATTGAATTAATTCCAAATGCCAGAGCCCAGGCATGGGTAACCCAGGGCAAATGAAACACTATCCTGGTACTTGGCACTTGTTTGGTACAAAACCCTCCGACAGGCCGAATGGTGCTCCCCCACTAGAGGGAGCTACAGATCTTCAGAGTTAGAACCCCAACACGTGCACCCATGCACGCACGCACACACACGCACATACACACACACACACACACAGATATGTACAGTGATACCCACGCAAACACACAGGTCTTGTTGCCATGAGATGCTGTGTTAGGGCCAGTTTTCTTTCATCAATGATAATCATCTTTCAAAATTATTTAAAATAAACACAGAGGTTACTGTTACATTCTGAAAGAACGTAATGTCAAGTAGTCTCCCAGAACATTTGAGAGGTAACTGATGATCTGCACGACTGTATGAAAGAGTGAGATCAAATTACTTCAATACTAATACGCAGGGCGTTTAAATAGCATGTAAACCTTTTTTAAAGAATTTGTCTTATTTATAGTTTAGTGTAAATCAGTACAGGCCAGCAGGGAACACTTAAGGAAGTGTCCCATTTACCTAGGAGGCCCTCTTTGTAATTTAAGACCCCTGCCGTGTCATAATTCACAGAGAACAACGTTTGTCACCTGCCTCTCTGGCTCTCAAGCCCAGCTTTGGTTGCACCTTTGCCCCAGTACCTCTCCACACATCCCTCGTGTCTCTCTCCCCCACAGCTGACACCTATCATTATCATTCATTATATTTATCAGTATAGCATCATCAGAAACAGATCAGGCATCAGATCCACCACCAGACACTGAGGTTCTGCCCCCACATGTCACTCCTTTGACCTCCCAAGCTTTTGCTGCTTACTAAACAAAACTGATTGGAACTACTGAGCTCTTGTAAATAGCATGGATACATATTTTAGTAAAATTACACTAATAAGTGAGTACTGCTAATTTGATTTTGCACAGATGAAAATCTCTAAATCTCTAGTAATTATTATTACAGTCTATTTCACTCTTTTACACACAAATATTTGTATTTATATTGTTGTCATAGTTGAGTTGCATGTCATAAGATGTGTTAAAGTAGTTTTAAAAACAGCATTGGTCCTGGTAGTTTGACAGATTTGTTTTCATACCATTCACTCAAATAATTCCGCACTGACAGGTTGTCATGTATGGGACAACCCTGAAGTTATGATTTGAACAGATTGATTACCAATGGGATATTTATGGATATTTATGAAATCTGGCCAAGGGCATAATCAACCTCTCCTTACTGAACCACCTCAGCACTGGGTCTGCTGTTTTGGAGAACCCCTTTGCCAAGACAGGCCAAAATTAGCAGCTTGAGTGTGTGTGCGTGCGCGTCTGTGTGTGTTCACAAGTGCACGTGACTGTTGTTTGACCTGCTCATTGTACGGCGGGGGCTCTGCAGTGGTGCAGGCAGGCTACTGTGCTGGTTTGTGCGGGGCCGGGAGGCAGCGGCGCAGACCGAAATACATCTGCGAAGTGCTGCGTCCAAAGTTAAAGGACACGACGGGGGTCTCGCTAACATACCAGCAGAAGCAGCGGACATCTGATTCTGCACACAGCAGCGACACCCTGAACCCAACACCACCTGTCACCTTCTCGTCTCGCAGACAGCGCGTCCTCTCCTTTTAGGTCCGGGGCAAGGAGGCAGGGAAGGAAGGCGGTTGGCGGGTGAACGGTAGGCTGGGCAGGCAGGTAACCTGACAGCACGGGGTGGGAGGAGGAGGAGGTGGAGGTGGAGGGGGGGGGTGGTCCACCATCCCCGTCTGCGCCTGCAGAGAGCGTGAGGATGAGCGTTCAGTACGCAGCCACCGAAAACTGACCGCCAATGCTTCTCCATGCCAACGCCCCGCTGCCCGCCGTCTGAGATTCCTCAGATCGCCAGAGTAGAACGCAGAGCCCCCGCAGGTGCACAGCAGGGCGAAGGGGGGAGCGACTCTTCATCCTCCACAGCATGGAGAACTTTCTCGGGGATAAAGATGTTTGGATACTGGGGAGCGTGTGTCTCGTGGCCACGTTCCTGTGGCGGCGGTGGTGGAAATTATTCTTTAACAAGAAGGGACGGAAGACCCCGTTTGCTGCCGACGACCAGGTACTGTCGCGCGGCCAGGTCGAGAGGTTAGCCAGGCTGGCGACGCGGCGCGTCGCTAGGAGTCCGACCACGCGTGTCTTCGTTTGCAGCTGACCCGCTGCGAGCGCCGACTGAGCCGGCACCAACCTGAAAGTAATGCGGCGCGTCTTATCGCGTTATCGCTCCGGCTACCGCCGCGCTAATGCCAGAATAATGTAAGATCGCGATCGCGACATCCGTTTCGGGCAGACCCAACGCAAGATTTGTCAGTGTGACGCGGGTGAAATTCGGGCCGCAGTGAAATTTCACGCGTCGGAAAGAAAGTAGCCTGTAGGAATGCGTACGAGCATGCTGCGCAATTAGGACTAGAACACTTCAAATCAAACCACGGGATTGTAACATTTGCATTTTTCTTGCATTTTCACTTTAACTGCACACTTTCCACATTAACCGTCTCCTTTTTTTTGGACTGAGCATTAGAATACTGAAAAGTATGTCACAATTAACATGACAGATGAAAGATCTGCTGTGTAAATATTCCAAATGAACCCTTCAAAACAGCCTGCAGGGGGTTGATTGACATGTCAAATTCTTAAGTTGAGATGTAAGGTTTAATGACAGAATTAAAGACAACAAAATCCTGTTAATTAAAAGTCATATATTCGGTGAAGAGCATAGCTTTCTTGCAAAAAAAAAGTAATAGTAATATTCTGTCTGGAGTTCATTAGTGAGGTGTCTATTTCCCCTTCTTCAGTTTGTTTTTCTAGAAATACTGACATATTAAGACTATCAGACCTGGATGAAGCATTATTGGTTACTCAGATCTAGTCCGCTCGTGTCACTTTGACGGCTCAGAGCATCCATCATGTTAAGCAGGACTTCCTGTCCCTGCAGCCAGCGTACAAGCGCAGTAAAAATATAACATCATGTTATACCTGTCACATGCTCATCTGCAGCACCAGCCACTGTCCAGAATAAACCATTTATCATGATGAAGGAATCCAAATGGAAGCAAATGTAACTCTCCACACTTTATGAGGAATTAGTTCAATTTAATCATCCAATAGCTTTATTAATTCAGGATTAATAACCAAACCTTTCTCTTGTTGCTTCTCTTTATTCATTGGACAATTTTGGTTTGTCTGTTTCATAACCAAATAAACTAAAACGTAACAGTCAAGAATAATGTGAGGGAAAACAAATATTCACACCACTTAACATGCACCTCTTTTTTTAAACTGTTTAATTCAGGCCAGCATCTGTTTACCTGAATATGAAGTGCAAGACTTGCAGCATTTAACAACCTGCAGCCACCTCATGATGTTAGGTGTTGGTCTGAGGTCATCTGTGTGTGCAAGTTTCAGTCAACTGCAACTTTTTTTTTTTGTTTTAATCTGATTTTTAACAACAATGGGTATTTAGAATCGATGTTAGTTGCCTCTCAGGAGGAAAATTAGTGCAGCAAAACATCCATAAAATCCAAATGTACAAGCCTATTGTAACACGATTAATCCGGGATATCCGTAAGATTGCAGATAACATTAATAAAACAATTTGCTTCATCAAAAAGCCTGTCTGTGCTGCCTGAAACATGCAGAACTGTCACTTGTGCTAATACAAAGACGATGTGTGAAGAGCTTCAGCTGGACGTGATCCTCATCTTAGATTATCTTATTATTATACAGCAATAATGATGGAACAAACCCAGTGGAGAGGTCAACAGCATAAAACACACTTTAGTACACTTTTTTTACGCTCTTCAGTCCTGATATCCTGACAACTGGAAGTACATTGACAGCATCCTATTCTATATGGCCAGAAAATCAGTAAATGATACCATAGAATATATAACAAAATGACAGAAAATGACGTGTTGAGCAAATGTTGTATTATCTTGTCTATTAGGTGAAGCTGTTGATTTAATTTGGTTTCCAGATGCATGGTTTGTGTAAGGCTCTGCTGGTGCTCTGCTTGGCTCTGGTATGAGGACTCTGGAGGAATGTGCTGTTTTCGCCTGGTCTCACTGGGCCTCTCTGCTGGTGTCCACTTTCAGCCGTTTGTGTAACTCCATGCCAGCGCAGCACTGATGAATAGTGATGGCCCCCTCATACACATCTAAACAAACCAAAGCACACCCAGTCAGCACACACTGGCTCGTTGGCCCTGTATCATTTATGTGGTGCATTGCAGACGCTCGTCAAGTAAAAGGATTTATGTTCTAATGTGTCACCTCAGGACACTGCTGCCTCTGAGTGTCCTCATCAACTTGGGCTATATTTGATGCTTCATTAAAAAGTCCTTATGTAACACTCTAAGAAACAGTCCCTGTAAAAAAAAAGAAAAAAGTGCATAATATATTGTAATAATTCCAGTAAAACAGACAAGTGGGAATCATAGGGTGGCGACAACTCGTGGTGAAAATACAGATTGCAGGAATTGAATACTTCAGTCCCCTCCTGATCTTAATCATACATTTCAGCACATATCAGAATATTTATATGCATATAAGTATCTTATCATTTTATTTGCAGAGGAAAGACAGTAAACAACACCATAATTTGTCATTGGTGTTTGAAAACGTGGTTTTATAAGTGACAGATGGAGCTTGTTAAAGTTGAAACCTCTGTGTAAGTTACGTTTATATGGCCGGGTCATAAATAGGTGCTTAAGTATGGAGCAAGACATCAAGCCTAAATATAAACTCTGCCATCGCCCAGCGAATTTAACGTGAGGGCAGAAAGAATTTGAATTCCAACTCAATATGTATTCACACATGGTAAAATAGATATTTGACGGCAGGATGTGTTTACAACCTGCCGCCATGTACAGTAGAAATAGCGCGTCAAGCATCGATGCGACTCTGCATGCACAGGAGGGTTAATGGCTCAGGGGTAAGCATCGGGATGTGACCCTCCCTCCACAAACTTTACTACTATCCGTGGTCCATGTGTCGCTGGTCCTCGACGGGGCCCTCAGGAGCCTTCAGGAGCCTCAGTAGGGCCTGTGTGGGGCCTCTGTGATTCTCTGCTGCCATCTAGCGGTTGTAAAGCAGAAACGCAATCGAGCCTGTTGACTTTCCCTGTAGAATGTAACTGTATACAGTAAAGACCATGGAGTGTCCCAGAGCAGCCTTTAAGAGGAATTATTGCATGCATTTGTCTTTCAATTAGAAATGTGTTTACTTCTCAGGTCAAACGAGTAAAAATTTCTAGGTGGATGAAAAAAAAATGGATAGGTTGATAGAGTGATCGATCAATTTGCACCACAACGAAGACGTGAGACATATGCATTTGCAAGATTCCACAACGTCAGAGGTTGCCATATGTCCTGGATCCTGTTGGTCCTGTCAAAACCAGTTTTTCCTCCTGTTACGCAACAGCGGCAGGAACTGGTAGAAGTCCGAGTCTGTGTTCTTTGTTTGTTTTTACAGCATGGCACACCATTGAGAACAAACAGCCTTTCTAAGACACATATTTGACTTTACACATCCTTGTTTTCCATCAGGAGTTTTATTGTGTGCGTATGTGTGTCTGTATGTGTCATTGTGTGGCTGTAATATTGAGCACCGTGAGAGTTACAGTGTTATCATAGCCGCCAACACGGTCATTAAGGGCTGATGACACAAGCAGGAGTCAGACAGAAAAGCAGCAGGTGGAGCCGGTAAAGGTAGATTCTTATTTCCAGTGTGACGCACGTGTACATATTCAGCTCCTTGATGATAGAATTACAGTTAGTCATCCGCATTCAGAGGTAAATGTAGACGTCAGTGGGTTATGGAACAATGATGTCTGTGAAACAGGACTTATTTGTTTAAACATTGCCACTGGATTCCTCTCAATTTACGATCTCGAAACGATTTCATAATAATACATTGGTGAGGTAAATGAATGATTAGGATATCTAATGATGCCATAAATCAGAATTCATATTGAAATAAAAGCTATAGTATCAGAATTGTCCTTTTGAAAAATGGGATGTTTAAAATACTGCCTGCAACTGTAACCTGGTTATGAAACTGTCCTTTTTCCTTTCTGCAGCTTTTGTTAACAGCGGATTGGTCTTCTTCAAGGTCACTTGGACATTATTTACGGTCGAGCGTAATTATATGAGCTCCACGGTGAAAAACAAAACAAACCAAAAAAGGTTTCGACTTATTGGCAAAGGTTACAGATGATTATCTTCACACTTAGCAGAAAAAAAAAACACTGAAGAAGAGAGTAAAGTTCCATCTCTGACTGTGTTTTTCGGTCAAACTTATAGATGCAGTAAATGCAGCTCTTGTTTCAAAGTCATTAACAGACAATACATTTGACCATAACTGCGTGTATATAAAGGCATGAGCTCTAATATGGGCCTCCATTTTGAAAATGTGACAGTAGCGCTAAAGAACGATGGACCTTCAGGCTGCGTTCTTTGAACACAGTTCGTCAGAAGTATTTTCGCTCCCGTTTATGCCTCACAAGTCGGGCTAATGGTTTGATAAATTCCACGCGGAAGGAAACTCCAGACAATTCAGGGGCCCCTGTGACCTGGCCCGGGGCCCAGTAATAGATCAGAGGGCTGTTAGTGAGTCCCTATGAGCTGGACCAAAATGTCCAGTCTGTCACTAGGCAACCCCCGTGGCTTATCTAATTTGAACTTGAACTTTACGTAACATTAGTCCGGTCCAGTTCAGTGTCCACCGGCAGTTGTTAAGCCACTTTTTCTAACTGCTGGTGAAGCAGCAGCTGCAGAAATGTTCGGGCTACACTGAGCTGTTTTATTAATATTTACACATGGGACTGCTTCAGTTCATTATCAGATCTCTTTCAGAAATCAAACACGCATCCACAGTTTATTGTGTTATTGTGTTGTGTACGTTCCCTGTATGTTCCCTCTGCACGGACACGGAACACTGTGTCTCCTTTTGTTCTCACCTTCGCTGGTAGCGCAGAACCGGGAGCAGCGAGTGTTAAACCTGACAGCTGACGAGCCGGCCGCGCAGGGAACAGCGCGAGGGAGGGGAGGGAGGGTGCAGGTCAGGTTTTTCCAGCGTTGACAGATGGCTGCCAGCGCACAGGCGCCGGCACTCTGTCATCCGGCCTACTTCAGATACGGCTGCTCCGAGTCGTGGAGGAGTTGGAGGGCACCGTGTGTACAGGCGGACACGTCTTAATACGTGTCGGTGTTTGCGTTCATCCCGTTTAAATCTGAGCAACAACACATGTGCAGTCAGTTTACTCTCCCACAGTACTTCCTTCCAGCCCCTTCCGAGGTGTCAGGCACCTGTGTCCTGCTCTCATCTGTGCTCGTGCCCATCACATTGCCTGGGTGGTGAGCTGAATGTGGAAAAAAACCTCAAACCAAAATTGCAGTTTTTTTTAACCGCACTTAAATATGAAAACAGACGACTGCCTAAACCTAATGATGTACCCTGGAGAACATTTTTATTTATTTTACTCTCTCTCTCTCTCTCTCTCTATATATATATATATATATATATATTTTAAAATTTAATTTAATTTGAATTTGAACCATCATTCAGTTTGTTTATCGAGCCCAAGAACCTAGATGCTGAACGTTTTTATATATGTGTGTTGGTTCTCCATCCAGGTAACAGCAGCCTCGTGCTTGAGGTCAGGGACAGTGGATTTCTGTTGTCTTGTTAGAAAATGTTTCACCTCTCAACCAAAACCCTTCTCCACTTGTAAAACAGAGAGTTGTCTCCCTTTTTTGTAGTGCCATGTGTTTATGGAGAAGATTTGTGGGCTCTCCTATGTATGAATCAGAGCACATTTATTATCGTACATTAGCAAAAACAGAAATGATACACCTCAAAATCCTGTCTAGAGGAGACATTATGTTTAAAGAAATCTGGGGTGAAGGATTTAGTAGCTTTAAATGAATGATAAATGAATAATAAACCATATTTTATCTTCATGCAGATTGGTCCTCTATTAAATATGATTTAAATTTTAAAAAATGCTTACTGAGAAACTGTTTTAATCATGCTGACTGATCCTGACAAAACAAATCGGTTGGAGCATCTGGGAGGTGTTTATCGGGGTTCAGAAACGCTTATGTCTGCAACAGATTTTACATACACTTGCACCTGTCAGCCCTGCTTCCTCTTATAGAATGTGATAAACACGGGCTTCCTGCTTCACTACAATGAGTATCATTTTTAAAGCCCTCGGAGTCTTTAAATACTCTACGCTGCCGCATCCACCAAGGTTTTTGAGGAATTCTGGGAGCTCCGTTCCGACGAACGTTTCTGCAGATTTTGTGTATATTTGTTTTCTTAAAGTTCATCGTATATCAGCCGCGCATTCTTGGGATTCTGTCACCCGGCTGAAGGGCTTTGGAGGTGTCTCGAATGTCACATAGCGACCCCCTCCATCCCCAGTAAATATCAATCCTCAACTGGACACTCAAGCCCTGGCCTCCTATCACTGGCCACTCAGCCCCTGACGTCTGCAGGGGGGCCGCCCTTTGATTTGGATCCCGGTCAGCTCTATTCTTAAAACCCATCTCTCTGGAGGGAGAACCCTGTCTTCTCCCTCCATTTCCTTCGCTCTCTCTCTGCTGCTTTGTCTTGTTGTTATGTTTGCCGGTTCCATTGTTCTGAAAGTTTGCGCTGCTCTTGAGGATCGTCAGCCATGAGCTCCAGTCTTGTCAACTCTTTAGCCAGAGTTTATGACCCAAACCCTCTTCACAGCCAAAAGCCCGGTGGAAGAAAGCTCTCTTTCAATGGTTCAGACAAATCCCCGTCTGCTCCATCTTCGTCTTCGCCATCGCTTTCCGCCTCTAATGATGCCCACTTGCGCTGCATGGAGAACAGAATCGACGCCCTCAGCTCGCAGATGGAACATCTGCTCAACATGCAACGGACCGTTCTGATCCAGCTGGACAGTTTGTCCCAGGACGTGCGGAGCATGGGTCAGGACCTGGCCCGTATGCGCGAGGACGACCGCGAGGGAAGACGCGGCTCGCTGGCGGACGTCTGCAGGGAGATCCGCGGGGCTGTGCAGAAGGCCGGCGAGCGCGTCGACAGTCAGAGCCGCAGGCTCGACGGGGTGGAGAAGCTGATGGAGGGCACCCAGCAGGTGATCGGCTTTATCGGGGAGGTCGTAAAGAGCTCCCGACTGGTGGATCTACTTTTTAAACAGTCTGGTAGCAAGCCTCGCAAAAAGGTGAGAGATTCAAGACTGAAATGGATTTTCTGCAAGAAAAAAAAAAAAAAAACACCTCAAAACTCCTTTTCTAGAAAATGATGTGTTTACTGCTCTGATACCCGTATTGACACTATGAAATTGCAGATTGCATTTGGTATCCTCTTGAAAAAAAAAAAAAAAACCTGTTGACAAAGACCTTAACATCATGTTTGTGAAATAAAACTTCTAACAGGCTTGTAAAACATCCCAGTGATTCCAAGCAGCTCCATATAGGATGATATCGCGACTCGCCTATTATTAGTCCCCGTGTACTGTTCCCTGTAATGTTAAGTAACTTTCCTTTAAGCTGCGATTGCACGGTGGTCTTGATTAGATTCAGTCTGGTTATCTTATCGCGAGCGTGCCTGCATCGGTTCCACTGCAGCTGCACTGCATCAGCGCCGCACTTGGTTTCAATTGGGGGCATTCCTGCTGTGATTGATAGAGATGAGCTGGTGTCCTCAGGCAACCCCCCCCCCCACTCAGACATCACTACCCCGTGTGTCTAGTACTCCAGAGACCCTGACTTTGACAGGGACGTCGCTGTATGTCCGGCGGAATATTGTACATTCTGTCGTTGCTTTCTGTTGACTCAGGAGCTGTTTTTAGGAATAGATTTGTAGCCGCGATGGTTGGTCCAAACAGCTAGAGAGACTCAAACAGGGATCCCCTGAACTTCCCCCTGAATGTACGCTAAAAGCAGCAGAGTCATATATCAAAAGTATCTTCTCTTGATATTGTGCTTATGTTCTTAAAGTGTATCGTATTTGGGGAAGATGATATGTGACCTTCTCCCCTTTTCCTGGAGAAGGCATCTTTCCAACAAAACATTCAGCGTGACTTATGGGGACAGCCATAGAAACACAAACAAACACTTCGACTTGCTGATGGGGGCGCACGCACAGTATGAGCGCTGAATGCTGGACTGATTCGGGTGCCTCGGCCTTTTGACGCGTGTGAAATCTTTGCCGGGATCCTTGCAAGGCTTTCAAATCTGACTCGTCTCTCCTTTTCCCACAAGACGAAAGATGACAAAGCTAAACTCAGCCTGAAAGGCCTGAAGTCTCAGAAGAAGAGAAAACCTCAGGAGACATCAGGTAGATTAAAAATCAAAAAACGATTACCATTTATTCAAATTAATATCGTCAATATGTCATAAAACCCTCTTTTTGTTGTTGGTGTTTTTAATAGATGAATAGATTTTAATGGAATAGAAAAGAATGTTTTTATTTGCAGTGAAAATGCACGAGTAAGCACGCAAACAGTAACATCTACGTTAAAAGGACAAGCTTAGAATTTGTTCGTTTATCCCTTGTTGGTGTTTTCATTCCAGCCTCAACGACATCGTCACCGAGTGAACCCGCGCTGTCGGACCAGGTCGAAAAGCTCAACAGGCAGAACACCGAGCATTCCCAAGAAAAATCCGATGCCAACGGCCTGAGGCAGGACGACGGCGGGCAACAAGAGTCTGCGGGCCTGATCCTGGATGGATCTGCTGCCCAGACAGAGGAGAGGAAGAAGGTAACAAGCAAGGAGGAGGAGGAGGAGGAGGACGGGAATATCTTTGAGGATTCGGAGTCAGAGGAAGAGAAACAAGATGAAAAAGTGGGCGAAGGGAAGCGAAAACACACAGAAAAGGCCGAGACCTCAAACTCGGAATCTCCCTCAAAGGTCACAGCGGACGTCTGCCTTCTACCACCGCTGAGGTACTTACAGCACGACTGATGTTTCCGAAATATCTCGTCCATCCGCCGCAAATGAGAAAACCCCGTCCACGGATACGAGGCAAGAAATCCAAATCTGTTCCACTCGTTTTGATTAGCAGCTCCGAGGAGGCCGATGTGGCGGCCTGCAGCAAACGGCGGGTCACGGAAGAAGAGCCGGCGAAGGACGACCTCAAGAAAAGCCGAGTCGAAGGGAGCAAGGCGGAAAAAGCCGCCGGGGAGTCCCCGGCGGAAGAGGGGGGAGCGCCGCAGGCCTCGGAATCCGAGGAAGTGAGCGCCGGGGTGGAAAAAGAGAAAGAAGACAACTCAGGACTGAAGGATTTCATCCTTGGTAAGAAATACTAGAAATGCTACCAACATCTGGGATGAGCGCGATGTGCCACGGGTTTTAGAGAAAGTAGGAATCCGTGATATCGCTTTGTCCTTTTTCCTGTTTTTCGGTGAGATTAAGTTGAGGGTCGGCGTCTGCATTGTTTCGAGGCTGCGTTGAAGCCAGCCCATCAGGTTTGTCAGCAGTAATCGACCGCTGCAGGGTGTTCTTTTATTATTAGTCCCGCAGCTCTTCTCGTCCTGTTCCACGCTGATCTCGCGATCGAGTTTCGTGTCCGCCGACGCCGGGCAGAATTTCCAGGTTTCATCGCGGCCATTAAAGAAATGAACACACGAAATGAACCGCGTGCGTGTGCGGTTTGCTCTTTGACATTTGACCTTGTGTTCCTCAGGCGCGCGGGCGGATCCAGTATCAGGACTCCGCGCCCCGCTAACGTGTCACTAGCATGTCAGTGGACACAGCTGGCGGGGAGATAATGAAAGTCTGGCACGCTGCTATTTTGATCCACTTTGTTTCTGGGGACCAAGTTCTCTTCCTCCAAGTCTTCTATTTCACCTTTGAGTTTTTTTTTATTATTTTCTTTTTTAACTGATGTTATCCGTTGCTCTCATGTCTCATTCAGACTTAAGCCCGCCCCCGTTGGCGCCTTTCGACCACCGGATTGTGACTCCGAAACCGCATCAGATCGCCTCCTACTACACCATCAACAGAGACGAGGTCCTGGGAGGGTGAGTGGAAGGAGAGCTGCCAGGTTTCCGTCGAGTGTTTATGTCTGCGAGACTTCGGCCCATCCTCGAGAGTTGAATTAGGCGGAGGTGCTGCTCAGCACTTTCTTTTTATTCCCACCCCTAAATTACCCTCTAAAGGACAAATGACTGTGAGTCAGAGGGACACTGTGATGTAACGGCCAAGTGCTAAATCCCGACACTCTGAACGGAGATTACCTCCAAACACGCAAGCACATTTCTCACATCTCTGACATAATGGCACAGAATGTGGTCCTAATTGCTCTGATGATGTATATTAATAAGCAAGAGCTGCCATAAATTATTGGTTAATCTCACTCCTTTTACACGGAGATCTGGTTACAGTTGGTCCTTGCAAATTTCCTGCCGTCTCGAGACCGTTTTGCCAACACTGCAGCATTTCGAATATGTGTGTTGAATTGTGAAAAGTGGTCTGGTTTTAGTGCCGTCTGCCTTTCTTCCACTAGTGGTCGTTTTGGACAAGTGCACAAGTGCATGGAGAACTCCTCAGGGTTGATGTTGGCTGCCAAGATAATCAAGGCCAGGAGCCAGAAAGAGAAGGTGCGCAGAGAGTAGATATTCAGCAATGATCGAAATGCCTTTATGACGCATGATTTTCATTGTTATTAAACTGGCTGGATTATGTTTAAATATAAATATACCTACACCGCTTTGGTGGTTTCACGTTCTAGGGTTTTTCTGGCCCACCGGGTCATCCGAATGTAATGTGTGAGCGCTCAGATATTTGACAGTGGCCCTGTGGTTCAGTCGCCATTTGAGATATTCAAAACCTCAGTGCCAAACAAAAGCCCGTAGACCCTGAGCCAAGCACTTTGCATGGATCATGTTGCTACCTGAACTGGCCTAATGCATTTGGCACGACCTGCCTGTCTGGTTGTCCGTCCAAAAAAACCAAAAAAAACAAGATCTCTGAAAATAGAGTTTGGCCTTCTGCAGTTATCAGGATGTTATAGAACAAGGTCTCTACCAGCCTGTTCCAGTCTTTAACGAGCCTCCATAATTTCACCTTTGTGTCAAAGTACGACCTGTTGCAATTCCAGTTGTATTCCCGTTCTTTTAAGGAGGTCGTCAGGAATGAGATCCAGGTGATGAACCAGCTGAACCACGCCAACCTGATCCAGCTGTACGCTGCCTTTGAGTCCCGCCATGACTTCATCCTGGTCATGGAGTAGTAAGTCTGCCTCTCTGCGTCCGTCCCTTCTCATCTGTGAGTGCGGCGGAATCACAGTCCTCTTTTCCGTGCAGCGTGGAGGGAGGGGAGCTGTTCGACCGCATCATTGACGAGAACTACAACCTGACCGAGCTGGACACGGTGCTGTTTATACGCCAGATCTGCGAAGGCCTTCAGTACATGCACAAGATGTACATCCTTCACCTGGATCTCAAGGTGAACGCCATCTATCTTGTTTAGAGTTTTCCTTCGCATCTCTCACTGCTCTCACGTTTCACCTTGCTTACCCACCGTATTTCAGCCAGAGAATATTCTCTGTGTGAACAGAGCTACAAACAAAATTAAAATCATTGACTTTGGCCTGGCCAGGAGGTAAGACCCGTTGCCCATTTGTGCTTAATTATTTGTTAATGCCTTTCCCTCGTGACTTTTTTCCCCTTCGATTTTATTTTTCAGGTACAAACCCAGAGAGAAGCTGAAGGTCAACTTTGGAACCCCTGAATTTTTAGCTCCGGAGGTCATCAACTATGAGTTTGTTTCATTCCCCACAGACATGTGGAGCCTGGGCGTCATCACGTACATGCTGTGAGTTGCAGGCAGGCAGGCAGGCAGACAGACAGACAGACAGACAGACAGACAGACAGACAGACAGACAGACAGAGAGACAGACAGGCACGCGCAGCACTCCTAACTTGTGCTGTAACCTCGGTCCAGGCTCAGCGGCTTGTCTCCGTTCCTCGGCGACGACGACAACGAGACCCTGAACAACATCCTGGCCTGCCAGTGGAACTTTGAGGAGGAGGAGTTCAAAGACATCTCTGAGGAAGCCAAAGACTTCATCACCCGTCTGCTGGTGAAGAGCAAGAGCTGGAGGATGAGCGCCACAGAGTCCCTCCGACACCCGTGGCTGTCTGACCAGAGCCTGCACTACCAGCTCAATCAGAAGGTTGCCTTTGACACCACGTTCCTCCTCCTGACCTCTTTAACCTAAAAGCACTGACCTAAAACGTCGCCGTACCTCCTGATTTAAAGGGTGACTGTCCAGAGCGACATGACGTTTCACCCTAATTGGGAGTGATTGGCATTGACACGTCAGATGTGGTTTGAGAAATTCTTGTCAGCACTAGTCATGCCATACTTCAGCCATTAGCTCAGTGGCTTTACAATTATATCCGTGTGCACACGTCATAAAGAATGCATGCTGACAAGCGCGGGCAGTGTGACACGGCATGAAAGAGATGACCTCTATACCAAATCCCCAAATCAGCTTTGAGTAAAGTAAAAGTCCTAACCATAAATAACAACAGATTCTGAGTCACTCTTTGTCAAATGAATGCATTTATATTTTTATGCAATATTAGTTGTACAGATGTTGAAGTTAGAGCAGCAGTGTTAGTGGGCTAATCCTGGATCTTCCTCTCATTTGCAGAAAAACAAGTGCCGCTCCACACACGCTCCTCCCCCTGAAAGCTAGGCTGGTAAGATAAGACATCTCTTTTCTGCACCTCTCACCCAAATGTAATTATTTGGAATAGAAAAAGCAAGATCTAGGGGTTTTTTTTTTCCCCTCCTCTGTGTTCCTCTCAGAAGCACTGTGAGGCCCTCAGCATGCCCTGGAGCCCAACACTGGACCAATGCTGCTGTAGCTGTATGGCTACTGGATGACTACTCTCTGCTTTGCATTCTCCAGTTAGCTGACGTTGTTTAAAAGGATCTACGTTTTAATTAAAAAAGTAATTTTAATGTTCTTTTTTCATTCGAAAAATACCTTTTAGCCGCTTGAGCATGCTAACTGTCGACCACAATCTTCAGACGGAGAAGGGACGCATTTCAATGGAGAATATAAAGACTTTAATCCAAAATCAACCCTTCCACCCACATCACTTGAGAAAGAATGATCTTTATTTTGTGTCAATGTTGACTTTGACTTGTCCTGGTTTGTTGCATGCTTTGCACCTTCTATCCTATTTTCTTCAAGAATTAGTGAGGACTACAAACAGAAAATTAGAATGAATGCTATTTAAAGGATATATTTTGTGAATACAGATTATATTTTCTTTCTTTTGATTTTAAGTCTTATAAAAAAAAATATTTCTTTTTCTTGAAGCATTTGTAAGAAAAGAAGCTAGCCATCGTAGAACCTGATTGAAGGCACGTTAATTTATTTTGTAAATAAGCCAACACTGCATGCAGAGACGGAGGATTCACTAGTTTGTGCCACGTTCAGCCGACATCAGTGATCGTTGGCTCGAGTTTTCACCTTTGCTTTCACCTTTGCTTTGGCAGTTTGGAGTAGACCTCTCGCCTTCTATGAAGGTGTAACAAACAACGTAAAACTACCTTTGAATTATTCATGTTTATGACTGAAATGGATTCTTGTTTATTAATTTCCTGGTCCAGCCACCAGAGTATATACCAAATGCAAAGTTTTGACTCAAGGATTATCTTTATTTTTTTTAGGGGAGACGAGCCTTTAATCACACACATGCACATTTTTCTTGATGCAGAGCTGACCCAGCAGAGCATTGTCACTCTCTTCTTTATTGTTCAGTTCAGTTATTTTCTTCAGATGAACATTTGCCACTTGGTTACTAGCTGTTTTTGAAATGTAAAAGCTTTGTCATTATTGAATCTACGTTTATTTGAATCTATCATACATTTTTTCAAATTTTCTTGTGTCAGGATGAGATATAAATATAAATACTGGTCGTATATTAAGTAGTAAATAAAAAAAAATCAAACAATTGAAATCTTGGTATTTCTGTTTCATATGTATTTTCCTATATATTTTTTTTTCTTTTCTATTTCAGTACACACACACACGCATGCTGCACGCACGCACACACATACACCACACATACACAAAACACCGAATATGTACAAAATTACAATGAACATGTATTTCAACCGTGAACACCTTTTAAAGTTTACATTACTGTCTATATCTGATGACATGATGTAAAATAACAGCATTATTCTTGAAATTAACATACAGTTAAAATGATTAAATGGGGTTTAAATGAAGTCAATTGGATTCACATGCCACTTTCAAGACATGAGTCACATTTGTTTAAATGCTTTCAGGTTTCAGGTTGCGTCTTGCCTCTTGCATTTCTTGTTGGTTTTGGTAAACTGGTACTGCCTGAAACCCTTTGTCCCCCCGTCTTCCTGTCCTTGGAAAGTGTTATCTCAGTGGTCTCCTCCTATTCCTGTCTGTATTCAAATCACCCGTCAACATCATAAACAGCATTTTAAACATAGTTGTATGACTAGTTTATCCCTGCAAGAAAATTGCCAAACTAGATGAATATTCAGTTTGGCTCGCACCAAAGAATTCAACAAACAAGTGCACAATTTAAAGGTATGATTTTATTAAGATTTATAGAAGCAAAGATTCCCAACTGTGGACATGGCGAGAGACAAAGACCTCAAAACACAGCACGACATAAACAGGAGAAGGAAAAAGGGCCAGTCACTCATTTTTGATCTGACCTATTAGCTTCTCAGAGCCCCGAGTATTCAAAGTGTTCTCACTGTTTGATTTTCATTAGACTGGAGCTGAAACCACCTCTTGTCAAGCTATGACCTTGTTTACTCAGAGTGGTTTCAGGGCCGATAATGTCAGCTGGAGCAGGTTCTGAGAAATACAATCAAGCGAGGAAGAAGTCTAAGAGAGTAGGTACCCAGAGGAATGATTTCTGCTGTTAAAAAAAAAGAAAGCGTATATTGGTATTTGTTCTTTGTTTTTTAAACTTCTCCTTGTATTCTTGCTACTAGTGTTAGATTAATGCACATTCTCTATCTGCCCCAGTCATTTTAAAGCTCTGATAACATAAAAGTTACCTGGGAATAAAACATTTCTGATTCAGAAATGTGCGACTCTGATCAGAAATTTTACAGAATTTATTGAAGCTTTGGAGGTGACTGTGGAGAAGAGGAATTAACTTGTTTAAGTAGAGTCAATCTTTATGGCAATCTTTTCAGGGTGGGGAGAGGGCCGTAGAATGAGGAGTGAGCAGGAGGGAGTGTGTCATGGCACTGGTGAGATACAGGAATCCAAATAGGACATTGACAGTAGAAGAATAACGAAATAGAATGAATAACTTTACCACTAGGTAAACAGTAAAGAGACAGTGAAGGCTGGGTCAGAGCATTTGTTTCTAATGAGGTGATGAAACGCTGCTCTGGGGTCTGGGCAGGAGAAGGTACGAGATATAGTGGCCTGCAGCACCACCCATGCTGCAGACAGACACACGAGGAGCTGGGAATAATGTTTTCTCACCATTTTAAAAGCAGCTCCAATTTAGAAGATGCATTTTGTATCTCAGTTGCAGACACAAATTATCAGTTGTCTGTGTGAACTAAAATGGAATGCTCATACAATAGAAAAACAACAAAACAGAAAGCAACACTTTCTGCTTCTACTGGCAACAAAAATAATAATACTAATGGTAATGCAATCTTAATCATGTAATTTTCTTAACAGTGTGTTGTATTGTAAATGTTATATATTTCTGTACAATTTAAAGAATTAGAAATTATATTAAGTGTCTGTGAACTGCTCTTCCATAATATTACATTTGGCGCACAATGATATGTTGCCTTGCTTTCATTAGGCTTTGCTCTTGCATCAGACAAACGTAATAAATACTTTCCTCGGCATGTGAATGCAAATTTTCTGTTTTTATCCAGCAGCAGCCACTTTCAACCCATTGATGTAGTTATCAGTAACGACCGGTAGGGGCCGAGAGCGCGTCCCTCTGAACGTCGACGATGGCAGAAGAAGAAGAACAGGGTGACGCAGCGGCCTCCCCTCTCCCCATTGGCCGGCGTCGGTGACGCTGGCCCGTGACGTCACCGCGGCTGCTGCATCGGTGTGTCGGGTTCAAGTTGACGGATGCTCCGGAGGTTTCATGTCATTCGCGCTCGTCGGCGTCGATCGCACAGATCCTTTGTGCCAGTCCTCCCGTCCCATTGACCGGCAGACACCGCGCCTCTGAAATGGCCCAGTGCGGCGAGAAGGCGAGCGCAGGCTCCGCGGTGAACGGCGAGCAGAAGGCGAAGAGGAAGGTGGCTCTGATCACCGGCATCACCGGACAGGTAACAACACCCCCACCACCACCACCTCACCTGTGCAGGCACAGACAAGTGCACTTTAGAGGGATCTCCCCCTTCTGTTTCTGCAGCTTACTGGCGACAAGGGTGTGCTTTGGTGCTGACAGGAGGCTGGTTTCCAGCGATAACGATGCCGCGGACTGTCACTGTCGCTTTTGCATGTTAGATCTCACGCAATAGGGTTAATCTAATCAGGCTTGATGATTTCAACTACCGTGTTTCAATCGGGGGACCGGCAGGACCGGTTCCTGGTTGGTTCTGTTCCGCCGTTTCCTGATTCGCCAAAGCCCCCCTTCAGGTGTTGCGTTCACGGTCCCGGAAGAAACGGTTGTAAAGTGTGGGTGATTTACCTCGATCTGGGTGGGGGGGTGTAGCCCTGCAAACGTGTGTTTTGGTATGATAACTCTGATTGAAGCCCAGAGGCTGATTTTTTTTTTTCATTTAACTCACCGAGATTTGACATTCACGGAAGTTTAAAAAGAAAAGTTAGTGTGAAGTCCTGCCAGATCCTGCCTGTTCCAATCATGCCTGTCAGGTCTGGGGAGGGGATCCTCACATCCCTGTTAGATGTTAGTTTAGACAAAAAATAACAAAAATCGATCTTCTTTGTGCAGTCTTATAGGCTTCCCCACCCGTGTTCACGATCAGGTGAGGAAGGGAAGAAGAAATCGACCCTAATAGAGAGATTTATTAAAAGGACAAGACAGCTGGAGCACATCTGCGCTGTCACTTCATCAGATGTTCACATCTTTAACGTCACTGTTCAAGCACAGAAACTTGGTATTTCATGTCTGATGCAGTCATAGACAACATAGAATATCACAATTCTGACTGCTTGTACATTTTCTTGTATATCTTTTTTTATTTTTAGAGCTTTTGTAAATATCCAGGACAAATGTAAGAAAACATGTGAACTATGATTTCTTTGCTGAATGTACTTGGCAAATAAATCCTTTCAATCTTTCAAGCTTTTAATCCTGTTTGCTTGGAGAAACCATTCATATTGATATTAATTTATAGTATTGGAGGAATAAGTAACGTCTCTCGGGACTGCACCTCAACATTTCTCTGCCCTCTGCACCAGAAGGTGTGAAAGAGAGCGCTTGATCACCTAGAGGGAGGGATAGTAACACCCTTCTCATCAGCAGACAGGTTTGGCCAGATCGTCGCACACGCAGGACGCCCTTATCGTTGTTTTTGTCTCGCCGAAGAGACGTTGGCTTGGCATTGTCGTCGAACATGTGTCGTCGAAATGGAATTCGCTGTCAGATAGACGACATGCAAGGAAGCAGAGCAGCCCTCTTAGTCATCCACGTTTAAACACGCACCGAATATCACAGCATCACTAATGCAAATGAGTCTTTCGATAAATGACATTAAGATAAGTTAAGTTGTGATGGTGACCTCAGCTGGATCAAAGAACCACCACCACACAGGTTTTGGCTTGTATTCAGTCCCACATTCTAGTTCATTTATATACATGTCATGAAGTTCAGTGTCTTTATCTGCAATATCCAATTCTTCCTACCCTGTTTCTTATCAGTAATCAAGCCTGGTTAATGTTTAATGACACTTTCAACACTTGGCTTACCCATTTTGCATTTTTATTTCAACGGTCTTTTGAAATGTATTCCATTATCTTTTTAGAGTGAGACCGCTTTAGAACATATTAAATACCAAGAGGATCACAACAACTCATGCTCTTGCCAAAGATCTTGACATTAGATTAATATCTATGTCTATGGTTTTCTACCTTGGTTAATGAATACAATTTATGGGTAACACCTGAAACTGATACCTGGCAAGCAAACATGAGGTAAATGGATTTACCGGTACCTTTAATTCTGGTTTTGGTTGGATATTAAATGAAATGCTAGATGTTTCCCATGACTGAAAATGAATGGATAAAATTGATCAGTGTTCTAATAACGATCCATTATTTTTTATTAGATCAGGATTTAATAGAACAAGAATATTAAGTCATCAGTCAAGTTTTTAATGGCTACAATATCCTAATTTAACAATTTACATTGACCTGACATTAGTTAATTGTTCTAAGGGAAAAAAACATTTATGAAAAAAGAGAAATTACCAGTTTAATTCAGACATTTCTCTGACATGAAGTGCTCTTAAATGCAACAGTCTGAGCCACCCATTCTCATGTGACGATGCATTACAAGATGCATTGTGTGACTTTGGCACAAACTGGTTTTACTGGAATATAAGAATAAGAAAAATTGTAGCCTAGAGAAGCTGGAGGAGAATGTGTGGTACAGGTATGAGGTCAGGTTTTACCGGTTTGGGTGGGTGGGGGGGGGTCTCTTCTGTGTCCCTCTCAGGACAAACGGGGACGGAACCCGATCCGGGTTGGAGCTGCACATCCTAAAAGGATCAAGGATGTTTGCGATTGTATTACTAATATTTCTTTGTTTGGTTTTATGGCCCAAGGTGTGACTTTATCATGTTTCCAACAGGAACCCCGGTTCTTTATCATGAGAGACACAGCTACAACAGGATTCACTGTCACTACCTTAGCTCAGAGCAGCATGTGGGCTTGACAAAGGTTATTCATTATACCCAATATCGTATTATTTTCAGAATACAGGTCATTTTTTTAGACTAAGGGTTGTCTAAATAGATGTCAAAATGACGCTATCAAACTCAGCAGACACCTAAACAACTAGAAAGCCCTCGGAGAGCGCAGACCGCCAAGTTTATATAAATTGCAATAAAACCAATCTACTGGATCAGATCCGGATCAGCCTTTGGAATATGATAGAGGATCCCATTGTCCATCCTTGAGTCAAATCCCATGGGGTTTGGTCAATAATTAACCGAGATATTGAGAAACAAAATTTTTGGCCCCATTGACCACAATGTTAACGAAAATTTCAAAGTGATCCAGAATCCAGGATTTCTTGCGGATCACCCCCAAATCAGTTCTTCCTTTTCACATTTTCAAGAAATCCTAAAAATTTCATCAATATCAGTCCATAACTTTTTGAGTTATGTTGCTAACAGACAAACAAACACCGGCAAAAACATCACCTCCTTGGCAGAGGTAATAATAGGCAGCAATTCAGAAAATTCTAACAAGTATTACAGCTCTAAATGTATTCTATTCTAACTAAAGTTCCATATGTAGGTGATCTGAGTGTCCTAGTGTCCAGTGACATTTTCCTCACATTCCCTTGGAACTGTTTGGAAAAGAGGTGGTATTTGAATGTTTCCTCTGTGTTTTGTCTCACCCCCGCCATGTTTGGTCTCCTCTCTTCTATCTGTTCCAGAGGGAACAGATAGGGGAGGCGGCATGTGCACCCTCGGTCATGTCGGATACCAGGAAAGCAGATTATAGCAGGCCAGCATCTGGATAGGCCATCTCAGAAGACACAACCCTGGGTGTCGGGGTCAGGGCAGTCGCGTGAATCGCCTGGTTAACCCCGTGCTCGTAATTTTCCGCGGCGTGCTGCTCTGTCTGAATATTTACGGCTGCGGTCTCAGCGTGATCTCTCAGGGTGAAAGGCTGTGAGTTACGGGAGACCACCTGAGTGCCAAAGTTCCTGCTCAGCGCCGTTTTTACGGGGTTACGAAGAGGGCAGCTTTGGTCCGTTGTGCTCAATAATAAAACTTTATTTTGGCTACATGGTTCTGTCCGCAGCTCCGGTGGCTGGCAATCCTTCCTGCACTGAAACTGCACCAAACTGTGATGCTGCTGCTGCTGCTGCTGTCAGATGTTTTTTCTTTCATTACAGTTTTCATTCCTCTGTGGCACTCACCCAGCAGCAGTGGCGAGGGCAGGGTTAAACTTGATGAGTTCTTCAAGGCTTTAAGTGTTCTTGATGAGTTCTTCAAGGGTTTATTTACACGAGAGAGGAAATTTTGCGTAACATAATCTAATTTGTAATTGCCAGTTATTACGGTTCTTGGTGAAAATATCATAAATCATAGGGACATAAGGAGATGAGGTAGTTTTTATTTATTTATTTATTTATTTTCTCACTTGATTTGTTGTGTCATTGCTTATTCAAATGTATACTGCCAGAAATATCTAGCACGCTTGAAAACAAATCAAACATCAACTTTAGGGATATTTTTATTGGCAGTTTTCAGTTTTAAATAGGTGATTTTTTACAAGATATGAAACTAACTAGACTGGACTTGTGTGCATGTCCTTTTGAGTGTAGGTGGTGTTGTGTCTTCATTAAACAGTGTTGTAACAATGTCAATACTTCTAAAGCTTCTTTTTGTGCCCTGACAAAGCACACTCCCTTTTTATTTGCAGACACTGAGAAGCAAAGCTGCCTCCACCCAACAACTATATTTGCATTCATACTCTCAATGCAGAGTGTGTTCAGGTGTCCACAACGTGGCTGTATTTTCCAAACCAATATAAGGATAGTATACAGAATCACATTGGAAAAAAAATAACAAAAAAAAGACAAGTTCCGAGATTAATCAATTTTTCAGTGAGTTTGTTCAGACCGCTGTATTTCAGTTTCAGACCAGCAGGTGGCGTCAAACTCACGTCAAAGATTTGAACGTGGTCATCGTCTTTGGCTGAAGGGTTGACCTCAACAGTCATCGAATGTCACATCACCTCTGGAAGGTTAAAGATCAAATAGATTTTCTTTAGCCTGTAATTTGAATATTTCACTGGTTTAGGTGTTACACAACAAATGCTCAGTCTATAAGTACTATGAATCATCAGATCAATAGAGGTTTGATGTTTGATTGCCACATATTGTGAAATACAGTACATCTAGCAGATAAGTATCTTTATTATATGGATTGTATTGCCTAATTGTCATGATTTATACAGATGATTTATAATGATTGTGTTACTTGTACAAATATAACACAATTCCTTTTATTTGTACATGAATTAACCTACCCCTCCTGCTACTGAACCAGCCACCATACAGTCACTGAAATTAGTCATAAGGGAGTTTGTAGTGCATGTGCATGCGTATGTGTTTATGTGTGTCCAGGCATCCAACTCCCCATAACAGGAAACGCTGAGGTGAGGCCAGGGTTTATGGGCTAATATGGCCTCAAAGGAGTCCCTTGTTTTTAAACAGAGCTGCAGCTCTTCAGGCTTGTTTTCCATATTGGTCTGGCATGGAACGCTTTGACCCTGGCACTTTGGCAGGAAAACATGACTCTGAACGCCATGCCTTGCGTGAATGGATAAGGACGAGGGGGCCGCTCCTATCCTATCGCCCTCTGCAGGATATGAGCTGAAACAGTTTGGACGTCGATAGCAGTGGACTCTGAACATGATCTAACATCTTAAAGGCATTACGTGAAAGTTGGGCGCGTAGATTAGAGGAAGTGATCTCCCTCACCAACGGCATCAAAGTACAAAAGTCGGCCTTCAGTCAGTGAACATGTCAACCATTCACCTACAGAACAGGTAATAGCAGCTGGCACTTATATTCATCTTAATATGTTAATATACTAAGATGAAATAATCAAATAAGCGGAGATATCAAATCTCTGCTCTTGTAATGTTCCCTGCAATTTATATGATTATATAATATTTATATATTTTAATTGAATCCACCTGTGCAGTCTCTCCTTTTTAAGCATACACATCAATGCCATGTGCAGGTTCTCATTAAACCCTGTAGCTGCTCTGCTCTTTGCCCACGTCACAATATTTACCCCCCACACCTGGAAAGCATGCACGGGGGGATAAAGGTGCATGAGCGTATGCGCCTGTTTTGGTGTGTGTGTGTGCGCGCGTGCGTGTGGGTGTGTGGGTGTGTGCGCGTGCATACATGGGAGGGGAGATTTAGGGATAAATGCCACAGCTAGTTTGGAATGTTCTGGAGTGTTCCAGAATTTGTGGTTGGAAAGTCTGAGCAGACCCCAAAAAAAAAAAAAAAAAAAAAAAAAAAAAAAAAAGAAATGAGTAGTAACATGGGTGAGAGGAACAAGACCTTCTTGACTGGTTTTACGCACGCAAAGATCAGACAAGATCTACATGGATACAAGCTGAGACACAAAGTGGGCAGAGAGTAAGCAGGTGGCACCGCTTTTCACGCGGATTTACTAGAACGTATGACGAACGTTTCCTCATCAACGTTAATAAAATAGTGCCTTGTTATGTTTACTAATAGTCCTCATCTCCTGTCCTTTCAGGATGGCTCATACCTGGCTGAGTTACTGCTCTCAAAAGGCTACGAGGTGAGTGGGAAAATTTCTCAAACACCCCCCCAGAACAACACCATTCTGACAGCTCGGACACGCTCGATGATGAATTGAACGAGACACGCAAATGCCAAGAAACACACACGGACGGCAGCATTCCCTCGATAAGCTCCATCCAGTACGCTGGTGGAATGTGTGCGTGAACTCAGGAAGCGCGCAAGGACTGGCTCATATCTCACCCCCCCCCGATAAGAACCCTTCGGACCTTTTACGCCGAGGTCGCACCATTAAGAGGGAAAAGGTTGTTATTATATGGTCATAGGAGTAAGGTCGCAAACTTCCACCTGCCCCGCGTGCTTGCGAGAGCACGGACAGTCAACAGCCTGCCGCTGGACGCAGAGGTTAACAGGCTGTTTTGGGCCGAGAAGCCTGCGTCAGGCTTCAGTAGCTGTTTTACTGTCGGGGAAATTGAGCGCGCACACCTTCGCGCTGAATCCCAGCTCGATGCAGTTTCCTGACAGTAGCAGAGGGAGCTTCGTTTCCCCCCTCAAACGGCACAAAAGGCACCCTCGTCCCAGCTGCTCTGCTCGGTTTTGCCGTCAAACGCCGGCCCCAGAGACAAAAGACGTGGATGGAATCCGGGCGAGGGCTGTGGGATGGCATGGGAGCGCGGAGCGCAGGCAGACAGGAAGTGCACAGTGAATAAAGGAAGTGAGGCCAAGGCACATCGTGCCCTCTCTGATGGACTCCCTGTGGATGTACGTTCGGTTATCTGGCTCGAGCAGAGTTTCCTCACATGTTTCCCTCAGAACGGAGAATGCAAATCGCAGATCGCAGGCAGAATTAAAAAAAAAAAAATAAATAACATGGCTAACTGGAACCATGAGACCCAGTGCAGAAGAACGCTGCGCTGGTCCAGTCGCCCTCCACACAAACACATCGGAGAATCTGCTTCAGATACAGTAAAGCTGGAAATGACAGAATGAGGAAAGAAACAGGGAAAAAAAATCACTTGGAGAAAAATAATGACGTAATTAACATTTCATGCCATTTTCAAGCAAGGTAATGTGAACATAAAAGCCAATAAATGAATCTCCTTGGGTTATTTTTTATTTTTCCTGGCAGGTTCATGGTATCATTCGCCGTTCCAGTTCATTCAACACTGGTCGCATTGAGCATCTTTACCAGAACCCACACACTCACAGTGAAGGCAGTAAGTATCCTGATTAGTTCACACCAGCAGAACCTGTTTTCTTAGGGAACTAATCTCATCTCCTTTTTTTCTTTTTTTTTTTTAGATGTCTTAACTGTAACTGAGCAGGTCAACATATGTTGCGCGTTGAGGTTACTGGAAGTTTTTGTAAAACATTTTTAAATAACCCATTAGACAGAAGCAAGGCTGTTTATTTATGTGTTCTGCCTTGCTGAATAGTGGATCAGTGTGTGGGTTTGGCTCTCTCTGACAGACATGAAGCTGCACTATGGCGATCTGACAGACAGCATGTGTCTGGTGAAGATCATCAGTGAGGCGAAGCCAACAGAGATCTACAACTTGGCCGCTCAGAGTCACGTCAAGGTTAGTGTGTGACCACAAAAAAAAACAAAAAAACCCCTCTAAAACCCACTTTTATGTTTAAAAAATAAAATAAAAATGAAGATCGCCTTTCAGATTTGAGTTTTCCTGTGAATATTGCTACCTTCCTGCCTTTCAGTGTTACTTCCTGCTAAATGTTTCTCTTGATAAGATGGAGGGAAGAGAAATGGGCTCATCACGCACACACACACACACACACACACACGTGTGATTTGTTTTTTGGGGTTTTTTTTGTTATATATATATATATATATATATATGATGTTTTTAAAGAGAAAGTCATCATATTTTACCTAACTTCTATTATATTTCCTGTTCCAAATCAGGTATCTTGTCTGTCTTTTTGGTATTGTAGACAGAAAGTGATTGATTAAGATTCATTCAGGTTCCTTAATATTGAATTGGGACCTTCACTCAAACCTGGTTCACTCAAAGGTTACAGGTTTCTGGTGGGATTTTCAACCTTCCCTGGTTTATTTTAATGCATTTTAATTATTTCTAGCAGAGTGGAAGTTTGCACATATACCCTTTATGTCTCAAGTTCATTCCGGACCTAGGTTGATGCAAGGTCCTCCATAAATAACTTTGTTTGTGGTTAGTTGACTGTCGTCGTGAGCGTTGAGCAGCAGCTGATGTTAAAACGGGACTCTCAGTTCTGGGAAGTCGGCAGCTCGTGGAGAATTCTGCATCTAATTGGACAGGAAATAATGTTTTCTTGGATGCGTCAGTCGGTGCCACAATGTCGCTTTTGTGTTGGAGGTCGGTGGTGATCTTAGGAGATCCCCCGATGCCGCCCCCCCCCCCCCCCCCGCTTCCTCCCTCCCCCCACACTGGGATCTGACACACAGTCTCCAGCCAGTGTTAATACGCCATCGCTATGGCGGTTTGGCTCTGATGGAGTTTGGTCAGATCACAGATAATGAGTCCATTTGTAACGTGAAGCTCGATGCTGCTTTTCGGTAGTTTCTGAGTAAAACCACATTTTTTGGGCGGGGGGCGTTCTGTTTCATTTGGCTTTTCTTTATGTTTTGATTAGAATCTCTGATTAAATGACTGCAACATTCGGGTCTACGGGTGCTCTCCGGGTTGCAGCAACGTAGTCGGTTCGCGCCAGCGCCTCACAGCAAGATGGTCATGGGTTTGATCCCCGTCTGGCTGCGCCGGTTTCCTGCGCCATCGCGAGCATAAAGGTTCGGTTGTCTGAAGCTGCAGCGCCTCAGGACTGACCCACCGTCCTTTTTATTCTGAAACTAATAGATTAATAAACTGGCTTGCAAGTATCAGATTTAACAAACGTTCCAAAAGTCTTCAGGGTTCAATAAAGGAGCCGAAAATAAGAGGTCGAAGCTTGTCGAATAACGTTGAAATCTCATCGAAGAAGTCAAGGGCACACCCGAGACAGTCGTGCGACGGTGTCCAAAGTCGCGTCTTTGTGCGGTCCTTTTCAAGTCCACCAAAAACGTCGACCAAGATCAAAGAGACACTGCTTAATCACTACAAGATTATTTGCTTACTGACCATTTGCACATCTAAAGCCTAACTGTAACTTCTCCGCTACCTCACTTGGCAAACCGCGGTTCCCGCGCTGCCCTGGCACCCAATGTGGTAAACTTGAGCCGTTAATCCCCGCCGCGAGCCCGGAAATTAAAAAGACAGCAGGTGTACCAACGACAGGGCGGCCTCGTAGGAACCGCGCATCCTCACCGGCGCGGCGACTTTGAAAAGTCGCGTGGGGAGACGGGAAAAAGGGATCGGTTCCAGACCGTGGAGAAAGAGTGAGTGAACGGGTGAGAGGGTGATGAGTCCTCTCTCCACATCCTCTGCGGCCCAGCGGGGACCGTGACTCCGCTCCCACCTCCCACCTCCCACCTCCCACATGGAACATCGTGTCCAGGCCACACACAAACTCACACACTCAGTGACAGAACACCCCTGTACCTGTACCGGGTCGGCCAGTGTTTATTTGCTCCCACACCTATAAAACCATTTCTGGCAGCTCCTCACCACATGTTGCCCCCGCTGAACAGCTGAGATCCCCAAATTACTGGCAGGACTCGGTGCAGAGTCATTTCCAGTCTGTTCCACCGCGGAGGAAAAGATCACTCACGCCATCATCTCCTCGGCCTTCCCAACAGTGCTCACAATGATGCCTTTTTTTTTTTTTTTACAGGGAATCCGGTGTGAGGCAGTACACCCACGAGAGAGGTCATGTGTGTATTAGGATGTCTGTGTGTAGGTGCTGGTTTCCTTTAATAGAAAGTTATCCATGAGAACAGACAGAAGGGAATTTTCTGAGAATTCTACACGGCCGAGGCGGGACAGAAAGTAGTCACCAATGCAGCCAGTTGCGGTGGTAAAAGAGCAACAAAACGATTTCTCTGTGCGAGGATTGTATCAAGTTGTTATCTGAAAGGAGAGTAAATCCCCTTAAAAGGAACTTTCCAAAAATAGAAGTCTTTTTATTGTTTGAGTCAAAAGCAGGAGGTAGAACTAGAGTGGAAGTGTGAACAGTGCGTCAAACATTTGGTCACGAGTCAACGTATCGATGAGATATGTGACCTGCTTGTTCTTTGAATCGACCCTTTGTAGGGTGTGTAATTCCCAACGGTCCATCTGAACCTTGTCCAGTGATTTCATTATAAAGCTGGCCTTTCAATCTTCTGGTGGTGAGGAGCCACGAGGTTTTCGTGGCAGCTCATCCATCTGGGCCAGAGCTGCGGTTAGAATGAGCGACGGACGCCGCCGCAGCAGCAGCAGCAGCAGCAGCAGCAGCAGCAGCGGCAGCTCTGGCTTCCCCAAAACGAATCTGCACACTCCACATTCACATTTAGGAACAGGAGGGAGACTCTAAAGCCATTAACAGCTTTAACTCGATGTCTCCAGTTGACCATTTTTTTATTACCAGATTGTTTTTTTTTGTCGACATAATGTCGGGAAGGTTGCTGGTAAAAAAAAAAATAAATATGCACACCAGCCTTTTTTTTTATTGTCATTTTTTTTTTAAATCAACCACCCACATGGTCATCTAGAACTTCTGCATTCTGCTGGTTTTTCTAGTCAGAACATTGCTGGCGTACAAACTTTGAGCGACGGCTTTCTGGTCAGTTGGGATTGTACAGTTACGCAAGTTATGTGTATAATTTGTAGGTTTCAATGAACAAAAGGGCCTAAACTGGACCTAACTTTGATTCTGTATGGACTCCCTAAATGGGAAAATGTAATGTTCCATGAAGGGTGTAGAAACAAACACTGATACGCGGAATAGTTATAGACAAATCCAAACGAAGAAGATGGAGTTCAGCCACGTATTATGTATCCTTTTCAAAACATTCAAAATGTTAAGACATTGGAAGCGCCTACAGGCCACTCCCAGTAACATGCTCTGGATCTGACGGTTCAACACGAGCCCATTGTGTTCTCCCACCGGAGCGCTTCACAGGAAAACCGTGAACAAAACCCTTCAATGTGGACTTCTCTGTGCAAATCCCCCCACCTGCAGGTCAGACAGGATTTATTACTCCACCTCACTCGCGACAGGGAAAACCTCATGATGGGAAGAGGTGGGGATCACCGAAGGTGGAAAATGTCCAGGGAGGCGGTTGAGGGCGTGATGAAGACGGAAAGTTACTGCTTTCTTTGTGAGGATGTGCGGAGACAGAGAGTGCGGATTGCTGACAGAGATCTCGAGCTCCTTCACTAGTATATCATTATTCATATCACAACTCTTCCTTTAGGAAATGTTTAGATCGCTACATCCCCATCTTTCTCTCTTACTTATCTCTGCTCAGATGAATTAGAATAATTTATGTTAACCTCAAAACTGTATAAGGAGGAAGACCAGTGAGGGATATAGTGTCTGTCATAGCTCACGGGTCAGGTTTACTAACTGTGATTGGTGTTTACGTGACTCCTATCCAGCCAGTTCTCAGTAGCACACATCGAGCTGTGAGTTTATCTCGCAGATGTAAAGATCGACCAAAAGTCAAATCCTCAACCGCGTCGGTCCAAAATGTGCCGTGTCTGTCTTTCATTGTTGTGAAATCTCACCAGGGCCTCTGGGGGTGAGGCTCAACGGAGCTACAGTATAAACCCACATTTTCCCATGCGACCTGCCAGTTGATTGAGCAATAAACAGCGCTGTTGTTGCTTTGATGCCCTGATAATCAGCGCACTGAACATCTCCCAGAGCACGTTGAACCTTATTTTCAAAGGTTGGGCCTCCATGTATGACAAGCACCACCGGTCTGGGTCGCAAATGAACTTCAGCTTTAAGAATAGACTTCTCAGTGCCAAGAGAAACAAGTCTGCACTTTCCCCTTTCAGAGTCAGGGAATGTTTTGCGGTCGTGCTTTGTGGGTCAGAATTGCGACTGCTCCCCTCATGAGTCAGTTCTTTTTCTGTTTTCCAGCATGGTTGTAACACATGGAAACATGCATTTTGGGAAATGAGCAAAGGGAGGAGGGAGGTTTTCTGAGGTCTGTTCAGCAAACGACTCAATAAATAGTGAAAGAGAGTCTAAATGTGATTGTATCTAAGTCTGCGTTGTAAATCATATCCCAAATATGCCAGATCATCTGTTAATGACGTTCAGAAGCCAAAATAAACAGTGCAGATGCAGTTTCACCTGCCGCTTGTAGATGGCAGGATTGAGCTGTGATGGTTTTGAGTTGTTCCATTCTGAAGTGAGAACTAAGAACGCATAAATGGATTTTAGTTATTTTATTTTCTGTTATGAAACAAATTATAATGATAAAGCAGGAATAGGTAAAGGCAGTCCTTAATGACAAATGATTCCCACTTTAATACAATTTTGTCTTTCTAGCGTTTAAACTATAATAAAATGTTACTAAAAAATAATAATTGAGTAATAATCCATAATCAAAAACGACTTTCTATTCAAAACTCGCCGTGTACAAAGTTTTGATTAGTGTTCCAATGAAATTATAAACAGGCTTGCCTTACTGAACTATTAGAATGTTTTCATAAAGCTCAGAAGTCCCGTTGTTTTAATTAATATTAATTTGTGACTATGAAATAATAATAATAGCATACATACTAACACTGTATAGTGTATAAATGTGATGTTTAATGAAAAGCTAAATTTATTAATGCAAAAGAACAAAATAATCGTTTTTCTACAGTGATTTCACATGCTAATACTTATTAATCGAAAATGATAAAATATTTAGATTTATTCTCCTCTATTTTTGTATTTAGTGCTTAATTAAAAAATGATCAGATAACATCCCTTACTCATGTTATCTTTCTTCAAGTCAAATCAAATTTAACATTTTAATTTAATTTTGATTTTCGGATTTTAAAATTCGTAGTAAGTTAGTTTGCTAATTTGGAGCGAATGAATATTATTTTTTTTTAATCTTTAGATTATTGTGATATTGAACCCAGTGTTGAGCTGCAGCACTGTGGGAGGTCATTGTACTACGCCCTCTTCAGGTAAACCTTGGGCATTACAGGCATACAACGACTGCTACTCTACTGCACTGCATGATTAAATAGGAGAGAAAGATCAGAAGCTGTAAAAGCCATAAAACATACTATCCAAATGAACCGTATTTACATGTAATTATCTCATCCACTTGCTGACATTTGTGATTTTCCCTATGCATCATAGACACACATAGTGGGAAAGTACATTTACCAGGTATTTATTTGTTAGACTGAGATGAAATCAGAGGATGATGACCACAAACTATTTACCAAGGTTTAATCTCTCCTAAATTCTAAATCTCTGGAGAAAATTAGGAATCATAATCCTGTTCAAAACTGTCAAGTAATGATTTAGGGTACAAATACATCACCACTGTAATTGACACACTAGGAACACATCAGTTCGTAGACAAAGTGGAGACTTTCAGTTGCTATTATTGATTAATATATGCTTTACTTTATGAGCTTAGTTTTCTGTTTCTGTTTTCTGACTGAATCTCTGTAAAGTGAAATCCCATCATAGATGAAAAAAGTACACCATTGTATGTGAGCTAGAGTAAATTCTGTAGTTTGGATAAATTACAGTCATGACAGGGTGTGGTTTTGTTGTGTTGATGTTGTGGCTTCAGTGATGGTTGGTGAGCGCACGAGCTCTGGGCATGTGCTGCATCCAACTACAAGGAACAAGATTGGGAGGAAAAAGCCTTTTAATAAAACACCCGCTGACAAGTTTACGTCATAAAAATCATACATAATAACATGCCCTTTGACTTTCACCATTGTTTTAGTTTATTTGCGCTTCACGCTTCAACCCCCCACACTGGGTTGTGAAACATAACAAAAGGACACCATCCTTTCATCAGGGACGTAAGCTTCTAGCTCTCGGTAAACCTTCGTGTTGATCTGTGAACACAGTCCTGTCTGTGTTGTTTTTCACACCCTCAGACGCGCACACACGCACACACACACACACACACACACACACACACACACACACACACACACACACACACACACACACACACACACACACACACAAAGTGCTTCCCCTGATAATGTCATGTTTGTGTGTTGGGTCTGCTGTGGGATCCTGCTCAAGAGATATTGTTTCAGAAGAGTTAATTTGCGGTAAAGGGTGTAATTGTTCCAATCTGCACACAAAGAACGTGTTAACAAACTAACTGTGTTTGTTGCACATGCATGTAGGATACAGTACTGCTGGATCATTTCAAAGAATGCTCTATTTTTACATTATCATGTCACATTTTGGATCACTTATAACAGAGGAGGAGTTGTTTGATCCAGTTTGAATTGGTTATTATTGATTTTTTTTCTTTGCATCTTTGTATAATTGATTGTAATTGGTATGTGACTAGAGGTCACAAAAACCCTGCAAATAAAGTACATACATAATTGAGTAATAATCTAAAAAAGTTGTGAAATAAATCTGGCATAAATGTGGAACAAGGCCTTTCTTTGGTATGAAATCAATGGCTATAGATAATGTCTTATTGTCATTACTGCATCAGCAGTGATGGGAAATGTGAGACGTTAGAAAAGGGAGTGTGATGGATGGCTCTTTTATTTGTGGACATTAACTCTTGCTGAGAAGAATGGTTTTAAGTATTTTTTTTGGAGCCATCAATCACCAGTGTTGGCGTCTGCCGAGCAGGTTCGGTGGATGGGAGCAGGCACTGACTGACATGAGAGGCACATGAGAATCAAAATGTTGGGTGGTGGCCATGTTGATTTAAAGTGTGTAACTTCCTGGCCTGACTGAGCTCATCCTGCAGAGTCATGTATTTATCTTTGCTTAAATTCTTGAACCTGGTTTCTTCATTGTAATGACAATCATAATCATATTATTAGTTGGCCTGTGGTGGTGGAGTCATTTAACAAACTATATTATACTAAAGGTTATCTTGAGGACAATATTAATTTCTTCAAAACAGTAATTTGTATTGAATAATTGTGGCTATTATTAGTCATTTTATGAGGCTATTTTTACGTTTGAACATAACTAATATTAACAATAACTCTCCAGGGGGCTAGCAAGGCAACTTCCCAGGCTAAGCCAGTGTTGGCTTTTTTACCAGACCATCTTTAAAAGTATACAATACATTTACATAATTTCTCCAAAAGGTTATGAGGACATTACATACTCCTACAGTCTCATGATTACCTCCATCCGTTTGGTCATTCTTGAATCTGTTTATGAAGTATAAAGTGTTGTTGTCTGTGACGTGGACGGGTCTTCTTTCGTTAAAATATCTCAGAGATTAATTGAAGGCCACACCTCTCAGGTGTGAAAATTCCTCATATGATGGATGTATGGATGCAGCAATGAACATATGCTGACGCCTCAACAACGTGCGCTGTGATGGTTTTTATAATGAAGAGGAGTGGAGAGTGTGTGGGCGTTTAACCGCCATGTCTCCAAAAACAGAACCTTATTAGTCATGAGATAATCTCTGCTCTCCCCTTCGTTGTTTGGGAAAACTCCAAGGAAAACACTCTGCTGTTTTCTTTTCTGTTTCTCCGGTTAACACACACAACACACCAAACAATTACTATTGGGTAAGAGAGAAAAGTGCTTTATCTTTGCATGTTCTACTCACCAGACGTGTGTCTGCATTCAAATGTGTCCACACCATGTGTGACTTGATGTCTTTTTCTCTCCGCTGTAGGTAAACTTGCCGTAATCATAACATGTAGATGTAGGTTATTGTTGAAACAGGAGGGGTGCCCATGACGTTCCAAATTGTTCCCTGAGCATTTTCCCCCCAATTATGAATATAATAGGGGGGAAAATGCTGAAATATAAGAAATGGCTATAAACACTGGCAAGGGTAATAATCTCTTTCCTCTGAATGGTCAGTCATTTGGGCTATGACATGCATTCACACTCACAGACAAACGATTGGGACTTTTAGCTTCCCCTGCTAAAGCTTTCCTACAACTCTGTGCCACTGCTATTGTAATATCTGGCATGTTCAGTAATCTAAAGCTGGTTCTGTTTATGCATGTGTGGCCAACACAGGCCACAACCACAGCTAAACGTTTACAATAACAGTCTCCAAGTGATGCCTTCTGTAATAAAAGTCAAATGCATAACCTCGTGAAGTGAAACCACTGCGTTATGCTGACCTTGTTGCCATCCAACTGAAGCGTTGCCCCTCAGATGGCAAGATTGCAAACCGTAGAAATGGAACAAGAACGTAACCATGTTTTCTTTTTGGAAAAATGTGCCATCGGACGCAGGTGTGATGCTACTAGATGATAAAACCGAAGTCTTGAGAATGCTAATATACACACACACACACGGGGGACCAGAAGTTATCCTTGGATGAATACATATTTGCAGACCTGTGTTACTACACAGTTGGTTCTTTTCTCATTTATGGATTTTGACTTGCGGGCTAGTAAGAAAATACGGTGGATCACAACCAGATGTGAAGGTTCAATGCTACTGTTTTTTTCCTGTAGATTTATGGATCATATGTTGATGTTACACGAGTCATTGTAACTGTAACACTATCCCACGGTAAAGCCTTGCTTTTCTCACTGAGAGTTACCATGACAGCGATTCAGTCATTATACTGCTGTCCAATATATGAGGAAATTGTCTTTATGAGATTAGAGAATCCTTGTGGGAGTTCAAAATTGCAGGCAACATGCAGAAACAGCTGGGCACATAGGTGAAAACAGTGCAATGGAATTGAAAGTTAACTTAATCTGTCGCAATGTCTGTCCGATTGTAAGCAACCTAACTGAAAACCTTGTGTTAGGATTAGTACGACATTTTTACCAGAGGTAAAGGTTGACCAATCTTGATGCGGTTATGATCTGGAGCTCATCCAGATCTGGTTCCGACTTCTTTTTCTGATGAAATGTCAGACATTATTTTGCAGTATCACATGAAAAGCACCAGAGGGTGCCTCAGCTCCTTCAGTTCGCATAGTTCTTAAAACGCACCCTGACAGTGGATTGGTGTTAAACGTGCACTTCCAAGTGTTTAAGTCTTCCCCTATCTGGTATAATTGTTTAATCTGCACGGACACGAAAGGAATCTAGACTGTTTTGTATCCTATGATGACCCCACTGGGTTAAAAACAACCTGATGACTTCATGGAATAACCATCAGTTCGTGACAGCAAGAATGTCAGAATTGTTTCACCTATTGCGTACATATCCCCACACATGACAGCAGTAGATCTGATTTAACAGTAAACAAATAATAATAATTAGCTCTGAGTGGTATCTGCCAAAAATGTCTTGGCAGCCCACCAGGAGTGTCATTGCAGTATGCTGTTGTTCCACTGGGTGATTGTCACACTTGTTTTTTTTTCCTTGTTTTTTTCCTGACCTTATGACAGAAGGAGGTGATCCTTGACCAAGGATTGATGTGTAGGTTAAGGAGAATTCTAGTGACTTTTTACATTTTAAACAAAACAAAACAAAACAATATGGATCAGTTTTCCAGATGGATGAACCCATTTCAAATTTAAGATAACAGTCTTGGTCAAGCAGAAGTTTTGGTGCAAAGTACAATTTTTTCAAACTTTAAAGGCACATTTAGGCAGATTGAGCAAGGACATGTCTAACTGTGAGTCAAGGGGGGTGCACACAATAACTGCTGTTGACAGTATTCTAAATGGGATGAATGAATTTTCAAGGTATTTTTTTTAAATGATCAGGTGAAACAGCAAAGATTTGTATATCAGTGTTGCAATAATGGGTCACAACAGTGTCTGGTAATACAAACAACACTGGCAATTAAATCAACTGTATCAAGCTTCCTTCAAAATAGTACTAATTTGAGAATTTTCCCCAACTCGAGCACGATGATTTTCTGTCAGTAGACTCTTAGACATATTGCTCATAATATAAAAATTGGTTCCTGTTGATGGTCTGACTGCCCATTTCATTTTTAAAATCTTCTCTGTTATAACGATCACATACCAAAGATATTCATCTCATTTTCAATGGGTGGCTGGATCCAGATCCACTGACACAGGCCCTTTTGAAAACTTGTAAAAACATAGAGACAGGAAGCAAATACTGGAGTTCTGAATATCTGAATATGCAGATGAAGTGTAAGGTATCACTGAGGAGGAAGAGAATTCATATGCAGTGCTTTCAATTGGGCTCTGTGAGCCTGGATCTGTATCCGCTCCCACGCAGCAAATGGGTAAGGTGACCTGGGCTGGACGGGTTGTGGTCAGCCTCTCCGGGAAGATGAAGATAGGACAGAAGAGAACTCTGTTGCTGCAGCTGCTGGCAAAGAACTGAAATGGTGACACCAAACACATTATCTAAACAAACCCCCCCCCCCAAATTTCTTCCTTATATATCACAACTATGAGTGATAGATTTATTTTCCAAATTATTAAAGGTACAATTCACAATTAATTGTGAATCCACTCACAATTGCATAAGTTTGTATAGTCCATGATAGATACTGTATTTTGTCAGACTTTGTGTATTTTTATTTGACAACTTCCACTGGAGGGCGCTAAAACTTCTACGAGTAGTTGGCACATGCCAGGATGTGTGATCAACCCAAAAGATGTACCATATCATCATGGTGGCTCTCATCTGAAGTTGCAAACTTCGTCTGTGTGTGAAGAAAATTATATTTTTATGTCGCAGGCAGCTGCATAGTCAGAGGTTGAGCTTGTGGTTTAGCCAGGTTGCTGTGGGACCGTGGGATATTGAGGGTCAGCAAATTTTCCTTGTCCTTTGAAGTGCTGATCATCACATGGGTTTTTTTTAACATGCAGCTTCTTTACCATAGGTCTAAGCGGATATGTAACAGTTCATTACCTGGTTTTGAACATCTTCCTTGAGGATTGGATTGTAATTGTTTTGGCCATCCTTTCCTGGAAATATTCCTGGTGCGTGCTTCTTTGACACTGTCCTTCCGTTGTGGAAGGGATAAGAAGAGGAAGATAAAGAATTGCTCCTCTGCTGCCTGCTGTTACACAGAGAATGCATTTCCATTGATATCTCAAGCTTCCAACAGAGCACTTCCCCTTCCTGTAAATGCTTTCCACCACAGGCCTCCTCAAAAGACTGGTCATTTCGCAAGGCTTTTGCCCTCGGCACCCCTGCTCCAGTGTTCCCATCCTGGTGAGTGAGGCGGATGGAATCAAGGTGGACTTGAACCTAAGCAATTGTTTGCTGCTAACCTTTGTGTGTGTGTGTGTGTGTGTGTGTGTGTGTGTGTGTGTGTGTGTGTGTGTGTGTGTGTGTGTCCATGTGCATTTGTAAAAACTGGCTCTCAGCTTTCTGCTGATGAAATGCTGCTGTCATTGAAGGTCATGTGATGGTAATGGTCCAACTGCTTGAGGAGTGAGGATTAGCTCATTGTACAAGGACATCCCAGTGCACTGTCATCTCATGATTGATGACTGGTATTCTTTTCAATTACACAGTGTGTTCTAGGCTATTTTAGCCCCTGTGTAAACACACACAGCTTGAAGTAAATACTGTTGTATGATAACTTGTGATTGTAGTTCAGTGTTGCCACTTAACGTGGGTGAATACTTTTACTTTGTGTGTTCAGGTGTGTATTTGTCTACTTTGTCAGTTGAACACTGGGTACAGATTTATATATGTGAAATAAAGCCAGAGGATTCTCAGTATAAACACAACCTAATACATCTTATGTGTTATACAATCTATTACAATAAACATTTTGCTGTCAAATTTGTCATTCAGTCTACTTTTGTCAAGCCATCACCTTGCATGTATGCAAATGAACAAATAAGAGGGAGTGCTGGCATTAGAGATTAGAGAGAGGTCAAGGATAGTGAAAGATACAGAGGAAGGTTTGTAGATATGGAAAGTATTAATGTCACTAATCCTCTTGAGTTGAAAGCTGTGAGCATTGGAGAGAGATTGGAAGGAAAGTTGGCCACCTGACATTGCAATAATGTTTATGACCACTTCCACCAATGGATGGATGTGGTCATAAACATGCAACTGTCTGACTGTGCTGAAGAAACAACCAAGCACGCTTTAGAGAGACACTCTACAAGACAGACCAGGAGGTATTTATAACAAACCGGCACCATGAAATTGCCCAGCCCTGGATCTCACTTGCCAGTTGCTGTGCTGCTCTTATCTGGGTCCTGAGCAGGGTGGGTGGACTCTGCAGAGTTTGAGGTGGAGCAGGACTTCACAGCAAGAGAGAGGTTGTGTAAACCAGCCATTATGTTGGTCCAGAATCTGGGCTCCAGTTTGGTCACATGGCTGTATGACAACTACCAGTACAACCAGAGTATGTGTTGGTATGTGTTATTGTGGCTGACTGTGGTCTCTGTGTATATTTATGGGTGTATGTTCTTGTGGTGGAGTATGAATATGAATCCACATTTGTGTGTGTGTGTGTGTGTTTGTTTGTGCGTGTGTGTGTGTGTGTGTGTGTGTGTGTGCGTGTGAGTGAAGGATTACAAGCGCACTGCAGAAAGGGGGAGAATGGGTGTGGAAGAATGTGCCAATTTGTCAAGTCTTTACCCCCTACCACCCCCACCTTTCCTAATCACAGATGATGTGGGCTGCTGATTACAGCCAAATGGCGCGGGAGCAACAGCTGGAGACGGTGATGGGGGTAGGTATTGAGGAAGGACGTAGGGTGGAGGTGCAAGGGGATAAGTTTGGTCCAGGCAGGGGGTCTCAGATGTGGGAGGTCCTCCATCACCTCTTCATGGAAGCCTCCCTTTGAAGTCATCTGGTTCTGATCAGTTGATAGAAGGAGATGTTATCTCTTTTTAGGATGCTGCTGGGATTCTGTGGCGTTCACTTCTGCGTTTAAAAATAAGAATGAGATCAATGGTTGACGCTTCTAATTGTAGAGGCTGCAGTCATGACTCTCTCCAAATGTGACTGTTTCTTGGTCATCACCTGTTTTAAATTTGTCACAAAACACAACATTTCCATCAATAATTGCTCTCAAAATCGATGGTAAAAGGGAGTTTTAACTGGCTGTTGTCAGTGTGTTTAGGCTAATAATATAACACACAATTTAGAATTGTGTATGCCTGCTTTTGAGGGCTGAAAGTCTGCAGTAGTGCTAGTGTTTGGTCACTCCCAACTCGGGAACCTAGTGGTTTGGGCCTGTAGCCATTCAAACCTTTAGAAGGTGGCTGACAAATTGCACTTTCAGAAGGAAAATGCTTTATGTATTTAGTACTGTATACACAGGTCTTCTGCAGCACACCTACAGTGGATCAAATAATTTATTTTGTAATAAATGCCTGACTCCCATGCAGCTACCTAGTGTTTCCAAGTATGCCCAGGGATGGCAAAGGTGGAGAAATTCCTCACCACCTGCTAACATTAATGCCAAAACAGTGCAGCAAAAAGTGTGAAGGGATAAGAAAAGAAGTGCAGAAAAAAAATAACATGCCTGAAGGGAGAAAGGGACTTTCCAGATTCAACTGCATAAATCCTGAGCTTGACAGCAAATCTCTTACTCTCAGTCAACCTGTCCTGACAGACACTCACACATGCAATATTTCTCCACATATGTGCTGCCCACCCTCCCACCTCTCTCTCTTCTCCACCTGAGCTCTTTGACAGGTATTTGTTTATTGTCATAGCTACAGTGGGCCGAGATTCTCGGTTGAGCAGACCTTGAGACTCTCACTAGCATAGACGCAAATTGCAAGGATGAATGAACATCATGGAAGAGGATTAGTTGGGAGATGCAGTCATACCATGTGCAGATCTTCATTTTTGATTGCACCTTTTAAACCTGAAGCTCTCCTGTCCATTTGCATTCCTCAGAGAATGTACTTGGTGGAAAAAAAGAAAATCTGTCTTGAAAGTATTTTGGTCTATTTAATTTTCTGCGTGAAGGTTGGTGCCAACGAACACAAAGTGATTTTGACTCAGAATGGTGGTGAGCTTTAGTGGGAATAAATCTGTCATCTTGCAAGATGAAAGCCTGTCAAAGATTCCCGTCATCAAATGAGATAAAAACTGATAAAAATGAAGCTCACAGTCTTTTCACCAGTAACATTTTCAGGATCTTCGGGTGGACTAAGATACTTGTTGTTATTGGGAAATCTTGAGTTAGTTCCCACCATATCATATGTGTTTGATGTGATCCCTTCACCCTATAGTTCGGCCCACATCACCATCCATTTTTTTGTGGTTGTTTTAAAATGTTTTACTTATCATTTTAAAACAGTTCATAAATGTCATGCAAGCAGTCTCAACCTGTTGAGTTGTATTTCCTCCCTTTCCTTAAATGTCTTGCAGTTCTTCAGAAGTTTGCATCATTTCCATCTCACTACACATATCAAGTGTTCTGCTTTTGCACGGAAACTGTCAAACACAAAGCCCTTTGTGTAAAGTTAACCTTTTTGGAATGTGCATATGAATCTTGATTATTTGATGTGTGTAACTTTTGGAATCTGTAATCATACCAGCCTGGTGGATGCACTATCACCACCTCTTGATAAACAATGTTTATAGTATTACCTGCATTTCAGAGGGAACAAAATTGACACTATTCCAAGAAAAAAAATTAGCATTTTTTTTCTGACTGGTGTACATCATAAGATTTTGTGTAATTTCAATTTCTAATAACATAGAACTGCTGAACAACTTTTCTTTAGAAAGATGGGGTGGGGGGTCAACATTGCACCACACTAGAATCACATTAGAATAGCGTAAATACTTTTTAACATCCCCAAAAATGTTTTACAGACATCTTTATTTTTCTACTTTTCACCAATATATAATTTGTGATTAGTGTTCTACCTTCTTGACAATATGAATTCCCAAGATTCTGTTGGTGTTGTTTTCTCCTAAGGAAGACTGTTGGTGTTGCTTTCTCCTAAGGAAGACCAAGTGCGTAGACACAACCTTTGCAGATTATATATATATAGCTCATATTTAGGTGTAATTTTCTGTACAAGAATATAAACTGTACACCTAAACTTCAGCATATATGAAGACACAAAGGCCAAAAACAAACACACACATGCACAGAATCACATTCCTCACATTGAATCATGCAGTGTGGCAACAGACCTTGTGTGAACAGGAAAGAAATGAAACCATGTATATCCTGTACATTTAGAACCTTTTTAAACATATCACTATTGGGGGGGGGGGGCAGTGGCAAAACCCAATGCTGACAGAGCCTGGCTGACTTCCCAGAACAGAACAATATCTGCTAGGTCGACTGAGGGGCCCAGCAGCCACCCGCCAGACGCGCACACACACGCACAAATGTCTGGCCTTTTAACAGTCAATGCTCAGGCCCTGCCTAACATAATGACAGGGAATGGAGGCATTAAAGCAATTTGTTTGATTTAAGTTGTCAAGGCATCCTGGACCCTGCACCTCTCAGCTGGTTTTGATACTTGCAGTGTGTGTGTCAGGAGAGCTCCTTGGTATTGGAACAGTAGAAAAGGTGGCGCTCACAGACACAGAGAAAGAGGTGGGGGGGGTCTTGGTGGAGGACGTGCTGCAGTAGCATATAATAAAGTTTATGACTTTATGAGGTCCAGCAAGAGTAAGCAGGGACGCACTGGGAGGAGGAAGGAAGGGGAAGAGGTGGAGTGATGCAGGAAGGTGGACCTGAGAGAGCATTACATTATGTCAGCATATGAGTGTGTATGTGTGTGCGCGTGTGTGTGTGTGTGAGTGTGTGTGTGTGTGTGTGTGAGTGTGTGTGTCTGTATGAGAGAGAAATAGCGCGCGACTGAGTGTCTGTCTCCCTCATTGCTTTTTCTCTCTCTCCCCCTCTCTACAATGTGTTCATAGACATCCTCATTCTAACATGGAGAACGTAATCTTTTGAGAGTTACAGTTCTGTTCAAATTTACCTAAAATTGCCAAACTACAGAAAACACTTGACTGGAATGGAATAATGCTAAGTGTAATCTGATGAAAAGTCTCTCTCCCTTTCACGCACACAAAAAAGGAAATACATACACACCTACACACACACACACACACACTCTTTCACACATACAATGTTAGTGTGTGTTTATGCGTGGGGGGGGGGGGTTGGAATAGAGGCCCTGTGTTTTGGTTCCAGCTTGAATAAGGGGTCTTTATCTGGTGCTGATGTGGAAGCTCCAAAGGCCAAGTTGCTCCAGGTGTGGTGACCACTAACCAACATGGCCTTCAACTTCACAGTTATGGATCCACACATCCATTTGTAAGTTTTCTCCTCAATAAACACCCCCCCCCCCCATCTGTGTCTCTTTCTTAGGTCTCCTTTGATTTGGCAGAGTACACCGCTAATGTGGATGGTGTGGGCACACTTCGCCTGCTGGATGCAATAAAGACATGCAATATGACTGACACTGTAAAGTTTTACCAAGCCTCAACCAGTGAACTGTATGGCAAAGTTCAGGAGATCCCTCAGACGGAAACCACCATCTTCTACCCACGCTCACCTTATGGTAAGGTTACATTTGCATTGGCACTGTTGGTTAAAGTGAAAACAAATATGTTTTTGGTAAAAAAAAAATCACCAGCTCACTAATATCAGAACTGCAGTATTTTCTTTTTTTCCACTTTGCACATCGAGTCAGTTGGTGCACGTCAGAGTTAACTCTCCATACAGCCTGAGGCCAAATGTCTGATTGAAGGCTGGAGTGGCTCTCACTTTAACAAAGACACCTTTATAGCCATACTTAAGCACAGACACATGCAGGCTGTGCACGTGTGTGAGTGCTCAAGTTTCTTGCCTCTGTTCTTCTGTTGTCCAAATCACTCTCCTCACCGACACTTTCCTCATCTGTCAGCGATCAATCTGAGGCTGCATGGGGAGGTGCATACCATTGTAATAATTAGACTATGGGAGGAACGGGTTGCTGTGGTGTGCATCTCAGCCTACAGCTTATTTAAGGGACACCTCCCTTTACTTGCTCTGGCATTCCTCTCATCATTGCAGGAGGTGGGAGGAGGAGGATGATGATGAGAGTGAGAACTCGTTGCACGAGCCTGCTTTTGGTCAATCAGCAGGGCTTTGTGATTTTTACAGGGCTCATGTCAATTTTGCAATGCTTCAGTTTTTAATGGTTACCAAGTGCACCAGTTTGCTGTGACTGAAAAAGAGCAAAAAGAGTACAAAATTAATAAACAAACAATATTAGGCATCTAACATAAAAATCTGTTTGAAATACTTGAAATGCTGCTCTGTTTGAAATAATGTTGATCAGATTCATTGTGAGCTAATTTATATAATAATCCACCTCTGCTCTCAGGTGTTGCCAAACTCTATGCCTTCTGGATTGTGGTGAACTTCCGAGAGGCCTACAACATGTTTGCTGTCAATGGGATCCTTTTTAACCATGAGAGCCCGAGGAGAGGTGAGTTGACACTCATTTTAGTGGTTTTTTTTTGTTTTTTTTTTACTTTGTCAACACTAAATCCTCTAGAAGACCAGAAATCTCAAGTACCAATCAGCAATAAGAGGCAAAAAAATGATTATAATTTAATGATTTTAATTTAAACAAGACACAATATTTACCAAAACAGTATTTTTTAAAGTAAAACCTGTAATTTGGATAAATCAGGAAAATATACATATAAGTTGCTTTATTGTTAAAATCTTACAGTGAAACTACTGTTTTCTCACGTAGTTTGACCAGCAGATTAACCCCTATATGACAGTTAAGAGAATGTAAGCTTTTGTTTAACTGTTAATTCACCACTGGCGCCACAGTATGTCTAAATGGTGACACACACTCACACAGATTCTGACACATATTGCCTGGGTAGTGGTCGTATTTTTTAATATGTGCACAGAGACTTGTGGGTCGCGGGCGCAGGTTTAACCCGATTTACACGCACCACGACCCAAAATGAATACCACATGAGTGCAAGCCCCTGTGGCGCACCCAGGTCAGCCGCTCAGGTGTTTATGATTTATCCCCTAATGAAGGCCCTGGCCACGACCCCAGCCAAGGTCAGGGGTCAGCCAGTAAACTCTAATGGGTAACCACTGATAGATAGGTGTGGGAACTAGTGTAGCTTACAGCGAGTTCAGCAAAGATGGCCATCAAGGGCTTGTAATGGAGAGCGAGTTAACAACCTGGGAATGACATTTGATGCAGTCAAGCACGAAAATTGGACGGGGAGTCACGATGGAAGGTCATTTTTATCATTCAACAGAAAATCTCACACAGCAAAAAAACAAGTTAGATTAGTGCACTTAATCAAATGCAATCCTTTATGGAGTAGCTAAGCTCAGAAAAGTTGGTGTCCAGTTCTACATGTACGCACAATGGCCATAAAAGGGAAAGCTCGCTGGCTGCTTGATAACACGTTCTCACTTTTGTGGTCAGCTCTTTCTCTTTTCTGACTCTGTTTCTTTTCCTCCCCACCACACCCCCCCTCCACAGACACTTTTCTCTTTTCTTGCTTCATTCCATGTATTACTCTTCATTTCTCTGCAGTCAGCCTTTCTCCAGAAGGCCAGTGGGTTTGCTCCTGCTGCTTCTATTCTCAGAGTTACAGTTGTTTTTGCACATAAAGCAGGAACACTACACTATGATGTGGCCACATGTGCCATGGCTGCATTGCACAACCCAGTGTTGCGCTTGTGTTGGCTGGATTGGTCAGTATTTACCCAGGCCCCTCATGGCTGCTTTGTGATCCTCTCAGTGCTGCTGCACTGAAGTGCAGCCATATGCCTGTTAGCCTGCATGAAGAACTGAAAGAACAGATAGACAAGACTATAATGTGAAAATGATTTTTGACATCACAGGCAATGCTAACAATAAATATTGTGCTCTATACTGTGACATTCTTTAAAAATTAGTCGTTAAAAAAAATACAAATGTGTTAACCATTCAGGTACGGGAAATACGTGAGTTTCTTTAAAATTAGCTTTCACAATAATAGCATTATGGACTAACTGGTAAATATATTCACACTAGAGGTCACTGTTTTTGTTTTCGAACCTCAGAAAGGTTTGAATATAGAGACCGATGGTGTTTCCATCACTGCATCATTGTTACAGTGACTGGACGCTGTGTGCTGCCCCTTCTGTCTCCACTGCTTGCCAAATTAGACCTACTGAGGGAGGAAGTCTATGGTTTTTGTACCACTCCCCACCTCTTCACTCTTGCACAGTCACAACCGTGATGTCATTATTATAGGGTGCCAGCAGTCTATACTTATAAAACAAATATATGCTTCTTTTAAAAGATTTTCTTGAAAATTAAGAGCCAAACCAGCCTCTGTTAAAGTGACCTAATAATGGCACATCCTCTCCATGTCACATTATGGTCTCGTCCGTCACATGGGATGGCCTGGGGACTGCTGGACATGGCAGTAGACTGAAAAATGTTTCCCCACAGTCTCTCACAGAGCCCAGAATGACTTAATCCCAGTAAGAATGTGCTTCTGGTTTTCCTTAGATTTCTCATAAACACCTGACCACTGTAGCAAAAGGGTGAAATTGGACAACCAGGTAGAAAAAAAAATATCCCAGTGGAAATACAGATGTGAGTAAAGCAAAACAAAATCTTGGATGTGCTGGCCAGTTCACACTGCGGCTAGATCTCTTGGTTAGTTTAGTTGTTAGCCATAACAAACAAGCCTCGCACTGACTCTGAAGAGGGGATTAACATTAGTGGGGGTGCTAAATGGCCTCCACATAACTATGACATATGAGACAGTGCAGGACTTTGCTGTCTCTTGGCATGCGTGAGCAGCGGTCAAACCTGTCCAAATAACCAGCGCATGTATTTATTTGATCATCCTGCTCAGAAAGCACACGGGACCTTAACATGACCCAAAATATAGATTTGACGCTAAAAGACCAAACTGAAGGTTAATCAGTCGTCATTAACAGTCTGTTGATCTAAGGCTCTGCATTGAAATGGAGAAGTAATCTGTTTTGTTTGTGGCTACTCTGACCGCTCTCGTCGTAGACTAACCCTATGGTTTATTTGGGGAAGTCCCATCCATCTCTCCACCCTGAGAGCTCTGTGGTTCACGCTTGGCAGTATAGAATAATATACTGTTATGTTGGGAGAGAAGACCAGTTAGCACTGAGGAAGCTAAAGTTATGCTGCCAAAGTCAGCGTTGCCCCCTCACTCACACATACTGCAAATAAGCCCCTGCATGCCTTGGCTTCAGCTTTCTGCTTTTGTTGAGGTTTTGCCCAAAAGGTCAGATCACTTGACAGATCTGTAAGATGATATGTTTTCTATTTATTGGAGAGTTTGTTTTAAAAGAAAATCTTCAGAATTAAAGAACTTGGTCTGAGGGTGTGGGAGGGAATTCAGCAGGTTTGCCTTTCTTTTATTATTTATTCCTTTGTCTGGTGTGGATGAGAGAGAGTGGACCAGAGAGCAACCCAACCATCAGCTGAACTCTGAAGTGGCTGAAGAGTTGACTCCGACACACTGAACCTGAACTGCTGACAAAGCCATGTCTTCGTTTGGTCCCCATTATACACTAAAACCTGTAGGATATTTACTCTTGCAGATATGATGAATCTGGTTGACACTTATTAATTGGAGTGATGATTCATCACCTGCCTGAGCAAGTTATCTACATTTTCCAGGTTGAAAAAAAGGGCAGTGAATCAATTAAACTTTTTCATTGCTGCCAATGGAATGGGCTGTTTTCACTTATTTTCAGTCTTTGGGGGAGAAAAAAAGCAATCTTTCATTTGCTCTGCATATGTAGTGTTGTCAATGGTTGGGCTCAAGCAAAACAATTTTTATCTTCTCGCATCCTTTTCCTGAGAGATTCTCACCTTACCTTCCTCCTGCCTGTTCTGCCCATTCGTTTTTGTTGCATCACAACCAATTTCTCCAACCTCTATATCTGTCAGGCTCACATCCTCCCTGCCAAGTTAGCCCTTCCCTTTCTACACCCTCCTCTCTGAATCAGGCCAGAATGAGGACAGCAGTCTGTCAGGTGTGAATAGACACTCTGTTGGTGGATTTGAGTGCATGACCTCTCTTGGGTCTAACCCAAATATTCTTCTCCGTCAAGGCTCCTGAGAATGTGAATTGTGCAATAACAGTGATGGCAGATACTGACAGGTCTTTGGCCTGGGTCAAAATTGGCTAGCCTCTCATTATAGGAATTATTCTTCCTGCAAAATCATTCAGTTTCTCTGCAAGGTTAAGTATTTTGTTCAGAACTTAGTCCAAGAAGAGGTGAGACCCTATTGTGACGATGTAAACAGTCTATAGGGTCAGCCTAAATCCTGACAACATGGGAGTGGAGGTACGAATAAAGTGTTGCATTTGTGTCTAGAAATCTGCCACACAGCCTTTCACTCCCTAGACCAGTGTAGGATTATGAGATTTGCAGCTTTGCTTGAATTCCAGAATAGGTGTGTAAAGTCTGTATTAAGGTAACCCAAGGGTTCCTGTTACAACAGTTGCAGTCAAATCAAAGTCGTACCTTTTTATTTGTCAGTTTTGGAACTTGGCTGATCAAGGAAAGTTCATGGCAGAAATAACAAGGCATAAAACATTTGAAAAGATGTGAAAAGAGGTGGTTGGTATTTTAATTTTTAATGAACGTATTCAGCCTCCTGAAATATGGCTCACTGAAGTACTGTAGTGCGGTTTACCAAGTCATTCCACATTTTTGTGGAGAAAAGGGAGAACTTCCTGCAGAATCACCTGGGAACACACTGACGTGGTGATGAAAAACATACGGCAGCTCTTGAGTTGGATGGGGACTTGGCTAAGAATGGAAGAGCAGACGCTACAAGTGCCAATGTTGCAATAAATATCAACTTGGTAAATTAGTTGACTCGACTCTGTTTTTCCAGTGCTAAAATACCATATAGCTGAGCCATGACTATAAGTATATGATTTTTCCTCACGCTGCACAGCACATGTACAGTTTATTATCTCAACTAAGCAGTTAATTGGACTATTGTTCTGTGTGTGCATGCATAGGAGGGCAATCAATTTGTTGTTGAAATCATGTCATCTCTGCTATGATAGGTGGTCAGTTGCACACTTTCCGTCTGTTTGTCTTGGGCCATTTCCCATTAACCTACAACGTCACAGACTGCAATAGTCAGAAATGACCGAGCACGTTAGCAAGCCAGAGGATTTGGCGCAGCGCTCAAGTACATAAGCAGAACATCTTGTCCCATTCCAGTCGGACTGGTCTGCATAAATGCAGGAGAAGATGGACTTGCAATCGCATTATCTGGTTGTTTTAGGTCAACTTTCAAAACTTGATTTTGGTCCAGCTATCACGTAAATGCACTTTTAAAGACTAGTTTTAGTCAGACTAGTTTAATTATTCAGTCTTTAGGTGTCATGTAAACCTACTGACTTTTTAAAAGTGGACCAGATAATGACAAATGTGTCGTGCGATAAAGGGAAAGTTCAAAATATGTTAAAATGACTTAACAGTTTAAATAACCTTCGATCATCTCTAGCTTAGAGAGCAATCAACTTCTATCAAGTTAAATTAGTTTTCTTTTAATGAAAACCATGTCCTCTATGCTTTCTGTGACCAGATAGATTTACACTGAATAAAATCTACTTTTTTTTTTAAGCAGTATTGCTTAAACACCTCAGTCTGTTGCATAATCTGGGTGTCTTGAATCAAAATGCCCTTATACAGACAGTCCCATCCCTGAACCCTCCCTCACCTGAGCCCATCCTGTCAGGACACATATGGCCAGGCTCTGGGAGAGCTTATTTCTTTTCCCACTTCGATGTATTTTTCTCTCGCTCTCTTTTCTCTCTCTTTCGCTCTCCTTCTCTCTCTCTCTCTCTCTCTCTCTCTCTACTCCCTCCTCCCTTTATCCTTCAAAAATAGGGGTGGTGGGGGTGTGAGCGAGAAGTACAGTATGGTGCTCAGTTTTCATGGCTCAAGGTTTTATTGGACTTTCTGCTGGGCCATGGGCAAGGTTAAACGTGCAGGCTGCCTTGCTTGTGTTCCAAACTTGCTGTTATCCCCCCTGGCCCCCTTTTTTGCCCACCTCCACCCCTCTCCCTGTCTGTCATGCAGTGCTGTTGCCAGTAAAGGAAACACATTAACACCCAGACCAGTAACAGAGAATGCTTTGTCTGCAGACAGGCAGGCTGGACCGTAGGGTCCATGCTCTGGTGTACACCACAGCAATTAGAGCAGGCAGGGAGCGAAGCCACTCCAAACAAAGGTGTGAGGTTTATAAGCAGTCTACAGGTGTGCTTGGGGGGAAATAATGGACTTTATTGCTGATTGGGTGTGCTGTACTGTACTTTTACACTCTATTCCTCTGCCATTTTAAGAGCTAATGTGGTTCTTTGGTTTGACGACCTGTATTTAACCTGCAAACTTGAGTTTCCCGAAAAATGCTGGACCAAATCAAATTTTTCTATAGCAATGGCTCAAAATGACATATTCCCCAGGTCCTTATATAAACTTTAAGTATTTTGCATTCCTTTGTTAAATTATATATTTATTTTGTAAGCTGTAAATGTAAAAATTATATTAGGATATATGATTACATCGTTTTTAATGTTAAAATCAGCGTAAATAAGTTGTTTGTCAGACCAAAAATTATAGTAAGTTGCTGGAGTTCCCCTATCAATCATTTTTTGGTGTTGACTAATTCATCAGTTTGAACACTGGCTTTATTTTAACGTGCATATCCCTGTCTTAAACACTCAAAGCTTGGAAAAACAGAGATGAGAGCAAAGCTGACATAAAGTGTCAGTGGCAGATCACTGACTGTTGGATATACTTCACTACAGACAGTTTGAGCAGTGGTACCTGCCAGGATCTGAGAGAGGACCTGCAGGCAGATGAGATCATACAAAGTTTGATCTCTGGTCTGACATGTGGGGCTAGGCATTCAGTAATGCCACGTCTTAATAAATGTTTTCAATTTTCGAGAAGTGCATCATCGGGATCATATTTTTATTCCAAGTAGTGCAACCAAGGGTGAATAGAGCCTCATTTAAACTTTGCAAAAAAAACTGAAATGACACAGTGGCCATGTGACCTGCCACCAACACACAACATGCTGTATTTTCTCAAATAAGCGTGTCTAAAATCCTCTGGTCTGCTTTTGCTCAGTCTGCCCAGGGCTGTCGCTTTCCCTATGAAATAATTATTACAAATCTGGTGCATTCACATGATTGGGTTCATGGGATTTTCCTGTGCCTAAATGGAGTCTGGTCCTTGTCAGGGCCGCAGTGATACAGTGTCGAGACTGAGTTTCTGTTTTATGGTCAGCAAAAAAGGCAACATTCATCTTGGCCACGATGAATTAGGAGCAACTCACAGGAACTCTTTAGAAGTCCAAGAGAGGGTCACACAAGGCTATAGAAGATTTATATACAAAAACTTTATGGTTAAAATAGCTATCTAGGCATACAGCTTTTTTTCAATTTGTATTTTGGCACATCACCACTTTCTATCTGTGATTTTGGTCTGTTAAAAAAAAGGACAGAAGAACCTCTTCAAACAACCTTATACACAACACCTTCTTCAGATTTTACCCACATATGCAAGTTTTACTGTTTAGCATCATTGAATCTGACGTGGATAATGTATACCTGTATGTTGGGATAAGGTGCACAAGCCATTACATGTTTTGAAAGGAAAAGGGAAGCCTTAACATGTCAGCAAAGTGGCTCCATGACACTATAACACTGCATTATCACCCCTCACACACCAGTTCAATAAAATGGTTACTACTTTAAACAATGCAATATTGTGTTTGGGTTGGATGCCTGGTGCAGGCCTCTGTGGTTGGATGTCATGTCAACATTGCCAGGAACTTCTCTTGTGCTTCTAAACAGTCATTAGCTGCTCCTTTGTCAAGCCGCGGATCGTGCTGCCACGTGCCTCGGCTCTGAATGGAGATCGTCAATGGGCGGCCTGGCAGATGAACATGCTGCAGTGGTTCTGAACTGGACACTGCACCAGCAGAACCAGGGTGGTCCTGCTCGGTTGTCCTTTCTTTAGTGGAACTTCCCTGTTTTGCTGGCTTCAACATACTGATGCTCTGAGATTTGTTTTGGCGCCGAGCCTGGATTTGACACTGAAACTGTGAATTAAAGAGGAAAATGAGAGGTCAGCAATCTCACAGGAGTTTTCAATATGAGGTGGCAAAGAATGGAATTGACTTTTGCTGCCTTGAGTTCTTTCTTTGACAATGGAAGACTTGAAGCAAAGGACTAGAAGCCTGCTTGAGATTGCTAAACTCAAACTCTTTTCTTTTTATTTCAGGAGATATGTTTTTGCAATTTTTTGTGGTGTCCACTGCGTCTACATAAGACAAAATGTAAAATGTGTGTTTTTCAGGTGAAAACTTTGTGACCCGTAAGATCAGCCGTTCTGTGGCAAAGATTCACATCGGCCAGCAAGAATGCTTCAGCCTGGGTAACCTGGACTCCAAGAGAGACTGGGGCCACGCCAGAGACTACGTAGAGGTAAAAGACACTGACGCACAAGCACAACCGCACACGAGCCTGGGAGGAGGAGAACAGAGTTCATGTATGAATATAGCATTAGGGCATGTTTTCCCATATCATTTGAGGCCACAACATGCATTCTGCATGGAGCCTCCTATGATTCCCTGCCAAAAGTGAAACAGAGATAGAGCACAAAGGGGAAGCTGGAGGAGAGGGACACATGCTGTGAGGCCACAGACTACACTCTGGTTTCCCACAACTCACCCGTGTCCCAGATCCCTCCAGGCCCTCATAGTCATTCCCTCAACGCCCGCAGAAGAAAGAGAGATATGAAGGGAACGGCGTGTCCTGGGGACGATGACAGAAATATGGTGTTTTTGTTAACACAGTGGTGCCAGCAGCAAGCAGAGAAGGGAGTGGGAGATGAAACTAACAGTGGGGTCACATCCAAGAGCAGATGGAACCTAGTGTTTCTGGATCTGTGTTCATGTGTGTCTCTGTAAGCGCAAATTCCTATGCATGTGTAAAAAAAAAAAAGAAAAAAAAAAGTGCACCGGTTGAAGCCAGAATGTGTGTGGCTGTGGTTGTCGAGATGAAAGGCTTGACAGGCTGCCATCTCTTCACAGCAGACCCTTGCTGTGGACCATGTTATGATTAGAAGGTGATGCTGGTGGAGGTAACGGGGGTGCTCTTTGAGATGGGAATTGGGGGTGAGGAGGTTATGACAGGGAAGTTCAGCGTAACTTCTGATCACAGTGTTGGTAACTGTTTCAGAGCTGGGTGGTAGGCCTTGATGGTGTCAGGGAAGCATCCATCACCGAGAAAGAAACTATTTAAGTGATCCTTTTTGAGTAAATATAGGCAGCCAGAAATGAAATCATAAAGAAGAATGACAGTAAAAGTGATGTGAAGGTATGGCCTTTCTCTAGCACGTGGATTCAGTACATTTGAAATAATGGACTTAAAATGATTATGAAAAAACATTTCCAGTAATGCCCACATGAGTCAAGAGATTTTCAGTCAGTTGTTTGAGCTCATTTTCTAAATATGACCCTGCATAAGAGCCATAATGGAAGAAACACAGTTGTCATCTGTGTAATGACTGTTGTAATTGTTGGTTGGGAATAAACTATGACTAGCAGTGACTTTGTTAAATTTTGAGTGGGAATGTGCACATACTTTTATTTAATTAAAAATGCACAAACAAACGTGAAAATGTTTGATCCTTTACGGTGCAATTCACATTCTTCCTCACGAAAAACCAGTGGTGCTCATGGAAAATAAAGTATTTTTAGTAATTCAGCATACCAAAGTGTTGAGGGGAAAACATGACATAATAGGTACAAAAAAAAAATGTTTCAGCTAAATGGCCACAACATAAACTCCTGTATTATCAAATTATCCATATTATGACTTTTTTCATTTAATTCTTTTAAATCTTTTAAAATCAAATTCAAATGTTATTTAACAATGAAGTAAATCTGTGGTTCTGCCCATTAAGCCGCTACATGAAAGATTCTGCTTTTGAGGCTGCATTCAGAGCACTATATTTTGTTTGTTTGACCAGCCGCTTGTCGTAGGATGTTCTGCGTTGGCAGTTTTGTGCGTGCGTGCGCTCACTGGCCTGTCCAGGGCACCCCAGTTTGAGATGCTCCAGGTTTCCTGTGGGAAAGGCTGACATTCCAGTTCTGGTGAATCAGGCTGCTCCTCACCATCGTGTCTCCAGTTTCGGAAAGCTGGATTTCAGGAAGCCAAACAGAAGTCGGACATGCTGAGGGAGAGCGGGTGTTGTGGTGGTGGGCGGTGGGGAGGGGGGGAGGTGGGGGGTTGGATGTGAGCAGGGGAACAGACGTGGGTTTGTGGGACCTTATGCGTGAAGGAACCATCTCTTGCACTTGAAGCCCAGGCCACCCTGCAGACAATTACAGACTGAAAGACTCTCACCAGACCCCCCCCCTTGCTGTCTCACTTTCGAGACATCGATCCAGTGGGTGTCAGTGTGTCGTTACTATGGCAAAGCTAAACAATGGCCGATTTGTAAACAGATCCATGTGTGTCTGCTTGAGGCTGACAACTGCTTTTCCTCCCTCCCCTCTCTCTTTTTCCTGTCCTCACTACACCCAGGACAGGGAAATTGCTTGTAATTGGCTGTGGATGGATTGCGGGTGGCAGGGGGGGGCGTGCTGTGTGTCTGCTGTAATGATATCTGAAGGCGTACAGCCGGCATGGCATCGTCTCAAGTGTCAGTTGTAGGGAGACAGACAGACCTGAGTTAAGAGGCTGTTATTATTATTGTTATTAGGCTTAGTATAGTATAAAGCTTAGAATAAATTCAGCATAAAATTAGCAGATTGTTAAATTAATAGACTGTTATAAAGATGTCCGTAACAGCTGCAGAGTTTGTTTTTTTTTTCTGGCTTGTGATGATGCAGAACAAATCACTGAGAGAAGGAAACCCACAGCAATCAACTACTCAAAAGTACCTGATAAAGATGTCTGCCATCCTCTTTCCAACACTTCCCTTTCCCTTCAGCCCATTCCCCCACTATAAGCCTCCTTACATCTCCTCCCCCCATTTTTTTCTTTTTTTTTTTTGAGAAGAGGCCTCGTCATTGGTAGACAACCATAGTGCATGTGAGCCTGAGGGTTTTGTTCATTTTTCACCTTGGTCTTCATTTCGCCTGCTTCTTTCCTTTTTTCCTTGCTTTTGTGTGCATTTTTCCTTCTGTTTATGGTGTCAGTATTACGCAATATATTTTCTTTTCTAAATGCAATCTACCATTCAGTGTTTAGGGCGACTCAAAAAGGTCCACCTCCATGCATTTCGAAAGTTAACAGATATTTGCCTTTGACATCTAATAATGAGCTCCCATTTTTCCCAACTAGTATTGCTGTTCTCGCTGCAGTAGCACAGCAGAAACTGTTGCCAGATGAGATGTGGCTGACCTTCTGACACACAGTCCTGACAACCATTCTTCCCTGTTCTTGTCTTGTTGACATTTTTTTTTTCCCCCTCCAAACTATGATAACATGAATTCCGCCGTCGGGAAAACGGGGCTTCAAAGATTTCATGCATTGCCACCACATGTGGTGGTAGTTCCTGGCATTATACTGAAGCAGCAAGGTGTCTGGACGGGCCTTCTGGTGCCGTTTTCCAACTTTTATTATTTGTCTTATTCTGCTTTTGCTGCTACAGCTGCCTCTCTTTGCAGTAATGGTTACAGATGAGGCTAATTAGCCAATCACAGCCCAGATCAGGGCCAATCACATATGATTGATGAGAGCAGTGGGCCATTCATCACATGGTTTTGGCCAGGGAGGTGACGGAAAACATGAGTGTTTCCCAATGGGTACAGTGAACTCAATATTTATGTCTCAGTTCTTATCAGAGTAGCTCAAAAATATCTATTTTTATAGAATAGCAAGTTTTGCCAATGTATCATGTCACCTCAAATATAGGCAGAGATCACATAACAGGTGGTTGTGGATGTGGCTGAATTTTTAGCTGTGATTCAGAGAGCTAAAAATACCGTTTTAATAAACAGCTGTAATGGTAAAGGGATTAAATGGGAGCAAACAGGACAGAGAATGAGCGAGTGTTAGGTTTCATCACAAATAATCTCCAGACAACTTTGACCTGACCCCCCTCTGCTGTCCCATCGGCCCAAGCATAATCAGAATGTCATTTATCCAGATTTGCGAGTGTTCGTGTGGTCACTGCAGGATATTAGATCAAGTATAAATCACGTAGGGAGACTTCGGCACAGGCGAATGTCACGCTGGCGTATACCACACAAGTAGGATGAGTAAACGAGAACAGCTGCGTGTGTGTGCGGGTGCATGTATGTGTGCAGGTTTTGTGGCGTTAATTGCAGGTGAAATTTGACCCTTGGCCTTTGCAACAGCTCAATAAACTGGGGTTCTCCCCATATGGCTCAAAGCAATAAAAGTTCACTGAACACACCATACACACACACACACACACAGCTCTGACAAGTTGTGACAAAGAGTATCACTGGTACCATTATTAAAATTAATGTTTGTAATGCTTATAATTAATGATTTTTGTTGATGATTGACATGATTTTTCCCGTGAGAACTGTGTTAATTAACAAGTGAAATACCAAAAGACAGCAGTTACTACAGTAATTAAATAATATTGACTGAGACGTGTTAAGACATGACAGGCAAAAGATTATTTTGCTAGGTTAAAGAAACACAACAGAGAGATAACATGATAAGAATAATTATTTGTGCAAGACTTAAAATAGGCCTACAAGGAGGCATGGTTGCTTAAATCCTGAAGCATGAAACAGTACAAGTGTTTCCTAAGAGAAAAGGCTCCAGGGAGTCACTAAGCAGCGTTGCAGAGGATTTTCACATATAATTTAGAGGCGTGGACGATAAAGGGGTTGTGTAAAGGCAAGCCCCTCTCGCAGCTCTCTAAGAGAACTGATGGATGCGTGGCAGTAATGATTCTGTATTCATGAGGAGGCCTGGGTGCACGGCCCAAGATGTGTCCCCATTCATGACAGAAGAATTTTGGACTAATTTATCTTCCTTTTCTTCAGCAGAAGTCTGGGCCTTAAGAATAATCAGTATTAGAACAGAAAATATATAACTTGGTATATAATTAAAACAACACTGTGAGTGTGTCCGTGTAAGATTATAACAATGCTCCCTTCTTGACCTTAATGACCGTAAAATAGCCTGTTTTAACTATTTAAAAAGATTGTTAAAATAGTTTGCATTTGCTTTTGAATGTTTATAGTATTGCATCACTTAGTGAATTAATATAGTAGTCAGGTTTTGCAAGAAATGAGACAATCAAAACAGTTAGATGTGGCTGGATTAATATGTCAGTGTCCCATTTCATACAAAAAAAAAAAAAATATATATATATATTAAAAGAAATATATAAAAATACATAGTGCGGGACCTTTTTGAATGTTGGGATTTTAGCGTTGTATTATTAGTGATCACACCCTTTAGCTTTAATGGTCTTCCTTAATATTCAGTATACAGTATTTGGTGTGTGTGTGTGTGTGTGTGTGTGTGTGTGTGTGTGTGTAGCAGCTGTCTTTCCCAGAGTGGCAGGCCTCAGTGCCCCCCTGCTGGGTTCAGGATGAAAGCAGATGCTCTCCTTCGTCTCCTGATCTGTTTTTCTCTGCTTTCCCCTCACCGCCACCGCCCTGTGTAACCAGAATCCTCAGCTTTCATATGAAGACTGCAGGACAGTTTGCACCCTGCAGCTCTGTGGAAAACAGACACACACTTAGGAACAAATGGATATCAAAAAAGATAACACAGATGTGCAGGCTTGTGGGAATATGTGCATTAATAATAAAATGCAGAAAATTTAAAGTCCGTTGGATTACTTAATAAATAGCCCATTTTTACTTTGTATTCCCTATGAAAAAAAGAAAACAAGTAAAATGGATAACTCTTACCGTGTTAATAAATGGCAGACATTTTGTGATACCCCTCCTTTTTTCAGATCTCTGTAATGCTGATAATAATTTGAGATAAAGTTTATGGGGTCTATTCACTAGATTCATCGTAATTCTTTCTTTGTACTGAAGTGTTTCATGTTTTTCCATGAAGTTTATAGATGCTTTAACTTTATTATTTCATTATCATCATCATAAAAAATGCATTACCATACTCTTATAATTAGTTTTAAAAAGTTAGACAAAGGCGATATTACTTCTTTAGGTAACAGTTTTGGTTTCATTATTGATGTAAGGTGTTAAGGTGTTTATGTTTAGTAATGTAAAGCCAAGAATAAACTAAATAAATTGAGGTAATCTATGTGTTGCCTTATACTTGACAGTGATCGATTTTATGGATTTTTTGCATTTCTGAAGTGCACAAAAGGGCATAAAAAGAGATGGAAGAAGGGAAAAGGGATGCATGGGCTGGGCTCTCCAGAGGGGGGCAATGGTGGGAAGGCTCGCCTCACTGCAGGGGGTGTAACAGGTTGAAAAGCAAGAGTGTGAGAGAGGAGGAGTATTTGAAGGGGTTCAGAGATTTTGTTTAAAAAAAAACATTACATTGCAAATAAAATGATAATATACCAAGTGAGCCAGAAAATAAAGTGCAGATTACTTATAGGTTGACTGTCTGAAGGAGAGCTGCTGTATATAGGTCCAATCATCTCTGTATAACTGGGAGGGGCACCCTGGTGCAACTAGCCATCTCACAGCTTCATAAAGTGTGTGTGACTCTGAGATTATTGTGCAGCAAAGTCTGATATAGAAGTGTTTTAGGGAGTACATCAGTGTGTCAGGGAGTGATGTGAAGCCATCAGCAGTGGAGCAGACAGGGCTGATGGAGGGATGCGGATGGGGTCATTTTGCTTTAATTGTCTGAAGAGTCTGGCCAACTCATTGAGTCTGGAATGCGGTATGACCTCAGCTCTCACTCTTTTACACTCCCTCGCTTGCTCTCTGAGCCGCTGTGCGCCATCAGATGAATCCAGCGGCTCGTGGGAAGATTCTCCGTCCAGACGACAGAGTGTCGAAACAGACCCAATTATCACTGGAGCTATGTCGGTGTCGCACTCCTCTCGCTTCCTCCATCACATTTTTGTCTGGCTGGCCTGTCTGACGTTCATCTCAGTGTCTCACATTATTGATGGGCGTGTGCATATGTGTCTGTGTTTAGACATTTGCATGAATTATGTTGCTATGATTTAATATTTTTCCCTATGATAATGACTTCCTTCTGTGTCCTGATGAGTAGGATTATCAGCGGTGCATTTTTTTTCTAGTAATTATTTAAAAATAATTAATGCAATGTGATGTTAAGTAATTTATTCCAAATGGATTTAATGAGGATAAAAATGAACATGATAATATTAATGGTTAATATTTATAGGCTGATTTGAAGAATGCTAATAATATTGCACAGTGCACAGTAAGATAAATTGGTCAGCATCCCAAAATCAATCTAATCTCATCACTTATCAGTCCAAAACATACAAAAGAAAATAATGGTTTTGTGTTTCTGATGTGAGGCTGTTGAAAAGCTTATATTTATTTTAAAAAATACATTGGGCATAGAGCAACAAACACATTTGAAATCAAATGTCTGGGATTTTCATATGGTATGTGATCAACAGTACTGTATGTTTGATCACCTTTAAAGATCACCTGATCAATTACCCTAATGGAATTTTTTTTTCCATATTTCTTTTACATTCATTGGCAATTTCCAACACAGTATTCCAGCACAGATAGGAATGATAGCAGGGGAATGAAAACATCCATATGTGTAAACCTGCCTTCCCTCTTTCTTACAATGCCAAGTTGTTGGCACATGTTGTCTGCTGTTTTTAAATTCTAGCTTAATTAAATGCCCACCTTTTACAACCATTATGGTGTTAACTGTGGCATGCATCCTCATCTGATTTTAGCCAACCTCAGGGCCAGAATTAATTAACAAAATAAAGTTCTTCCGCTATTAGTATGCATTAGTATTGAGACACTTTGCAACTTAAACCAGCTTGTATTTGTGCCTGCCCACAGCAAGATCGGTGACCTAATTGGTGAGGAAATGCTGTTCTGAGGTGTTGGTCTGATGGATGAGGAGTGAAGGGAATGGCGTTCACAGGGCTCTTGCTTCACCACAATGAGGCTTTCACTTACTGCTGCTCATATTGAACTCAATCCTTGTTAAAACAGTGCCGATGCAGTGCCGTGTATTTACTTTAAAAAGGTGGGACTTTCTTAGGGAGTGCCAGGGATCTCTTTTTTAATTAAGCAGCCCAGGCAATATGAATATGTGTGTAACCTGAGGGGAGGCCCTGGCTGTGACCTGCAGCGATAGCCAGAGTTTGTTTTCATTCTGCACTTGCACTCAGAGTTACAAGCTTTGCACCTTCTTCGACCTCCTCCTGACCTGCCCGTCACCTCCTGTTGACCCTCTGCTCAATGCCAGAGGTTTTTTTTTTTTTTATTATTTCTTATGTTCTCATTTCTTTCGGTGACAGTTCTGTTCTCCCTTTCCCTTCTCGCTCTCTTATATCCCTCTATTTATTCCTTACTTCTCTCTTGGCTTCCTTTCTTAGCCATCCTCAAAATCCCCCATGTCAGCTTCTCGTCAGTTTCTGGGCACATCTGCATGCATGCACACACTCACTCAATCAAGGTGAACAATTTCATATTGGCCTTGACAGTTGCTATAAAAGGAGCACCCACTAAATGCTGCAATCCTCTCATTATATGATTACTGACCCACAGCAGGCAAGCAGCTCTGCCTTTGGGTTTTCAATTCTTTCTCCCTCACTGCTTTCGTGTGTATGCGCAAGGAGCAGAATGGAAGGAAATTGTGAGACAGAATGTGAGCTGAAGATGGTTGCGTGACACTTTGCGTGGAGATGTGGGGACGGGGAATCCCTGGCTTTTCGTTGTAGAGTGGGAGGCTTGATGGCTCCAGGGCATAGGCCAGTTCCAGTGTTTGTTTATGTCTGTGGGCAGATTTGGTGGCCATGTTCAGCAGTTACATGAAAAAGCCCTGGACGCTCTAATATTATCTAATTACCGTCTGTGCATGTTTACGGGACGTGAGTGAGAGCAAAGGAAAGGGAATGAATAAGCACGTTTCTCTGTCCCTCTCTCCCTCTCGTGTGTTTCCCTTCCCCCGTATTCACAAATCTTTTTTCATGGTGTAATAGCTTTGCTTCATTGCTCTCCAAACCAGCGCAACCTCAAAGTATAGCATTCACAGATTGGTAACTGTCATGCTTGTTTTAGTCCTTAAGATGCTGAGCTGGACTGGTGTGACGAGCATAGAGGTGGCAAACTTTGTCTCTGATGCGCTGGCCACGTGGCTGGGAGGATTTCGGAACACACCGCATGCAAATTCATAAATTGAGAACAAAAAAAAAGATTTGTGACGCTAGACAAGTAGGGAATTTCTTCTACAATTATATCCAAATCAGATACGCTGTAGTTCAACTCTGAAAGTGTTTTCCAAGATAGCAACTCAAATCAACAATCATCAATAAACAATGACATTTTACCTGGAAAATCTCCTCGAGGGCAGCTGTCCGTCATGTCACAATGACGCGTGGGCCAACTCTGATGAGCTCTTAAATGGCCTGGAACTGGAAATATGTGTGTATTTACAGACAATTTCGAGCTTTCCACTGTCACTGACACTCTTCATTTGTTGTCGGACGAACGCTGCAGGGTGGACTGAATTCATCAGTGCTCTCTCTGTGTACTTCACAGCACATGTGTGTGAGCCGCTCGCTGCCTGAAAATAGAACAAGCCCCTAATTACTGCTCCAAACACAGGTGTGGAAAACTGGGCCTCCCTCCAACCAAATCCCAGACTCGACGTCCAGGACACAGCACGCTGTGTGTTCCTGTTTGGAAGTTCAGCGCGCGCGGACGCACGTGTGCGCCCGTGCGTGCATTCTGGTGTGTGTGCGTGTGTGTGTGTGTGTGTGTGTGTGTGTGTGTGTGTGTGTGTGTGTGTGTGTATGTGTGTGTGTGTGAGAGAGAGAGTGACCGAGAGAAAGAAGAGAAAGTTTGTGTGAGCGAGTCCAGACCACACCCTTTGAAGCCAGCGTTGCAGCGCGTTGGGGTTTGGGCACAGACACACAGCCCCTCTGCTGGTTGGCTGGAAACCCTATATCCCACATCAGAGCTGCCACTCATGCATTATTCATACCCCTGTCACACAAACACACGCTTTCTCTTCTTTAGATTCCTGCCGTCTTTACCCTTACATCGATGGTTGGTGGCTTATTCATTTTTCTGTATTCTCACACCACGAATCTTGATTTTGTAAAAGTGTTGCGCTCGGTTTCTTTTCCAGTCCAAGCCATTCACTTTTCAAGTGATTATAACCAGTGTGACCAGTTTTCTAAAATAAAAAAATAAAAACATGGCTTAAATGATTTGTGATATAAATAAGGCCGAGCTGAAATAAAGCAGGAATCACGTTGAGATATTGGAAAGTGAATCTGATGCCATGCCTGTTTTTAGACCCTGGAAAAGTGACAGCCATTTTACGGAAAGCAATCTATCATCCTCCAATTTTGTCATCTCGGCCTCGGCCGGTATTGTCCCACAGTCCACTAAAACCCAAAATGAGCAGTTTCCAGTGAGCTTTTTTACTTCTGACCTACCGTCCTTGCCTCCCTCTCAGACGTCAGTCAGATTGAAATCAGACCTAAAGGACAAAATTGTTACCGACCTCCTGCTGCGTTGCCCGTGGCTGCCAGTGGAAACACAGAAAAAAGAGAAGCATAAGCTTTTTAAAGACGGCAAGCAGAAGAGAAATGCGATGGAATGTGTTAAGCTCGACATCAGGACTGGCTTTTATAAACACTATGGACAATCAGTGTCAGGATACTGAATGCGAGTCTGAAGCAAAACGTTATGTCAGATTTTCTTTTTTCCAGAATGTCCATGTCATTTATTGGGCCAGACAAATATATTTGCCTTTTAAATTTGATTTGATGTTTATGTATTCATGTGAGGTCACTGTTGAATTATTGATTAGGGAAAAATGGGTAAAGTGGGCACATTTTGTGCGTTTGCCAAGAAAGGGTGTTTCCACCACATGTTGCTGCAAATTCCTGGCTGATTGCTTTCTGTCCTTCTAGGCCCGAGTGTCAGTGTTCCGCAGTTAAATGAAAAGTGACCCTTGGCAGGGAGCGCTGCGTGAAACACAGTGGGTCACTGTCGGAGAAGTATCAAACTCTGGAAAAGTGACACCACGGTACACTCGGAGTGGTGGAAAGCCAGGAAGTTTCAGAGCGACAGAAAAGTCAGGTTTGACAAATGTAGCTAGGCGCCATTTACAAAACAAAAAATACACCCTGAGCATAAGAACAAAGGGCATTGTTGATGTGTTTCAATAGCTTGTTATATAAATGCTTTAACACTGTTGGAGTAGCTGGGAGGCCCCATTTTGCGATAGTGGTATCGTGCGTGTGTGGGCCAGGGCAGGATATGAGGACATCTCGATGCAGCTCGCTGGATATTTGTTCACATTAACATGGATCGCCTAGTTCAAACAGACACAAAACTGGGTTCAAGTCTAGGTCAGATGGTTGTTGCATGTGAGTGCTTGTTTGCAGACATATATTTATTCTTTTTATTTTAAACTTTTGCTTGATGAGCACTGGTCAATCAGCAATTTTTAATAATGAGAACTTTCTTCATAAAGTGCAGTTCATTTTGCAGTTAATCTAATTGTGGGGACCACCAATGGACTGAAACTGGACCAGAGCCTCCTAATACAAGCTCAGTTCCCCTGAACCAACCCATTCTTACCTCTGGGCAGGGCATGGCTGCGCGCATGCACACACACACACGCGCACACACACACACACACACACACACACACACACACACACACACAGAGTAGTCCTGTCAGAGGTTCACAGCTGGTCCTGTGTTGGACTGTTAGTGTATTCAGATGAGTCAGATATGAGAACTAGAGCTCCCAGGTTGTTGTATATTTATTTGCCGGAGAGCAACTCTGAAACGTGTGCCCTTGTTCATATAACTGGGCATTACTCTGAGTTATAAGGGGATTATTGGTGACCTGAGCTCAGATTTTGGACATAAACCCAGCCTATTGTATTTCATGCAGCTTGATATAGATGGTTAAAAACTTATTAATATGATACTTAACACCCACTCTTGACAGATTTAAGTGTGTAGATCAATTTTTCAAGTGTAAAGAGGATTCTAGTGGTGTTTTTATGTTATGTATGCCCAGAATTTTATTAGGTGCATTAATGAGCTTACCACTAGACATCTTAATTAAGCTGTAAATACATGGAAAAAAGTCATTAGCCACTTTGATGGTTATTTTATTTAAGTGTTTTAATTCTGAAGGGACCAGTTTAGGGCCAGTCAGCTGACATTTCGAAAAACCTGTATCAGTGCTTGTCACAAAATGGGTTTCAGCGAGTTGCTCACCTGTCCTACCCCAGCTACTAGTGCACTGTGCTCCGAAATAAATACTGTCAATTAGCCTGAGTTGTGACCTTGTTGCATTTGCCACTGACCCCATCCGTCTTCATTATACTTCGGTTATTAGCTGAAATTGTAATTGCCTTGGCTTTCATGGTGCATGAGAAATCAGGGGCTGCTGACCATGTCCTGAGGTCCATAACTCACCAGTGTGGCCTCTTCACCCATCCGGTGCCAGCCCAATCCTGAGCTCACAGAGGGTAGAGCAGAAAGGTTAAAGGGTGAGGGGAAAAGAGGGGTCATGGCTCCGGTTAGTGAGAAACAGTGCTATAGTCCACTCCCATAATTCTGGAGTCTGTTTCTGATCCCTGCTGAAAATCATGGGAAAACACGATTGACGATTAATCATGGCTAATGAGCAGGAACCAACCTGCCTGAGACTGAACTGACAGCAGTTACTGATGCTTTATTTTGAGTTAGAACAATGGAGATTTTCAGAAAAAAAAACATGCACACTGTTTGAACATGAAGGCATTATCATTCAATGGTTTTCACCAGTCAGCAACTCAGTTACCAAAAACAACACATAAACCACAGTCAAACTCCAAGTGATGGTTTAACTAATGCTGTTTACATGTTAACTCCTGTTAAAAGAACATTAGGAAGAGGATTCATTTTCTTTAAAATTATTTGACATACCAAACCCAACTTAAGTAAGACTTCAAATTTGTCCTCAACTGGAAGCAGATATGTTCGCATTGTGATAGCAAATAAATCTGAAAGAAACCCTACTCTACTACAGTCTTTGTCTCTGACAAATTAGATTTAATAGTCCCCACCCGCACTCCTCAGGTTGCCTGTCAGCATGTCCATGTGTCTGCTGGCAACGTAACAATAGGTGTATTAGTTCAAACTGAGAGAAGGAGAGAGCGAGAAAGAGAGAGAGACTGTGTCAGATCTTTTGCTCACAGCTGGAATACTTGTTGCTGATTGCGCTGCATTACAGTGACGAGTGAAGCGAAGAGCCAGACCGCTGAAAGCAAACCAGTGAATTGTGACAGCTTTGCAGCTCGTCACAAACTGAGAGCCTTGTGTCTGTCTGGGCATTAGCACCTCTCCATCTACTCCACTACGCTCCTCTTTGCAGTAGAAGGAACTGATGACAAATTGCCTGCAGCAAAGCGTGTCAACACATATTCAGCACAGACAACACGCTGCTTTTGTTCACTTTGTCACGTCCGCAAAATGCTCTGTTATTTATTTATTTACGGCGATGGCATCCACACTAAAACCTTGTTTGCCCTCATCTAGTGTGAGATGCAGATGAGTTGCGGTCGAGTGGGAGTGCAAGTCGAAGGAACATCCCCGGTTGATGGATTTTTAGGGTTTCGCGGGCCTGAGAACATGTGTCTGCAACACAAACCACCATCTGTCTTACTGTGAAAGACTTAGAGGTTGGAGGTTATTTGACAAGTGACCCTCAGCGGTCTCGGTGACTTCACTTTTCCAGACTCTCCTGTCTGTGTGGCAGTCTGCGGTGTAACAGCCCACGTTAGTGTCACAGCCATTTGTTGTTGCATGTGGTGCCCATGACTGTCTGGCTCCTGCCAGAGCATCGCAGTTGTGGTGACACCAGGCCTGAGGCTTACAGGTTCAGAGGTCAGACTCGTCGCCACACAGTTTAAACTAATGATGTTGCTGCAATATGCAGGGACTATTTTGGTCTTTTGTGCACCCACGTGTCACTCGTGTTTTTGTTCCTGTGCAGTTTGCATAACATTCATGTAGCCACAGATGTTAAAAAATGGAATCACATTTTTTTTAATTCCTCACTATGACCCGGACTGTGGTACTGTCTGATGTATATGTAAAATACATTTATGTTACTGTATATTTGGTGTGTGGAATGCTAAATATTTAACTACATTTAAGCAAACCCGGTTTAATAAAAATGAAGCACGAAACACTATTCTGCATTTTTAATTTTATTGACGTTTTCAGTATCTCAATTTGATCTTGTCTGACAGTTCTCCCTGAAAAACTGAAGCAAGAGGTCTGTTTGTATTAAGAGAATTCATTCATCTTCCAGCTGGCATATGTTCTTCTCCCACAAATTGTGATCAACTGCCAGTGTAATTTCTCATGGCCAGTCTACCATGTCAAATGGGTGAGCCAGCCATGTGTAACACTTTGTGGCAACTCCTTGTGACAAGGCCAGTCAAAGGAAAGCGGAACCTGGCCATACATTTCTAACAAAGCCAGACTCAGGACAACAACGTTTGGAAAGCAGTTTATCACAGCTGGTCACAGACAGGTGTTTGTCTGTCTTTCTGTCTGTTCGTGCATGTGAGTGATGTTACCAGCAGGGTCTTTAGACAGGGGCGCAGGGCATAAATCAGAGTTGGTAATCTCCATAGCGATTAAGTGGGATTCATTCTACTGAGGCTCCTATCAGCCTGTAAAATTAATGGTTCACTGCCACTGAACCAGCTGAGTGCCTCTCCAAATCACAAATGAACACATACTGCAGGCAGTGTAGGAATGTTGCTTCCATAATTTCAGATCTGAAAAGATAGCGGTTCTCTTTAATCCCGTGTTTGGGGATTTATGTGGACAGTCTGGCAAAGATGAGGCGTAATGGATGGTGATATGTAACGTAATTTCTCTTTTGAAGTGTCGGTCTCGGCACATGCCATAGGTCTGGAAAAGGAAGGGCAGTTCTTGGTGTTGCTGGCAGCCGTGCACTGAGTGAAGATTTGTGTTAGATAGTGTTTGAAAAGGATTCTCACAGCTCTTGTAAATCACTTGTAGCCCCACTCCTTAAAATGGAACAGCATACCATTCTTTCTTTGTGTCAATTTGTCTTCTTCCCTCACACCATCCTCTCTCACTCTTGTCTATCCATTCTTGGCCTTTTTTTTCCGCTCCTGTGTCTCATCTGTCACTGCGCCCTCCTTGTTGAGCCCTCTGTCGATGCTGAGGCCCCACACTCGCTGAAAGACGGAGAGTGCATGACAGCTACTCTGTCACAGGCTCCAGTGGCACACAGTGGCCCCAGCGCCCACGTAGATGATGTGACAAATGAGTTAATGAGCCTCTTTACACAGTCACTCACCGACACCCACAGTTGAATTCAGGTAATCTCTGGTCCAGCCTTACAAGTTACCTTTAAGTACCGTTCTGCCTGTGTGAATACCTGCAGTGATTACGAGACACATTCCAATGTTTCGATACAATGAGGTGAGGTACAATAACACTATATACACTAAGATTCTTACAGTTTACTGACTGCAAAATCCTAAGCTTGGATTTTTTTCCCCAACTGCTCCTCTTGTCTCCTTTACACTTTATTTATGCACATACCTCTTTTCAACTCTGTGATGGATTTAGTACAGCCATGCTCAATTTCACTGGCCATCCCATTCCCTTTGCTCTTAATGTCCCTTCTGGAATTGTGCAATGTGCTGGTGGTGACCTGGCCTCCCCATGAAACAGGTTTGGGACAGCAGGGCCCTGCCATTTGAGGAGGAAGCATTGAGGAGGTGAAGCAGAGGGGCAAGGAAGAGAGAATCGCAACCTGGGTGTTCCATGAGAGTGGACCTCTCCACTGTTATGCTTTCCAATTCCCCTCAGCATAGAACAGCGGGTGAGCAGACAGGGGAGATGGAGCAAAAGGGGTGGAGGATGATGAGGCTGAAGTTTTCCTGTCAAAAGGAAGCAGGGAATTCTGGGCATGGAGCATCTGTGTTTGTCACAGGCTTTATCTCTTTTATCTGTCACCCTGAATACCTGTTAAATATTTGTGAAGTTAATAATCTATGAACCTGTTCATGGTACCATTTTACAGAATAGATCTGTTTCTAAATTTGGCGGAGTAAATGTGAAGGTTATGTTGCAAGTTGGAATAAATGTATTCTTGTCTCAACACCAAGAAAAAGTCACATTTCATTGTGTGTTTGTGGGCCAGTTTCAATGTGATGATAGTCACTTTTCCTTTAAGGTTGAACAGGAAGAATGGCATTATAGTTTATAGTTATCTTTGGAAAGTGACACTAATGAAGAATTGTTTGAAATGCTCCTTCTTTGCAGTTACCACTAGGGGGCATGTTCACAGATTTAAAAAGATATCTTGAGCGTCAACTTTAGTCATTCTTCTGTGGTCACTTGTTTTAAATCTTCTGAGAATTATGTAGAGTTTAAACCATGGCCGCATTTTTTTGAACGTTGCTATGATGTGACCTTGTCTTCCATTTGGAACTAATCAGAATATCCTTCTCTTGGTCACCTCTGTGTTCTCTATCTGGAACTTAACCGATACTCAAAGTTTTGATCGGGGTCTGGAACAGATTCACACGAATGGGTTCGATTCGCTTCTGCCTCCCGCCAAGTTTCCCCTGTAGAACTCGGCGTGGCCCTATCCCCACCCTGGCCTTTAGCCCCTGACTCTACCTCCCCGATGGGCACTACACACTGAGCTGTAACCTCCAAACACCCCATCATCTGGTTCTGCTTGCTCATCTCACACCCTCCCTAAGGCTACAGGAAATAGTTGGAGAGTTTGTGGGCCTGTTTCCCTGTGGGGGGAATTAACAGGTGCACCAGTATTTGCTTCGGCTTTTCTCCATTACCACTGGTTAACGGTAATAATAAACATGGATTGGGATGTAGCTGCTGTTCTCAATTTGCTCTGTCTTATGCTTTTGTCTTGATGTTTTTCCTCTACAAACCATGTAAGAACTTTTCAAACATTTCAACATGGGTTTTTTTTTCCAACACATTACCCAGTTTAGGTACCTTCTGCAGCACCCATGCTCTCCACCTCCAGTCTTTTCCAGACCAGATAAAACTAGACCAGATAATCTCAGGCATTTCAAAAACTATTCACTTAGATATTTTCTCAGTGTAAAGAGTGCAGGAGGTGTCCATTTGTGGTAAACTGGTGCTACAACTGACAGACCTGTTTGCTTCAGTGGTATCCAAAGTGTTTCTTTTACCAAAAGCCACTGTCTGCTCTAATTGGCAACCATTTTCCTCAACTGCCATTATAACTGGTAGGTCTACCATCTTGTTCTCATATTACCTGGGATCCCCCTTAAGTGAGTCATCAGATTGGGTAATAGCAGGAGAGAGGCAGTTTAATGGAATACAAGGTCATCTTGGAGGGTCAGAGGTTAAGGGTCAAATGTTGCAATAATCCCAGGCTCTGGGTTCAATTCCACAGCTGGAAGGGAGGGAGGGGTAGTTGATTTGAAAGGAGCAATATTTTACCTGAGAGGGAGCGGTGTTGACAACCATCAACACCACTTGGGGGGAGGGGAGTGTTAATACGAACAAAATTAACAATGCTCCATGTTTTACTTTTTCATATTTTTAAGTATTGTCTTATTTGGTTCTTTTATTTCAGAGGATCATTTCACAGGATCTTTAAGTTTAAATTTTACGTTTATATTTAAATTTATTAATTTGCATGCAGATGTGTATTGCAACCAGTCCCCCTCATTAAGGCCTGACATGTTTGTGATTAGATAGTTTATGTCTCTAGGGCTTTTTTTACTCTCACTACATTCATCACACAACCTGATTCAGTTTCACTGTTGGACTACAAATGACGTACTGATAAGGCCACATTCTTCTGCTTGTTGTCATTGATAAACATGTTGTGATTGGCAGAACAATCTTGCAGACAGAATGAGACCTGCAGGATATCAGGAGCAAGCAAGTGAGTTTCCTGTGTAGACAGGAAGTGAGGGCTTTTATGAGGGCAGTGCATTGATTTCCTACCGTGCCATGTCTGGGAGTGCAGTGAAAAGAGCAGCTTCCTGTTGAGAAGAATGCCATGCCAGCTATCTGACTCAATAAGCTCACAGATGTTACTATTAGAGATTGTGAATGTAACTGTTTCTTTGTGTGTTGCTGTCTCTCCAAACTATTCATTGACATGGAAATTATGGGTTATATTTCAGTTTAAATTTGGTCATAAATACATGTTGTGATTCAAATAGAGAAAGACACGTGTAAGCGGTTGACCAGTAAAGAATAGAATACTGCAGTTATAGCTCAGGCTCAAAATAATTGCAATTCTCTGATTATTATAATATATTTCATAATATTTTTTTCTAATTAGTGATTATGGAATAATGTCATGTTTTAAACCACTGTATTTCCTCACTGTGACTTCTTTTTTTTAAAAAAACAGTTTCTTTGGAATGGAGTTATTGAAAAAGAATGCGGTCATGTTGCAACTGCAATATCTATGTGTTGAAACAAAACTATGACAGGTTAACAAAAAAAGTGTGACGGGGAGAACTTTCCCGAGCTTTCTTCTCTCAGTAGACTGCCCTTGTTAGAGCAGATTTTATTTAAAAATCTGAAACCACAACTTTTCCCCAAATGTTATTGATTAGTTCATCACAGTAAAATGGAAAAGTCAGCAAGACCTGTAAACAGTGCCATGTAGTCAGCAGGAGGCTGTGGAGACACTTTATATGGTCACACATACTCTTGCAAACTTTTTTTCTGCCATTCAGATTTGGTAATATAACGTGTCTTACTTACATATTTCCTATGCATATTTTTTTTTCTTGAAGGTCCTGAACCCTTAAGAACTCTCAACTGTCTTTTGTTGCATGTACATGTGTCTGAATATAGACTAACCTCCCCATCTGATTTAGCTGGGACAGTTCTTCCATCCATTTCAATCACTTGCACAAGCAGCGATAGTATTCCACCCTCTTAGGATGTCCTGTACTAAGTTTGCTCCCTTGAGGCCTCCTCCATCCTTCCTCCCCCTCCTTGCCCTCTTTACCTCATAGTCCTCCCTGAACTTCATCACTCTTGTAACATCCTCTATAGTAACACCTCTTTTCTTCCATTCTCCCTATTCTCTTATCTCACTTACATCTATCCCTCCTTCTATTTCTGTCTCTCCACCCATCGTCTAGGGCTCGAACCCATGCCCTCCTCCTCCTCCTACACAACAGCTCCTCCATCCTAGCCGGTGGTCTCTCACAATGTCCCAGAAGAATTAATGGTATTCTTCTCCTGACTGTCCAAAAAGACCAGAATACATGGCTGATGTCATTTGCTGAATTACATTAGGGACTCTGGGTGAGGCAGAAATAAGACAGAAGAAGATGACCACCCCCATGTTCACACATACTTATCTGCAAAACAGCTCAATGAACACGAATAGTACATCATCTTTTAGGTCTTTTAGCCAAAGGAGTTAAGCGTTTGTGTTAGGGTTTGTGATGGGCTCCTCCCACTTCACCCCACATCCCTTAGGTCAGAGAGAGGGGTCAGAGGTGAAAAGCGAGGTTGCGAGCTCCTGCAGGAGAGACACTGGTGTTGTAGGTCCCCTTGTCCAGCAGTGCAGTTTCATCTGAGTGCCTCCTCCTTTTCCTCCTCTCCTCCTGCACATCTGGCTGCCCCCAGAACACTCATTTGGAGGGAAAACAAGAATGTTTTTATTTCCCAAGAGAGAAGAAGAACTCCGGAGTGAAACCACAGAGTTAAAGCACAGAAAGGCATCCTGGGCCCTCACACAGCCTGCTGTGGGGCTATTTTCTCTCTATCTACTTGCATGGATCTGCAGTTATTTTCATTTTAAAGCTTAATTTATTTAATTCATTCTGTCATAGTTTGCAGAATAGCAATGATTTTTATGCTATTCCAAAACAATCACATACTATACCTGCTCCGTTACCATCTTTTGCTGTTTAGGAAAATAATTCTAAACCATCTATATCCCCATTCTAAAGGTAGTGTAATACAGGTCCACTAAACCTGTGGTCTGCCTTTATTTTGGTTTCTCAGCAACAAAAATGAATCAGCTCAAACCTTTTCCCTCTTTCAAAGCATGTGTGTATAACAGGCATGCATGCACCCATGCTGCACAGCTGCACTCTATTACAAGATGTACAGTAGCTGTCTCTCCACCCCTTGCCTCTGGCCATCTCTGTAACTGTTATTGGAAATGCAGCACTGCTTTGGGAGCAAGTTCATGGTGAATTTATATGACACAGGTGTTTGGTCTGTGAAGCGTACATGTGCACATATACAGTGTGTACACACACACACACACACACACACACACACACACACACACACACACACACACACACACACACACACACACAAATGGTGCAGCCCACAAAGTCTAGATCTGATGTCAGGCACTTAATGTCTACACCACTCACAAGTCACACTTCAAACTTACACGCACACACACATGCGCGCGCATACACTCACACACGTGTCTGAACTGCTTAGATCAGGACAAACCAGGCTGAAACTATCACCCAGCTACTCTTTCTTGAAGCCTGGTTAACCTCATCTGATTCTGATTTTTGACTGAGTGAATTGAAAATGACAAAAATGTCAATTTTAACTTAATATATTTCCCTTCTTGACCTTGACAACATCTATATCAGCCCTTTTGTTCTGGGAAAATGCCAGGCATTTCCTCCGTATGTTATCCCAGTTTTCCAATAAGACAGAGGCCAAAGGTATGTGCCGAAAGGGCTGAGCTCTCTCTTTCTCTGGGGTCCATCGATAGTCTGAGAAAGCTGGAATACTGAAGATATGATTTACTTCTTGAAACAATGCAAGTCTGATGCACCAGTGACCTTCGAGTGATCTTAGATTTGAAATAATAAGCTGCAGTATTTCTTATTCCTTATTTCTAAATGATCTACTGTACTTTTCATATATCTTGCTCCAATGATATCATTGTTTAGAGGTAATTTAGATCACAGGCAGAAAATCTTGAAGCCAATGACCCTTAGAGATTGCTTCTGTATGCTCACATGTGGTAATGTGGTGTTAGACATGTGTATCTCATCAGTCCATGCCTTCTGATGTTCAGCCAGCTATATTGAAGAGCAGAGGGCAGGGAGGCACCACATGGTACTGATTTAGCCTGTTAGTGCTGTCTTTAATGAACAAGCAGGTTGTTGAGTTTTATTAGTGTTACTTTTTTATTTGCCGTGTTACGGTGGCATGATGGACATAGTCCTCTTGTTTTTGTGTTGTTTTTTTTTTCCATGGCAGGGCTTTTTTCCATGGATTTGAAGAAAGCTCTTATTTATTTATTTTCTTATGCAACACACTTTTGAAGACATGTTCTGAGGCACACAGAGGAGGAAAGATAGCAGAGGGAGTGAAAGTTCCTGCTGAGTTGGGAGCTTAGCAAATGCATTCTGCAGCACTAAGTCAGTAGTACCTGGTACAAAGCACCCTGTAGCTATTCTTTCCAATTAAACCTTCGCAACATTTGGTAGACCAGCACTTATATGGATTGCTGCAATAAATGACGGAGACTACTGTGGAGAGAATACTCTGTGGTGTGTTATTCTTGAAAATCTTGCATTTGTACCATAATGCAAATGCAGTCTATAAATAAACTGCAGAACAGAGACTTTGTCGCACAAACAGCTGCTGGTATTGTTATCTTCAGCACAAATGTATTTCGGCTGTATGCTCATAGGGTGGATTGCAGACTTAATGCAAGCATCAGTGTTGGCTGTCAGTGTTGTTCAGTGTCAGGCACTGAAACATGTTTATCAAAGTTTTTTTTCGAGAACATCGCCCCACCTGTCACCACACCTGTATCTAATTGCTCTGTGGGTGTACTGGGAGAGAGATAGAGAGAGAAAGAGAGAGAGAGAGAGAAAGAGTGTGTGAGAGAGTGAGAGAGAAAGAGAGAGAGAGAGAGAGAGGGGAACATATTGTAGATGCTTATCAGTCATAATCACTACCATGTGCTTTTATGAACATTTGTTTTACTTTCTTTGCATGTTGGAATTCCAGCAATTAGCCTCTTTTAAATTTAAAACTTGACAGATAATGATGTTCACATAAAGGGTCCCAGTGAAAGAAGACCCAGCACACACTGGATGCTCAGTTTGGGGCTTTTACAGTGTCTGGCTTTTATTGCCTCAGAGTTGAACCTGGTTACTCTGGTGGTCCTGGGAACCAGCCTCTGCTAAGACACTCACCCATAGAGTGCATACTGAAAATGAAATGAGGATGATGAGGAAGATGATGATGATTATTATTCTTAATATTAAAGCCTTAATTTGAGATCATATTACTTTTGTTCAAAATGATTTCCTTTCATTTTGATTTTGGTCAAAGGTAGAGCTGCTAATTTACAATTTCTATTTAATTTGGCATGGATTATTATTGTATGTAATTGGATTTTAATGAGATTTTGACTCAACTACAATGGCTGGCTCCATACCACCCACCTGCAAAGGCTACTCAAGGATATCCACATTCAGATATTCATCTTTGCTCCCTGATCATATTTCAGTTGGGCATTTTTATTTTCAAATTTCTAAACTTCTGTTAAACTTTAAGAGGAAGGACCACCCAAACTATAGGTAAAGTGATTTTAGAGTAGATTAAAAGAAAATACACTTAACCTCAGAGATTTTGCATGTATACAGTGCAACATACAAAATGACTTGAAACAGGAACAACAAGAGTACAAATTATTGAATTATTCATGACTGTGCCATACATAATAACTAAGTATCGTGAGATCAATCAGTTTATGATGACATCATCCTGTTTGGGAGGACAGCAGAGGAGTCAATAATAAATAAACAATAGTTATGTTGTAGAATACCTCGCATGTACAGTTTCTCACTTACATAAACATTTTTTCATCATTTACTAATGCATAATGAGGAATTGTGGTTGCTTAAGTTCAACAACATCACTCAGGCTGCAGCCTTCCTCTGGGTCTAAACTGTTATCTTATCAAAACAAAGGATTCTTTGAATATTTAGATGCAGGGAAACATCCATGGGCCAATTGTGTGTGTGATAGGAAGGAAAATATTTCCCACTAAGTCTCAGCGAGTGTGCCTGGGGGAAACACAACCACTCCTGCCATTTGTTCTGAATTTTACTCCCTGCCAACAGTCATTATAGAGAAAGCGCTTTTGTTTCTTCATTATTTGACATTTGCATCAATCGAATTGTCTGTTAGTGGCTGTAACCATTTATGTTTGAACTTTTGATGCGGCATCTTCTTTTCTGTTTCTGTTTGTGAAAAGGAAAGTGAATCATTTTTCACATCCCAGATCACACTGGCTCAATTGTTTCTAGTTACACAGGTGAATGTGTTCACCATATATGCTGCTGAATTACAGGTCGATCTATTTTTAAATGAGTGTGTGTGTGTGTGTGTGTGTGTGTGTGTGTGTGTGTGTGTGTGTGTGTGTGGTGAACTATTACTCAGAAAATTTATGCATGCTCATACAGCTGAAATTGTGGAAATTCATGGCTGCCAATGGCAAGGCATTTGGCCAGCTGCAGCAGCAGGAATATATGATTCTACTGATTTATTCACCCAAACTGAAAACCTGACTTAAGTTGTACTGAACTAAAATGAGGAAACAATGAGGATACTCGGTAAAATTTATTGCCACACCACAAACCTGCATGCTCTAAAAAATGGGACCACCCACCTATTTATTGCTTGGATGTTCTAGCCAAACCTCAGGTGATCCACTCTTTAATTACACAAGTCTTCAATACAATGTCCTATTTGACCTGTACTTGTAGATTTCCTCATATTTTATATAATAATTTTTAAATGTTGGTATCCTCAAGTTGAATATTTGTCGTTTAGAGTTACATAAAGAATTTCAACTTTGAAAAGATAGATGACTATGCAGACACGTCCAAAATCAAAGAAAACAACCATTGACCCACAAACGTAGGCTGCTTATTATGAAATATGAAGTAAAATCTTGTTCACACTCCACAAAGACCACAATCTATTTTTTTTCTCCTGTTTTCCTTTTTTTTTTTGCAATTAAATCAGTTATCTGACCTGTAATCTCTTTATTTTGCTGTCTCACGAGGAAGTGGGATGTCCTCTGAGATGAAGACTTCCTTTAGTGTCTCCCTCCGCAGCTCCACAGGAAGAGCTGGAGCAGGAAAGTGAGGGCAGAGTAAGTGCACCCTCGGGCACCATCACTAGGATGGATCCAACGACTTTAGAGATGGTGGGAAGAGAATGTGTAGAAGAAAAGATCAAGTGATGAAAACTGAGTGGGAGAATGTGTGACAGGACAGTCAAACAAAGAAGGGATGGGATAGAAGGGAGTTGATGTATGTTCCCAATGGCCTTGAAAATACAGATATTCCTGCATAAGACTGTTGTGGAAGAGCTTTTTTTTTGTTATGATTTTTTTTTTCACTTTTTTGGTCACATTGTGAGCCTTTTTAAGAGCAGTTAGCTAACATATTTGGTAGATCAAGGTCAGAGGTTTTTATCTTTGGAGCCACAGACTGATCCTTAAGCTTGCCATCAAAATGAACAGTCTAGCCATGAATTCTGTTTCAGGGTTTCATAGCATAAATAAATACACATCATGTGAACTTCTGCACGGTCACACTTCCATATGTAAAAAGTTTGGATAGGCCAGAAAGAAACATCACCATCATCGTCCTCTGTGTGTCAGTGTATAAGCAGATTGTAGTTCCAGTTGAAAAGTTCCAACATCAACACAATCCGTCTCTTTCTCTTTCAGTCTCTCTGCTGCTTTCACTCTCGCATACTGTGTCATGCAGGGTGAGGCATCTGTTTCCTATGCTCACCATATGTATTACATGCTTACATTCTTACATTCTTATCTTACACGTTGGACACAACAAATAAAAATAAAAAAATAAGAAAAAACAAACAATGCACATACCTCTGATTAAATCAAGTGACGGTGAGAACATTGAGAGTTCAAGTAAAAACAGATTTAAAAAATAAATGCTAGCATTTCAACTTTTGGAAATCAAATTCAAAGTCATAATTCCAGGTTTTTCCTGAGATAACAAGCTATATATTGCAGCCTGTGACAAGTATATACATTTCTATTAAAACAGGGCCACTCTATTTTGTTATCAAACCTGATAAACACACATCATTTACGATAACTTCATTGCAGGGTTATATGTCAGTTACATCAGATAAGATCAAACCCCCACCCAACATTAATAGATGTTTTTTTTCAGTCATCTTCCCAGCACTAAGCCAGTAACAGTTGTAAGCCTATGCAAATGATCTTTTATTATTTGTGCATGTCAGTTTTTACAGTTATTTTTCCTCCCAGTAGAACATTTTCAGAGCACATTACCTTTATTTTCCCTGTGTGCCTTCAGATTATTGCCTTGTTCTTCTCTGTAACTGCCATGTTGTTTTTCATCTAAGTTTCCATCCTTTGGTCCTTGTGTCCACTTTTCATATCTAAAAACACATGTGTGTGTGTGTGCGCGCGCACGCGCATGTGTGTGTGTGTATATGTGTGTGTGTGTGTGTGTGTGTGTGTGAAAGCTTTTAATGGTGCTACAGAAACTACATGATAAGGCCAGCAGATACAGCAGGGGCCCGCAGATGGCTGCCTTCAAAATAAATTCCCACCGGAAACTCGGTGTGTGTTCATGTGTTTCAGGAAACACCATGTGTGTTTGTATGCCTCAGAACTCCCTTTGCTCCTGGTGTGGCAGTCAGATAATGTTAATGAATCAATAATAGATATAAAGGAAGATGATTTTATCTGGTTGTAAAATATTATGTTGTGCCCACCGCACGTTTTGTGAAACTGCTGATGGTACAGTTTCCCAGGGTTCCCCAAAGTCCCCGACAGTGTCATTGCCCATTAGCCTCTCTGTTCTCTGAGAACATCATACACTACTAATACTGGATTTATTTCATTCTGACCCAGATGGGTATTATTTCTCACTTTTGCACCTCATTCAAGTTCTAAACTGGATCAAATGTGTCATCCTTTTTTAATTCTAGTAAAATTCCAATTCTATTAGAGTATATGCAAGAAAAACACAGAAAACAAATTTCAAGTTTCTGAGTTGTAAAGGTTTTTTTTAAGAAGTGATCTAGAGAATTGCCTAGGTTATTTGCAAAGCTGATGCTCTACCCTCTAACATTGGTTCACTCATCTAAATTGACCTAAATTTGTCTGTTATGGCTTCAGGCATTTTAAACATTGCTGAGGCATAATCACTAAAAAAAAAAGGCCACACTGAAATGTAAAATAACCACCAACCTATAAAATATAATGTGCATTCTTCATGTAAAACTCTCCCTCACTGTTGTCAAATTGTACTGCCCTGCCTTGCAGGCTGCCTAATTAATCCAACATGGTCATCCTTTGGACAGCAGCCCGCAGAGTGCTCCATGGCCCCTGCTCTCCATAAATACACCAGCAGATCTCTTAAATATGTGACAAAAAGCTGTTAAAAGTTAATGGCTCCAGGTCTCTGTCCACCATAGATTCACCATGGGAGGAGTTCCTCATCCTTTACTTTCAGTGGAGGAATGAGGCACATGTTGGGAGAGAGAGTCGAGCTGGTCTGTTTTAGTCATTCAGCCATATCTCATACACACACCTGCTGTTGATTGTCCAATTTGTAAGCGATATAGTGGCCACAGGGGAGCAGGGGAGCGGTAAACAGGATTGATAGCATCTTACATGAGATCCCCACAGAGAGAGTGCAGACAAACACACATCCATACGGCAGTACTGAATGGGAAAGCATGAGTGGTCGTGAGTGGCAACAGAAGAAGCAGTGGAGAATTTATGAACATTTAACAGTGTAAATGGAATCCCTTTCTAGCAGCTCATACTTTTTTCTGGTTCCAGCATACAGGTCACCATGTCTCAGTCGAGGTTCAAACATAACTCACAGAGGAAGTCTGGAAATGCAATTCACACAGTTTGGAAAGTAAACTCTCTGCCTCTTTACCTTACCATCACTGCTCCTGTTTTTACTTTTGGGAACAAGGAAAAAAAAAAAAGACTGCTTCACAGTTTGGTTTGTTAATGTTTTACCTAAATCCGCAATGGTGAATTGAGTGTTGCAAGTATTTGTGGTCGTCCCAGTAACAAATCCTCTTTATTTTTCTTTTCTATTTTTAAATACATTTTAAAATCCTTATGGGAGATGTTTTGTTTTGTTTCTTTTTTCATTTCTGTGATCTGTAAACTTTCAAAATTTTCTTCTTCTAGCATTTAATGTTAGTTTAGACAGTTGGCAGCACATGGTTATGCTATATTTTGGATATATAATGCAACTATATAAAACACCTTTCTTGTCATCTTCAGTGACAGATTGTAGACACAATATTTAAGAAATTGAACATAATTTCTCTGTGTGTGGGTGTGTGATTTGTTTCCCCTTTTCCCTTAAAATGGGAACAACTAGAGAAAATGAGAAGGCCCCTCTGAGAACTGTGTTTCTCATGTTCTCATGGTGTAAAAATGACCCTATCACAGAGCTCCAAGAATCAGCAGCTCTGTCTACATTACATGGCGCTGAGTCTGACCTCTGTGTGTGTGTGTGTTTGTGTGTCTGTGTCTGTTTGTGCGTGTGTCTATGTCTGTGTCTGTGTCTGTCTGTTTCTGTGTGTGTGTGTGTTTGTGTATCTATGTGTGTGTGTGCACGCGTGCACGCACATGCATACGTGCATTTGTGCATTGGTTTTTTTAATTGTGTGTGTGTGTCTTTGGGTTAAATAGTGAATGATGGTCATTATGGGTCTCACTTACCCTCCTTCAGTGAAACCATGCAAACATTATTTACTGTGCTCTCGGTCATGCAGCCATAGGTCAGAGACAAGTGTGTGTGTGTGTGTGCGCGTGTGTGTTTGTTTCCCTGGCTTTCACCTATATTTAGATGCACAAACACACTGATAACATCATCGCACGAACATAGTCTTGGGCGAAGACATTTTCCTTATCACAGGTTTTGTATCACAATGTGTCTCACTCCATATGTTGATATTATCAATAAGCTATCACTGTGTAAGCATCAGCATGTCCTCTCAAGTTATTCCATTTACAAGCTGTTCAAGTACGCCTTTCATGTCAACGAAAAGAAATGCAACGAGCCTGTTTTTGTATTTCTGTTACTGTCAGGCTGATCCCGAGGTTTATCTGAGGGCACTGATGTACCGATAAGGGAGTAACCCCACCTTAACAGGTTTGACAAAAACAACACAGCTTTATGACATTGGGATGACGTTTCTTCTACTGCCTGTGTTAAAAAAAAAAAAAAAAAAAAAAAATCGGGTATGTCCTTGGTTCTGAAAAGTATATAGTGATTCTGCCTGACGGCAGCAATGTGTGGAGGTAAAAGAACAAAACTCCAGATGTGGTACAGATTATCAGATTGAGGTCGTGATAGTGATCATGTGTAAGACACCATTTCTGCAGTCCATGCTTTTTTATGGCAAGATTGTTGACTGAAATTAGAACATTTCTGTGTGAAAGTTACAGAAGGTTTAGAAATTAACTATAATATCGGCAGATTTGGACAATACTCAAAGGAACCAGGAAAATAAATTTGCTTCGGCTGTACTCCCTGGACATGGTAGAACTGCATGCCTAAATGTTTAAGCCTAATTATAATCAAATAAAAATCTCCCTTGACTTTATGAACTCTCCTGGGTGTCTAGGAAAGGATGTGAAGCTTCAACCAGCAATGGATGATTAGAGAAAAACAGACCAGATGGAGGTGTGGTTGGCTCTTCATTACCCCTGAATGTGTCACAGCGGCCTGTGCCTGTCTGCTAGTGTGATTGTGTTTACCAGTGTATTCAGGGTGAAGTCATATTGTAAATTTAGCCTCAACAGCCAGCCAAGGACATAACTCAGCTGCCTTTTTTTGGTCAAAACACAGCAGAGGTGTTGAAGCGGAGAAGTGCATGTATGTAAAGATGGGATTCAATAATGTCCAATATCACAACTATTTTACAGCATTTAGATGACGTGTGGAGTAGAGCCTGGGAAAGTTTGCTTTTCTTGTGTGTGTGTGCACGCGCGTTCACGTGCACGCGCGTCTGTGTGTAGACCTAAATTGAATGATTGCTTGCATTTACGCAGATTAAGGTTGGAAAGCGCTCTGTTTTTTTGGCTGATACGGCCCAGTCTGCCCAGAGCTGTTTGGCCCTGAGTGCACCGGTCCAGTTTGATTTGGTTTGTCCTGGTCTGTTTCGTGGTACTATAAGTTCCACCTACCGACTCCCTCACTACAAGACCATGGGGGATTGTGGGATGTGGCAGACAGAAAACAAAAACATCTTTACAGGATTGTAATTAAACAGTTACAAAAGCTATTTTAGAACAGACGACATTGTCTGTATAAGAACGCCTGGAATGTTGGCCCAACAGGATCTAAAACCTGAAATTTGGCCCCTCTCACTGCCTGTTGAAAGGTTGTTTTTTTTGTTACTGCCCTTTTTACCATCTGATTAATCTGGGCTAATTTATAAAGTGTGGTAGGACGTAGTCACCATGGCCTTCAGATGGAATGTCTCCACTGGGCTGGTTTTGTATTGTGTAGTTTGAGGAGATTTTATTTCATAAATGCAGGTTCATAGCTGTGGTCGGACACTTAGGTCTTATGTCTGTTCCATTATCTAGAGTAGACCACACTGTCACTGGGCGAATGTCATTCTGCATCATTGGACTAAATATTTTTGAGGATGTTTTTTTTTTTACTTTGATTTACTTCAAGATATCCAATCAAAAAAATGAAAAAAAAAAATAACTTTCAGGCTGAATCTTTCAGGCTGTTCTCAAAACAATGCTGTGATGGTGCTTGTCATGTTTTAACCTTTATCTCCATTCAAAAAACTGTCAACTATATAAATCACCCTAAAGTATTCAGTCAAAACTATAATGCCATCTGGCTTCCAAGTTGTTTACGTGGATACATTTCTCAAAGTATTGTGGTTAAATAAAGTCTTAATCAAAAGCCACCGAGGGAGAGAGATGAGCTGACAGACTTGTTTTAACCTGCCTCTCTGTTGTGTCAAAATGTTTGGCGCTGGAACACAATCCGCCGTGTGCAAGACCGCATATTTTTTAAGTGACGCAATGTTTCATGAGATGCTACTTTGTGCGTTACAACTGACAAACACTTCACCAGAACCCGGCTTGGAAACGTAGGGTGTTAAAAAAAAAAAAAAAAAAAGGTTTGTGTTACAGCAAGGACACAAAGGGAACAAAAGAAGTCTTTAAGAGTGGAGTCGTAAAGGCAGCTGTCAGACGTGTTCATTCTTCTCTAATCCCATGTTTGGGATTATCCTGTAGTGGTATGGAACGGTGTTTAACACTTAGGTATACAGTATGTGTTTTTTGTTCACTGACATGTGAAATGTTGGTGAAAAGGTGTTTGTATGGATGTACAGATGTACACACATGTGACACTTGCAAATCTTAATCAATCAGCAGAGCCAATCTGATGCAAATTAAAGCGATCATTTTAAATTAAAAGTTAAGTATAGTCCAGTAGCTCTGGGTTATCCTTTCTCAGTATGTAATCAACAGTGGGGCCCCAGGTCATTTTCAAGTCATGATTTAAATACCATTTGCTTAATCTCAGTACAAGATGGCTGCATGCGATTGCCAGCATGTCAGGGAGGCAGTGGTCTTGATGGATGTGGCTCCAAGGAGACCTGCTGATAACAGACCGATGACTTTCACATTCGAGTGCACAGTACGACGCTGCGCGGCCATACACACACGACAACTCGTCCACGGCAGCGTCGAGAGGTCGGATCCTTAGCGTCATTGTCAGTGCTGTGAGGTAGAGCTGGCAGGCCGTAACTTCATCCACTGCCCTTCAGGATTTCACCCTGGCCCAGCCAGAATTAGAGCGCTGCTCTTTCTTGAATTTTCAGGCTTTGACATTTTTGTCTGGCAGCTGTGCGAGCATGTTGTGGAACAGAGCTAAGAACCTCTTAAGCTGGTAATGATGTGGAAAAGCCAGCTCTGCCCGAGTTCTGTTGTGATGAAGATCCCGCCTTTTATACTAAACTCACAGGATCTCCATGTTAAATTCTGTTGGAAGACCTTCACTGTCTGTTAGAGCAACGGTGATTTAGATCTAGGCGGCTTTAAGCGGGGCAATATTTGAGGCAGTCAGTCAGGTTTTTTTTTTTTAATGTGGTTTGATCCACTTTTACTTGAGTTTAAATGAATTTGTCATGTATGTGCAAGAAACAAATGCAGTGCCTGTTACAGACTTGGTGTCTCTGGTGTGAATCGGTGTAAACCAGTGTGCAGTGGGGGGTTAATGGCATTAGCAGCCCACTTTGGTTTCCCTAATAGCAGCACAGTTAAGTGTTTACTGCAAGCTATTCCACATGTCAGCTGTAGTCAAGCAGCCAGAGCAAGAGCAGAAACGATGGACCATAACAACCCAGGATGCTGGGGCAGAAGGTGAGTAGAGGGTGTGTGTGTGTGGGGGGGGGCAGATACGACATCAGTCAGGCTGTGGTTATAGAGCCATTTTTAAATATCTTTATGAATCTCCTCTGTAAGCCCAATATGGTAAATGAGTATACGCCCACTGAAGAAATGCAATAAGTAATAAAGTGCCTGAAACAGTATAAGGCACACTTGGCGGAAAGAACGGACTCTGTGACCTATGCAGGAGTATTCTGAGTCAACAGGCTGACTTGGGTTTGGACCAGGGATTTTTCCCACAGCCTAGTAGCTCTGGTTGTGCTCTATCCTTGCTCTATCTGGCTGATGCACATGGAAAGGATTAAATATAATACAGTTTCATCACATGAAATAAAGAAGTGGCAACCACCGCAGCTGAACGCTGACGCCACAAAAACTCCCATTTTATTAATATCAAATTCAGGTTTTTTGTTTTGTTTTTTTCTCCAGCTGTCTCAAATTTACTGATTTGAGAACTGATTGGCTTTTTTAAATGTACATTCATCTTATTATTCTTTTTTTTTTTTTTTTTTTTGAGTTTCCGATGAATGTCAAGGCCTTAAATGCATAAGCATTGGATTTTACTTCCAGCCACAGTTTTGCAGTGAAAACAGGAGAATTACTTGAAACAAACCTGACATATTAGTATGCCTGTAATTAAATTTCCAGATTTTGCGCTCAGAAACTTAAAATGTCACTGACACGATATATGTCCATGTTTTCCTTAGCGTCTCTGTGCAAAACTCTGCATCTGAACTCACGCAGAAACCCCCCTTGTGTGTCAGAGTATAATTCAGGTGAAGGGGTTTGTGGGTGGCTGCAGGGGTCACTGTCTGTCTCTTAGCTGGAGTTGAGTGTGTGATGGGGGTCATCCTGTGGCCATGTGAACAGGAAGGTGCGGGTTCAGCATGAAGGGCTGAACCTCAGAGCTGTTTATCAGATCGCTAATGAAGCACAGCAATCCTGAGGGAGGAGGGGAAAAAATGAGGAGAAGAAAGGGGCAAAAGGTAAAAAGAGGAAGGGACAGACAGCTGGCTGAAGGGAAAGAGTTGTAGAGCAAAACAAGAGTTCTAATAATGCAGAGTCCTCTTTATCTTGATAGTCATCGTGTGGCTTAAAGAGTTTTGTAGATATCAGCTGTGATGAAGGTTGACTTTCATGTTGTAGCAGATGGAGCTTTGTTTGAAATGCTTTGTTTGAGAAACCTAACGTTAGGACGAAGATAACTTCATCCTAAAGTTGACTGAGCATTATTCCCCCTGCAAATTCCAGGAAAAAAGATGGAATTATTAATTACGTTCTCAGGTTAGATGTCGGCGGAGGCTGTGTCACTCAGCTCTGGCTGTAAACATTTTCTTTGGCTATGAACATATGAGCTGTGCTTCCAACACCCATCATCACAGCACTCCTTTTTGTTATTTTTCTTTTTGTTAGATTTCTTCATTACAAGTTTAAACACTCAGTAATATAAACTAACCAGATTGACAGTTGATAGATGATAAGAGATTAGTAGATGTTTGATATTTCACTGAAACTTTACATCCAAATACGTTTTTAGATGAATCGTTTTATAGACTTTCTTAATGATAATTAAATTTGACTTTCATCTGATTTTGCTAGTGTTGTGACTATGCTTTGTTTATTTTATCTCAGTGGCACACGGAGGTGCAGTTACTGGCCTGTGTGGGAATCTGGGGTGTTCATCAGGGGCCACAGGGTCAGAGGTCAGGCTCAGGGGAGCTATCACCATTGAGCAGCATTGAGTCAGACCCTAAACGATCCCGTGATAGTCCAACCTCATCTCCCAGAGGAGTAGGGTTCCATCACCGTGCACGTGTGTTTGACACTTGTGTCGATATCTCTGCCATCATCACACATCATTAATTTCTGCAGAATGAATTTGAAAAACATATCAGAACATTACTGCAGTGTAAAAGGGCAGATCTCTTCTCCTTACCTGATAAAATAAACAATTCTTTTATAGTCTTTTATTGATATTTCCTATCTTATGCTTATATAGGGATAAACTACACCTCTGTTGTATGAAGGCACATTTACATCTTCTTTGTATATTTATGATCTCTATCATTTATTTTAGTGCCATTTAGTGCCATTACATTATCATTATGCAAATATGACTTTATTAGACACAGTTATTCGCAAAGACGGAGGAGCCAGGAAAAAAAAACATTAAATGTTTGTGCCCTTAATATTTTCTGCTTTGCATGTAATGAATGTTAAGGCTTGCTGCAGAAAACACAAACTGTATGAGTATTTCAGCTGCGCACAGGAACCAGACTAACGCACACCCAGAAACATGCAGTGTAGGCCAGGACAGTGAGACAGGCAAAGTGATTAAGATACCTCCGAGTGCAGTCTGAGCACGTCTGTCAGTCTGTCAGTGAGTCGGTCCTGATTGGGGTAGATGTGTTAGACGTCAGCACGTTTGACCTCTCGGCTCTGGAACCACAGGATCGTTTTCATGATAGATGTGTAACCCAGTGACATGCCCAGTAAAACCTCCAGAACCCCAGTCAGTTTGACTGGGTGAAGAAATCCTCATGTAATGATGCAGCGCACAGTTCAGCAATGCAATGCCGAACTGTGCAATCTAACAGTTCCTTGTTTAAAGCTGTTACATAGTTACACTTGGGTCCGTGTGTGTGCGCATTTTTGTATGTGCCAGCATTACTTTAAGCCTGTGGGAGTCCTCTCTCCTCCTTTCCCACGGTATTTGTCACACTCGGCCCCCACAGTGACGTCAGACCAGAGGTATAGGAGAACGCTCAGCCGAGAGGTCACAGGTTCACTTCCTGTCTGTCAGGACCGAGTCAGGCCGATTCCAGCACAGAAAATGGGACTCCCTCTCTGATCTTTGTTTTAACCTTTGCTGTCGCTGTCTCTGTCTCTTTCAGGCCATGTGGATAATGCTGCAGCAGGACAAGCCAGATGACTTCGTTGTGGCAACAGGGGAGGTGCACAGCGTGAGAGAGTTTGTGGAGAAGGCCTTCAAACATGTGGGGAAGACCATTGTGTGAGTGCACAGCTACCCAATCCATTGACTAGATGCTATACCTTTACAAAAGGAAAACAGATGCCCACAGATTAAATATACTTTTGATTAATTTTGAGTTTCAAGTATTTTTTGTGGCACCATTCACATTCCTGTAAGACACTGACACACCGGTGAAAGGGTGACAGAAAAAAAATGAAAAAAGAGAACATGTTAAAGAAACAACTTACAGAAGACGGATTGCTGAAGCTCCTGCTGTGGGAAAATAGCTCTTCCCTTTCTTTTCCAGGTGGGAAGGCAAAGATGAGAATGAGGTTGGCCGTTGCAAGGAGACAGGGGTGGTGCATGTGAAAGTGGACCCCAAATTCTTCCGTCCTACAGAAGTTGTAAGTCACAATAACTCGCTGTAGTTGTGTTCGAAGTGTACTTGCTGGAATCACGCAGTTTTGTGATGTTTGGGCCTTAAGCTGAAGGGGGCCTGTGATAGTATATATTTTGATCTTATATTTTTTGCAATTCATAACAGAGCATAGCACACATTTCCTGTTCCATAATTCTGACCTGTACTTGAATGTATTTTTTTTTCTTCTGTGCATCTAGCTGATTCCCGGTCATTGTGTCTGGAACCATACACTTATCAGCCATAGCAGGTCTAGTTGACAGTTTGGAGCTGCTTATTGTGTGCTTGTAAAGAGCTGGAAATAAGCCAATCAGCCTTTTTAAGAGTAATGTGTAATGGTGTGTTGACTGGTTGGTCGTGTTCAGGAAAACAAGCATGAGAAATTTCTCTTCAATAGCAACGGCATGTGTTGGGTTGACGCGCTTGACCACTTCGATAAGGGTGCAGGTCGATTAGCATCCAGTATTCAGGTGGGATTTTTTTTTTCCCCCATAGATGTGGTTTGAAAGCTTTTGAAACTGTTTCCCTGGGGAGAGTGTAGGGTTACCTGGGGGTGTTATGGCTGAGATAAGTTGTCAGCTTCTCAGTTTAAAGGCAGGAACGTCAGCTCATCTCATCTCAGCACATCTTCGGCTCGGCAAGATTAGGGCCAAGGCTCAGTTGAGTGATGGCGAAGGATTAGCAAGAAAAACTTGCTGACTGACTGCTGATGTCGGAGGCAGTCATCATGGGTTTGTGTCCCTTGTCGATCCATTCATTTGGGGTCTTAACCTTAACTCTTACTTAAAATGCATACAGACTCTGGGGAGAATAGTCTGTGATTATTTGGGTTGCCGCATATTGCTACTTTGCATGATCTACAATCATACCAATAAGCCAATTTATCAAGAATGTAAAAACTTTTAAGAGCTTTCAACATTGTCTGGGGGTCTGCTTGCACAGATGTTAGAAGATTGGGAGGTTTCAAGATTTTATTTTATTACTTTATTTAATTTTAGGAGTAAAAGACAAGGAAGTGCCACATGCTCACACGTGCATGTGTACTTTCACGTATGTGTCTTTACGTTCATTTAGGATTCCGCTGACTCAAACTCCTGGTGGCTGTTTAGCTGCTGGAGGATTTAGACATATAGAGCCGTCATACAGATGTGTGTTTGACTGTGTGAGACTGCGAGTCCTCAGGCTGTGTACTAATATACAGGTAATTCATCACTATTGCTCCCGGTGTGTGTGTGTGTGTGTGTGTCTAACATGAGCTCATTTATCACCCATTCCTCTGAGGACAGAGGCACAGGGTGGGTGTGTGGCTTAAATATGCATGTGTGTGTCACGTAGTCAAACGTGTGTGTGTGTGTGTGTGTATGTGTCTTTGTCCATAACCTTGCACTTGTCTGCCTTTATTTGGCTTAAAGATTTGCTGCTGAGGTAATGGGTTCTGTTTGTCACCATGGAAATGATTGAGAAACAACAGACTACCTTTCTGCTGAGATTGTTCCAGCAGGAATCAAAAAATAGTATAAAACTGTCAAAGCTGCTTTGAATAGAGTGTCAGTGTCATCGTCCCATCACAGCTGCTGTCAGGTTCTGTTGTACTCATGCTACAGAGCTGTCTGTCACACAGTTGTGTGAATGTGAGTCTGCAGCCTTTACAAAGGTGTGTCACAGAATTATTGCTTAATCGCTCTGGTTACTTTCTGGTTGCTAGGTGATAACTAATAACAATGCCTTTCACAGCCGGATCAAAAGATTCCCCCTGTCTGCTTCTAACAATGGTGGTAATACTCTGTTGAGAGACTTGCAAAATGGAAAATTCTCACAGGGTGTGTGAGCTCCATCTCTTTTGGCCATATCTTTTTAACTTGACAGTACCTAAACTCTAGAAAAATTCTTAAAACTAATGCAACGAAAGAGGTAAGGTTGTTGTAATATAAAGTAGTATTCTTGGGGGAGTGTTTTACAGTTTCACAAAACAGGCCCGGATTTGCAGAACCAAATAGATTTTATAAGTGGGATATATGCTGCAACGTGTGTACACACACACACACACACACACACACACACACACACACACACACACACACACACACACACACTTGTGCATGTCACTGCTAATGCAGTTCATCAACTGTCATAATTCCAAGTTCATGCATTGCTGGAGGACATAAACTGTTCCAAGTTGACTAACAAGTCCTTCGCACACAGAGAAGAGGTTATGATAAATGGAGGATTGTGTCTCAATCTGTCCACGTCTCATCGACGTTCACATAACTCATTCATTGTCATGATTTCCAAAGAACTCATTTCCCATTTTGCCTTTTTATGGTCTTGACTGCACCTCAGTGATGCAACACATGCAATGGACAGTGCAGAAATGTCCCTCTAGGCAACACTCTGATAGACCATCAGACACCTGCATTAAATGTTGAAAGCACTTCAGATTTCTGCTGTGCTCCAGCTGACAAAAACAATTTTTGTACTTTTGTCCAATTATATTAAATTATTTTTAATCACATTTATCATCCTGAGCTGCACTGTTTTGTTATCACTAAGATCTAAAATAAATCAGATAGATTTGCATCAGATTTATCTGCTGCTGTAACGTGAAGCTGCCCAACTTGAGCTAATTTTATCTCCAATTTGTTTGATGTTTCATTATCTTTCATGATTTATGCAATTTCAAAAAAAGTTCTACTTTTCCAGAGACATGACTTCCACATGTCATACACGATGCACAATCTGCACAATCGTTCAAAGTTCTTGTGTTTCTCAGTGGAACTGAAGCCTTTATCTCAGTCTGATGTGTTGATTGACAGAGAGGAATCACCATCCCAAGTTGCCACGTACCAAGGGTACAGATGTAAATGTCACACAAACACATTCCCTGCAGTTCACAGTCAGAATGAGACCGTTTCAAACATGCAAGTTTATTCTTGTGAGGTGCAAACATGTGAAGTTCAAGACTGCAATGCCACAACTGCCAGGATTTGAAGTCTAAAATATGTGACTCAGACTAATGGCTGAACAATAAAATGTGTGCCAGGTGATGGTGTTCATGTAAGAAAGATCCGTACTTCATCTGATTTTGTGGTTACTCCACCTACTAATACACTTGCAGCAAGAACTGACTTTTTATTTCATTACAGTGATATGTGGTGTGGTTACAATCAATTGTATTTGCAGACTTTTTTTTTTTTTTAAACCCATCTTGCAGCTTCAAATGCAGTCTAACCAGCAAACTAGAAATAAAATGCTGTCAAAACCCTACATCTCATAATCTTTCAACTCCTTGTCCGCAAGTTCATGTGCGTGTCTGAGAGTCACAGTTCTTTACTTCCTTCTTCAAATGGCTGTCATTCCAGCTGTTAGACGTGCGCAACAAGTTAAACAAAACCACACGTAGTTGCACAGTCTCGCATCAGCGCTGTCGTCACTCGCTGAGGAGGTCAGACAATAGTTCCAGTGAATATAAAGCTGGTGCTGTTTTTTTGGAAGAAATTTATGACGGTTGGCAAGCAGGGTTAACCTCCCTGTTTAGGTCACTGCACACAACAAAGGCACACCTTGCTGATCTATTAACAGAATCATATTTTGGATTGTTATTAAGCAAAGGAATGAGTCCACCCATAATACTCTTATAAGTGTCTGACTGCATTCCTCATACCTTTGTGGTAAAATGTTCCGACCTGCCCACACAGCTTCAGCTAGTGATCCTGAGTTTCAGAGGGAAATCCACAGTTCCAACACCTGATGATAAAATAAACCTGTAAGTAGCTCCAACATTTTAAAAGGACGTGACGTAGGTTTCTATAAATAACATGACATAACAAGTCCTTGACAATATCAAAGATACAAAACAAGTCTGCTGATGAAATTGCTTGCCAGTTTCTAATTTTCCAAATGCTACTGATTATCAATCAAAAAGATAAAAATGTGAGTAATTCATCTAATGGAAGCTACATAGTCTCATTGCAGCGTGGGAATAACAGGCAGAGACAGTGTATATATTTGGTGTCACAGTGGTCAAATGTTTGGGAAAGAACAGTATTTTTTAATGTCAAGGCTGCTTAAGAAAGATATTCTAGGGGAAAGTTGAGGTTTGGAGCTTAACGATGATGATTTAGCAAGTCTGTTTGTGGCACCAAGCTGATGCGTCTTTTTTTTTTTTTTTTTTTATCCCTGAATATACATTTACACAGTTATTACCATGTTGAGTCATTTCACTGGTGAAACACATCTAATAGATGACCTAGCAATGGAAGACAGCAGCCATAAATGCGTTTGAAGCCCACTGATACCTTTGGTGCTACAATTGTCTGTTGTAGTCGTAGATTTGAGGTGCTTGGTTTTTCAGTCCTTGTCAAAGAAACAGAGTTGGTGTTGGGTTTCATTTGACTCCGTGCAGGCGGTCCAGACCTCATAAATCTGCTCCCAGGATCCTTATAGTCCTGTCTGCGCACACAGAATGACTATTGCAGTTTCTGTGATTGGAGGACAATGAGACAAGCTTAAGCTCTGCCTGAGTTTATCGTTTTTCAGTTGATTTTGAATTCTTCTTGACCCCATCTTAAATCTGCTTCAATTTTTGCTTCTCACATCGTGACCCTTCTCGTGCACAATAAAACAAACGGCAATGTCTCCTACAGAGATCTTGTCTGAAACATTAAGCTTACAGTAACCATAGTCAGATCAGTCTGCAGAACAAATTCTTAAACCGAACAATGTGAAAACCAGATATGATGTGCACTGCTAACATTATGGCTTCTGGCAGAAGTGTCCCTGTGCCCCTTACAGGACTTAGCAGTCAGACTGTTATGTTGCATAATATCTACTGCTAAATAAGCCTGAAATATGCAGCCTATTTTTGACTGCAATTCCCTTTAAGATTCCTGCATTTTTAAGTACAGTAAACTTCTGAACTCTAAAGTTTTAAAGTCGCAAAGTTTGTCTCATACCTAGGTATTGTATGATTTTAGTCACCAAACTAAGCACTGTGCTCTAGCACTGTGGGAAAAATAATAAAATCAAACAATTGTTCCTTATGTTGCCAAATATGTTGAAATCACAAAAGCAATACAACTTCATACTTCATTAAAAGTTACAATATTATTAATGCGGTCAGATCTATGAATCATGTTGGATTCATGATCCATGAATCATTTTGGATTTGTAGATCTGCTTCTTGTAAGACTCAAATGTGACAGTCTTATGTTATGTTATGTTAAATGTTACAGTATTTTGCAGTTATCATTGAGTGAAACACATTTTAGCGAACACAAACCCGGCTATGATTATCCTGCCCTCCGTGTGTTTGGAAGGGAAGCAGCAGTAGCCAGGGGGCCTGCGACGACCGCTGGCTTTCCGAGGTGCCTTTTCTCGTCAAGGCAGCGAGGCCTCGAGCTGAACCACAGCTCTTTGGACGGCGAAGTGCTGAGGCAGCAGACGCAGCCCGTTTCACCGGGTGGTACTTCGACACCGCGCTATAGATCTTACAACAAGAAGATGTAGCAAACCGAGCGATTGAATTTATTGTGCAAACATGGTCCCCAAGCTCAGCTTCACACATCACTGTCAATTACCTTACTGTATTCCACGCTTGTTCCTCAGCAGCAACATCTGTAATCAATTTATGTGATTTATGCATCACATATTAGTCACTGTTTTAACAGCAGCATGTGTCTGCCTTTCACCCTGTCGTTTTGGGTGTTGGCGAAAAGTCTGAGCTCCAAGATTCCTCAGATTCTTCTCCGTAGAAGCTGTTGATAAGGGGAAAGGAGAGCCCTTAATGTTCTGACAGCAGTTTGCCGCTTTGATGGATCGAGGTGAACGTTTAAACACCAGACGGACATAAAGAAGCAAATCGCTTTTATGAACAGTGAGATTTATTCATTGAACAAGCCACGTTGAGCCCCGCCAAACAGGATTTATGACATACACTACGGGCTCAGTGTGGATCTTTGGCAGAGGTCTGTGGTCCATTTGCACAAAGGAAGCATGAAATATTAGCATTATGTTAAAAGGGTTTTCTACATTGTCAGGATTTAGATGAGCCTTTTCAAGCTGGTTCACTGTGAACCTATTCATATTTCTGTTATTTGTATTACCTCATATTCTTTGGCTAAGATGACAGTTGTCTACCAGACTGTCTGGTAAAAAAAGAAAAAAAAAATGACAACTTCTATAGATATTTAACAGTCTGTTGAATTCAGTGAAAGTATACCTTTCCTGAAAGACAGATCAGAACTTATGAACCATACAGCTTCTCTGTCTTTACTGGATTTGTTATATTTAAAAGAAAAACAGTTTGGTGCCTCATCATATCATATTGCCGTTGCTGTTTGGCAGTGGTGCTCATATTTCCATAAATTCTCTTATCTGATGACAGCCAACCAGCTTCCTCTCATTCAGTTTGGGTCAACTGTCATGTTTCATCACACTTTATTTAAGATTTATATTCAGCTTTGATCAGTGAACCCGTTGCAAAGCCCTTCTTGTAATTGATGTAATTAGCATTCATAACAAACACATTTAGGAGCGATGTCTTGTATAACAGAAGCAAACAGTGTGCAACCAAACGTGTGATTGTGTTAGAAAATGATAACCTGTCAGTGTCAGTAACACAGTCCGACTGTCATTAAAAGAAATGGATTTGAGGAACCGCAGCATGATCAAAAGCAGTTTGTGTTTGGGGAGAGCAAACTGGTGCCCAGTTCAGCCTTGTGCTCGTGCTAGATTTGTGTGTGGTTTTCTTTGGTATAGAGGCTATGATTTAAAGTACAGCTCTGCTGTCAGCCATGTGTATATCACTCCAAGTAGCTTGTTCGACTCTTGTTCGTCTATTCTGTGAGCGTGCTGAGAGTGATCTTTCGTGGATGACATTTAAAACATGTAGTAATTATTGGCAGTAAAGTTGCACTTAGCGTGTTTCTTCTCAGTGTTTTCTACTTCTCCGATGATTTTTCATTCCTTTCCATGAGATGAGTGAAATGGAGAAACAGTCACAATAACAAAGACACTAACAGTGTTCCAAACATGTTTGGAACATCTCCAGGTCTTTATGTCGAGTTCCCTTAGAACAAAGCACTGTCATTCAACTCTGTGTGTGGGTGAGGGAGGAGGAAAGGACAGATAATACGTGGAGTTTCCGACAGATACCGCTCCCTCGCCACGCGTGAACTGATGTGAATTTAGGTGACAGGAGGCTTTAACCTCTGGCAGAGGATCTGTACGTGGAGAAAAAGGGACGGAGAGGGCTGAAAAATGGGATTGACCCTTGACCCTCCGAGACGGTAATGTGATACTGGTATCTCTATTGTAGGGGGAGAGGGGTGGGGAGGAGGTCACTAGGGTAAAAGGGAAGGTAGCAACCTTACCACACTGCTGATTAGAACTTCCTGTGGTCAGCCGCAGTGGTGCATCTTGGAAACACACAAGTTCACTCCCACAAAGGCAGAAGAACATTTCAGCCCACAAGAAAATAAAGTAGGTATGACGGCATACTGTGAAATGGAGCATATTCAAATGCCAAAGGGTCATTAAAACACAAATCTGCATGAAAAATAGCATTGTCAGACGTATACGGTGGGGTCAGGGTTGGTGAAATCACGGAGGCTTCAGCTCCGCGGTGAAGGAAGTCTTTTGTTTTTATCGCTTTAGCGCATTAATATTTCAGGAAGGCATGTAAATAAAATGATGCTTATCCAGAGAGAACAGTGGGTCTAGTAGCCAGTTAAAAATCATGCAAAACAACCCATGGATGTTGCGTCAGTCCTATCACGATTTGAATAGTTTGAGGGAAGGAGGACATGATTTATTTTTTGTAAAGCATATATCATAAATTTCCGTCTTCCCCTGCTGTGCAAAAACACTCCACAGCAGAGAGGAGTTTCCCGAAGCGAGAGTCGTCTTATAAGCTAGAAAATCCTCCAAACATTAAAACAAGTTCCGTAGACATTAAAAGGTTTTAATTGCATAGTTTATAGGCTTTTAATTTTCTTGTTTGCAGCTGGAACAGACATTTTCCGGCTTGGACCAGCACCTGACATGAGATATTATTTCAGACGCCATGACCTGATTCCATAGTAAATTATTTATTTAATTGTATGTAGATGATAGTAGCAAAGTGTGTGGCTGCGAGCCAGTCAGTCTTTGGGCTGTGTAGTGCCACGGGCTGTAGTGAACCATCGTACCTGAGAGTATAAAGCCGGCCTGTGTTTCATGTGTAAGTGTCAGAAAGACGAGTGCTGGCTTTCTAACATTGAAAAGGAGATTTAGTCTGTCGTTTAGCAGAAAGGGAGATTGTGGATTTTGTGTGTGTCTGGCAGTTTGGTATTTCCTGAAGGAGTTTCCTTCTACCGTCAGAGCGGAACCACCCTGGGCCCCTCAGCTCTCTGACCCATAGACTGACTTGGTACTGCTCACAGAGGTGAAAGAAAGCGGGTCTTGACAGTGTTGTGCTGCTTTGCTGGACTTAACGTGTTTTAGCACAGAGGAGCATTGATAAAATTGACGATGATGACGGTGTGGGTGGTTCTTCCACCATTTCACTGCTGTGCTACATTATGGATCTGCTTCCTTTTCTTTGGCTTCTATTTATGTACTTTTTTACCTTTTATTGCAGCGTTATGTCAGTGGAATGCATGTTATAGTATTACTTTAGCTGTGATGTGCCCAACGATGGACCAGGAGCACGAGGAACTGGGGGCCAGGATTCCTCTACTATCAGTCGGGGTTTGGACTGATGAGACAAACCTGCCAGACTGGGACTGGGTGGAAAGAGAAGGGATAGAAAGAGAGAGAGACTTGTTGACAGGGTGAGGGAGGGATGGGTGAGTTATGTCAGCCTGTGTCTCTGCCCGTTAGTCCCAGCTGGGCTTCATTACCCGGCGTTCTCCAGTGAGCAGCTTGGAGACGGGCGCATAGCCGCCAGAGCTGTCAGAGGGGAACAGAGGGGAGATATCTGGGAAGGATTTCAGACCTCAACTCTGGGCTGCACTGGGACGCAAACGTGCCAAGGCTGCAATGACATTTTTTTTTTTTGTGAGTGTAAAAGTTGCCGTTTTCTTCTCTAAATTTGGGGTTGACATGTGAGGATTATGAGAAAGAGAATAAAAACAGTGAAGCTTAACTCATAAAAGGTCAAAACATGTTCTACACACAAGACCACATTTCCCTTGATTCCCTTGACTCCTATCTGGAGACGAATCATGTGTTCCCTTCTCCTTGCTCATACATTAATTTGGGTGCTATTTCACCCTTTCTAATAAATATGTCTGGTGATTTTCAATGTATCTTATTTTACTACAACTGCAGGGAAAATAATCAACTGTGCGGAACCATTTGGCAAATGCTGAGACAAATATGTGTCTTCTCAGGAAAAGAAGGTGCAGACGCGAGTTTGAGAATGACAGGAAATGCAGGAAGGAAACAAAAGAAAGGAGGAAAGTGAGAGAGGGATGGCGGTGCCTTTCTGGCTTGGAGTGTGTGCCTGAGATTCTTAATGTGTGTGTCCCCCGTGTTTATAAATCAGAGTCAGGCAGTGTGTTGCAGGGCCGGTGTTTCCTGCAGTGTAATCTGAGTCTCTGGTGGAATGTGTGAACCACATCCGACTCCACTCGAGCCCCCGACTCACTCAATATCCAACTGTAAACAAAGTGACTCTGCCAGTATTGGTGGAGGAACAGGTAGATGAACCTCCATCTTCAATGTTTTTGTCCTTGCCTATGTATGTGTGTGTGTGTATGTGTGTGTGTGTGTGTGTGTGTGTGTGTGTGTGTGTGTGTGTGTGTGTGTGTGTTTGTGTGTGTGTGAAGTTGATATCACGAGGTTAATTGTAGTGTGACCTTTCTAATGTCCTTCTCTGGCTTGTTATCTTGATTGGGTAATTAATTCTGGGGCTGCTCTTTTCACTTGCCCCATTATTCACACACGTGTGCACGTGCGCACATACACATGCACACTCACACACACACAACACACACCCATACACACACAAAAATCAAACCCTGCTGAATGCTAAAGCTCCCACATTCCTATAACCCTCAGGCTGCTCAGTTGCATTACTTTTCATTTCTCTATCGTCAGTCTCTCCCACCGTTTCACTCTTGCTCAATTTATTTCTCTTTCTCACTCAATCATTCTCACCGCTGCCTCATTTGTTACATTGCTCTCCCTCCCACCTCCCGCCTCAGTCCTTTGCTCGACCTAAGTGGTGCAAGAAACATTTTCACCGAAGCGAATCCCTTGGTAAAGTCACAGTTAGCACAACTTGACTTCTCATGGTTTTATAGGGTTTTTCGGGTTGGTTTTAATGAGGCGATAAAAGCTTTCAGACACCAAATGCAAAGTTAAAAACCGAAAATGTAACCAGCTGATCTGAACCACATTGGAGTAACGCACATGAAAAGTGATTGCAAGTCCTCAATAATTCAGCCTGTCAATCCATTTCAACTCTTTTTTTCTCCCTACCTTCTTCTCTTTTTCAACACACGATTCTTTTGGCCTTTCATTCCAAATACATACTTCTATATTTCATTACAAAATCTTTGTAATGAGCTATAGAATAAAGTGGCGTTCTTGGGGTTGATTAAATGGCTTTTCTTCATTTTCCATGACTGCCTGACCCTGCTCCCGACTGATCTCTGTGGATTTCTGGAGCATGTGAGTAGTTCCTTTTAGCTTGGCTGTTTTTCCTCCCAGCTTCACTCTATCACCAACCAACAGACCAACAGAGCGTTAGTGTGAGAAAGAGCGGTTGAAAGAGTGACACACTCATGCTCTTGGTTTCTGACTCTCCCTGTTTGGGCACGATGAGAACAGCAGATTATTGAAGCTGATAAGTTGAGGAATGCTGCTCTGAGAGGAAATGGTGTTCTGGTGAGATGTAGCTTTTGTAGAATGCTTTTCCCTCCTCCTCCTCCTAAACATTGACACTAGTTTATCACCTTCGTCTGTCTCCCTTTACACCAAGCCTGCAGAACAGAGGGCATTAGAGCAGGTATTGAAATCTACTGACCCAGGGCTCATGGGCAAGCCCATTCAAGCAGAGCTTGCACCTCCTGTTAGCGCTTCTCCAGTTTGTCCTTCATTTGTATTTTAGTAATAAGATGCTGAATTCCAGGTAGGTAACGGCACCCAAAGAGAACCACCATGACCATTTTGTCACACATGTCACCATATTATCATAATGTGTACATATCTCAATCATTAATTGTTTTTTTTAGTCTAAAACATCAAAATAGGAGATTTTCAATTTAATAACCTGTGGTTTTTTTTTACCAGTGAGGGCTGAAATGTAGATACCAAAGTAATACTTTTTTATTTATCAACATTAATTATGAAATAAAGAGAAAATAACAGAAACAAATAAAAAGTGTTCAAAAAAGTTCATGTGGAACTGCTGCTCCCATGCACTGTGTGTGAGACAGGGATAGTCTCCTCTTGACATTCCTGTCACCATTCACAAGCAAATCCAAAAAATGAGGGTTAGTGTGTAACTTAACCTTTATGTATGATGTGTTTTCCCCCCTGCTGCAAGCAGCATTGGCATCTAGATGCCTCTTTGTGTCAGATAGATTTTGCCTTGTCAGGATGAGCCTGCTGAACTCATCCTGTACACATATATACACACATACACATGCACATACACACACACAGATGTCTATATACATACCCCAACATATGTACACATATAACGTTAATAATAAACCAACCAAGATCAGCATGCCAGCAACAGTGAAACCAAGCACGACCACAATCAACAAAATCTGCATTCAAAGCCCCACAGTCTTTCATAAATGTGATACTACAGTCAAAGTATGTCCCTAAATTGGCCTGTGTTTCGATAAGTGTACATATAGATATGCAAGACAGTATGGAGGTCCGTGTGTGTGTGTGTGTGTGTGTGTGTGTGTGTGAGTGAGTACATACTGAACAAAACAGAGTGCAAACCAGTAACAATCTACTTAAACATCACGGCTGAATGTCAAAGCCCAGACAGTCTGAAGTTTAGAGATTACGCTGCAATTAAGATAAGAGTTGATGACATTTCCCACTCCCTCTCTGTCTGTCTGTCTATATGGTGATTGTAAAGAATATTGTTTAAAGAAGGGAAATTATGTTGGCCTTTGATGTCTCCTGAAATATGAAACACCCGGGGGCCGAAAGAAACTCAGCACGCTGACCCAAACTACATTATACAAACGTGCAAACAGACTAAACACACATTTCACTTTTCGCTGGGAGGAACATAACTGCACAGTTTCAGCTTGACCTCGGTGGAAGTGAACAGTCACCTGAGCCCACTCTCTTTTTCCCCTCCCTCCCCTTCCAACCCTCGCTCTAACAATCTGGGGCTTTCTGCTGACTCTAGGAATTATGATCGCTTTCCCGTCCGCAGGAATAATAGAATACAGGAGGAGGGGGTTGGGGGTGGAACAGTAGTGAGGAGTCCAGCTCCACAGTAGTTACAGTACCGTGCATGTGTATGCGTTTAGGCGCGCTCACGTCCGTGCACGCAAATCCCTGTATATCCAGATGTGCCATACAGTATGTTTCTCCTCACGTAAAGAGATTATCCCTGGACGTGGTCGCAGAAGTGTAATTTACCCCCTGATTAGCGGCCGTAAATCTTCAGCTTCGTCCCGTTATCTCGTGCACAACCTGCAGCCAAGCTTTGGGATTTCAGAAAGGCACTTCCACTATCGGCAGCCTCTCGAGTGTGTTTGGAGTGTATGTGGAGTGTGTCCTCAGCCACATAAATATTTATCACAGGGCTCCCTGCGGAATTTTAATGAGCGCGGACAGAGAACAGTCAGAAGGAGGTGAGGCGATTGGCAATTTGCGGGTTTTTGGCCTGGAATCCTCTCAAGTGACCTCCATTTATGTTAATTGCTTCCATTTTCTTTAACACGTGTGTGCCGTATATGTGTTCGCTGGCCATTTTGGACTGTCATGCATGTCAGCGTGCGCGGTGTGGGTGTAGTGTACATGCTCATCAGGGTGACAGGGCCACCCTTTAGAGGTCACTTAACACATTGTGTGTAGGCCAAACGACATGGGGAGCCGGGGAAGGAAACCTGAGCTGTAACTCCCAGAATCCTCCCCCCTATTTCTCGCTCACACACACACACACATACACACACACGTGCATACTCACACACACTTTAGACCTGGCCTCTAACCCCTTTACTAGGAGTGGCTCACGACTGTCTTTAAATCGGTCTTGCAAGGGGAAAAAAAATATCTTAAAATCACAGTCTTATGGAGCTTAAGTTAAAGGTCCAGTTTGGCTTCAGAATGTCCCAAGATGCCAAGCACATCAGGATTAATCAGGAATATTTCACCTTGATGGAGCCAGAGAAGACTTGAAGTGTTTGTTCAGTCTGACACAAGTTGACATGTGTAAATATGCAGAATGTTTTTTTTCTTCACCTCAAAAGAGCTGGGCTTTTCAAAGGGGTTAAAACTGTGTGGAAAATATGCCGCATTTGCAGCGTTTGCTAGACAGAGAAAAAAAAAAAATCGACACTTAGCTCGTTTTAAGTGTTTTTGTCGTTGAATATTTTCTTCAGCACGTGTCGGGGGAGGCCGCGCGGCCTCGGTGTGTGTAGATACAGTGAATGAATATTCGAGGGGGAAAAGATGAGCAGGGCTCTGCACATCACCACTGAGGTTTCTGGTTTCATCCCTCCCTCCCAGCAGATGAAACTGGGGGCCTTTTGTGTTGTGAAGGAAGTGATAAGCTGAAGCGATGCTGGCGGAGGCATGTTAGAAATTGACCAGTGACAGATTTGTGGCTCTGGATCTCAACAACTGGAAATGATGAAGCTTTATTTGGGACCGCGTCCCCACCTGCACGCACTTAAACCAGCGCGGACACCTGGCCGCGGACCGGCAGCCTCCATGTTCCCGTAGACAGGCCGCAGAGGGGGGGGCGAATCCTCCATCTCCGTCTGCGCGTCGTCATCGTCGTCATTCATTTCGGGCATTTAAAAAAACCTGGGGTCAGGGTTTAGTTCTTCCATTCGTACTACACCGAGGTCAACGGCTGGAACATCTGGGTCCGATCAGAACATCTGGGTTCTGCTGGGGACACTGAGATTCAGACTCTCACAACATTCTCAGCCGCTCCGCTGGAATTTCTTTGAAGTATGTAGTTGCAGGCTCATGTCCACTACTGTACAAATCCCAGAGATGCTACTGGACTTCCAAAACCACATCAGAGCCGGCCAGGATGCAGCCATCGGAGTGAGAGCAGAGGAGGAAAGTTCAGAGTGTTTGATCTGCCTCCTGTAAGGGGCTTAGCTTTGGTGAAATAAACAGCTATTGGACATATATCATACATACAGTACATGCATAACGGGTGACACAGACAGATGCTGAACAGCTGTGTGCCCCCCACCCAAATTCAGTTGGTTTATTAGTGTTGTCAAGAAAAGGCCAAAATGACATAATAGGGATTATTACGATAAAAAATATAGTTTGAATTCATTTTCCATTTTATTCTGGTGATGGTCAGATTAAAAACACGCACAAAAACTATACTGAAAAGAAATATTGCATAAAATTCCCTGCGTTTGTGGCTGATTATGCCCTCTCATTAGAAGCACCAGATAATGTTAATCTTGTTAGGAAAGGAACCATTTCACCATTTTAAAGGAAGTGTGCATTGACTTGGAAGGACAGGATGTAGGCTGAACTGTGACTTTTGCTGGCTCAGTGTGTCCTACATCCACAAGGAGATGCACGTTTCCTCCCATATAGTGAAAAATGTATGTTTGTGACGCAGGGGACCATCTTCGTGATGCTATTTTTGTTTTTGTTTTTTTACTTTTGCACAGATGTGCATCAGTAGAGCCTCTGTTTTTTGTTTTTTTTTTTAAAAAAAGGCTCCAAATTATACTTCAGGTCTGCAGGTAAACACACGCACATACGACGGTTACAGATGGACCATTTGCCACCTGCACAAATCCTACTCGAGGAAGATAAGGTGCTGCACTTGCTTCCTGGATGCTTAGATGTGCAGTTGTCTGCCGATTATGGATTTGATTAATTCCGACATATGTCCTGCCAAGATTCAGGGATGTTTTGGAAACAAGGTGCGACCATGACGATGACGGGGAGGCTGATATGATGCAAAACTGGTCTGTGCTCTCTCTTAATCCTGGCCAGACTGGGTTGCGACTGCTCAGGCTGTGTTTGTTCTGAAGGGTTGTCTGGTGGGAGATCTGAACCGTTTGAGACATGCAAACATCCACACATATACGCAGCTGATAGGCAAAGGCCTCGGCTTTTCCCCCAACTTGATGTTCTTGCTTAAAAAGCGGGAGTAAAGTGTGGCGGCGATAACGAAGCATGTGTCCTTTAAGTCGGGTCATGAGAACCTGACTGAAACAGGAAGTACATTCTTGAGGTTGTCAGTTCGAGTGAATGGCTTATTGGCGCGGGCTCCCCTCAGCAGGTACTTAAAGGTTGAAGACTTAGTCATGCATTGTTCTTTGGCATTTCTGCAGCGAGGCGCTGCTGCGTGCTCATTTTAGCTCATTTCAGTCTCACATCTGATAAGACACGCCATCTTGACGCACACTTAGCTTCTTCTGTATTAGCCGCTCTTCAAAGCAGTCGCGGTGTTCGTGACCAGACCAGTGCATTTAATGCCGGCTACAAAATATTATCCATTAGAAATTTAATCAATGTAATTATGAAGCAAGTGGATTATTAATGTAATTGTGGAATAAGTCGCCCTGTAATAATTGCATTCAGCCACATGATGAATTATGTCTGCATGCTGTAGGTGATTAGTCTGAAACGGTTCCCAGTTAGGCTCCGGAGCCAAAAATGGATGTGAGTAATGTGCAGAGTCGGTCATATAAGAACAGCCTCGTGGAGAGGGCGGAGAGAAAATGGGCCGTGGTATAGCTCTTATCATCTCTGATCTGAACTCAAAAAATGAAAGAATTTTCAGCTGGAACTGAACCAGTGTGAGCAGGAGTTTCGGCCGCGTCGGCCTGCCCCGTGTGCGCAGCTAGCGTTCTTTCTGCGCGTCATCGGAAGAGCTTTGATTAGACACCTCTGAGATGTGAAATCCCACACTGTTAAAGGTGGAACTGTTCTCCATCCGTGTGCTTTTAAAGTGAAAAAGAATGTAGGAACACTGCACCCAATTAATGCGACCACATCTGTTATTCCAGTCAGTAATTTGCTTCCACTTTGTGGCAACAATTTTGGAGTCTATAAAAGAGTCAGGTTTCCCAACATAGTGGGGAGAACTCGACCGGTTCTGCCCTCATCCGACGTCGTTTGAGCAGAACCGCGTTTTGCTCCTGAACTCTCCGCGTTCACCCGGACGACGTTGCTCGCGGCAGCTGTGATTATATCCTGTCCAACACTTCCACTGAGCTCTGTGATTCATCGTGATGGACAGCAGCCGTGGCAGGGATTATTTGCTATAAACGTTAGCGAGCAACAGTAGAACGTGTCATTAGCGCGCGATCTGCTGCGTAACGGGTGAGGCGTGGGCGTGGGAGCAAATAAAGATTTCCAAATGGCGGCCGCTCGGTGTCACAGTTTCTTATTCATCAAGCTCGTTTGAGCCGCTGAGCTCTTTGCCGGCCAGGTAATTATCATGGTGTCAACTTGTCCAGTCTAATCAATCGCCATCCAGCCTCGTGGGACTAGCACCGTTAGCTCTGACTGCTGCATGCATGACTCCATACACACTCTGAAAGTGTTTAATGCACAAGTATAAATCTGCTTTAATGTGCTTGTGGCTGAAGGAATGCGAATCCCTCCCAGTTTCCAAAAAGTCTTGTGGGGAAACATTCCCGTAAGACTGTAGTCTTTTGTGGCAGCAATCAATGCCCATGGATTTGGAATCAGATACACTCGAGCTGAAACGTCCACATTCTGTACGCTATAATTTTAAACTGCATGCAGGGAGAGGAAAGCATCGAGGTTTGATTAGAGTACGTCCAGGCGAAGTTAGTCGAAAAATGCTTTAGCGTCCGTTTCATTACCATAAATGTACTTTTATCAGGCCTCTTTAAGGCGGCCCGATGGTTCTGGCTCTGTCAGTCTTTGCCAAAAAGGCATCCGTAGAAATACGAGTTTGTTTTCTGGCGTCTTCGACGGACGCGGGCTTGGGCTGGATGTTGAACCCAGGGCAAAACCCAGCGGGGGAAGGGGGGGTTCAGAGGAGGTTGGAAAGGTTGTACCACAAGAGTCCCACAATTCATCATTGCCCGGACCGTCTGGCACAAACAGGGAGGTCTGGACAGATCCGTGGTTAAAAAGCCACGAGAGGGGATTAATGACAGCAAGGATCTCTGACCTCCGTCTCCTCCCCAAGAGAGTGAGAGAGACCGAGAGAGAGAGAGATATTGTGATGCTGTGGGCCAAACCTGACTGTTTATTTTTCCTTTTCTTTCTTTCCTCCGTTATCTCCTTTCATTCCAACAACAGGACTTCCTACAAGGCGACAGCAGTAAGGCCCAGAGGATCTTGGGCTGGAAGCCAAAGGTGTCATTTGAGGTATGTGTAGTCAGGCTCCAGGCTGGAATCAACATCTCGATATTAGTGAGAAAGTTCTGGTTCACGAGCGCAGGCAGGGAAATATTCTCCAGCGTCATGGAGGACCAGGCAAAAATAGCAAACGGGCATTAAAATTCAGTTTTAATGATTTATGTTTGAGGCAGAAGACAGCAGGAGAACGAAGTGCCCATGTTTTTATGTCAGTAGGAGGGCAGGAAAGAATTTTGAGAGCAGAAAAGTAAAATAGAATGACATGCTGAGTAAAATAAAATCAGTACAAAAATGAATTTGTCACTTGTTTTTGACTATCAGAGGAAGATTTTCACTAATATAATAACATTTATCTGGTTTCAAGGGGAAAACATGTGGGGGAAAAAAAACAATTTGAATATTCTGAGATTTCCACAAGTAGTAGAAAAATATATACACCTATATATTTTTTTTCAAAATGTTTCAAAAGTTTCTACATTTATAAAAGCAAGTGTTTTTTAATAAAGAAAATCTTCTATTAACAGATTTGTTTTCCTTTTGTGTCATATTTGACCTTTGACCTGCTGTTTCCTGCAGGAGCTAGTGAAGGAGATGGTGGATATGGACATTGAGCTCATGAAAAAGAACCCAAATGCTTGAAGAGCGAACCAGAGCCAGAACCAGGTCCTGCAGACACTCCTAAGTCCAAACCACTGAAACCAGTGGAGGACCAACATTTGCCTTTAATTATTTTATTACTTTGCCTTTTGTCAAACGTGGTGTGTGTTTTTTCTAGGGGTACGTGATATGGAAAATGAAGTTGGTTTGAGATTGTTTTTTTAATTTCTGTTTTATTTTTGTCTGGAAAATTAAGAGTTTTTTATTAATTATCTATTATTAGAAATCTTCTGGGGAAATGAAGCTTTTACAATAAATTGCTGTACTTTTGCACGTTATTTTCATGGTTTTGACTTTTGTGCGTGCGTCTATGCGTGTGTGCGTGCGTGTCTGGGGCGTTTCGGGTTTCCAGGATTTTATTTGCACACTGAACTCTTGTTTTCAACAGGAAGTCCGTTTTTCCAATTCCAGGAGTTACGATTTCTCCGTGAATCCGATCCTGTTCTGTGGTAATGATGTTTATTCGTCCTGAGACATTTTTCAATCAAAGACCTGTTTTAAATGCTCTTAGAGATTTGTTAGTTTGCTTTTGATAAGTTTTGTCCATAAATGCGTTTTTGAATTAAAATCAAGGTTTATTCCGATTTTAGTGTAGTTTCTGATCCAGTCACTGGCCTTGTTAGAATTAATTAACCGTTATTATAATTATAATTTAGCCGTTGTGTGTTTTAATTAAATACGTATAGAATAAAGGCCTTCTTAAAAATGGTACCTTTAATTTTTAAACGTTTTCTGTCGAGCAGTTTAACTCGTACGGAGGCTAAAGATTGTCATAATCACTTTTTCTGGGTTTTTTCGGACGCGCGCGCACGCACACACACACATGCACACATACACACACGCCTCCCGGACGTTTAAAAAAGTCTGTGATCGACCTGGACAGCGCTGCGTCTGCTCTGTGGAGTCCAGATTGAATCCAGATGTGTCTCCGGGGTTGTTTTCGAGCCCCTGAAACCACACACACACACACACACACACACACACACAGTAATGCGCGCGCTCGCAGGTGCACTGCTCGGGCCTGTGATGGGACGTGATCGGGTTTACTGTTGGCACGTTAATCTTGGATTCTTGGTTCTGGTCTTCGAACCTTTGAAACTCCTAAACACACGTTTAGGGGAGATTAAACAGATGAACGCTCAATTTAATCTCACGAGGTGGCCACAAATCCCAGAAATCCAGGCTAGTTTGTTTTCTGTCAGTCTAATGGACAATGACGACTCATGGAAGACTTTTGATTCTAACCCGACTGATGTTTTCAATTTAAACACGGATTACGCAAATTAATCTATTGATTAGTTAATAATGTCACACTTAATCTCTCAGTTCTCATTGAAATCAACATTAATTTAAAGTAGTTGTAGGAGCCAAATGTGCAGTAATCCTCGCTATAGATTGTTCCAGGAGATGGAAACCTCCTCATGGCAGCGGGATTAAACAAATCATCACCGTGAAATGTAGAACTATGTCGAACATCTGATTTGCAGAGACGAACAGCCGGGCCTCGGATTAACTTTGATATGTATTCTATATTAAAGATTTTTTTTACTGTTAGGATGGGTAAACATTGAGGATGGAAAGTCGAAAAGTAGCAAATCTGCGCCCAATCCTGCGGGATTAGAGAGTTTCTGCTTGAACGCGTTGGGTCGCACAAATGCACAACTCAGAAAACACACACGCACACACACACACACACACCTGGCACATACACGTCCTTTTTTCTCCTGTTTTTCCACTGTAATCCAATATTAATTTCAGTGCTGATTGGCAGAATATCTCATATTGTATCCTATATACTTGTTAAATGTCTCTTTTGGCGTCGTCTCGACGATCACAGATGACATGATTAATTCATTTGAACTTCTAACGCCAAAAGAGTCTCGCTGCTAATTTGTTTTTGCGTTAAAACGTGCGCCACCTGGGAAAAAGATCGTTTTGTTTTGTTTTTTGTTTTTTTTAATTACTTTCCTCTGTTTTTACTTGTTTCGTGTTGTGCAACAACACGAAACAAGTAAAAACGGTTGAAAAGCGCAGCAGCCTGGTGCGTTCAGGTGCCAAACGGAGCTCACACAGAGGCCGACGCGACTCCGCTGTCTGTAATCCAGTAATCTGTCAATTCCCGACGAAAAGGTTGTGCTTTCCTGTTTTTCCTGGTTCCCTCTTTAATTATCTGTAAACAGCCGTGCTGACGGCGGCCCTACAGCCTCCGTGAAGCCTCTGCTTCAGGGTAGAGGCTTCGCCCCTTCACCGCTCTTTACGCTCAAACAATTAACAACGGTAATAATCTCATCCATGCAATCGGTTTGAATGAGTGCAAGCATTGTTGCTGCAGGTCTAGTATAATATATGAGGTGTTTTAAATGCCCTTCTACATCTGACCCCCCGCAGCAGCACTTGTTTACGTCAACTTTATTGGGTTGACTCATCGTGTTGGTGGCCCTGGGGAGCGTTTTTGGCGTCTCCCTAACTCATTAACACACACACACACACACACACACACACACACACACACACTCTCTCTCTCTCTCTCTCTCTCTCTCTCTCTACAGATTACAGCAGCAAGTGCAAACGGGTCATTGGTCTGAATTTTACAATCGAGAGGGAGTAAAAAAAATCATTTTAAATAATAATAATAATAATAATAATAATAATGTCCTCTGCGCGCATCGTGCTGCAAAACAGTCAACGTCCTCGGAAATAAACGCAGGTTCAGCAATTTTCCTCCATTTTTGGACCAATGCAGCAAAGGGTCGCCCCTGTTTCTATAGTGACAGATTAACTCTCCTAATGAGGCCTGTCAAGTGTGTTTATTTCTGAGTGTTCAGGATAATGGTCGGTTAATTAAAATGCGAATTTTATCTGATTAATTTGGCCTTGGTCGTTTCAACAATATTCCATTGAATCATTTTAGTTAGCCTTTTGTGCGTCCGTTTCTTCATTTAAATAGAAAATGCAGATATCATTGGGCTAAAACCTCACGCACGCAAACCTTTAGCTCATTGAAATTTGCCATATTTTGAAAAACGTCTAGATATCCTAAAAAAAACCAAAAAACTATCTGAGAAGCCCCACAGCAGTCTGACCTCTGCCTGGTTCATTAATTGCACATTTCCTTTATTCTGGTGAATTTCAATTTAATTTTGAATAATTTGATTATCTGAAAAATCAGTCCACTTAAAATGAAATAGATGGCACTTTATTAAACAAACAAAATGTCACGCCTTCAAAATGGTTTTAGACAAAAAAAAGGACAAAATGAATTAAAATAAGATGGTGTAGACTACAAAGACCCCTCCCTCTATTCCTATACAAGAACCGGGACATTTTTAAAGAAATTAACAAAATAATAATAATAATAATAATAATAATAATAATAATAATAATAATAATGGTTTGGTCCTTGTCTATATCCACTCTTCCTTTTCCTAAAAATAAATTACTATATGAGGATATAATTTAGTCATATTAGAGCAGTTCAGAGTGAGGAAAGACACTTACGTGCTCGTGGTGTTTACACACGCCTCGACAGAGTCTGAACCTCTGGTGTCCGTTCGGGGTGTGAATAAAAGACCGAAAGTACAAAAAAAAAAACCCCAAAAAATATATAGGAAACATATATTAGTCATTAATTTAAGGGACACTTTGGTGTTCAGAACTTGCTGCAGTCGTAAACAAACGCTCCAGACGTGCGGTACAGGGACTGTCCGGACGGGAACGTCATCTGACAGCTGTTATTCCCGTTCACCGGGGACCCGTTCAGGCCGATCCGCTGCGACTCGAACATCTCCCGCACCGAGTGGAAGTTCTGCTGCTGCGCTGGTACGCGGGGCCCAGGTGGCTCAGGTCCCCGTACCACGACGCCAGGCGGCCCTGGTGCGCATGGTGGCCGTCCTGCGCCGCCTGGCTCGCGTTGCCGTGTCCGAGCGGCGACGCGCTGGTCGTGGTGATGCAGTAGTCGGGCAGAGCCTCGTCCACCGTGGTGGACGTCGCCAGGTGACCCCCGGACGACCGCTCCCCGGCGTACAAGCTCATGGCCTGCATGTTGCAGTGGTAGGTGGCGTTGGAGTTCGTGGTGAGGGCGCTCTGGTTGCAGGTCGCCGAGCTGTAGGCGGGCGTCTGGTTGGGGGAGTAGTTGAGCGATAGCGTCGGGGTGATACCTGTCCTGGAGGAGGCGATGAGCGGCGGGGAGAGCTCGGCGTGAGGGGAGCCGCGCAGGCTGGTCATGATGTTGTCGACGCTGAAGCCCTGGGCCGGGGCCTGGCTGTGGTGGTGGTGCTGCTGCTGCTGGTGCTGGTGCTGCTGGTGCTGGTGCTCGGGCCCATCCATGCTGAGCGAGCGGCTGGATGGGACGCTGTGCGGGCTTCCCGTCGACATGCTGCTGCTGCTGCTGCTGCTGCTGCTGTCAGGGCTCTCGATCTTGGGCACGGCCGCGATCAGAGTCGGGGACGCGGCCTGAGGTGGAGTCGTGGTGCCGTTTTCCGTCTTTATGTCCTGGATCCGGACCGGGTGGGAGCCCTGCACGGGGGTCTCCTGCTCCCTGCCCGGGGTGCGGGAGCAGGGGTCCTTTCCCTGCCGGTCCTGCTCCTCTTTTTCCTTCTGCACATCCTTCTTTTTAAACCTCCTCCGGCGCCGCAAGAAGCTGCCGTTCTCGAACATGTTGTAGGAATCCGGGTCCAAGGTCCAGTAGCTGCCCTTGCCGGGCTTTTTATCGTCCCGGGGCACTTTGACGAAGCACTCGTTCAAAGACAGATTGTGCCTGATGCTGTTCTGCCAGCCCTGCTTGTTCTCCCGGTAGAAGGGAAACCTCTCCATGATGAACTGATAAATCCCGTTCAGCGTGATCTTTTTCTCCGCCGAGTTCTGGATGGCCATGGTGATGAGGGCGATGTAGCTGTAGGGAGGTTTGACCATGTCCTTCGGCTGGTGCTGAGGCGTGTACGGCCCGTACGCCCGGGCCATGCTGGCTGGGTACTGCTCGTGGGCCGCATGGGAGTACATGCTCATGGGCGCCGGCATCCCGGTGTATCCACCCCCGGCCCGGTAGTAGCTCTGGTCGCTGCTGATGTATGGGACAACTCCTAAAGAGTTGGGGCTGGAGACGGAGTAGCGCGCCTGCATCCTGCGTAATGCGTAAAAGCTCTCCAAAGTGCGTCTCCAGCAGAAGCCTTCACAGCTCAAGCCGCGATCCCTCTCGGTGTTGGTCCTCCCCCCCCTCGCGTCTTCTTGGAAGTCCCCCTACGCGGCAGCTCGCCCCGGTGAAGCGGAATGTGCGCGCACTGCGGCAGCGAACATTTGAGGCGCGGACGGCCGAGAGGCTGGAGGAGCAGGAGCCGACACGGTTCCTTTTTTTTTTTTTTTTTCTCCTCCGCTCACGTTTTTCTTCCCTTTTGGCTGTTCGCGCTGCTCCTCCCCAAATGTGTGCTTCATCAGCCAATTGGAGGACGAAATGAACTTGTGGAAACGCTGCATGGCGACAAAAGTTACTCCACTCTCCCCCTCTCCGCCTCCTCCTCCTCCTCCTCCTCCTCCTCCTCCAACTCCCCTGTCCTCTCAGCTCAGACGTGGAATTATTATTATTATTGGGCGTGTTTCATTATTATTATTATTATTATTATTATTATTATTATTATTATTATTATTATTATTATTATTATTACTACTACTACTTCAACTGCTGCTCTTTCATGCAATTTAGATTTTTGTGATTTGGCTCGCTGGTTTCTTTGAACCCGTCGTCAGGCCCGCCGTCAGGCCTGTACTGGAGCTGGATAAAGCTGGATGATGGATGCTGATGTGAGAATCTTCTCAGCTCTCTGAGTAAACAGACAGATGAAAGGCCGCGGGAGACCCCCGCCCTCACCGCCCCGCTGCACCCCGACTGTGCGGGGTTGGTGGTGGTGTGGGGGGGGGTGCGGTGGGTGCGGGGAGCATAATTAATGGTTAAATGAAGATCATTTGGTGAAGGTGCGTGAGAATCAGACGTATCGCCGGCCGCCGGCTCAGGCTGAGATGTGAGATGTGTGAGGATGGAGACCACCCCAGATGTTATTCGCACCGAGCAGCGAGTCAGCGGAGCTCAGCGCGACCACAAACGCACCTTTGTGTGAACAGAAATTATGTAAATCTTTTTTTAAAAGCCGCCAGAGATAAATACTGTTAAAGAATAATGTTTGTGAGCTGCCAATAAACTACAGGCATGGATCACTTCATTATCCTTTGAAGGAGTAATAAAACAATATTTCAGTGACATTATTCTCTCATTCTCGCTTCGGTTTAAAATCATTTGCTGTCTTTATGACGTGTTCAACATATTTTCATTTGAGATTTTAATCGGAAATCTGAGACATGAATTAATAGCTCCGTTAAATAAATGATATTTTCGGCTCAATTATTTGCTGGTACATTTAATATTCAGAATTTCCAAGTAATTTTTATAAGGTTTATTTCATGTCCCACAACTGAAGCTTTAAATGTATGCGTTTTGATTGCAAATAGTTTAAGACGAAACGAAGAGACGTCTTAAAATAGGTTTAGAAGAAAATAGAAACACTTTTTACAACGTACCAAGGAGGTGATTGACTTTCATTTAAAAAAGAAAAAAATAGGGTCAGTAATATATGATGGTTGCTTAATTTCTTGACGCAATGTTTTGGATAAATCCACAGAACAAAAAGTTTCGTTTCCCATGTGGTTGTTTCTGTGATTTCCATGTGTCGATGCGGACGATCTTTATTTCAGCAGCCTATATACGTGAACGCGTGAGCCCCTTTATCTTAATATTTATTTTCGAATTATTTGTACACAGAAAATGAAGATAATTTTCATTAATAATTGGATGTCGGCCTGTCAGAGGTTTTCGGGATGCATCTAATCACCACCGATTGATTAATAAAACAAAGGTCAGATTATTTAAAGAAACCAGATATCATATATGTACCATATAAATTTAAGATATCAGAATTTAAAAATGCTGAAGCGGCTGAGAAAACTGACAGCGACTCCAGTCATAATCCTTAATACGCGGCACATTTCTGCCCTCCAGTGGTCAAAGTCTGTGACTGCAAGTTCTTTTCACCAAACTCATCTGTTCGTAATAGTCACTCTTCCTTCCGTCCTCCCTTCCGTCCTCAATCCATCCCTCTGTCTCTCTGTCTCCATTAATCTCCAACCTGCCTTCCCCCATCCACCCATCCATCCCTTCATCCGTCCACCCATCCCTTTATCCACCCCTCCCTCTAGCCATAGTACAAAGAGGCCAGAAGTAAAGTAATTAAAAGTAATATGAAAATGTATTAGAAATTGATAAAACAGATAAATATTTAGATAAATTAAAGTTTAACCCGTTACACCACATACACGTCATTAACCAATCGATTTAAAAACAGGTTTTTTAATGTATTATTTACAGTAGTCTCAGCCGTTTTAGATGGTGCGACAGCGTCACCTGCTGTCAGATCACCGCTATTACACCATCAGCAGCACCAATAGGCCACAGACGTTGATTTTTGGGAGCGAAGTTTGGTCCATTAAATCTCCTACTTATGCTGTATTTATTGCAGAAGTGGAACATCAGGCAGTTAGTCTAGAATATTTCATTACAGAGCTTTTGCTACTATAATTTCACGTCATTATCTGGGAGGTTTAAGCGACTTTGAAACTTCTCCGTCATCTCCAGTGTTTATATAAAGTCCTAATTAAACTAAGACAGCTTTCATAAATATCCCAGAACCTCAAAGTCGTGCACTCAGAATAACATTGGAACTGGCTCTCAAATAAATAGGTGCCAATCATCCATGTGCAGAACATTAATGTTCTGATTGGTTCGAGATGGGCATGACTGCTCTCAAGGCCACACAGTTCCTGACAGTATGGCACTCCCCCCCTTCATAACCCCACAAACCTGATATTTAATACCCGCATTTGTCTGGTAATCCAAATAAGGCTCTGGGAAATAAAAGTGGGAAATCTGTTCCTCCAGACTTTGCTGTTTCTGATTTGGCCGCATGGCGAGTTGTTTAATTCGCACACATGGTGGCACACACTTTTGCACGCCATTTCAAATTAAGTCAAGAAGCATTATTTAATTCATTTCTTCAGGTTTTGAGTCCCTCTGCTCTCTGTCAGTGGCCGTTTGGTCGCGGTCGTTAAGCTCATTTCTCTAAATAACAATTCCTTTTGATTTTGTGTCAGGGTGTTTTCAAGATAAAAGATACATTATCCATTCATTTTCCGGAATTGATAGAATAAATGGACTTATTTCAATGAGGACAAAGAAATCAGTTAAATAACTCCTTTAAAGGAGCAGCAGACCAACTTTAGTGAAACGCCGCCCTCTGGTGGACATTCTGAAAACTGCAGCCTCCTGGCGTTCTCTTTCACTGTTTCCTGCTTTCCCTGCTTCCCCCGTTTCTCCTTCAAAGAGTTCTTCTGAAGCCGACAACTAACAGCGCCCTCCTGTCTGCCAACATTTGTCTGATGGAAGACAGGAGCTGCTCTCGTCACCTATAACTGGTTAAACTGGTTGACCAGCTCCCAGCTCCGTGCAAGAAGTCTTCCATCATTGAATGAGCTCAGATACGGTTAAAGCAATCATTTTGGCCTATTTATGATCATTTTTGTTTTTTGCTTTTTTAAGACACTAGTGCTGAAAAAAGAATTAAACTCCTCCTGGTGGCATATTTGAGCACTCAAGGCGTGTGCACATCCATCCAGTCAGCTGAGGCTCTCCCGGATGATCCCTCTTCTTGTCTGGTAAATGCATCTCTGAAAGGATGAAGGTGGAAGTCATCGAATATTGTCGAATATTAAAACAAACCAAAATAAATAAATAAATAAAATATCGGCATCAAAGATGCCAGATGATGATGATGATGATGATGAGAGCCAGGGGTCATGGTTCTGTCGAACACATGCCGCCACCTCGGAACTGCTCATCTGTTCCCATCCTTATCTCACACTCTTAGAAATGCAGCAAAAGGTTCTTCTGGAGTCGAGATAGGAACCGTGGGGTTCTCCTCGGAGTGCTGAAAGTGGGAGGATCGGGAGTCCCCTGGTGTCCGGCAGGGGGCAGAACCTCGTGAAGCGCTGGCAGAGCTGCAGAGACGCTTTATGCGCCTTTCAGGACCTTCCGCACTGACGCACCCGCTGCCACCATCAGTCAGGTAAATATACATGAATTTAAGCACCTCTCACCTCAGTCATGATGGTTTTGATTGGTCTTGATTGCTAAAATAATTGTGATTTGATTCCCTACAGTAAACTGAGCAGGAGGAGGAAGAGGAGGAAGAGGAGGGGGACATCACAGCTTCAACAGTTCTGTAAGTCAAGTGCCTTTGGGGGGGGGGTATTATATGATGGCCTTGCTCTAGTCTGTTTTTTTTTTTTTTTTTACGAAGCATAACGCGTTAAATAAAACACCATCAGGGATTAAAAAAAAGCAAGCAAACAAACAAACCAACAAAACTGATCTTGGATGCATCAGTTATTGTTATCAGGAATTTAAACCCATCGACAGGTCACAATCATTATTAAGTAAATATGTGTATGTATGCTGGCTTTTACATTAAATAATGATTGAATCAGTTTAGCCTTTTTTTTTCTCGAAATTCTCTGGATCTGGTTTACTCAGCTCCAGTTTCACCCCAGTCGAAGCCTGTTTAAATTATTTTTAAATAAAATACTGAATGCTGTTTTAATTGGACACGACAATGCCGCAGGTGTTACTTTTTAAACTACAAATGTGTTTTCCTCACCAGTGTCTGTAGAATGAGCTTCAGTGCTCCTGCAGGAATCATTCGGTACCGATACTGTGGCTCAAATGAACTGATGTGATGTCACCGCTAGATGGCGCCAAAGTCCAGCATATAACCTGTTTAGTTTGTGAGAAACATAGTACTTGAAATACTACTATTACTACTACTACTACTACTACTACTACTACTACTAATACTGCTGCTGCTGCTAATACTACTATTAGTAGTACTACTACTGCTGCTACTACTACTTCCACCATTATTACTACTACTACCACTGTACTTCTACTTCTGCTGTTACTCCTGCTGCTACTACTACTATTATTACTGCTACTAATTATAATTATATAAAACAAAACATTTGCTATTTTATTCTGAGTTTTTAAATTCTTTATTCATCATTTGAATCACAGACACACTTTCAGGGCCTCCTCTGTGTTTGTACACAAGAAGGTTTAACCCCAAATGAACTCAGATTTTATTTCAGTTTCAGTTTTGAGTCATTGCAAGCATGGAAAATAAGCACGTGAATACATGAATTTAAGCAGAAACCATCATTTATAAACTTTTTTTTTTTTACTTTTACCAGTTTGGAAAAAAAAAAAGAAGAAAAGGTTAAAAGCCAGATGCTGCATTTGAAATGCTTTGTGAGTCGGAGTCTTCTGGTCTCTGTTTGGGTGACAGCTCTGATGTGCACTGGTGTCTAAAAATACCAGCATGTTTCTTCTCCACACACACGCACTGTAGCTGCAGCTGTTCATGTGCTTAAATTTGAAAACTGGAGATTTTCAGTCACTTTTAAAAACGGCAGTTGGGTTCGTTAAAAAAAAAAAAAAAATGATCTCAGTGCACGATTCTTTTTTTCTGTAATCCTCCGACTCGAACAACCCTGACGACTGTGCTCTCGGCCTGTTGGATCACTTATTTAAACATTGTCTGAATCAAGTGGGATCTTTCTTTGACATCTAAAACCTAAAAGGTTCCAGCAGCACAGATGCATGAAAAAAAAAAAGAAGTGAATAGATGAATTAAGCCAAATAACACAGCAGCTAGTCGACAGAGGTCATCTCTATTTTTGTAGTTTCTAAAAAGATTTAAATAAGTGGGACTTAAACTTGAAATGGGACGTTGTCGTGACGACAATACAACCTCACGATGTCCATAATATCCTCCTAACAGGAAATACATTTTGAAGTTCAACGTTTCTATTGATCCAAAAGAATGAGATGAGCGCTCTTTGCTGGGGTGTCCGCTCTCATACTCAGGTCTTCGCTCCTCATTTTGGATTTGGAAAATAACAATTCCCGTCTCGGATGAATCCAAAGAACATTTGTAAAAATAATAAAAGTTAGCCGCTCTTGTTTATTGTAATCAGCGGTGCCGTGGTTCTTCATATATTTAGAAGGTGAATTTGAATCTCTCAACAGTTTAGAAAAACCGACGTGTTGCCTCGACACCCGCGACGACAAGAATCAACAGGGGGGAAAAACACTGAATTCATCTCTTTTGACCGTGTTGGGCGAAAGAAAAGAACAAAATGATATTTATTCTGTTTTTATATAATAGTTTTAACATCCACCTATAGCCCTTAAAGTGATTTACACCTTTTTTTTTCCTTCTCTTTGGTGCTTTTTGCTTCATTAAAAGTGACCCGGTGACTCTAGATTCATCTCAAATTCACTTCCGTCTATTAACACCAGATATTTTTGAGCCCTGATCTCAGATCCAAAAAATCGGCCCGATGACCTTTAGACCCCTGCAACAGCCTCACCTGTCACTGAAATTATGTCAGGACAAATTAGCCTAAAATATATGCCAGCTTTATTGAGACATTTTTACAGGACAAACAGGCGGTTATACAATAAGTGCAACGTTGCAGTTCATCTTTGAAGCATGAAGCGTCGTGTGTGTGGTTAAGATAGAACATAAGTACATAGATTACATTTAGTTTGCACTTGTTACGAGAGCAAACGCATCGAATGTCGCATTTCTGAAGCTTCTTTTGAAGAAGTAAACGCTGGTCTTGGTTCTTATGGGCACAGTGGTTGTGTTTTAAAGGCCTCTGAGGTTCTTCATTCATTTCCTTCAGTGCAGCCAAATAAAAAAAAACAAAAAAAAAAACTCTTCAGCTGCGTCGGAGGCGAAGCGTGAGGGAGCAGCACGATACATCCCGGTACGAATCCTTCAAATTAATAATATTAATCATTAAAAAAAAAAAAAAAAAAAAGAGACAATCTTCAGAAATGTCCACTTTTTTTTGTCGACGTGCAGCTTCTGCGGATCCTTGCAGAGGGGCGGCTCCGCTCACATGACGCAGGGTTTGATGTCCTGGCACACGCTCTGCGGGTGGTGGTGGTGGTGGTGGTGGTAGTAGGAGCCCCCGGCCGACGGGTGGAACGACGAGATGCCGTTGAAGTTGAGCACGAAGTCTTTCCTGTCGCACACGGACGAGTGGCTCTGGTAGCGCGGAATGCCCACTGCAGGGGGGGGGGAGGACAGAGGGGGATATCACACACTGCGGGTTGTTGTTTTTTTTTAAATAACACACATGTGCTATTTTTAATTCCACAGCGATGAATGCAAGCGTAAACATAAATATGTGCACGGATGGTTCATGGACGCAGATTCAGTTGCGATATAAAGAAATGATCGAATGCGCCACAGTTGTCCGTCCGGGACTAAAATGACGGCGGAAATATTCATTATTTATTCGTCCATATTTTAGCCTGGAGCTATTTTTTGGCGTGTCATTGAATTTTTTGCGGAACAGTTTTCGACACGTGTCATCTATAAATCTTCCACAAGGTGACAGTAGAATAATTCTTTTGATTTCAGGGAAGATCATTCATTCAGAAACGCAAAACAATTAAAGAAAAAAAGGGAAATATTTTTCTTTTGTTTTTTACTGACCGACAATTTTACAAGCTGTTATTACTATTATTGTTTTGGGGTTTTTTTACAGCGGGAAAAAAAATCATCCACAATATTTCCCAAAGTCATGGGAAAATTATCCACGTTTTAGTTTCCAAATGGCGTGTTTTAAAGTTTATGCACTTCTCTGTGGGCAGAAGCTGGATGTCGTTATTGTTCCAGGCTTTTTTTGACAGTTTGAAATCCTCACGTATTTATCAGAGTTTATTATTTATGTAAACTAATCAAATCACCTGAAACGACGATTTGATGACCCCGCGAGTGATTCTCCACGCGTGAAAACAGCGTGAACATTTAAATGAGAGTCCGAGAGCCAGCTTCTATTTCCAGAGCCGGGAAAATAAATGGAATGTTTGGCTTCTGCGGGGTCATAAGGACTCCAGATGTGAGTGTTTGTTCTGGGGGGAAGACAGCGGACTTTATCCTTCCAGGCCGCACACAAACCACGCGGAGCGCCGCTGATCCCGCAAGCCTTCCGCGCAGCCCGGCTCAGGTGCCGCGTAAAAGCTTCACCAGGGTCCGGAACCCTCGGCCGGTGTGGTCCGACCCGCGCAGCCTTTGTTTGGTTAACCTGCGGGAGCCTCCCGGGCCTCAGCTGCCTCGCTCGGGCTCACCGACCCCCCCCCCACACACACACACACACACACCCTCCACCCTGACTGAAGCTGAAGCTTCGGCCTGCGCCGCTCGGATTAACGACGGGGGGAACTAACGGAGAGAGAGAGCGCGCCGCCATAAAAACCCTGTTTGACTTTACCAATGAGGCAAAAAATACCCAGGGAACAATTGTGGCGCAGATTAAAACACCCGCTGAACGTCAGAAACTCGAACCATCTCAGCTGACTGTATTAAACTGCCTTTGCTGAAGCTCAGCAATTATACAAGGTTTTTTTTAAAAAAACGTTTTTATTATTGTTTTTTTTTATCTAGAAGAAATCTGGGAAACTGCATCTCCAAAACTCCTGAAATGGAAAAAATTGAATTCATATTTAAAGTTGGTTTTTTTTAAGCAGCCATTCTGTCTTGCAGATTCCTAATTAAGAATTAAAAATCGACCTCGGCTGCAGAGAAATCTACACAGCAGGCGGCTGCGTCTCTCCTCCAAACGAACGGGACGTAATTCAGAGGGATTGAATTTATTGTCTCATATTTATCGCAAGCCCTCAGAAATCCAGGACGAGCCTCGATCCTACCTGAGATGTCGCTGCTGTGACTGTCCCTGCCGTTCTGGTGGAGATAGCTCTGCTCCAGGGAGTACGCCGACATGCCGGAGTGTAAACCGGAGGATGCGGGGCTGCTGGAGGCCAGCGGCTGCTGTTTGATGTACGGGGAGCCGCCGGAGGATGCCCAGTGCGCCGAAGTGCTGGCGTACGGCGAGTGGCCGTCCAGCGCGCTCGCCATGGCCGGGGACGACGGCACGGGGCTGCTGCTGCTGTCCGGTCCGTACTCCCCGTTGGGCGGCACTGGACAGCTCGCCATGTACGTGGAGCCGGGGCTCGGCGACATGTGGGGTACGTGGTGGCCGCCGCTCAGGCCGTCGTAACCCCCGGCCATGGAGTTGCTCATCATGTCCAAGTTGTAGCCGTTGCCGTGACAGGCCAGCGTGGCGGACGGAGCCTGAAAGTCAAAACTCTGCGGCAGGATGGACGCGCCGAATCCTATCCCGTTCATCATCCGGTACATGGGTTTGAGCGCTTGACATTTCCTCCTGAAGCCTCTGGGTCTGCGGCGAAAGGAGCCTTCCTCAAACATGAACTCGCTGCCCGGATCGATGGTCCAGTAATGGCCCTTCCCCGGCCTGCCCAGCCCCTTGGGCAGCTTGATGAAGCACTCGTTCAGCGAAAGATTATGTCGAACCGAGTTCTTCCAGCCCTGATATGAGCCCCTAAAGAACGGGAATCGCGCCTGGAGGAACTGGTAGATCTCGCTGAGCGTCAGTCTCTTGGTTGGGGAGCTCTGTATTGCCATGACGATGAGAGCGATGTAGGAATAAGGAGGCTTTTCCGGTCGCCGTAAACCCGAGCTCGTCTTCTTCCCTTTAATGGCGCTGGACGAACTTTCCGTGGCGGCTTGTGGACTCAGCATGGCGGGGTGCAGGACGCCGGACGCCGGGCTGGATCTCAGAGGAGGCGGAGGGTCCAGCTGCTGCTGAGGGGTCTCGGTCGTCATCTCAGCTCTGACGTACGACTGGCGTGGAGCGTGGAAAGGGAGGGAGAAAAGGCGAGACGCAAAATATCTCGGAAGAGGAATGTCTCTGGTGTCCAGGGGTCGGTGTCCTCGCAGGCGATCGTTACGCCGCCAATGTTATCCACGATCCCAACCCAAAATGGAGTAGAATCGGTCTCCAGTTACGCGCGGCTCCACCGTTACGCACAGTGTTCCCTTGACGCATGCAAAGCGCACTAACGGAGAGGGAGAGGAAGAGGAAGAGAGAGTGGGGGGGCTGGTTATCCAGTGGAGGCTGAGTGTCCAGGGCTCGACGTAGAGGCTCCCCTGGGTGTCACGGCGGCGCTAAGTGGTGCTGTGGCGTGCCGGGTGGCCATCAGCTGCCTTAGTAGTCCCTCATGTGGAGGAAACGTGAAAACTCTTTTGACTTATTGCGCGCAAGAGTCCAGCCAAACAAAGCTCGACCACCTATCATTTCATAAATCTTTCTCCCCTCTGCGAGAGCCCCCTCCCCTCTCCTTTCTTCATCCTCACTCCGGGCCTGCAAATCTCTGAAATCAGTGACGACTGCAGCCACCCACCCCCCCCCCCACCTCTGCGTCGTTGCCAAACCAGGCCCAACTGTATTTGGCGTCCTCGGCAGCGTTAAAGCACCTCATCCCGGACAACACGCAATTACCCCATCTATCACCCCCCCACACACACACACACACACACACACACAGACACATATACTCTCACACACACGCAGACACACACGCTCCAATTAACAGCGCCACACGCCGGACCACCCCATCCCCAAAATTAAAAAAGTGCAAATGTGAAGCTGTGATCTCAGTCTGGTGTGCAACAGGTTGTATAGTTTCGTGACACACACCAACACAGTAAAATACAGCAGAGTTGAGAGGAATCCCGACGCCCCAGACATGAAACTCCGCAGAGGTTGCGCCAGAATAAAAACATCCACACGCATCTCCGCGGAGCAATGAGAGCGCGCAATCTTGTATTATTTGTGTTATTTTGCTCATAATTTCCTCCCGAACGGGTCCAGAGGATAACAAAAACAAACTCTCGCGGTGGCGCACCGGGGTAAAGGAGTGTGAGAGATGGGGAGGCGGTGGTCTTCACCGTGCGTGTGTAAGCGGGGGGTTGTTCTGAGTAAATGACTTTGACATGAGTGGAAGCAGGCTTTTTCCATCAAGCCCGGCCCTGGATACCACACACAGCGCGCCAGTGTCAGCTTACCGCCCCGGGCCAGAGCCGGTCCCATGGGCCTCACGTTCATTAGAGAGAAAAGCGAAATTAGGCGAACGGGCGTCGACAGTTTCCTCTCCATAGGGGAGACATCACACACGGATTTGTCCGACATGACATGTTATGTGACCCTATTGGACCCCCTATATATATATATATAGCTTCTATATACTGGCGTGGATGTATATACATACATATATTTACATATATTTTATTGTTTTATATGTATTTATATATGTATATAAAACAATTAAAATATATTAGATTATATATATATATAAAACAATTAAAATATAATATATATATATATATGTAGGTCATTTAAAAAAAAACTTTTCCGTATTGCAGAACAAAGGATGTGTGTAGCCACTTACACACACACGCACACACACGCATGAAGATCTTAACGGACCCAGAAATTTCCTGCGACATCAGAACTCCTGACCCCCGCTGAGACCAGGATGCTTGCAGAGGGAATCTTTGTTCTTGGGAGCTTTGAAGACGTCTGTCCGGCTGCCGCCGCCGCTCTTACGCACCGGGACGATCGGCGCTCCCAGTTTCACCTTGTCGGAGGCGCGCAGCGGCCGGCGGTGCTTCGAGCCTGAAGAGCCGCTGTCTCTCTCTCTCCGCCTGTCTCCCTGGAGCTCTGTCCCGCACAGAGGCCCCGTGTGAACCGACATAATAGGGCCTTCTGTTTATTTTCATGTTTAGGCTGAAATATTGTTTATCCCATAAAATACGACAATTTGGAGAGCTTTGTCTGACCGCGGGCGACCTCCTTCGGGCCAATCCGAATGGTCAGAAACTGATTCGAGTGACGGAAACAAAAACACTCAAAGAACGCAGCTTTTCAAACTCTTTTCGAGACCAAAACCTGCCTTGCATCAATTATTATGTATTTTTCATTTCCTTCAGGTCTGTAACAATCACGTATAAAAACAAAGCCGAGGTGCCTGACCGGTAATATCATGTTATTTATCTTTTCTTTCCCCCCAGAGTTTCCTGTTTCGAAGCTGGCAGGTTGGGAGCAGCCACCGCGGCTCTGGAAGGTCAGGCGCGGTCCGGTGGTCGGACTTCCGAACATTGTGCCCACCTTGAATGACTTATCGGGCTCCGCTCGGTCCAGGATCAGGGCCTCGCCCCCCCCCCCCACGTGATGCGGAGGGGGTGGTGTTTGTAAACAAAGGGCTGCCATGGATACGCGGCTCACGTGGCGCAGGTGTGCTGTTCCGGTGTTCCACCTGCAGGTTGCAGCATTGTCCCTGGAAAAAAAAACAAAAAACACCGCGCGCGAGCCCTACCTGTCACCTGCCGGAGCATCTCCGCGTGAGCCCGCGCGGAGACGCTCCGTTCCACGCGCGTGTGGAGGCGCGCGGCGCTCCCCGTCTGAAACAGGCTCGCGGCACAAAAATAAGCGCTCGTGGGGAAGGTGCTGTGTTGTTTTACTAAAGAGGGTCCAGGGCCCACGTGAGGGAGGGATGGAGACATCTGGACCAAAGCATCAAAGCGCTCTGATGTCCTTTGAAAAGCGGCTCACATTGTCTTTGAGAGCTTCTACCTTTAACACCCTTAAGCGTCCGAGGACCACCAGAAAACTTCCTCCAGGACCATTTTGCATTATTATTCATATTATAACTAGTATACGTGTTTAATTACTTATTATTATCATTATTATTAATAATATCTAATATGATTATTCGTTGTAGTAATAGCAGTTGCAATATTAACGTTCATATTATTACTATAATTATCATTATTGTTAACGATAACAAAACGCTAATAATAATACTATGATGATTATTAGCTAATATTATTATTGACATATTGATACTATGGTTATTGTTATTATCAATAATAATAATCACCATTATTGTAGATACATTTATGTTTACATTAATAAGATCTATTGTTTCGTTGCTCATTTATTTGTTGGTCTTACCTGCATGAGGAAATATTTCTCCACCACTTCAGGACTTTCGTGTATATTCTGAACGTGTCGAGGGTTGACCATTACAATATTTTATTCTAAATGTTGTTCAAAGTTATCAAATGTGTTGTGCAGAATTATAATATTGAATAATTATAAACAACATATTAGAACAAAATATGTTTGTCATTGCGAGTTGGATTAGAAAAAATGAACAGAATGTGCCTTGATCTGATAACATGATTATTTCTAAACTGCACTGCCTCACTGTTTCCGCTTGGGCTTCAAACTTTCACTAGTAAATGGTAGCACGCTGGGCTTGAAGCTTAATTATTATGTTTGACTACATTTTTTTGTAATTGACTACTGTTAACGACTTAATAACTTACTTAATAATAATAAGCGTACAATTAGAAGACATTCAAGTGCTTTTATTCGCCCGACAGACGTGACCTGCCGTCATAAAGCTCCTTCATCTCTTTCTGATTACATAAATTAATAACTCATTGAAAGCCATAGTCCACTGGTCGCAGGTTGTGTTTTTATTCATAAAAATATTACACATGCATGAATCTACCTGAAGAAAATGTCAGGATTTTCACACCATTGTAGTGCGGCTACGACAGCTGTCATCGCAGCTCAGTCAATATTTATTTCATACACATGTACAACAACATTTCATACAGCAGGTCATCCAAAATACGATAAATATAAATACACTTTAATAGATCTTTTTTTCTCCCACTCCTGCATTTGATTGCTGTCATACAGTACAAATGAGGAGCGAATATGAATTCATAAACTTTTTTTTTTTTTTTTTAAGAAAGGGGGGGTTAGGAAAGAATGGAATGTTCTACGATGACAGCATCTATTTGTCCCGTCACCGCACACACATATACACACGTTTGTCTGACTGTAAAATAATGAACAGGTCGCTCAATCAGACAGAAACTTGAAGTCAGGAGCGTCAACAGGAAGTACACAAACGGGGAAACAAGAAGCAAAGTAGAGAAACAACAAGTCACAACTCTTCAGGACAGTAAAGAGTCTATCTGGAAACCCCGCGCCTTGTTTGGCACCATGAGCGCATGCAGGGCGCCCTTGGGTGCCGTCTGCTGGGGGTATATGTGCGTGCCCCTGTCGAGCTCTGTGCTTCCGTGCGCCCCCTCTGACGGGTACGTGTGCTGTACTGGGTAGCCCATCGTATAGGGCAGTAAATGCGCCCCTGGGGACCAGTAGAAACCGAGTGCGTGTGCGTGCGCGTCTGCATCCACGTGGCTGTCCTCCTTTCGTTTGAACGGGGTACTGAGGATGCTGTCAATGGCGAAGGGGCTGGAGAACTTGCTACCCCCCACTCTCTCCTCCGGGGCGGCAAAGCGAGTGTTCTCGCTCAGGATGTCCGTGCCCTCCTGGTCCTTGGACGGCCTCTTGGCTATGCGCTTCCTCCTGCGACGGAAGACTCCGTCCGCGAAAGTGTACTCACTTTGCGGGTTGAGCATCCAGTAGTTGTCCTTGCCCCAGGGCCTGGATGGGTCTCGGAGGACTTTGAGAAAGCAGTCGTTGAGTGACAGGTTGTGGCGCACGGAGTTCCTCCAGCCGGTGTAGCTGCCCCGGAAAAACGGGAACTTCTTCATGAGATAGTCGTTGATCTCCGCCAGAGTCAGACGGCCGCTGCTCGACTCTCTGATGGCCATGGCGATCAGCGCGATGTAGGAGTAAGGCGGTTTGGGTCTGCGGGTGTACGGCTTCCCCTTGGTGCCGTCTCCGCTCGGCGCGACAGGTGCCGGGCTGTTGGCCACGCAGTCCCCATCCGATCCCAGCTCGTCCCCGGAGAGCGGAGACGGGACTCTCCCCTCCGCGTCCATGCACAACTCCACCAAGGTCTTCTGTCCGAAGTGGTGCGCAGAGAAAACCTCGAGTTTCATTTCCCAGCTCAAAAGAATCTTCTTAAAGTTTGTCCACCCACCCCCCCTCTACTGGAGCCTGCTCTTTGCTGGTGGTACAGCAGGTGCAACAGTCCCGTCAGAGGGAAAGTCTCGGTGCGCCTCTGTGAGCTTTTCAAGAAAAAAAAAAGAGGCACTGGAGTCAGTGTGAAGCCGCAGCGCACAGGTCTGTCTCCGGAGACACGCTTGTCTTCCTATAATATAATGACTCTCCAAGGGGACGGCCCAAGGGCGGGGTTTCCAGCGCGTATCCATTGAAAGCGACCCAGTGATATCACGAGTGGATGGTGCCGTGCCACAGGACCGAGGTGGAGAAACAGTTAGCGAGGTGCGAACGGACAGGTATGAAAAACACCCGACGTGCGAACCCAAAACGAAGCAATCTGTCATTTATCACACATGGCGAGAACTGCAGACAAGGTTTTATTTATTTTTTTATTTTTTTAAAAACCACATTTGTCAGCCAGTAAATGTGTTTCCTCGGTTTTATTCATCACACTTTTCTTTAAAAAAAAAGAAAAAGAAAAACAACAGGGGGGATGTCGGGATGTCAGACTAATGCAGGTTTATAACCAAGAACATTTAAAAGAAATAAATGACAGGGAGTCCTCCTGAACCTGTTGATGCGCGCGTTTGAAAACGGAGAAGGAACGCGGTCGCACGCAGATGCCTGTGATAGAGTTCCACGGAACTCCGGGGGAAGCTCTTCGGTTGGGAACGACTGTTGAGTAAGTACAGCGAGTTTGTCTGACAGGTTAAGTGATGTTCTGGGGAAACACTGCACCTGCACGCAAAGAAACAAAGAAGCCGAGTGGAAAAACAAGCGAGTCACTGCGTCTGGACCGCTGATGCAAATCAGCAGGGAGGCTGCCTGTGTGTTGACAGACAGCGGGGAATGCAACCCGATTAAAGACTAATGTAAGAATTGAAAAACTAATGTGAGCGTTAAGAAAACGAATAGACACACGTCCAGCTGCCCCCTGTTGGCAGACCTATTTTGCTGCACTTCATCAATCTTCACAATCACTTCCACAAAAAAAAAAACGCACAAACATAAAACATTTTAAGTCCTTTAAAACTGTTGTTGTTGTTGTTGTTACCAGCACATCGGTGATAATAATTTGGTTTTCTGGTTCAAAACACACATCAAGGCTGCATCTCACCTTTGGTGAGACCACAGTGTTTGTATGCACTCCAAAAGGTTTTAAGTAAACTGCCAACCCTGACATCTGCGAACCAAATGTCTGTGTCAGACTAACTCTTCTCCTGTCAACACCCTTCAACTAGATGGCCGTGAGGCCAGAGAGACAAAATGAGTTATGAGCTTGGCCTCAGGCCAGCAATAATCATTAAACTCTTTTCTTCCGAGGCACACCTTCGTTCACTGGCTCGGACTTTCCTGAAATACCGAGGGTTCACCTCCGCCATTCTCACTACCACTGTATATGATCCTCTGGTAGATTACACTGAACATACATCTACAACTACATCTGCGTGTAGAAGGATGTAAGACAAGCTCATCAGTTTTTGCCATTATAGCTGTTTATGTGTTTGCTGGTCCACAGGTTACAACTACAGAAAGGCACTTTGAGTCTTTGTTTTTTGATTCAAAAAATGATCAAAAAATGGCCTCTAACGGCACATTTGTGGTGGACATGCAGAGCAAGCAAGCTGGAGCAACCAGCAGCTCTACGTTTTGTCTGTTAAACGCACCTGTAGCTGTTAAACGTTCATCCCTTTGTGACCTGCATGACAGATTACATTTCACTATTTACTGTTATGCTTCACACCTTCACGTGCACCTGGTGGTTTTGCTTCCTTTGTCAGTGTTGGTCTAATTCAGCCAGACGACTCTCAGACAATAACAGATGATCTGCAGCACTGGTTGGGGTTGGAGGTGAAGGTAATCAGATCAATTTTGGAAGCAGGGGCACCGGCGAAAACCAAAACACTTTTGCTGAGACCCAGAAATCGCCTAGCTGAGCAGAGTCGAAAACCGGAGCAGAGGAAGATAGAGGCAGGTGATTATTCCTGCCGTAACACTCACATGAGGACACGGCGAACCGTACACTGGAGAGTGACAGGTGAGCGTGCGTGCACAGGCGGGATGCAAAGCTGTATTCGATTTCAGCTTCACACACCTGCGCTCCGGTGATTTGCTGTGAAAGGGAGCACACCTGTTGAGTTTTTGTTATCCTCTACAATTTGGAATCGTACTGTTTCCCCCATAGGGACGGAAAACCGTATCATGCTATCATTTCCACCCAGATATGGATTAAGGCTTATTTGAGAATGCTATTCAAGAAGGTCAGGATCAAGTTTTAGCTTGAGGTTCTTGTGGAAAATTACAGTTAATGCAGTGAAATTGCTTTAATTACCAAGGCACCGAGGTCATTGAGAATATATATCATGCTTATATAACGTGTTAACGTTGCTCCTAAAATTGGCACATCGTTGTTTTAGTTCTGCTAAGCAGGAGTGATTTCTTTTAAGTGCTGACACGAGTGGAATTCCAGTAATGTAAACTCACTGGGTGAATCCTTTACAGCTCCAAAAATAGCCACACCTCTGCGGCGGCCGGTGCTCACACGCTAACCCTTGTCTGCGTGTCACTGGATGACTTCTTACCTGTATCTCATCTTTGTTTTCTTTTTTCTTCTTTGTGAGGGAAGGGTGTCCGGCCCCCATCTCTTTCTGTAAACAAAGGACGGTCTTGTGGGTGGACGGGAGCAGAGAGGAACGGCAACAAGAGGCGCTGCATGGCTGAGATTCCCGAGATTCCCTGCTGCAAAAGCAAGACGCATGTTGCATTGACAAGCACAGGTTTGCACGTTGCTATCTTCACAACCAGCCTGAAAAGGGGGGGAAAAAAGTCATGTTCAGTCATTGTGAATAATTCTTACTCATTCAGCGCAGGGGGATTATAGGTAAGGCATGCTGTCCTACAGGTGTGTGTGTGTGTGTATGTAAAATGTCTATGAAAAAGAAGTTCTGCATTCTATCAAGTGTCTTTTTTACATGCAAATCATCCCACAACATGGCCTTACAAACCTGTGAAATAGTCCGGTGCTGCACCGCATCAGTGGACTATTTAACAGTTCAGTTACAAAACACAAATCCTCTTCTTAAACATCTACACTAACAACGCTAAATAATTACAGAGGTCAGCATCCATCAATAAACACAAATAGGCTAGTGCCTCGTGCTGTGTACATATGTTAATTTAAGCCAACAGTTCATTTTTACCAAATGCTAATGAATAAATAAACAAATAAATCAGATTTAAAAGAAAAATACTTCAGTATAACCTGCAGTGACTTGGCAGCAACCTGTTGCTATTTTGAGTTGTGTTGCATTCTTACCTGAGGTGCGAACACCCTGCCAGAAAAGCAGACACGGAAAAATAGATACATATAAATAAACGGAGCCAACACTTGTGTGTAATTCGAGTAGTTAAAAAGGGAGTTGAAGTGAATGACGTTCAGGTGGAAAACAGCCTGGCACTGCAGAGACATAAAAAAAAGAAGTGATGTCATGCTGGGTCTCCCTAAACATCCCTTTATGGCCCAATGCATGCACTTTATTGCACTTACACATGTAAAAACCACATTGTGCTGCTAAACGGTGTACTTGACACAAATGCCAACTCACAGAAGGCTGATAGAAATCGATCGAAGGGGCCCACAGACATACTCTGCTGTGTTTAGGGTTGGCTGATTTCTTTTTTTTTTACTTTTATTTGTAAAATTACTATATTGCTTATTTGGAATGTGAATATAGACCAAGTGTTTTTGTTATCACGAGTATTATAATTATTATTATCAATACAAGTGCACTTGGTGGTTTTCAGAAGAGCTCCTTGGCTTTACAAGAGGCCTCTTGACCTGAAATTTTGTTAAAGTAGTTTCCTGGTTAACTCAAGTGCAGTTCTCCTTGACCCCCTGATCTGGAAAAGGTTGACCTGTCTGGCTTGTTTCTATTCTTTTTTTTGCCTAATTACCCATGTATGCAATAATTACTCCTCATTTCAGTCTTGTTAATCTGAATAACTTTTTTGTCTTACCTGCTGCACTCGGGAGTTAAATGAAACCTAGTATTCTATTGGAATACAGGCCTAAAGGATATGTTGGTGCATGTACACAAAGGTTACAGATTTGCCTTATGGCAATAATGTCCATAGTGTCGTGTTGAGATAGAAATGCTGTGTCTGACAACGATGGCAGTGTGATAGGTAAAATATCTGAGTTCCCAAACCATTGTTTTTCCCACATATTTACCAAGTATCTGCGTCAAGATGAGACCTATGTAACCCCTTGAAAAGTAATCCCACTACTTGAGGTACATGTGTTACTGTTTCAGACATGAACCTCAGCCAAGTCAGAGGAGCTGATGCCCGCCCTATCTGACGCTATCGTCAGTTGCAGCTCCTCACACGCTACAGTCCCCTCGCATGCCTACTGAGGGAGGCCGGGGAGGGAGATTAAGCAGTGGGAGGTGGTGGTGGTGGTGCTGGCGGTGGGAGGTGGACAAAGAATAAAAAGAAGCAATGATTGATCTCAGCCATAGACACCTCACTTTATCTCTGCAGCTGATAGCACCTACCGCTATTCAGCAGTGCTGTAGGCTGTTTTTATGTAAGCATAAACACGGGGCCAAATCAGTACCTGTACTGAACTGTTTACCTGGCAGCCGTTCAGCCCCTTTCTGTCTAAACTTGAAATAGGATCCAAACACTCTACTCACGCATAGAGGTTGGCACGAGATGCTTTGCCTGCCTGTCAACCTACCGCGGGGCTCCACTGAGCTATTTTTGCACCGTCTGAACCTGAAGTATCTCCTTTAGTCTTTGATTGAGAGGCGAAAACATCCCACACTCGGGTTTTTCCTGCATGTCTCAGTGTTTTTAAGCAATTATACAGGAGTCCCAAACAAACACTTCAATCCCAACATGTCTATTATATTTTCATCCACATTCGCTATCTGTAGTCTCAATTATCATTTATTAAAAAGGGCTGTGAAAGGCTTGTATCATTTCTTCGGTGCAGCCTAACACACTGAACGTCTGCTATAGAGAAAGACCACACTCCCACAACCCTCAAGTTTTTCCAATCTGTGTAGACATTACATGGCTCATTGCAAGTGTAATTAGAAACTCGGGCTTGTGAGCAGATGTTACTGTTTGTAGTGAGTGCTATTAGATATTGATCTGGTGATAATTCATAAATGAATACGACGATTAAGGATCGGAAGTCTGATTGGAGAAAAAAGCCCTAATCTCCTCCAACCGGCTGTGGGGTTATTACATGTCCTGCATTGATCCGTCGGAACAAACAGCAGCTGTCAGCCTGCACGGCAAAAGCCAACCGTGTACACCGCATTTCATGGATCTGTTACCGTTGTGTAAGAAGCTGTCTTAAAAATGTTTAAATGTTAAATATGTGGTGGTTTAATCAAAACAAATAGAGGTTTTGTCAAGCAATGCACTCTGGAATGACAGTTAACAGTGCAGCAGAGTAAGATGACAACATCCTGTTATTACATCTTGTATTTTGATGTTTTGAAGAAGTTTTCTTGGGCGCTTCAACGCTTCATGGAGCTTGAATTTCAGAATGTGTTAGTCAATCTTGACATTTGAGTCAGGAGATCGGGAGATGTGTCAGGGCCGCGCAACTCAAGATGAACTTTCTCTGAAAGAAACTGTGAGAAAACAGGCAGTAACTATTTATACAGCTACACACCTGACCAGGCATCTATCCAAACAAAAGGTCTTGAACCCAGCCCTTGCGTGCCTATCCGTCCCAGACATCTGATTAATGACAGTGTGGCCGTTACAGCAAAAGAAAAACTGCTGATGAAAAGTCAGAGAGTCTGCAGGCTCTACCTGCCCCAACAGCAACATGCGTGTTAACTTGTAAAATTCTCTCTCTGTATGTTCCTCCTACATACCCCCCCCCCCCTCCTGCTCCGGGCCCATTCGTGCAGACAAGGTAAAACATCTCCCTCGCCGTGTCGGAGCCCCGCAGGTGGGCCCCGCGTGCTCAGGTAGATAGTATCACTGTTACTATAGACCGTGTTTGGGTTAGCTCAAAAACACTTTTCACGGAAGCAGCAAAACAAAGTGCTGCGTCATATGTGATAACAGCGCGGAGCTGCTCTCTTCAAATTAACCTATGGAAACTCTTTGGCCTCGCACGACAACACACCTGCTCCTCCTTTTTTTTTCTCTTTTCCCTTCTAAGTAGACACGGTGTTCCTCTGGGTGCATGGAAACATCTTTTTGTGCATTAAGATTTAGGAAATGTCTCTTACATTTAATCCACCAAAGGAATCATTTTAATCCCAAACAGCATTGTTTTGTTACAAGTCTGCGCTGGTTTATATCCAGCCTGAAAAACAGGTCACTGATTGGAAAAGTTTCTGATCTACAAATTGCCTGTGCAGTTGACTTTTTTGTAAAAGCGTTTCTTTAAACAAGAGAATAGAAATGAATGGTTAAGATGTGCTGAGGGCAAAAAGCGAGGATGGCTTCAATAAACAGATCACCTTGGTGGTCCATCTGTGACAGAGGGAGGCCTGTCACTGCAATCAGAGCTGGATCTTCTTATACGGCTACCCCTTTTTCGCTGGATGTGAACGTAAAGATTTTTTTTATTCATAGGGCCGATAAATGTTGGGGATGTTTTTGCTGCAGACATGATGCGAAACGTTACAATGGGAGACAGATGAGCGGGTGCACTGTGTGTGTATGTTTCAGAAATACTGTTTTACTTACAGTTGACTCATAGTGGGGGACAGGAATGAGGCTGTTTGGTTGTTTTTTGATTGCATATCACTGATGTATATCCTGAAAAATCACAAAAAAACATATTTTAAAAAATGCTTATAGATTCAGAACACTGATTCTTGGGCACATGGTGACCTAACCTTTATTTTTCAAGACTGTGCTTGTGTGTATGTGCGTGTGCGTGTGTGTGTGTGTGTGTGAGAGAGAGAGAGAGATTGGAATTAACCGTTAACATATAATCCCTGCTGCCATCATTCTAGTAACTAACGACTCAAAGAGATGAACTCCCCAGACAGCCCATTCATGCATCCATTACTTGGCAACTACTTCAGGTTGGGGAATGGTTACCATTGTAACCATACTGTAGATTGTATTAAGCTCTCTTGAGAAGATTTCACATTAGATCATTAAATCTAATGTCATGAACTCTGGTACAGTTGAAAAGCTGTTATCTCTCTGTTCTTGTAGTTGTTTATACGTCCTAGTTTATTCTGTGAGCTTCACCAAATGGACTCCGGCCTCTTTAGTACAGGGCCATGCCATAACGGCCCAAGATTTACCAGATGGAAAAATACATTCCTCACCCCTCCACGCACGTCATTTTACCAGTGTAATCCATATCACGAAAAGGTGAGGCTTACACTGACAATGCTGACCTCTCTCTGATTTATGCAATGTTTAGATAGCATTTTACATAACCACCATATTTTCTTGGTGTTTCTTATCTTATTTGTGTAAATGACATTGACCCCAGGCTCTGCAGTTCCATCAGGTGGCATAATAAGGACACCTATCTTCTATTTTATCACACTGACTTTAGTTATCGCGAAGGCTTTGTGTGTTTAAACATGATTTATGCACAATGAGCATGACACACTCGCTGTCTGATGCAGCCTGGTCATTAGTAAAACATGTCCCAACATATTTGTGCTCGCAGCTCACCTGTGTTTGTCTGTAAAATAGGTTTAACATGAAATATGAGGAAACTGTGACTGACATTGTGAGTCTCTGTGGGTAACCCAGGTAGTGTTTCACAATGCTTAGCAGTGTCAGGTAATAGCCGTGAGTCATTGTTGCGAGTATGCCATTGCGTGTATGCCTAGACACTGAGGTTAGGCCTGTGTGTGTGTGTAGCGTCTATTAAAAATCTGCTTCCAAAGGTTGTTTTGACAGATATCAACAGAGTAGGGATAACCAGTTGCAGGGGGTTCCCCCCACAGTCACAAAACAAGGTGAATTTCCTGGTTTTTATTTACTTTTGTCCTAGGATTTTAGGCTTTAGCTGATGAATCAGGTCTGACATTACTCACATGGGTTTGGATTGAAGGTAAGGAGTATATGTTTGTCTGTGGCTTAAGTGCTGCACTGGATTCTGTTATTGTTTTTGTTCTACATGCTAGCTTTCTGACTGTAGCTGCAGAAATAACACAAAGCCCATAATTATGGTTTTATCCTAAACCCAGCCCCCTCCTCTGTCACTCCCTTCTCCTATTCTCTTTTTAAGCACCTGCATTGATTTATGGTGCATGTGCACGTGTGTTTGCCCAGTGATTTACAAGACAATCGCTTGAAGTTCTTTTAGATTTGGTGCTGGGACTGCAGACTGATGTTTTGGGGGGGAAATGTATATGATTGTCTAATCACACTAAAACCTGTGGGAACTTCGGGCTGTTGGTGTCAAAATCTTGCGATCAGTAACAATGTTGAATTCATTTATAGTGGTACAACAGTAGCACAATAAATGTGTTGAAATGTGAGGTGTGGCACTGCCGATAAATTATCACCTCTCACTGTTTCTCTGCTCATTGCCCCGGGGATTCTGGTGAAAAATTAGTTGTTAGAAGTTATATTTAGTGTGCACACAGTCTGAGGAATATCTCAGTAGCTGCTCTTGGATAGATGCAGAAATATTATATTTTCCCGTGGAAATTGGAAAGAAAACAGTTAAATAAACAGTTCACTTGGAAATTGCAAATTACAGAAGTATCTGTTTTAAAATGAAAAGGAGAGGGAGATGCTAGAACTGGGTTGCTTATACTAAAGAACAGAAGTCTGCTGGCTGATGTTGAACAGAGAGGAAAGACCAAAGATGAAATTACAACAAAACAAACAGGAACTGATGTGTTCACACAAGGAACGATTATGAGCTTTGACATTGCAATAGAAAGTTAAAATTACAGCTTAATTCCTCATGGTGTCAATTATCTCACATTTACAACATTTGAACATGTTTCTGAGATCAGACGGAATGATTCGAGTTGGGTCTCTCATTAATTAAATGTGACCTTCAAACCTTCACCAACCCTAGGATGGAGCAATAGGAGTTGAAGCTGATATGACACATTCTCTACCTTGTTGTTTCAACTTGTACCGGAGCTGAAACAGAGTGTAGGGTAAAGGTAATTATAAGAATCTTCTAGTTGTAGAAAAGCTTTAATCATCAAATCTCAGATTCAGTGACTGCTGGCTTGAAAGCTGGCGGGTTTGAAAAAAAAAAAGTGTTTTCATACTCCTCATTCCACGTGGCTCAATAGCAGCATGTCTCACTTTGACGCTGGTGAACCTGATGCCACGCAGACTTTTTCCTCCTTAGCGTCAGACTGTGTAACAACAATCTTATCGTGTTCCTCCTTCTCACCTCCTCTGCATTGTCAGTGGAGCAGCTCCGCTGCCGTCTGGCTGCAGACTATCAAACTCTACATCTCTGCTCTGTTTCTGATGTTAGCCCATTATCACAAATGCACAATAACGTGCCAATGCATGCGGGCGTTCTCTGTCATTTCAGTGCGATGGCACGCTCACCAAGCTCTGTGACATCACAGGGGCAGGGCCGTACATCGTGTATGACTATCACACCGTGGATGGCATGACAACGCGGGACATTAAACAGTTGGGTTCTGTGCAGTTCTACCTCATCAACCCACTACAAACATTGAATTAGGTGAACAGGAATGTAACTGCTTTTTCAAAGCTTTGTGATAAACGTTTTCCAAATGACTAAATAGTTTTCATATGCTTACTAACATATAATTTAGTTAGGCTTTTTTTTTTTGACCAACTGGTTGTGTTGCCACGAACAGAACAGCAATAACAGTTGTAATTTCATTTTTGAAAGAAAGACATGACACTAAAACAATTCGTTCTTACCATAATGAAACACACCTTTTGTTCTGCTCACACAGGTGCGTGAGAATTTCTTCCACTTGATTTAATGAGCTGTAATCTCAGATCAGATAGGCTTTATCAGATCTTCGTTTGACTCATTCTGTAAACATCTAAGCTAATCTGTGTTTGTGCATACTTGTGTGTCTGAACACACACACACACTAACCTGAATAATGTATTGGGATGCATGTTTATTTAGGATGGATCCAGAAAAAAGGAGTATTGGTTTAAACGCAAACCGAGTCATAAATCTAAAATGTCAGACTGCTGCGGGGGTGATCTGGAGTGTGATTGACAGTGTCTCCATACTTGCCTGAAAACACCTCAGGTATCGGAGCAGGTTCATGCCCTAAAAGATTGTATGCTCAACCTGTAGACGTTTGCACTAAATTTTGCCATCTGAGGACTATTTCACACATATATCTCAAGGCTACAAGGCAAGGATTGAGGCTGAGACAACACAACATTTGTGTCTGTTGTCAGAAACCTTTGGCTAATTCAGCCATACACACCTCAGCTTGTTAAAAGCAATCATAAAGGTCAGCCATAGAAACTGGTTTATCCTGTTTCAACAGGCACATGTTTTATAGAAAACACAAAATATTTACTACTAATGGATCTTAATTTTTTTGTTATAAAATATCCTTGCATGTCCAGCTTGCCCAGTGAATAGTCCTTCAAATGATCTTGATGAATTTATGTGTACTTTAAAGCAGATGTGTCAACTAATTTGCATTCAGGGGCCACATACAGCACAATTTGATTTCAGGTGAGCTGGACTAAACAAATGCTGAATAGCTTTTCAGCATCATGCTTTTCCAAATCTCAGCAATATTTCACAAATGAAAGCACCCTCCTAGAGGACGCTTTTAATTGTAAGGATAGTTCTTGGTCAACTACTCCAAGATTCCTCACAGAGAGACTAGAGGCTAAAAAGATACCATCTAATGATGGGGCCTAATCTATCCCTGAGAAATTTAGGACCAAACACAATGAACTCTGTGTTGTCCAAATTAAGAAGAAAGAAATTTGAGATCATTCAAGACAAGTCTTTAAGACAAGCCTGGAGCTTCATTAACTGCTCTGCCTCTTCTGGTGTTGTGGATAAATACAGAGTCTCATCAGCATACAGTAGAACCAGTATAGAAAGCAGTCCAGCTATCTGGACAGTGTTCTCTGGATGAACTTCTGCACAGTTCTCCTGAGAGATAATTGTCTCTAGGTGGACATGTTCTGGGTTTTCTAGCTGGTCTACTGCAGAGTCTAGAATGTTCTTCAGACATAGCTCCCGTCCATTTCTTCTACCTTTACAGTAAAGAATGGATGATGCAGTGCCACCAGAGGCATAATAGGTTGATGGGGGTCTACAAGCAGCATATAGGACAGAGGTACGGGTCCAGACCAGTCTTATTTCTGTAGCCAATTGATAGAATCTCTCATCAATGTCTTATAGTCTTTTGTCCAGTACTTGGCCTGGTAGCTGTCTAAAAAATGACAATAGAGTTTAGTATTCTCTTGTGTTGTCAGTATAGAAACAGATTAGCTCTTGCAGTCAGTTTGAAAGCCATAACTCCAAAAGACCACATATCCAAAGCCTCCTTCACTTCAGACTTTAGGAGTACCTCTTGAGAGCTGTATGCCTGTCTGCAAATAAACTTGTCATAATCAGTATTACCAGACTCCTGCACTCCAACAGTCTGCTAACTTGACTCTCATTGGTTTGTCATGGTGATCCACAACCATGACATTCCCCAGTTTAATGTCTGTATGTATCATTCCAATGGAGTTCAGATCTTGAAGGTAGTTGGCAGTTTTTTCCACATAAGCATTGTTCCTCCCCATATCTAAATAATTAACTAATTCATTCACTCATTTTCTTTTGATTTAAACATGTTATGTGTTGGAAAACATTGGTTCTTGGTTTTCATCATAAAGGGACTTGCAGCCAATATAAGATAATATGGATAATATGGATAACGTAAATCACTTGTGTCATCAGTGAGGTGGATTTAAAAAACAAAAAGAACAAAATAACAGCTGGAGGTTTCCTACACTACTGCTCAGTTGTTCTTGGGGCCATGGGCTGGGCGACTTCAGGTTCAGACATGTAATGTACATTCAGTGACACGTTGCTAGGAGACAAAACAGTATTTTGAATAAGTTAATATTTTTTTCTTTAGAAATGGCAATAATAGTTGTGAGCTTTGCTGCTAGAGTAAACAGGGCTACACCTTAACTCATAAAGTGGTACATTCTGAGAAAACTCTGGGTTTGAATTCCTTCAAAAAATATTGATGATAAAGACATGTTTTTTTTTCTATTGAGAATTTTTTTTTGTCTGTACATACATTAAGGTTTCTGATATGTTGTGGGGGGGGGCTATTTATTTTTTGTCAAACAATTTTCTGTGGAAACAATACTATTTTAGTGAGGTTCCCTGTATTGTGCACATTGGCTATCCTGTGATAGCTTTATCTGGTGCTACTCCATGTGGTCCCTCTACAATTGCTGTGTCCCCACTCACATTCAATATGATGCATGTACGTCCTTATTAACACCAGCAGGTCCTCGGGAATTCTGACGTATGCATGCCTTGGCTGGTATGTAGCCAGACATTCCTCCCAACTGACGACCTGAGTCTGATGCTCTTGCAGCTTCCAGTGTTGAATCAGAACTGCGGAGTGATGCACATCACAAATGCTCACCTGCTCTACCAGTTTACTTTATTGTTTACTTTCAATGGATAACATTTTTAAAGGTTGGCTCAATACTGAGGACTTGAATTCCACCCAGCCTGAATTTTACCAAATGGTTTTATTGTCGTCATGTACATTTTGTGTGCAGGTATGGATGAGAGGAAAGAGAATTATGTCTTTTCTTGATACTACTGTTGTTAGCCCTGTGAGTTTTACTGTGAAGGTCACTAGACTATTGTCCTTTGTGCCAGGTCAATGACATATGATATTAAAATAAGGATGACTCATGAGGTATGACTTTTGATATAGTAGCTCATTTAACGACAATCAGAAGAGATCAGCCATTGATCATGACTTATACTTGTACAAAAACAAGAAGAGAGGAGATCACGACACTATGCTCTCTCTCTCTCTCTCTGTGTGTGTGTGTGTGTGTGTGTGTGTGTGTGTGTGTGTGTGTGTGTCTGTGTTTTTGTGTGCATTCAAAAGGAAGATTATCTTGACCTGATTAAAAAGGCTGGAGGAACACCTGCCAGAACATTGGTTACATACCAAAAGAGTGTGTGTCCACATGTGTGTTTGTTTGTGTGTTGCTGTTGGCCATTGTGATAAGCTGATAAGATAAGTAACATGTAAGCAGAGTCATGGCGGTAGCAGGCAAGTCGCACGCCATGAGCTTCTCTAACCTCAAACTTCCAACCTTCCTTACCTTCAGTTAAGTTTAATGTGCATTCATTAATGTGCATTCATTCATCATTAGGTTTTTGTGTGTGTGCAGATTTGTGTGGGGTAAAGCATGAGAAACACAGCAGGAGTGTAGCTGTTTTCTCTGCAGAGTAATAGAAGGGGGAGGGTGTGTGGGGGGGGGGGCAAGCTGTGATAACAAACTCTATTCACTTCAGAAATAACAACACAGCACTTAGAGTGAACCACGATCTCTTTTCCTCTGGGAGCTACTGATCTGCCCCAGCAAAGATCTGAACTCATTTACTGTCATTAGCTGTTACATCACAGGATGGAGGGCCGGCTCAACCTCCAGCTGGAGCTCCCAGTGTCTCCTTTGCACTTTGCACACATGAGCACTCCTGTCCAGGCACATGCATGGACAGGATTCAGAGTTATTGGCTGGGTGGGGGCGGAATTCTAAGAGTATGGAAATGCCAGCAAATGCGGCAGGATAAAGTTATAGTGAAGGGCACAGTACAAGCTGCTTTGTCATGTTTTATTCACTAAAAAGCTCTTTTTCCATGTATTCTCATTGTATCCAGTGTGCGACCCTTGAGGTAAATCTATATTTATCATGTCATCAGTGGATCACCCAAATTAGTTAACACAAGGATACCAAGAGGAAATACTGACCATTCTTATGAGATGAAAAAAACACTTGCTAAAGTCATTTCACATATTTTTCAGATTGTTTAATGACAAATGCATAACACTGATAAGGACAGTATCGCACACAGCTGATTTGTTTCTAAGATTAACACCTGAGGTCATTGCAGGTCAACAACCAGCCCGAGAGCATTTCGGAGAGCAATGTTACTGTCATAGTAATTATGGTGGAAGATCAGTGTCTGTCAGGGGAACCTTTAACTCTGTCACTGAGAGTTGAAGAACATTACTGGTCAGCCCTGCGCACCAGAAATGTCTAAGAAATAACATCATCTGTCCAGTGACCGTGGTTTTAGACCAGAGAATTTTAGCCTCAAGCCCTTGGAAAGAATGCAGTCTTTGTTATCCTTGTTGTTGTTAGGATCTTACATATAAAAAGTAAGGAGCTTCAAATTCATATGAAACTTTTCAAAAGTTGACGATCATTCTGATATTGAAGGTGGTAAACTTTATCTACTCATAGTTATTCAGTCAGAAATTTCAGAAACGTAATGCAACAGGGTAGGGTGCGTATACCATATGTTACTGCGTGTGATGAATTGTAATCTCTTTAAGTGTTGATGTGATCTACAGAAACAGCCTTTTATTTAGGGGAACTGAACCCTGCAACCTGCCTACTGTATTTACACAACATGTCAGGTCCTGAGACAGCAATCAACTGAGACGTTCACATACTTTCCAGCAGCCTCAGATGGGACAGGTGAGTGTGTGTCCATCCATATGCAAACATGAATACGACTTGTTATTTAACCTTTGGCTGTAAAACACACAGACTATTTGGTTAAGAATAAATTACGCTCCACCAACCCACGCACTCCCTACATTATGACTTGTTTCCCAATAGACAGGATTTTCATATAATTCACCCTAACTACATGTCACAGAGAGCGAGAGAAAAAGAAATGGGTCTTGGCATTACTGTTCACATCAGTTCATTTGGGAGAAGAGACAGAAATACTATGTCAACACCCATCAAATCTAGTTACAGTCAGACTTCACAATGGAGCAGCACACATATCCAAATTAATCAGCACCACTGGTAGGCAATATTATAGCACACAAATCATCCAAACCAGCCCTTAGAGACAGCCCATGACCTTAAAAGTACACACACTTGAGGCAGAAACACACAACTCTGTAGAAGTTTACACTCTGTCGCTTGTTCCTATAAGCCCAACACCTTCAATACATATTTATCTAACAGTAGAAGACATGCTAATAGTCTCTCTCTCTCTCTCTCTCTCTCTCTCTCTCTCTCTCTCTCTCTCTCTCTCTCTCTCTCTCTCACACACACACACATGCACACAACCCAAGCACGGATTGACTGAACAGGGCACAGATTACCTCCCATCTCAAGGTTTGATTTTGGGACCTTTTTTTTTTTGGGAGGGAGCTTTTAAGTAAACTAATCTTTGAATAAATACCACAGGCTGTTTCTGAAGTCTGCACATAAAGGAAAGTCTTAATATATCTCAATAAGAGCAAACAGACCCAACAGAGGGCTCACTAGAAGTTTGGGATCAAAGCTCCGGGGCACAAAGGCAGAGATTTAGCATGTTGGAGTGATCGTCACTCTTTCACAGCCAAGTATTGTCTCTGTGTTTCCCTACTCGAGTTCTTTGAATTCCTGCTCAGTGTAAAACGCTTATTGTTATCCGCGGCTTTTACTGCAGCAAACCGTGTTCTTAAACATCTCCCCTCTTCCTTTCAGGCTCCTTTCTATTGAAGGGGAGATTTAAAAAAAAAAAACAGGCAGGAGAACATCAAACAGGCTAACATTGTGGCTTCGTGTTTTGCTGCTCTGTTATTGTCGGCAGACCTGACCGGGGTGGATTCAATCCCAGCGGCTCCCAGCACCTCTTTTCTGTGGTTCTGTTCAGTGGTTGTTGCACCCAGTTGTATACTGGGCGTGTTCCAGGTGTATTTGTACAAGATCCAGCATTTCTGTGACGTGAAGCATGATCTCTTCTTCAATTTGGTCAGAAAACTTTTTAACAATTTTGCTGAAAATGAGGACCTGAGCTCTTTTTTTTCTGTGTTTCTGCAGCTTAGCTTCTGAAATTTAGGATACCCAGCCAGCCAGTTCACCTCAGTGAAAGTTATTTCTTTTTTCCCTCAGCAACTCTACTTTTGGAAGTGGCCTAAAATGTAATTATAAGTTTCTGCTCTATGTTAGCATTCCTTTGTTTTGTTTGAACGATTGTGAATTTCCAGCCTCCATAACTGCAGGTGCTACTTTTGTTAGTGGGAAATCAAAAATCTTGCTTTAATTTAAAATGACATTAAGGGATTTAATATAATTACATTGACGAGAGGCCAACGTGAATCATTCTTGTTTTGATTGGGGAATGACAAATTGTCATGAAGCAGATGAAAATCAGATTCGGCAACACACATTAATCAAAGTTAAACCTTCAATGCACACAATATTTCACTGGAAATTAAAATTCTCAGGAGATTAATATCATTGATATGATTACATATTTGATTATATAATTTTGCTTGATGATTTACGTAGCGTTTCTTCAAAGATTCATTTTTTAACACCTTCCTTCTTGGAAGATGTTTTTGGTTGATTAATAGATCAGGAAGGTTTATTTCCTTTGTTGTGTGTGATATACATTGTAGCATTTCTGATAATGATGGCTGATAGTTGATGATACTATACTATAATGTCATAATGAGCCAGATGTGGTTTTCTGAAATTAATAAAGGCGGTAATTATACACATGTTTCATTGTTGAAGTAAATCTGCACAGAAAAATTTTGCTGAGCTTTATTTAAAAAGGGACTCCACAATAATTGGATATTTTCTGAATATTATTCGTTTTCACACAAAATGACTGAAATAACTTGTAATCTGATATGAGAAATGAAGCCTCTCCTGCCAGATTATTTCAGATCAGATTGACAAGAACGTACTTTGGCAGAAACTCAGTGATGGATAATGGCATGTCTGTTTTACAGTTACTCAGGAGTCACTCCGATGCAGAGGGAGAACTCTCCCAGGAGTTCACAAAAGGTTCAATACCATATGATTGTGCGTATGAATGTGTAAGTGTAAGCCTGTTCAGCAGCCATTGTGTGTGCGTGAGTGAGTGCGAGTTCGCACAAATAAACAGGTGAGCCACAGGGTGATTATGCTGTCAACTGCTGCTGAGTCATGAACATCTCCACTGAGTTAATTAGAGGTGGCGGAGCATACCTGGTTCTGCGTGTACTCTGTTTCTTCCCACAGTGGAAAACATGCACATTAGTTTGATTGGAGGCTAGATTACCCCAAGGTGTGAGCGTGTGAGTAAACAGCATGTCTACTTTTCAGAATGGGCACCTATCTATGTGTATCCTGTCACCAAATGAATGCTGAGGTAGACCCCAGCACACCCCGTGACCCCGACTGGATGGATGGATGGATGGATGGATGGATGAATGGATGGATGGACAGATGGAGCATACCTGGGTTATCACGCATGCACAATTACAGAGCAGTAGAAAAACGCTGAATAAATAAAGTTGCGTGCCATCCATCAGTATTAATAACGACTGACAGTCATGTGAGGTGTATATCTGCAGGCAACAGCACATGTCTCGGTGTCACTCAAACATTCACGTTGATTTCTGGCTCAGCCAAGAAACATTTAGACTTGCTCAAGTTGCTTATTATGCCACCATGTGACCTGCCATGGTGTATATTCAATAAAACCATCAGCAAATCAAGATTACAAAAGTTCATTGAGCAAAAATGCTGACTGAATGGATGCCTCCATCATTTTATCAAAAGTATTTTTTAAGCTTTACTGAAATGGGAGACAAATACATGCATTTGCAGTATTTTTTTTAATATATATTAGCCTTTTCTGTGCCCCTTTGTTTAACTTATTGTACTATTTATACTATTCATATTATTTATTTGTGCCATAATATTTTTGTACATAATTCTTTTTTATGAAGTATGATTCGTATATGATCAGTATCACAACAAAAGGCAATTACAATTTTGTCAGTTTAATTGTTAATTTTGAACATGTTCAAAATTCATTTCATAATCTATTTTGTATGTTCAACAAAAAAATAACTCTGTTCTGATTGCCACATTATTTTCAGACATTTGCTGCCAACAAAAACAAAGACAGCCATAATTTCTGTGTATTTGTTGACAGGAAGAACACTTAATTATGCTCCATATTTAAATATTGTTGACTTATTTTGACTCCTGGATAGGATGTGGTTATATATAGGAGCATTTTATCAGCATTAGTGTATGTCTGGGCCTGTCAACCACAAACTTCCCGTGTACCATACATACCTACTTATTTATAAAGCTTTCATCAACCCCTTCAAGTCAATCGCATTTAAATTCTCAGACGTGATAACTTGTGCGTTTTACTACTTGCTATGATTCAAGCAACTCAGTTCAGACTGAAAATTCATATTTTACAACAGAGAACAAATGATAACAGTCAGATCAGCCTGAGATATCTCCAGAATTAAGGTCAATGTTTGCAAAATTTAAAACTACCAATTAGACCTAAGTTAAATTTGCCACTGAAATACTTCCTAATGTAAATTAACTACATTTGACAGAAATAAAATATGACAGACTGTTTGGTATCAATGTGTAGCTCTTATAAATACAATTTTCTAACTTATAAAAACAAAACACTCACAAAGAACAAAAGAAAAAAAAAACAAGCTGCTGTCACCCACCCTCTTATTGTGTGAAAATGTGAAGTGTAATTGTGTTTCCCCCTCTTGTTTCTCCTGACCTGCTTTTCTGTAACTTTCACACTGTTTCTGAGCACTTGACTGACAGGAAACCCCCCAGGGGACCATTTCATCACCAGTCTGATCGTGTACAGAAAACAACACAACAGCAGATTACATGAACTCATCCACCTCTTTTGTCCTGGTTCCGCTGGTGGTGATTAGATGACAACGTCTATGGTTTCTTGAAGGTGAGACCCACACACTCCCCCACTGTCATCATTGCATAATAATCCCCCATGAGAGTGCACAACGCCCTGTGGTCATTTTGTCATGGGCATGGAGCCACACCTATAGAATATGTGGGAACAATGGACATTTATGGTTTTCTCTCATGAGGTGTTTGTGCCAAGTGGTCATTAAACCTGATCTGGATGCAGAACATAAAGGATTAATATGTGTCACTTCCTAGTTAGCTTGCTCTTGGACATTATTCTTATGACTATTATTGTTAAAATGCATCCTCATGATTTGCTTCAATTGAATGGCTTTAAACCTGGTATGTTTTCCTGTCTTTTCTGTACATTTAAATGTGGACAGCATGGGTGATTTGATGATTGAAAAATGTTAAAATAAAAAGAAATACTTTATACAAAAGGAAGAACACTTATTTCAGTAATTATAAGATCTGCATACATACTTGTATGGCGGTATCTTCTACATTCTTTGCTCGTGTTCCATTGCAGGAAAAAAAAACTGTTATAGAGTCCACATGGGCAAATCCAGACTGTCTGTTTTTCAAATGCTAAATTAAAACGAGTTGAAGCCCTGTTTCACATTTGACATGTCCAGTTACGGCCTGCGTTTTTCATAACTCCTTGACTTTTCTTCTGCCTGGGTGTGGATGGAAACACAGAGAACAGTCAAATGTAAACAGCAGTTTCTCATTTCTCTGCCTTAATTTCAATGTAAACCAAACCAAACTGGCTCCCCCTGCTCGCGCTCAAAACCACCAAACTTGATGGTTTCTTGGTGTTCCTTGCCCGAGGCCACCCATTTGGCACATCGTCCCTCAGTGTGTGGCTTATTACTGGAGGTCCCACAGAGAATGAAACGGCACACGGAGCGCACTGCAGCGTGCACTCTTTGTCAGATTTGATTCTGCGGAGCAGGAAGTTCATCCATGGTCAGAGCTGCTGAAAACTGACTTGTTTACTGAGGCAGTTATACACCACGACATTCAAATGCGTTGCACCACGTACAGTTCTCATGTCACAATTATCTGTTATTCAATATTTACATACTGTAACTTCCTTTAGTGCTGATGGAATCCTCCAACAGAACTTAGCATAACCTGAAACGTGCACGATGACATGTGAGCAACAGAACATTGTGATGGGATATTTAATTACTTAGAGGAAACAGAAAAACAGAAATAATGTTTATTCAGTCATCCAACACAATAGTTGCCTTTCTATCCCTACTTAGCTGGTGCGCAAATGTGCACCTGTCTGCCACGAAAGGCTGTGTTTTTCCAACAAGCTAATGGAATACATGTGGGGAAAAGCATCCAGCTACTTGTGAGTCAGACTGATGCACGCAGGACCAGCCATGTGCGTAAACACTGCCGTCCATTTAAATACAGCAACATCACAACCGCAAACGTTACATCGCCTCTGCCATGACACGATTTTCACTTTGAGGTCCCATTTTCAATCATCGTAAGCTGGGGAGGTGGACCTCAGGGCAGGGACATAGAAAACTGCTGAAACTTATATGAAACAGGGATCCATCTTCAGAGGGTATCGTTCCCGGCATCCAAAACATACTGTGAAGTCTGCAGCCTTGTTTTTTGCTTCCCGACCGGTAACACAAAAGTCAAAACTTTCCGCTCACACCGTACTGGTCAAGATCAGCATGTGCACAGGTTCCACTGGTTAACATTTAAACTTCAGTTTGAGCCAGTTGTGATGATCCAGTACAATTCAGACATCAAACTGCCACATTAGAGGTTGCATTGTGTTTTCAAGAGATACCACAGTAGCTTGGAGAAACTGTTGCTTGTTGCTGTTGAGTCCTACTGAACAGCAATAGCGAGAAGGAGTAAGGCCTGATTACTTATTAACATTATTATCCTTTCTATTTGCATGGATAACAAGATCCGTACACAATGATAACTCTTACTCATGTAAAAAATTAAATAAACACTGCAGTAACATTCAGCCCTATTTGATAATAAGTCTCCAGAGCAAACTATATCCGGATTACAGAGCTATAAAACAATCAGCAGGCGATAGCATGAATGGCATTATCAGGCGATTGAGCAATTCTTCCCCTCCTCGACCCGTGTGTTGCCACTGTGCTGGACTAAAGGCTGCTAATCCTCGGTCCCTCTGTCAACACTGATAGCGCGTTCCCAAGGTCAAACATTACCGTACGCTCCTCCAGAAATCTATAACAACCTCCAGACGGCAGAGGCTCAACTCTGTGATGCCACAGCACACATTTATGCACAAATATATGAACAGATATAAAACAACCCTATTCCCATTATTCAGCATCTACCTGTAGTGATCAATTAAAATTAAAATTAATTAAATTAAGTTAAAAAAAATAAAGCTCTGAAAACCTGTGATTGTTTTTTTACTGCGTGGTGATAATACATGTCAACTGTATTGAGTATTAATGATAAATGGTTTTAATGCCTAACTGTAAATTAATCACCACACATGACAAAGTTCACAGCTTTATCACAATTTATGATATTATTTTACAGCAGCTACATGGCCACAAGTTTGGCAATAAAAGAAAAACAGCAATACCAGTGATGACAAAGATCTCTGATAGGTTTAGGGACTTGGAAAATTACATAATTGAGATTAATTAATGTCACAGGCCTGCTGCCCCTTCAGACCACAATGACTAGTGATTAACAGTTGTACACACTGAAAAACTACATATCTATAGTGAAGCAAAACTGTTTTGACCAAACTGCAAGGAGAAAAAAAGCAAGATGAGTCAGAATTACTTTTACCCTTTTGCGTGTATCTTTTTGTTGTGTTCAGATCAAATTTCCTTCAAGAAAATTGAAAACATTTGGAGAAACAAACAGCCATTCTGAGGCTTAAATTTGTCCCATTATTTTGCAACATAAACATATCCAAACTGTATTCATAAAATTGCAATTAGGTCAGACAACCCAGAGGGTAAATGTGTCGATATGAGACATTCTGCCTTGTATTCTGAACTGCTAAAACTGATGCCAAGAGCTTAATGCAGATAGATTCAATGTCATCAAAAAGATTACAGTGCTTGAAATGACATGCAAAATAACCCCTAAACTGATCTTATGTGATCACTCTTCTCAGACACATCTTAAACACACACACTCACTCAGCAAGGATAATCACCATATTAATCTTCCTAAATTCAGATTAGCTGTTAGATGGACAAACAGTCTTGAAGGTAGCTCTGATAAAAAAGGTGCTATATTTAGTTTCCCTGTATGTTAAAATGACAGAAGTAGTTAATCACAACACAAATGGTAATAGCTGTGATTAATCTCAGTTTATCACAGTTTGAATGTGATTCTATCCGTGTTTACTGTGATTCTTTGACAGAAAGTCAGTTATTCTTATTCAAGTGTTGAGATTTATTGCACAAATTACAGCTGATTGAGACATTTTTCAAGAGAACACCTTTGCAATGTGTCAGAAAGAAAGAAAGCTGATAATTGACTGGGCTGTATTTTGCAAAACAGTTCATGCAAATCCCTGCAAATTTGGGTCAGTGTGCCACATCAACCATGTCGACAGCTCAACTTGAGCAACAGGACACGGTTGCAAAATGTTTAAAGAATTTGAAAAGATGATTCAGAGTTAGAGGATCCTGGTTTCAACTCAGCTTGATGGCATGTGTACTCGTGATGTTTGTCACATAAAGCGGCGGTTTATCTTCCAGTAAATAGACTTTCATTCTTTCTGACATGTCTCCTTTAATGCAAGGTTGCCAGCTCATCCCTCTTCCAAATAGAACAACATCATCACTTTGGTCTTTGTGAACTTTAATGTTAACCATGGTGCAAGGTTTGTAGATGTCAGGAGGACTGAGGAGGGACAAAGGCCGCGGTCGGCGGGCCGTGGACGGCTGCTAAAGAATCCTCAATCCACCTGCAGAGATCACACATCTGCACAGTCGGTGGGGTTTCACCACCGTTTTGCTGGGAAGGAAGGTGTTAAATGCAGAGCGGAATTCCACAAACAGCGTCTGAAAATAAGAGTGTGGTTGCTCTGGGTGCATGAGGAGAGGGACATGAGTTTATATATGTTTCAGGACCAGTCCTAAGTGTGGATGTGGGGGCGACAGGCCTGTCATCATTCAGGGAACAGTCCAAGAGGTTGAAGACGGAGGTGAAGACTGAAGATGTCTGGTCAACACTCCTCCTCTGAAAAGTGTGTTTGAAGTTTTTGCTTCATGCAGTGATCAACACAGGTGTGCAAACTGATCTAATAATTTGTGAGTTTCACTCTGTTTTTGGCCTGCGGTTGGATTGATGCTGCTCTGTGTGTGTTATGATCCGGCTCAAAACAATGAGTCAGTCAGGTCCTTGACAAATGTGCGTTTGAAACATTCGTCTTTCCATGCTGTTGTCTGCAAGATGGATTAATGATGCTGGGATACTCCCAGGTTTCTCAATGCCTGGCCCGATATGGCACATGAATGCCTCACAGAGGAAGCACAATGAAAACATGCAGCTGCAGCCAAGCTTTGTGAGTCACAAATTGTGGAACTTTCCTGAGGCCCGTGATACAAACAGGGCCGTTTGTTTGAGCGGTCAGGTCGGCTGAACACGGACACGAATGACAGAAACTCCATCTGTCTGCCGAGAACTGCAGGTGACTGACGGCTGTGAATCACATCTGACACTCGAAAACAAGAGTTGCAACGGTTGCCTTCCAGCTCCCTTACCTGGAATCTACCTCACCAAGTTTTGAAACGATGGTTTTGCCCAGACTGGGACACTGTTGTTTTGCGCATATTGGTTGCATATTCACCTTTACCTTACTGGTTTGGTTATCAACAACTGTGAGGGCAAAACCAGAACTGTTGTCAAGAAAATGAAAACATGTTCTAGGCAACAAACTCTTTAACTCCTTTTGAAAAGACCACCAACAAGGACATAAACAGAGCAGAAACAGGATTCTTACGCTTTGAAACATAACATTTGGATAATATAAAATACGCCACAAGTTAACATCAACAAGAGCTGTCTGATATTTAGCACATTCAGAGTGTACACAAGTGTAAATGGTGTTTTTGTTGTAAGAGCACAACAATGCTCTCAGTCATATTAAGAAGGATGAAACTTTGATCTCCCTGAGGAAATTGGGAAAAGCACATTGTAAATATGAAAGGATGTATTTCCGAGTTTATGAGGATGCACCGCAGCAATGACATAAAGAGCAAGTTCCCATCCTTTGTCATTGTAATACGGCTCGGTGCCGGAGTTCCGGAACAAATTTCACTCCTTGTTATTGGTTTTGCTGGTGACTTCTGTTTATGCAGAAGTGGGGGCTTTGACTTCATCTGCCTCTCACAAAGGAGAGCAGCTAATGTCGCTCTCTATGTTAATGCCACCCTCTTTGTGCATGTGCTGCACATGTCGATAACTCCCTGCTCTAATCCAAGCCTGCGTCTTGGAAGTGGAACATCACCGCCAGCGTGCGTGCAAGGATTAGCCGCAAGGGTCGCTGTAACAGTGTATAATCTACAGCAGGCCTGTTCTTTAGCAACTTGCTGCTTTCAATGTGTCTGTATAGAAGCCATAATAAAGGTGCTAGACATCCCTGCACTGCATATGCATGCCTTTATTACCTCTGACAATAGAAGGCTGGGTTTTGAGTGGCATATAGGTTGTCATGCACGATAACAACTGGCAGGTATTTGCTCACCTCGCCTGCAGTGAGCTGCATGTGTTCAGGTGCGCTTTGGACTGTTAGGGAGATATTGTACAAGAAGGATGTTTATCTTTGCAAACACACACAATTTTGGATTTAGTGAGCACATGCCCATTCAAAGTGAAAACAGCGAAGGCCGGCGCTCGGGTCTCTAGCAGTAGATAGACTTGAGTACAGGCTGCAGATACACTTCATGTAAGCAGTGGGTGTCGCCCTCCAGCCTTTGCCTGTCAAGTTGCTCACACACATGTGGTTTAAGTGGAGCTGTCTGCTGGTCTTTGGTGCCCTGACCTTCGCCCCCCCCCCCCCCAAAAAAAAAATCTTCAATATGACCAATTGTTCGAGGAGAAGTTCATGCTTGACTGTCCTGTAGGTGAACCAGCAGAGGTGTTACAGGGTTTTGTACAGGTGTGTCTGAGTGCATGTGCGGTGTAAAAACCTCAGACTGACAGATGGTGTGATAGAACATGTCATCCCAGAATAAATTCAGCACGGCAGTTCAACAGGTTCACTGTCAAAAACAAAGATGGATGACGCATTTCTTCTTATTTACAACATAGAACGGGGGTTTTTTTTAGCTGCTATTTTTGCTTGTGAAGTAATTTGAAGCTATGTGAGCTTAGATTTATGTAAAAAGAAGTGGAAGTTAGTCAACAACAGTGTTTAGCTCTCTCTTTCTTTTTTATCTCCTTTCAACCAAAAAGTATTGTGGAAGCATGATTAAAATTTACTTTTATTCTTATTTGTATATGATGGTTAGTTTGCACAGGGGGTATGCTTTAAAATTACATGATAAAAAAAATAAAAAAGGAGGGGGGTCCGGAAGCTGCATTGCTGAAGACAGTAAATAAAAAGACATTATATCACTGAGATGAAAACATAAGCACTACGGTATTAGAAAGTTCTCCGTGACAGAGTTTGGAAATGAAACCTTTGAGGTAAACAGAGAAGCTGACAGGCTGGAGGGGAGGGCCGGCTTAAGAACCCAAAGACAGAAGTTTTCGACACCTCTGTATCAGCTGGCTCAGCCAAGCACGCCATCCTGTTCAGCTGGTATGCATGACCTCATCGGCCCTGTGGCAACCCTGCAGCTAATGACATCAAGGAGATTGGATGTAAGCAAAGAGAGTGTATTAGGCAATTATTATTATTATTATTATTATTATTATTATTAGTAGTAGTAGTAGTAGTAGTAGTATAGTATTATAGTTTAAAATGGAATGTAAAGCAAGTTTTTTTACTTTAACATTTATACAACTATCACTATTGGATTTTCAAAATAAGTCATAATAAGCTATTGCTATGTTCTGCTTTTTGTTCAAATTAATTCACTCATATTGACTGCATTTCCCTGTGCTATTACCTGCTTTGTGAAAAAGGTGATAAAAATAGACATTCTGCAGGCCTCGGGACATGTGGCAGTTGGACAAGCTGCAGGTACAGGGCCCCTTTGGAGACACAACAAACAAAGGTAGGCTCTCTGGGAACATGACAGTTTCACAATCCAGCTCCTGAGTGACTCCGGAGGCTTCGGTTACGTGTGTTATTGTCTACATGGTTATATAAATTATCCCCAACAGATAAAAAGCGGCACATCTGAGATAGAACTGTGAGTGTCATCTGTCGTGCAGTGTCACTGACAAAGCTATCTTATATGAATGATCACTCGGCTCCCAAAGGTGTCAGCTATTGTGTTTATCCTGTTCACTTGTACGTAGCCTACTTTATATAATGTGGATTAGGTGTCATAAAGATACAAAGATGTATTTTAGATATTATTATGGTCAATTGTGTCATAATACCAACAGAATGTATTGATTTATGAGCTTTACACACCAAATGATATAGAAAGTATTTAGGAGGTAGGGTCTTATTTAATGTGGCTTTTGTGAATCACTGAACCATTTGATTGAAAGCTTTTTAGACATACATATATGAAGCAGCTGCATAATTCACATTCTGTCTGTGTATTTATTCTCATGGGAGAAAATTCTTTAAAAATACTTTCAACATTGATGATAATGATTGACAATAATGTGAATTGACTTATGTGCCTTTTACCATCTGTTCGCACACTGGGAATGCTAGCACATACTTGGTCACAAAGTGTAAATCATTAAAGGAGACAGAGCATCACCGAGAGAATCATAATTGGTTTGTGACTTGCGGGTGAGGGGAGGACATTGTAGAGCAGGTTTAGGCAACATCTTCACCCTGGGACGGCCATAGTGCTTCAGTCCAGATATGAGATCAGTGGTTTAAGCATATGGAGTTAGTGTGATGTTTGGTGGGGAAATGTCCTCATGACAATTTTGCAGCAACATTATAGCCATTGTTTTAATTGTGTTTCTCTGCCTTTACAACTGCTCGAGTGAGAAACCATTAAATTATTTTTTTGATGCAGATCTAAAAATATTGATGAATACTTTTGTATGAATGCTTTAGGAACTTTTTTCATCTGTTAAACGTGACAGAACTGACATTGTCAAAGGTTTTTAGACTGCTGGGTAACAGAAATAAACCCATCAACACCAAAATGTTGGTATGTGTATATTTTAAGTGCAAACATCTCATAATAACAATGGCATGCTAACATAGCCATCTGTTGATGCATATAAAACACTAAACTGTTAGGTAAGTGTTGAGAGTCACAAACATTAAGAAAACAAAGATCAGGAGTTTATTTTTCCCAATAAATTCAAAATAGTTTGTAACCTATATGTCTCAAGTCAACAAAATTCTTTATTTATTCTATGTCTCCAACACCCCCTGTCTACTCTTCATTAGTAAATGTATACAGTCTTACAGGCTGTTGAAACCAAACGGCCCTTTGGGATAAATAACGTCATTTTTATTAAATATAATGTGCACATTGCGGTTATTTAGATTATATCTTGATGTTTTCTCTCACATTGTTTGTATTTGCTGTCAGAGTTGAAAGTTGGATTTTAATCAGTGTCTGTTTTCAATCTTTTCTTCTGTGAAAACTGAAAATTCAAAAAATTGCAGTGTCTGGGTTGTTTTGCATATTCTATTAACTTTTTTTCCCATTTGAATTTTTGATAAATATTATGCAATTACATTTATTTATCCAAGTTTATCTGTTTTCGGATTCGGCCTCTCTTACAAATATGAACCGCGTCTTAGAGATAATTGAAATAGTATAGTATAGCTTACCGGTTGTGTGTGTGTGTGTATGTATGTGTGTGTGTGTGTGTGTGTGTGTGTGTGTGTGTGTGTGTGTGTGTGTGCATGCGTGTGCATTGGTAGAACAGTTTTCCTCAGTGTTGACTGACTGGGTAATTTGGAATACCATTTGCCAATGGCATTTGAGACTATTAGTGTGGGTGTGTCTCACTCTGAATGACTCAACACTCATCTAATAACACAACAGCTTTCGGTTGTAAAATGGTCGGATAATACAGCTCTCAGCCGCGGAGTCATTTAGGTGAAACGGTGAAACGGTTTCGATGGTGAAAGTGCAAATGTCTTGAATTGAGCTAAGTTGCACAACAGTGTGTTAATGGCATTGTGCTTTCATTCTGCGAAGTGTTTTTGAGATTACTGAAGTGTCCAACGGTGCTCCGCCGCACACAGAAACAGCTGTATGTATTGTCTTTCACAATGAACAGTACAGCTGGATCAATGCTGCGTCTTGTTGTCTGTGTGTGAACCTGCCTTCTTATCAACTATCTGAACTGTTTAAACGAGATAACGTCAGTCCATTACTAACTCAGGTCAACCCATGTAGCACCTGCACTGATAAATCGCTGAACAGTTTACTGACTACAAATTTTAGACAAAGGCTGAGCATGAATAGGCAGCTCTTATCAGCATGTGGAAAGGTGCTCATTTTGTTCCCAGTGGCAGTTAATACACAGTTTTTCCAAAGCAAACTTTAATTAACCTTTGACCTCCAGTAATTACAGGTGTTGTGAATGCCATTCACATTTAAATGTTTTTTTTAAGTGCCTAGCAATGCCTTCTGTTGACAAACTTCTTTATTATACTTATTGTTGATAACTTCCAGCATATTTACCATTGCTATATTTTTCTGGATGTCTCTTTGAGATGAAATCAATGTTTCCTCTCCTCCTTGCTGCTTTTTACCAGACAGTTGATCATATTAAGCTGATGATTTGTACACCCTGCACACAGCCCTGCTATTATTGTCAGAGGTTGGGTATCAGTGTGACCCATCTCATCCGTACATTTATATACACTCCTAACGGCTCATTTTAATGGCCATTAACTGGTGTTTAAAGGACCTGGGCTGGGCCACCGATCTTCATCCAAACCATTTAATAACATCAAATCTGGATCTAAAACAGATGAGTGGAGGGGTGGATTTAGGAATTCTAGAGTAGGAAAGCTGATGATGGGTGTTTGCTGCTCAGCTGCAGGATTTCATACATTGTATTGAGAGACAACAGAGTGTGCCTGTGCATGCTTGCATGAGCCACTGTATTGGAATGCTGGCCCCGGGCACTCAGCAGCTCACAGCTTTAACTTCTGTAAACAAACTAATAGCAGGGGACTGGAGGACCACACAGCCTCTGTGCTAAAACACTAACTGCAGCCTTTATCTCACCATGCTGCCTCTCCTCCTGAGGACTGCCATTTTTAACTGATTTACATTGTGGAAGGACCCCTTGAGTGTCATCTACATTCGGGTTCAGTCTTTATTATTACAGTGTGATGCTTCTTGTATAAACTGAAGGGAATTGGGCTACAGCTCTAATGTCCATGTTTTTAACAGTCTTTATCAGATACAAAGTTAGACAAATCCGTAGATCAAATCTCACGTTTACTTTATGCTTCATCAAAATATCTTTCTCAAGCAGCTAATCCTGAAATATGTAAGGGGGGGAAAACAGCCTGAACTTGCTATAACCATGCATTCTAAATTGACTCGTCTCATAGGTGCAAACACATGACCCAGCTGAACTCACATATCTTTCACATAGCATTCCTGTGCCTGTGCAGCGATGAGGTCCACGCTGAGTCAGAGCAGCAGTAATCAGAGCTTTGGCCGGTTTGTGAGTGAGACAGATCCAGATTGTTTTGACACCTAGGTCACACAGAAGAAGGCTCATAATTGTCAGGTCTTCTGAAGGCAGCAGCATCTGTGTCTGTCTCTGGCCAAGATGGATTTGGTCTAACGTCTAGAAATGTTCAATTGTATCTTTCTGTTTAACACATCGCATGCATCAAGACACAATACAAACGGCGCAAATGGTGGGTTCTTACGTGTCCTTACTGCTATTTGACATTGCTTCTAATTATAAATATAGAATGATGTTGAATACTTTTTAAAAGGTTGGACAAAACACAAGAGCTTTCAGTTACCACAGACAGTATATGGGTGATTTGCATCTGTGAAGGTCATTGGATCAGATGAAATCGATGACATTACTCACTATGATGAGAATGTTTAGAGGTCCAGTAAGGCTAAGACTGAAAACACTTCACACCTTCTACTGGCTATGTAGCATAATTTAAGGTCCGTTGTCATGCCTTTATGTGTAATTAAATGGGATAAGAAAATATAAACCGCTTTGGTTATTTATTTTATGTTTTTTTAAAAAACAATTGGTGGTTACAGTGGTTTTTAGTTTTGTAGACAGTGAGGCCCTTTAATGGTTTTGTGCCTAAAGCTGGAATTGTCCTGGGTCAAAGAGCAGCCCCGGACACGGCAGCTGCTCTCAACAGGGCTTTTGTCAGGCTCTCTGATAACAATCCAACTGCCACATTATTAAGAGCTGAAACAGGTTGGATGGCATATTAAGCATCATAGAATCCTCCCTGTGTACTCGCCACATGCATAGTTTTGAATATGTATGTATGGGCTACGTGCATGTGCCAGTGTGTCTGTGTTTGTGTGTGTGTGTGTAACCCCCATGATAGATGCACATTGAGGGAAACATTAATCTACAATGATGTTGTGTTTGTTGCACTTATGAAATACATTAACTAAAGTAAATACCTCATATTGCATTTCCTGCTACTGTACAAACCAAGGGTGGAGCAGTAGGGCTGGATGGAGCTGGAGGTAATTAAAAATGGTCTATGGGATTGATTTTTGGAGTTTCCCATTCTGTGAACATTCTGGTAACATTACAGATGATTCATCCTCCAATATAGTTAAAAGGTTGAAAGATAGATCGATAGATCAATAGATCGATAGATAGATCGATAGATCGACAGATGGTTGATTATGTTTCTCCTCAGGGCATGTCTGCATTTTAGTTTTTAGGTGTGAGAAGTTAACTTGCCAATCATCCATTATTTTTTTCTCAGTCACTTTGTCACTTATATTTATTCAGGGTTTTTGTTAACCCTGCACCATGACTGTTTTTTGTTTTTTTTTCTTTCCATAAATACAATTCCTTGCATGCAAGTGTACCCTCTCTGAGTCATAAAGGGTTATTTTCATGGTTGTGTGACATCTCTTTCTTGTATTTACATTGCTATCAAAGGAGAATAGCCCTGTCTCAAAGCCTTCTTGACACACTAATTGTTGCTGTGTGGATGTCTTTTTTTTCCCACAGACAACGTGGATGGGTGCCAGAACAGCAATATTATTCCCATAATGTCACTGAGATTTGCTTCAACAAGAGATGACATTTGCATCCTCCCACTCGTCCCTGTCCCCACCCCACACACACAAAAACATACACCCCCTTATACTTCTATCTTTGTGAGGACTTTAATAGAGATGATGTATTCCCCAACTCCTTAACCTAACCATCCCACCTATCGAGCCTCAACCTTAAACCAGCTCTTGACCCTCAAACAGTCCTTTTAAGTTGGGAGGACCGAACAAAACATACTCACTTCTCAAAAATGCCCTCACTTTGATAGTAATATGAGTATTTTGGTACTCAATATGCAGCAAGATCACACACACACACACACACCCACACACACACACACACACACACACACACACACACACCTTCCTTAATTCTCATTTTACATTTTCTCCTCCTTTTTTAAATTTTAAATGAAATGAATCTTACTCTCTCCAAAGGACTTTCTTCCTTGTTTCCATAAATACAAATGTTGCCCCTTGTTTTTCATTTAATGGTCAACTGTCAAACACAGGAAATTAGTCCTCAATTAATCCTCTTTGTTCCTTCGCCCTATTGTATTTGTACTCATAGTTCCATCCTGTCATTTATGTTCCACGTGTTTAGGCTTTTTCCAGAATGAAAAAAAGACTTTGAAGTATTTTGACGTAGAGGAGGAATGTGTGGATGAAGAGTAAACAACAAATGAGAAGTGATGAAAAGTAGATTAAGGAAAAGGCACTGGTCTCCCCGAAGACAGTGTCCTAAACTCTCATTGGATGTTTTTCCATCCACAAAATGATGTCATGTCGCGTGACATTTAAATGCTAAGGCGTGTTTTAGGAAATGGAAGATGGGGTTAAAAGTCAATCCGATGATCAATCCATGACAGGATTCATTCTAATGTGAAATTACCTGCTCACTGAATCAAATCGTCATAAATAGAATTTTAATGGACGTAGCACTATTAAGCCTGTTTGGAGGCACAATAGTTTAGGCCTAAACACTTTAATCACATCATGTAACTGAGTTGGGATCACACACGCAGTGTTTGATGTGAACTTGGATGCTTCTGCACGAGGCCACACACATGTCCACTGTCTAACAGGTCGTGGGAGGATCAAAGTTCAAATTTTGAATGCAAAACAAAACAGATAGTCCAGGAAGTGGAGATAGTGCGACAAAGCTTTGATTAAAACCACCAGGACTTATACGAAGCGGACAAAGCGTGGAGGATGACTCTCAGAAAAATGTGCGCGCAGCCGTGGTTAAGCAGAGGAGTGGTGGGACGGATGGAAATAGGATATTCTGTCTGCAATGAAGGAAACGGTTTGGGCTGTATCAAGTTTAAATTGTCAGGTATAGAACGGAGGGCCTCCCACCCACATCGCCTCCCTTTCCTCCTCTCTTGGCGAGGGAAGCAGGATGTCTTTCATCCAGCCCGGCTCAGGGATCAAAGCAAACGGCTACTCCGCTGAAACTGACCTCAATTTGCACCACTGCATGTGTCACACCTCTCCAACATATACAATCCTATAGTTCTCTTTACATCCCCTCCACTACCTCCTGCTGAACAGCTCACAAGCTACTTCCCTTCCTGCATGGCACGCTGCCTCATCCACTTAACAGACCCCCCCCCCTTCCAGCCCATTATTGCACAATTTATGGCCTCTGCATGGACGCTACCACATACCTTAAATCTACACTATTTATCACTATTTACAGTACCATCTAGTGTGGACATGGTCGGATATGTCCCAGGTCAGATGAGACTATGATGTATCCATGCTGCTTAAATGACCTGCTCACAATAGCATTAGCCTGCTCAATACTTCAAAGAGCAGCTTGTGTTTAGCTTCCTCTGTGTCTTCTTTCTCACTGTTTTCACTACAAACAACCTCCCATTTCCACCCCCAAACACACACATACAGACACACATGCACGCACGCACGCACGCGCGCACACCCACACACACACACACCATGTAGAAATACTGAACTTGCGTACACATAGACGCACACTCTAAAACATATATATTTACACCACCATCATTGTGTGGAAGTTTGATTGCTTTGCTGATACAGAATCATGTTTAGACATGATTTTTTTTTCCTGCATGCGTAAATATTTATCATTCAAAATATTAATGAGGAATTGTGGTCAGTTTTGCTGTCACAGATTTTCGTCTGTGGCTTCAATCTCTCATTAGTTCTAGTTCATGACAAGTGCCCGCTTTAGTGCGAAAACTTAAATAATCACGAGGAAGGTATTCAAAAACACTAAGAAAAATACAATTAAAATGTCAGTATCTGTAGTAAAGCGTAAACCACATACATTTATAAAGTAAGATATACAGACATCCATGGGTAAGGCCTTGGATTTGTCCTGAATTATTGTGTGTAAATAATAACAATATATTTAATTCTCGTTAATGTTGTCATTGTGATAGTATGTTTTCCCAAATGTAAGAGACGCGTTTTGGGTCACATTTGACACCTAACAAATCTCGCAGCACATTTATTTTTTTTATTCCTTATATTCCTTAATATTCAGTCATTTCACGTCATTTAATTGCTTATATGTTGTGGTATGACGTTCTTCTTTTATATTGACTATCGTCAGTCATCCGTCACGTTTTTTAACTTTTGTGCGAAGGTCATTGTTCGCTTCTCATCTGCTGGAAACCCGCAGCTCAGCTCAGCAAAACACGCAACAGAGGAGCGGCTCAGAAATGTCGTTCTTGTGCGCCCCCTCCTGGACGATTCGGCCATTAGACCTGGAAATATGAGGCCAAAGCAGAAAAAAGTGGGAGAATCCTGAGAACATGTGGAGACTGCAGCCAAGGCTTGACTCCTCACTGTCATTGATTTAACGAAGGAAATGAAGATATTATGAAATCATTTCTGAGCCAATATGCTACACATTAAGTCCACTTTAAGGCCAATTGTGTGTTAAATCCATACAAGCTGATCCATGGGATAGAAAAGCCATATGTGGCTCTGAAGGGTTCATTCGAGTTAAGGCCTCTTTTCCTTCCACAGAGTGGAAAATAAAACGTGATGTTATTTTTAGGTTGTTTCACAGCATTTTCAAAACATATTTTTTTGTCATTCCATTCCCTCATTATCAAAGCAGTCTTTTTTCATTTGTTTGGTATGGTTTCTTTCTATTCTTATTTTCTAAAAAAGTGTTCTACCATGTCTTTCCCCTTTTAGGGTTCCCCTCCTTTTAAATGTATTTCCCGTGTGAATCTATAGAACAAGACTTGTCTATAAGCAAGCCATTGGTATAATTCATAATATATAACAAGCATTAGAATTTTTCATCTTCGTTAATAAGTCTTCTTGCTCTAATTTGGAAATAGTTGTCTAATGGGACAGCTGTGTCATTATTTTTGCGCAGAACTTTGTAAACTGAGGTAAAATATTGGTTCAATTAAATTGTGGATGAATGAATGAGAAAATATTAATAACCTGAATAACATAATGAATGAGGGAGCTGTGAATATGCAAGCACGCCTGGTGACTTATAATTGTGTTAAAAACCTAAACCATAAATTCACTCCAGGCTTCTAACGGTGACCTGTGTTTATTTGCAAAAGCCCGTGTCGACATCCTGCCAGTGCAGGAGACCAGTGCATAATTAGGAATTGGCTTTTGATTAAAGTTTTGCAGTAAATAAAATAAAACATCTGACATCTGAACATCAGCCTGGTGAGTGTATGATTTTATGCGTTTCTCCTGATTGCGATTGGCACCGTCCCATCCGGCACACAAATAACCCCCAGCTGTAACAGAGTCCACCTGCTTATGAACACAAACACGCGGAGAAGCTGTCACTTCTCATCTGAGACCGAAAACCTGCAGAGATGCACCAAAACGTCTCACATCTGCGTTTCCCGCTGGAAGGACGAGCCTTCAATGAAAAGTGTTGCAGGATAACGTTTCGGGAGCTCCTTCAGCTTCCGTTACTCTCTTCAGGACATAATAGGATTTTGAATTTTACCTTCTCATCTGCTCACTGAACGTTTCTCAGGGCCGTCCCTGCCTGGGCCTACTGAGACACAGTAGTCTGTTGTTTGGCCAGGGGAGCCGTGTTATGAGACAGCAATGTACATGTTTTGTTAACCTGGGTGGTAAAGCCTGAACATATCTGGGAAAATGCCCACTTATACCCTCTTACACCCACTTGTTTTTGTCAGATTCTCACACGGCCCGGAGGGAATTTCCAGTCTTACCTGCGTCTAAATACTTAAAGGCTCAGAGCACTCAAAGTAAGCAAATAAAAGGAATGTTTTCTTACTTTTTCTTGTATTATTTTGACATTTGAATAGTTTCATTTGGTAAATACACTCACATACACCCAACAAAGACCACAATGTGGTGCATTGGCTGTAATGGTGTTTAACCAAAAAGTAACTATTTTTATACATCTTTGCTAAAGACATGAATAAAAGTTCTACAGCTACAATCAGTGGCAAACCTCAACCTTTACCTGCACATTTGATATCCACAGATCGTTTATTTTGAGATATGCTGTGCTGCCCCGAACATCAACCTTTGTTCCACCATCAAGCTGATTTGGTTTTTCCCACCAAAAGGATGAATGACCTTTGAATGGTGTACATTTAGAACAGGAAATAATTCATGTCACTAATCAGTGTTTGTGTGTACGTGTATGTGAGAGAGATGTGGTTTTATTATTCTCATCCACACAAATCATTGATTGTCTATAAAGGACGGCAACCAGAAAATTAACATTCTGCTATCTGCGAAAAGCATTTTGTCAATTTGCACTTTGAGCAACGAACAAAAGCGATGATGTTTTCCTGAACCGTCAGAAATGTTGCGTAACGTATAAGCAAACGCTGAAATGGTGAGCATTGATCTGTTTGATGATACAGGAACAGAGGTGAGCCAGAAGTTACGTTTGTCTTCTATTTCAACTGTCGCCATGCAGTCAGAGGTGTTTATTTATTTATTTATTTATTTGGCAGTAAAATCCTTTCTGCAGCTCCTTCGTTACCAGTTACCGGTCTCCACGTCCAGCCGTTGTGTCAGTGTTCGGAACGAAAGGTTCTGTCTTCCCCTCGGATCTTCCTTTCGCATCATGTTCATCTGGATGCTTTTCCAAATTAAGCAGGCTCAGGCCTAGATATCCGGATCCCAATATCCAAGCCCGCTGGACTTCTCCGAGAGCGAGGCAGCAGTGGGAGATGGAGGACAACTAAGAAGCAAAACAAACCCCACTATGAGAAGTTTATTTAGGATCTCCCCGTCTTATATTCACAGCGGCACTACAGGCAACAGTGATAAGCCCTGCATGGCTGGAGTCTTTTTTCACCTTTTTTCCCTTGGTTTCACTGCTATTATTGTTTTTGGTGTTGTTGTTGTTGCTGTTGTTGTGTGCATTATAGTACAGGCAATATGGATCAGGCAGGCTTGCCTTACAGTTGGTAGTCCTAAAAAAGTGTGCCAGAATGCTCAGACCTGCCCAGGTTTATGTGACGTTAGCACCACGCATGTGATCTCACTGCAGCCATCTTCGACATTGAATGATTCATACTTGTTTGATGTCTTACAGTTGAAATACCACGAACAGGAAGGAAGTGCTCACCCACTGGTCGCCTGTTCCATCTTCAGGAGCTCTATGGGAGGGAGGGAGGATTTCAGTGCAATATTTACAGTGACCTTTTCCTCTCACTGGCGAGGGGCCCATGGGAAAAAACTGGAGAAGACAAACAATGAACAATAGGGTTCAGGGATGAGCAATGGTGCCAGCGCAGCATGTGCCATTACGGGATGTAGATTACAGAAGGGGTAAGGGGTCACAGCAAGGATCAAGGAACCAGCAGTGGCCCCTCAGGGGCACACCTGAGACACCTGCTAAAAGAACATCACACAATCTCCTGGCAGTTATTATTACCACCTATAATGATCTCCCATTTGATCAGATGATCAATAATACATTATTTTATCTTTTCATTAAACATGAAGCTACAAATAAACTTACATAAACATAAATATCATCCATTGAAATTACCTTCTCATGTCAAATTTTTTTTTAAAATGTATTCGCTTCTTACAAACAAAGATACAATCTGGATTAATGAGTTGTTTGATGCCGCACAGTCATATACTAACTGTATCTTGATAGGTTGAATAGACATTTTATTTTGCAAGATTGGCTCAAGTCTAATGTTTTTATCTCAGAATTGTGAGTCAAATATTTTTTCATCTGCTCAATTGAATTTTGTTTGTGTTATTCAAAAATAATTTGATATGATATGATGCTTGATGTTGGCCCTTTAAATCAATGTCAAAAAAAAACCACACAAAACATATTCTGCAAAGAGTTTTTCTTTACACTACATCTTCTGTTGGCACTAATGTGCAGAGTGGCAAAGACTGTACTGCTGGAACCCAGATCAAAATCTTCCAGGGTCATTGGAATAAGTCATTGTTTATACAGACAAACAGCCCCTGTGTTACATCAGCAGCTATGCAGAAACTCCCATGTCACAGTTTGATCCCTTAATTATCAGATTACCCAGTATAATTGGACAATATGGTCTCTCAAGGGATTGGGCCTTGCCTTATCACAAAAATACTTTCTGCCCTGCACAATTTGGTGAGATAAATGTTATAGTATCAGTGTTCTAGTGTGTGTCTGGGTGGTCTCTGTTGCACGTCTAATGATGCTGCGCCTTTCCCAGAACAAGTGGAAATGCCTCAATGATGCACCGTGAAAAGAGAAATGAGGAAAGAAGCAAATCTCCCACTGAGCCTGAGAATTCAAAGGACATTCAACACTTCAGACAAGCATACCAGTTTATATCCTTACATTACAGTTTTTCCCTGTCAAAGATCTTAGGTGAATTGCTTGAAATTATGAGGTTCAAATTTCATTATTAAATCTATTATCCAAATTCAAAAACAATTTTAGAAAAATAACAAACTCTGAGTAACAAATAATAACAAACTACTACTACTTCTACTACTACTACTAATAATAATAATAATAATAATAATAATAATAATAATAATAATATTTTAATTATATATATATAATGCAATAATAATAACTGTTAGGATAATAACTTTTGATTAAAATACTTTACTTTTTTTCTCATCTCAAAATTCTATTTCATGATATTATGCTGTCTTCAAATGTGATATTGATTATATTTAGTAATTTCGGATTGATTTTATTTTGAAGCATCTGGTTAGAACGGAACTTACGGCTTCGTTACCGGAACAAGGAAGCCGCGCACACGAACTCTCGCTGGTTTCAGTAAGTACTGATTATTTTTGCTGTCACATGTAATTATAAAGGCTCAAGGCTGGGAAAAGGCTATATTGGTATGATAGCTGGTAGATATCGTAATTTATTGCAAACGAAGGACACAAAGATTAGCCACCGCTGGTGATTTTAGCTTGCTGGCAGATGCTGTTAGCGGAAGCTAATGTTAGCTGGAATTTGTCAACAAACCTTATATTCCTCTTTCTAAAAAGCACTGACAGGCTATAAATAAGTCCGTACATAGCAGTGGTATATACCCGTGGCACGTTAGTAACGTAACCAACGTGACGTTAGTAACACAGACGATATAGTTAAAGGTCTTTATTTGCACTGTGTTGAGTCGTGTTCGTTGATGTGATGGGCAGAGCCGGACTCCATGTAAATATACGAGCTGTCAGCTGTTCTGAATCTAATATGATTTTTTTAAAGCAATCTCGACAGTGATTATCACTTTATGGGAAATTCGTGGAGGAGGTGTCTTCATTTTTCGTAGCTGTCATTGCCCCCACCCTTAGATTGCCCTCATGTCTTTTTGATAACCTAATTTATTTACTTAAATATTTGATGGCTTTTTGACTTCCCCTTAATTGTATTTTGATTGACCACGATTTTAACAAGGCACAGATTTGATCTACTTTGAGGAAATATGTTGGTAACATTTATTTTAGGAACTTAACACAACTACAACTGTATAGATAATTAGAATGCAGTTAATTGGAAATACTTATTTAACGTTATTTTACAACTGTGTACATAAAAAAGATGATTATATTGACATTTAAACTGTACAAACGTAGGTCAGATTAATTTAATTTGAGGCCATTCATTCATTTTACTTCAATATTTACTCAGGTACCCTTTCAGTTTTTGTTTTGTTTTTCAGTGATGGGTCATAATGCAATGCATTTACTTTATTTGTTTTTTTTCTATAGCTAGATATATAGGTTATAGTAACTCTAAGTTCTTTAGGTCCTTGGTCGAGATGAGAATCTTACTCTATAATCACACATGACATCCACCATTGTCAAGTATTGTAGAACATACTTCCTTTAAATAGGGCCCTTCAATATAAACATTACCTTGCCATGTGTGTTTGTTTAACTGATTGATTATATGTCAGAGTAAAGCAAGTTTAATTGATTGACAGGTCATTCGCTGGAAGGTGTTGAGTTGCAGGGATAAGTTGTCATTGAGCTCTTCCATCATTTGTGTCGACAGCCATGTCATTGAGAGCCAGCAGAGCTCCGTTCTGTTCCGTGATGTCAGCACGGCAGGCGGGGGCAAAGCTGCATTGATCCATTTCCTGTCCCCCTCCTGGGGCTCTAATTGAAAAATTTGGGTGGCCTTGCTTGTTTGTTCTGGTGGAATGTGTGTGTGTGCGTGTGTGGGTGTGTGTGTGTGACTCGTCACCGATGTCAATCCTCCTGGCCAACAGACCTGCATTAACGTATTGGTATTGATTCAGTACTAGTAAAAGTACCAACTCGGCCCTGGTACGTCTAGTTAAAAAAATCCTCCTAAGTGTACTTTCAAGTCACTCTGAGTTGGTACTAGTGGAAAAGTGGCATTAGTGCGTCTTGCCCCTTTGTCTCCCTGTAGTTCCTACTATAGCCATCTTTATACTGACTGACACACCTTGATGGACAGACGGGCGGACAGACCTGAAATCACTCCATGGTTAAAGCTCATTCATGTATGCTTCTGCACTATACAGGCTTTTGTTGAAGTGTGAAGTGTGGAAACAGTCATGTATTTGTAATTTCTTTTTAACTTTTCAAATAAAGTTACTGCATTTCACATCAGATTTGCACTGAAATTAACCACGCAGAAACAACCGTCCAACAGGATTTCTTGCACGCAGCATGCACTGAGTGACTTTACAACTGTAGTACTATGTCTTTAATGTCGTGTATCTTTAAAAGGAAATCAGAATTGTACAGTAATGCAATGTTATAATTGCTGAAGCCTATTATATTGATTTGCATGGTCATGTTCATTACTGAAAGGGTTATTCTGTAAACAGGACTGTTGACAGTATCTGAGGACGGTTCTCACGCGGGTGCTGTGGTTCTTATGTAAACCAGCTGGGGCAGCGGTGTTACAGCCTGGCTCAGGAAGGTTCCATGTCACTGGGCAAAGCCGTCTGTCTCCAGTCTCTTAATCCTCTCAAAACATCTTCCTGCATTTACAGGCCTATCCTTCATTTTTCTGTTTATTGTTTCAGGGCTTTCATATGGGAAATTTGGGACTTCTCTCCATTCTGAAAAGCACTTGAGACTGACAAACAAACAAACAGACAAACTTAAAGATAACAAAGCCTGTGGGCAGACGTCGTGATGGTCGGACAGTGAGCCAGGGGTGCTCATCTGATCGCCGCGTTGCCTTTCTCTGTCACGAACCTCCGTTCATGTGGGACAAACTGACTCATTGTGGAAGGGCTCAGGGTTTGCAGCATCTGTTTTCTTGTAATTTATAGCCCATTTATTTGAAATGTGATACAGTTGACACATATTATGGTCAATCTGTTACGTTGCTTTATCCACATCTGAGAGGCCGTGTGGCGGCTCGGGTGTTGGCGAACACTGGAGGATTGTTGAAAGGCCCGTGTGATCAGACCACTCATCTCAGGCTGGCTCATGTTTGGCCTCCTCTGTCCATTCAGCAGTCTGCGCGCGCGGGTATGTGCATATGTGTGTGTTTGGCTAGAGGGACTTTGATGGAATCTAATGTTTGTGTAATCTTGGGAAGCCCGAAGTGAAATGGTGTTGGTGTAGGGGGGAACTGTTCGCCGCCGCTGCAATGTGTTAGCTGCGCTTTGGCTGCGAGGGTGATGAACTGACTAAATGGATCCCTTTGTGCCCCCAAAACCCATTACACTCTCCTTTAAGTTCACAAATATATTATATATATAAACACTTTATTCGTGAGATACTAATGAGGATTTGTGTGTGTTGCATTTGCATTTTATTTAACTCACTTTTTTTTTTTCTTTGAAGCAGTTGTAGAGAATAGTAAAAAGAAATTTCATTTATTACAATGAGCATGTTTTAGATAGTGATCTTTGGCATTTTTCTTTCAGCGTGTTGCAGGTTTTTGTGCCGTCCTTCATTATGTGGAAATTAAATGTTATCATGTGACAAAATGATTTATTTGTTCTAATAAAAAAAGACTTCAGTTACACAGAATCAAGCCAGGGGAGCTGTGTCACTTCAGTTACCACACAGATGAGGGCAAACCCCGCTGTTGGTTTGTCAGCCTCCAACTAAAACAAACCTGTCTTTTAGCCTCATTAACAGAGAGAGGTTCTGGGTTTGAGGCTGGAGGCTACTGGCATCAGGGATGGAAGGGAGCTGAGAGAGTGAGAAGCAGCCAAATGGACAAATATGTTGTCAGAGATTCACTTTAACCTCTGAGCTACATGGCTGGACACATGCTGGGAGAAGTCTGATTTTCTGGGGATCCTCTGATGCCCCCTGGAGGTTAATACATTTATTTGTTCTATGGAAAAGTTTCCTTTTTTTCCTCCTCTTCTGCTGCTTCAAGGAAAAGCTCATTCATTTTGTCTGTATAAAGTTATAGCTTCTATTACCTAGTTTACAGTGTGTTTGTGGTGGTGTGTGACATGAGACTTGTGGAGGAATATTCTTAGTTTCTTTGTGATGGTGTGTGCATGTATGTGTGTGCGTGCATGCATGCTAGTGTTATAGAGAGGGGTCTGGGCAGTGTTCCCGTGTCCATGCACAGCCCCCAGAGTAAAGTAAACACAGCGGCTCTTTTCTCATCCCAGCCGTCAGCAGGCTCTCCCCAGGCCCGCGCCAGAGACCACACACCCAGACCACACACACGCACACACACACACACTCACACACACACAACGCAGACCTCTCCGCAGATTCTTCCACACACTCGCATACGCACAGACCACACAACACCAGCCTGGGCCCCTCGCACGCAACCTAGCTGAGCTGTCATTCTGCTCAGCGTGTGTGTGTGTATGTGTGTGCGTGTGGCTCTGTGCGTGTGTGTTTGTGCACGTGTATTTCCAAGATGATGGGGGTGGGATTGGAAACACTCCTGGAAGCGAATCAGAAGTGCACAAAATATAGATCCTGATCCCCTGGCCCTCGCCGCTCCCACTCTAAACATATGGGATTGATGAAGGATATATGGAGCTCTTGTTTTAGGCCTGTTAACCTCTTATCTCTTCATGTCACATACATAACCCCTCCATTTCCTCTGACAAGCGTCGGGCCACAGCATCAACAAGAGGTAAATCCTGTCGGAGTTTTCTCGTTAACTCCGGGATGTCAGGGTGACAGAGCGGGGCCCTGCGGCAGGAACGTTTCCCACAACACATTTTCACTGTAATTTTCGCTGGACGTTTGTGGTTCCAAATGAGATACGTTTTGCTAATCAATTGCTCCGCGATTACTTCAGTAATGCTCCCCATCGTTTGGTTGTAGATTACTCAGGTGAGATTTCATACTTCAGTCTACAGTCAATGCCTACAAACCTTATGAAGTTACGTGTGGATTTCGTTTTTGCTAAAATGATCCCTTTTAGATTAATTGAAAATGATTTAAAAAAAAATCATTTTGCACATATCTGATTGTTGATCTATTTCTATTTCTCAACACCAAATTCAAAATATTTCTTTATATAAATGCTTTCATATAAATTTTCCCTTCACAGAAGGCCACAGATGTGCTAATGCCTTGTGGTAGATCCTGCAAAGTGGAGGATTAGAAAACGGCAACAGTTTGAAGATATTTTGTGTCTTTTTTTTTTAAGAAAGTTTCTAACAAGTGGATTAATCATGGCGCTCTGTCAGTTGTAATTAGCGTTGATGTTGGCTGTTGCTCCCTGTACATTTGTCCGCCCTTGACTGATTAGTGACCACGTACGTGTGCAGAGGGTTACGTGTTGCAGGTCCAGTCCATGTGAACTCCTGCATTGTTTGTGGCGAACGTGTTTTGGCGGCGGTGAATAAGGGCGGAAGCCTAATTGAAGCCGCTTCAGAGAGCCTAGATTGATCAGCTTCTTTGAGACTTGGCAGTCATTTATATGCAAACATCTGTGCTGCTGAAATACATCCTTTTGATTCTTTTCTTTTTCCATTTGGAATGATTCAATCTATTCCTTTGCTCCTTCCCAACATGAGGTGATTTGCATGGCTGCTCCGCCGTTGGTACCGTAATCTGAACAGTATTGTGTGGGCTTATGTGGAATGATTGGGGAGTCCAGGTTTATTTATCCTTCGCTGTGAGGTTTACATTCTTCTTTTCCTTTCTGCTCTCTGTCTGCTCCTTCGCTCTTGGCTCCCTTCTTTATTTTTCATATTATCTGTGAGATAACTCCTGCAATGCATACATTGTTTAAGACCTACTGGATGGGAAAGTAAGACTGTCGGCCAAATTATGTTTTGCCATCATCAGAAAAGTTACTGTTGTCTGCTGATTCAGCAAAACTGCTGTTGAATTTAATATTTAATTCTTGTTTTTGTATTCATTTGTGATTCCATATTTAGTCATGTTTGACTTCCTTTTAAGTGTACAAGATTTAAGAAAGTTGGAATATGTTTATTTTGTTTTATTTTTTTTGAATGTATATTTAAATACTGGTTCTTTTTTCCAGGCACTGACCCGCTCATTGCTTCTCTTTGCCTCAAGCCACGATGTCACGTGCACGCCAGCCCCCGTTGGTCACGGGCATTTCACCCAAGGAGGGTGTAGCGTGGACCAAAGTCACCATCCGCGGAGAAAACCTGGGCACGGGCCCAACCGACCTCATTGGTAATGTATTTATAACTATATAGCTAAATGCAGTCTGGTGTTTGTGAAATTGCATTTCAGTTTAATATTCTTTTCACGTAAATTTGTATGATGTTTTCAGCCAGATTTATATAGATTTTTTTGTTTACATTTTATGTATTGATTAAAAATCCTCAGAATTAAAATCAATGCACCACATTTTATTCATGTATATACATATATATATATATATATATATATATATATATATATATATATATATATATATATATATATATATATATATATATATATATATATATAAATAATACATACATACTGTACATATACACAATATTATTATGATTGTTATTATGGGATATGTATATATACTGTGTTTACATTAAACTGCACTATAATTTAGATTATATAATATCTCAGCTGAGGTCTATTTATGTATTTAATTTATATAGTAAATTGAAATTATAAATTCTAATTTTTCCATTGTTAAGAAACAGATGTTACTTGGGTCTAAGGTCCTATTATCAAGTTTGATTATAGTCTGCAAGAATTATATCTTATCATTTTATTATAATAGTTTTAATTAAACATATCAAATTCAAGAAAAATGTAACAGACCCAATGTTTCTTTTTATTTATGATGGAAGAATCACTTTTTTCTTTTCTTCCTGGTGAGGTAAACTAGTTTTATGTTAACATTATTAAATCTAACACATGTCAATTAAATTCTTTTGTGTCCTAAAATGTCCCAATTTGCATACAAATGAATACATTTCTAAATTTTATATTATTTGGACATTTTCTAAATTTGGGCTTTTTTGTTAATCTTTTTTCCAGTTGTTTTTTGAAGAATAGAACAGGTCTTGTCTTTCTGGTTATATAGTAAAAAGAAAATTTAATATAGGCCATTAACAATCTTTTTTTTTTTCTTATTTTGTCATAATCCATCCTCATTTCCCCCAAATAATTCATAAAGCATAACTGATCAACAGTTAGTCCAATTCTAAAACCACAGCTGTTATATGCTAAATAAATTACTAAACTAATCATTTTACAATATGTGCAATATTTATTTATATAAAACAGATCAAAAGACATTTTGGTGTTCTTCATTGGTGGTTTAGATGACTGTCATTTGGACAAACATGGACTTGTGAGACAACTGGTAATAATGGAAACACAGTGTATGGTTTTGGTTTTGGCTATGAACCTCCAGCTTTATTCTCATTATGTGACTGAACGTAACACTTTATCTGTGCTGACACGTACGTCGCGTGCGCACAGTTCTTCTCTGAGTGGAGGTGGTGGGAGGAGAGTGATGGACGCTGAGGGAGGGCGCTGTCCAGAGAAGCACGCACTCGGCGTTCAGGTTGCTGTCCTGGCCTGCGAAGCGGCTCTATTTCTAACCATGAATGTCTCTGGAGCCTGGAATTAGATATGCACAAATGTGTGCGTGGCTGCTTATTAATCTAAACACGATACGGAGGCAGGAAATACGAGTCTAATGAGCACATTTTTCAGAGCATTACAGGTTATTTGTTGATGAGCATGCATTTTAAAATGTAGAATTATACACACAGAACTTTCTGAAACTCTCAGCTGGAAAGACCAAAGGATTTCACAACTTTGTTGACTCATTTCCAAATAGTTTTCAAATGGATTTGGAAGGAGGATGAAATCAATCTATGTCAGAGCATAGATTGTGCCAGTAATGGGCCACTTAGCACTCACGTGAGCTTAAGGGATCTGTGAAAGGATGGAAGGTCATGGCCACCCACACCTGTGACAACCCCGACTTGACCTCCGACCCTCTGTTGACAGTTGGACTGAACCAGCTGATAGGCGCCAGTTTAGAATGACAGGGTTGGATTGTGTGCGTTTGTGTTTCATAGCTGCGCTCTGTTTGTGTTTGCTGCTTTCCTGTGTCTATATCGCTCGTCCCGTTTACCTTCCCTCCTCTCGTCTTCCTCAGGTCTCTCTATCTGTGGTCATAACTGTCTGCTGACAGCTGAGTGGATGTCAGCTAGCAAGATAGTTTGCCGTGTGGGTCCTGCCAAAGACGACAGAGGAGAGATCATCGTGACCACCAAGTCTGGAGGTCTCGGCACCGCCACAGTATCGTTCAAGCTCCTCAGACCAGAAAGGATCGGTGAGGCTCACAACAATGAGAATGTCATTCAGTGTCTCTGCAATTGGTTTTATATATCAGTGGTATTCTAACATAGCAGACACTGCACATCACAAAGTTTCCAGAAGGTTGGTGTTTTAATCATAAATTCACTGTCATCGATATAAAAGAGAAATTAATAGTAAACATTCAAATATAAGAACTCTCTTTTTGAATGAATGATGAAGCAAACATTTGTATGCATTAAACTAACTCTCTGAAATAGTCTCAGATGTAACCTTTCTGCATCAATTGCAGTTGCATCATTTTGTTAAAGGCGGCTCTGAGGCAAATGTGATTCAACCACAGAACAATAGTCAAAACAAACTATTAGGGGGGAAAAGTCTTTCTAACTTGTGGCCGGAAGCAAAAGAGGGAATCCCTGCTGTGACCTAAACAACACAGAAAATATAAAAGGCAATAGAAAGTAGGTGCAAAATATAGAATATAGATAAGTTGCATTGTGGTGTGATCTGAAATATGCAAAGTTTTCATTCAGTCCACTTCCATAAATTCTTGAGCTCAATATACAACATTTATTTCTATATTTGTAGATCTTTATCCTGGTTTATTTAATCTGTGAATGTGTTTGTCAGTGTGTTTGTGTATGTATATAAGTTGCCCCCTCTGTATATCCATCTGAAGGAAATCACAAAGTCGCATCACAAGAAAATTAGCTTTGCATTAAGTGCATTTTCTTTTGGCTATAATAAAAATAATTAAATGTAAAGAAAGGTTTCGAAAAAAAAAAAAAAAAAAAAGCAAAATACAATTGAATTGAATCTTCCTGCGAGAGTGAGTGAGTGAGTGAGTGAGTGTGTGTCTGTGTCTGTGTCTGTGTCTGTGTCTGTGTCTGTGTCTGTGTCTGTGTCTGTGTCTGTGTCAGTCACATCTGGGATGTGTTGTTGAACTCGGTGGCATGAGCCTCTGTGTCCTGTTTTGTCCTGCAGGTATCCTGGACCAGTCTGCCGTGTGGGTGGATGAGATGAACTACTATGACATGAGGACCAACCGCAACAAAGGCATCTCCCCCCTCTCCCTGCGACCTAGCAATCCACTGGGCATCGAGTTAGACAAGTATGGGCTGAGAGCACAGAAATACACGAGTACACACACCAAATCTCACAATCACACAGCCATAAACACTCTCTCTCTAGTTATTGAGTCATCGTTTACATCCCTAAACAGAAACAAACTCACCCCATATGCAGCCGTTTGAAATATTATGCCAACGCAGCAATGGATAAAATGCCTCTAACCGCCGCTCGCGGGGAGTGGAAACAGAATAATTGTGTATGAAACAAAGACAACGAGAGACTGGGATTTGGAAGGAACTGGAGCAGCGGCCCGCACTTCTGAACCGGCAGCAGGGTGCTACCTCCCACACTGTCTGGCAGCAATGGCAGAAGTTGTGATGTATAGATCCGACCGTCATGTTCTGCTGTTTCTAACTTAGCGTTTGTTTGCTTTAAAGGGGCCGGGGGCAAGTGACCGCTCGTGGCCTGAGAGGACTCCCCCATAAACAGGCCGCACCATTCACTTGTCTCTCGGGGTTTAAACATAAATCAGAAGTCATTTTTCGTACATTTAAAATAGTGGATACGCGATGAGGGGAAAAAAAACCCCTGCATGTTGTGTCTTTAATTATAGGAGTGGCTTTTTAGTGGAAGAGTAACACTTTTGAACTGTTGTAGCTGTTTATGTCATTCGCTCATCTGAAATTATCTTTGCACAACATGTGCACGGCAAACCCTGTGACCTCCGTGTTAGTCAGCAGATTTTTTCAAACACAGAGTCCAAAGCTATTCTAGAGTTGTTTTGGGTGTTTTTAAGGTTTTATCTTTCTTGTCTGGAATGTTCATATAAACCTTTGGGGTTACCAAACCCAGAAAAAAAAATTCCAGTGTTGCGGTGTTTCTGCAATCATTTCGAGTCTTTGAGCCCTGGGAGGTGCTGGACACTGTCTTAGGTCAGAGAAGTCTTTGATCTGAAGTATCATCAGCTCTCGTCAGTCAGTCCCTCCTGCTTCTTTCAGTGAAATGTTTTGTGCATAATGTATAACACAGCTTATTGGGTAAATTTGTGGATTTGTGTAATCTAAAATTGGGGCGAGTCAGTATTTTGACTTTGTTATAGTTTGCATGTAAGTGGAATTGGTGCAGCATCTGTTTTTGACATGAATATGTATCTTTGGTTTTCAGACCCGGGAGTGTAATATGATGCTGTCAGGTGCTCTTTTTTTCTTCGTGGTTAAATGCGAAGTGGATGGGTGGTGATGATGGGATGCTTGGTGGAGGCTACGGGTCATTAGTAGAGATCAAGCTTCCCTAATGAGTGTTAGGTCCTCCAGGGGCATCCAGGCATCACACACTGCACTTCCCACGCCAGGCTCTCAAACTCCGCACTGTCCGGCTGCACACTGCCCCCTGCTGGAATGTTAAAAAAATGTTCAAATTTCTAACTCGCATTGATCCACTGAGTCGCAGCTTGCTTTTTTATGTTGGTGAATTCTATTGAACAATATCTGTATATTATTTATTTTTTTAATTTCATTTTTCAAATCTTTAATAATCAATTTGCTTACAGAGGAAAAATCCCACAAAAAGATATGGAGCTGATATTTCCTAGGATGAGCGGGGATTTCACCAGTGAGAACTTCTCAGCCACCTGGTACCTCATAGAAAACCATTCAGAGTCCAGGTAGGTGTCACAGGTTATCACAAACCATGAATTATTGTCCCTACTAATACTAAGGAAAAGGGAAATGAGAAAAGTAGAAACAATTATTTAATTTAACATTTGTGCAATACTACAATGTTCCAAAAATCTTCAAATAAGTAATTAATAATAATAAATAAATAGTTTTGATGGATTGCAGCCACAGTAAATGAGGGTAAATTCCATAATGGTATGGGGTTCCATACCCTTTTGTAAAGTCAATAAATATAATGCCAGCAAGTATTATTATCAGCCAATGGAGGCCATTCTATTCAATTTTTTTGTTAATATATGTAAAAAGGGACTATTTAGTTGGTCTATTTTTTTTTTGTTGCAAATAAATAACAATACCATTTTTAGTTTAGTATCATCAAATCTTGTCAGAGGTGGAGCTGGAGGACTGGTCAGTGCAGCCTGCTGACCGTCGCCTGTCATGTCAGAGCTGAGAGGAGTTATTTTGGACTCTCCTGGCTTCCTCTGTCTGTTCTTAGCCTTCCAATAACCCAGACCCCAGCATCCAGCCGGACCAGGGGCCTCTGTTTGGACCTCACTGGCTGACTGTTTCTTCCTGTGGAGAAAAGGAAAACACAGGGCACCAACACACACTCACTGTGTCTGTGTCTGTGTCTGTGTTTGTGTGTGTGTGTGTGTGTGTGTGTGTGTGTGTGTGTGTGTGTGTGTGTGCATGTGCGTGCATGTGTGCATGCATGTGTGTGTGCGCGTGTGTGTGCGTATGCATGCGTGTCTGTCTGTGTGAGTGTGTGTGTGTGTGAGTTAAAAAATCTTTTTAAAAATTTTTTTCTTGCTAAAGTAACAAAGATGTTGGTGTAATGGAAGGCTAAAATTAGTCTTGCAATGTGATATAGTGAAGTTTAACAAATCATTAATGATTAGAATGCATCTGGTTGAAGTTAACATCCTTCTTTAAATATATCAAAGTTAGAGAAAATTTATATTATGTAGAAGCTTTTAAAATATTATGACATTAAAGGTACTCTACTGGAATATTTAACATCAAATATGATGTTGTTGATGTTTACTGCCAGCAGTTCAGCTTGTGGTTTTCAAAGCATCCTAACCACAAACCTGATATGAATAATATCAGAATGGTTACATGGTGTTTACAGTGAAAGTAAATGTGGTAAAGGCAATTTAAAGTTACCTCAGACCTGTCTTACTTCATTTATTTATTTTAATCTGTATCCGTATTACAATATGAGAGTTGTCTGACATCTGACATTTGTCTTGAGTTGGATAATAGGAATTGGAATCATTGAATTTGAGAGGAGAATCACAGCAACAGAAAAATATTAATCGTAATTGAGTACAAAATTATCTATATATTACTTCAATTAGATTGTAGAGTTGAGTATATCCAGTTGGCTGATGTCAGAGTTCACTGTCTCAGTGAATTCTTCCAGATTTAAGATAAATCCTATACTAGAACAACACAGAAGCATGCTATACTTTTGGCCATCACAAACATATATAATTGGCCTTTATTAGACACTTAAACTTATAAATGTTATGATTATTTTTCTTTTATACAAATGAGTCGCACATAACAATTTTCTAATTATGCCTATTTAACTTTTTAAGTTGAACTCGTCTCTATGTTCCAAAGATGTCATTTTGGACAGGTATAATGAGCCTTTTTCTAAATTTTGGGGCAATTCACAGACTAAACAATGAATCACAGAACTAAAAAAACAATGGAATTCTGCAGAATTACATATTACAGACCTGATGTAGTGGCATCATCATTCTTTCTTCTTTCTTTAGTTTTGAGCAACTGAAGATTGCAGCCAATAACCTAAAAAAACAGGCTACCAAGAAGAATGAGGGCAGTTTGGCGTATGTGAAAGGAGGCCTCAGTACCTTCTTTGAGGCTCAGGATGCTCTTTCAGGTGAGAGGGGTTGACTCATTTCTTTTTTTTATTTTGGAAACTGCAAGCATTAATCTTTCAGGCTTTTATTCCCCTTGCACCTTCACGTGTGATTTCTCAGTGGTTGATTAAAATGACTAATTTGGATGGTGTGAGAGAAGTCTCGACCTTCCACTACAGTCGCACCAGCCAACTACAACACAGCTAAATCAGCTTAATCAAGATCAGGACGGCGCTTGCCTGTCACGCACACTTCAGGGCTCTTGAGTTTGGAACTATGTGCACACGTGCGCAGATGCACACTTGACCACAATGAATTAGATGCTCGAGAGAGAGTTCAAGGTGGAGGAGAGTGAGTGCTGTCACTCTGCCAGGTACCTCAAATCAATTGTTTGCTTCATCATTCATAGTTTTGTCTGTTTACTCTCTTCCCCAGAGTTACTTCCCTTTACTATTTATACATTCACTTTCTGCTTCCATCATTATTATTATTGCTTTCCGCCTGTTTGTGTCCTGGTTGGGAGAGAGGCAATGTTTTCATTGTTCGCAACTGAATCTAAATAAATGGAGCAGACCAACACAATGTGGACCCGGACTATTAGGACTGATAATGCCGATAACAGGCCTAATATGACCAATTGGAACAATGCACAGTCATACTTACGTCCAGACTGAGCGTGCCTACTGTGTGCCCACTGCTTTGCTGGGAAATTTACTGTGTCTACATACACTGGAAGAGGTGCACGATGGATCCATTCAAATGACCTGTGAAGCGAAAGGAACAGAAGAAATGTATTATTAAAGTTAATATTCAAAGTACTACGGACTGGTTGAGAAATTTCAAATTGCTGCTATTCTAAAACAAGGGAAGCACAATAAATATACACTATATATGTAAGCAGTTTAGTTGATTGAAGGAAGTATAAGGTGTCAGTAACCAGAAATTGACTGCCCAAATTTTAACACTTTATTACATCTGTCTCACCTTTGAAGTTTGTGTCAGTTCTAATACACTTTAAATAATGATGTAAGCTCTGATGTGGGCTAGTTATTTTTTGGAATAAATGCATTAGTTTTTAAACTTAGTTAACACGTGAAGAGTCAGCCATCATGCTAGTGTTATAAGCTATTATAAATTAATGGGTAGTTTAGAAAGGAGTTGGAGAAAAAAAAAAAACAGCAGGAGAACCCCAATTGTACTGAACGGGTCAGAGTATATGAGAAATTGAGAGGGAACTGCTAATATGCAGGTAGTGATTTGCACAGACTAGAGGAATGAGGTTTCATAATCCTCAGGGCCCAGGACAGATCTGCATTAACTCACTGCCAGACCTCATTAGTTCAACTGAGAATCTTTTCTCTGTCCCTCAACAATGTCTGGAAAGTCTCTGTTGCTCCAATGAGCCTCAACTGAGATGTGAGCTGTGAAAATAAAAAAGAAACTTGATTTGGAAAAAGAATTTGGGTAATTTCATGTTTTGCTAGTTTAGAACAAATTTGCTATGGTGCTTCCAGCCCTCGCGGTCTCCATCATATTTGATTTCTTCTGTTTATTTTCAGGCCTATGTGTAAAATTTTTATTGTTTACTCTAATTTAAGTCTGGCTTTTTATACTGTTATACGGCTGCTGCCTGTTCCAGTAAGATGGGAATAAGAAAGACAAGGCACTTCTGGGAAAAAGGCAGATATTTTATACTTGAATTCAGGACTCCAAATAAGTGTCTACTGGTGTCTTCCCCTCACTTATCTTTATGAAAGTTAACTAATATTGGACTTAACAATGCAATTACTTAACATGGTAAAGTTTGAATCTTTGTGAATCTTAAATCCTGCGCTAAACTGGAGGCATTTCATCATAGAATCAAATTAACCACCATCATTATTATGTTTTATTAGGTCTTGTTAATGTTGCCTTTTTTTTCTCATAACGCTCCATCTGAAACTTCATAAAGTGGTTAATGTCTTTCTTTTGCAGAGTACTGGGGACAAATTGAGTCTATTCTGCCATAATAGAGCTGCTTAGAGTGATTGACTGTCTTGACAGTCAGTCAGGGAAATTGTTTCTTCTAAAATGTTGAAATTTGTGGTTTTTCATTGTTGTGTGAAAAGGAAGTCTGTCAGCAATGCAGGAAACGGAACGGCTACCGTGTTCCAAAAATGCTAGATTCCCAGGGCCTATTCCCCGAGCCCCCAGCCACAGCAGGAGTCAAAACATCTCCAGCTTTAGAATCCAGGGACACTGTATTTTTATTCTTATTCATTTTTGTCTTCCAGGAAGTGCAGCGGGAGCTGCAGCTCTTCCTCAGGTCTTGGCTACGTGTCTTATCCTGGCTCTGACCTGCTGTTTAGGTTAGCTGTTGCGTCATTGGGCCTTCAGTGTGTGACAGATGCAGAGGACACACAGCTGGCAAAAGGGCAAGGGGGGTTATAGACAAGAAGCAGACCTGCGATGTGTGTGTCTTCCTTCCAATCCCTGAATCCTGTCTCATATACACTCCCACTTCGAGTCTTTGAACCTGCATCTGGTCACATTTCTGCATCAGTCCGTTAAAGGCCGGCGATGCCCACGCTGATTAGATCGTAGCATGTTTGAACAGCATGTTTTAGGAATACTTCAGCCTCTGGCCTGGGGCTCCTGTCTGTCAGACTGGACCCACATATTTATTTTCAGAACTCTACCCTCACTTTGCCTCCTGCTCCCTTGGCTGTGTCCAAGCTCTGCTAACAGCCAGTATTTGTAGTGTAACCACTGTGGGAGAAGAAACGAGACAGGGAATTTTATCACTGTGTTTTTAAAATTTTTTTTTTTTTTTTTTTTCACATTTCTGTCCACCATTCTTGAAATGTGCTTGTTGCATATTATGTTCATTCTGAAAACATGTATGAGAAGGTTTTCTCGTACATACTCTCTCTTTTACTCTGTCAATAAACCCACACTGCAGCTCTCAGCACCAGACTGCCCGCTATGGTACACCATTTATTTATTCTCTGGCGTAGTCACACCACTTCCCTGCCTCTTTTTCTCCCTCCATTCCCTCTTTTCAAATTCCCTCTCCCACATAAAGCTCTTCATGCCAACTGATGGACATGAACCATCAGCGTTCCACACTGAGCGATCCTCTGAGCGCCGGCCATCTTTGTCAACTAGACATTCAGCTCAGTTTTCTCCACAGTGAAATATTTTGGATTCATATTACCTTTGCTAAGGTCCATTGATCCGGTACAGTCGCCAGTAGGTGGTCGGTAGATCTGCTGTATGCATGGGAATGGGCATAAGGGCTGAATGGGGTCACGATAAGCATATGTGAATTGAACCATGAGTGGGGTTATCAGCTATCTGACACTAGGGAAAGGCTGTTTATTATTTCACCCTTGGTTCCTGAAATTGAAAATGTTCCAATCTCAAGGGACGGTTCTCTGGTCAAACTTGTTTTTCTATGAAAAAAAAAAATACATTATGGCTTTCTCTGATTTTTTTTCCCAGTCAATTTTAATGTATTTTCTCTGTCTTAAAGTGAAGGTTAATGCTACATTTTGTGTTGTAGCGATCCATCAAAGGCTGGAGTCTGATGGTACAGAGAGAGTGGAGGGATCGATGACGCAACGACTTGAGAACATCCTCAATAGTAAGTATGGTGTACATATTAAAAGTTTTGTTGTTTTTTTGTTTTTTTTTGTGGCCAGCATTTAATATCAGTCAAATAAATTTGCAGTTGGACTCCAAAAGGTTATGTCACTGATGGCCAACAGCCTTAAATAGCAGAAATAAACTCTCCGTGAATTCCATACTTCACGGATGATGGAGGCTAATGCAGTGTCCTTCCCCCAAACACGTGATATATGTTGATTTTTGAAAAGTGGATCATTCTTCAGATTCACCAGGTTTCCCCACATTCTCATCTGATAAACGATAATGTGACTATTATAATGGAGGGTCAACAAACAAGTCCTTTTTCCTAGAGCCTAGAGTAAATAAACCTCTCGGTTGGACGTAGCTTTCATCCTCGCTGCGTTATACTGGAGTCAGGCCACCAGTCACCCCCTGCTAAAGATTAGCCAATCAAAAATAGGAATGCTTATTTCTTGACCACTCTGATTTGCAAGATTGAAAAATATGACATATTCCTGTGTTCAGTCCCATGCTGCTTTTCCTTCTGGGATTTTGTTTTGGGGCTGGGGCTTTGTTTTGATTAGACCCTGTTTTTAAAATGGAACATTCGAGGCCACCCACGAAGCCAGTTTGCTGTACAAAGGTTCCACTAAGCTGTCTGACCAAGAGATAGCTGTTATGTTTCTCCTCCCCAGAGTTTATGAAGACGGCTAATATTAAGAGTGAAGTGTGCTATTGACATTTCTTTGTCGTGTTGCATTCCTTCACTTTCTCCTTCCCGTTTCATTCTTCATAGGGGCGAGTGATACTGCAGACACACTCTTTCAAGAGGTCTTGGGTCGGAAAGACAAAGCTGACTCCACAAGGAATGCGCTCAATGTCCTGCAGCGCTTCAAGTTTCTGTTCAACCTCCCACTTAACATTGAACGTAACATCCAAAAGGTGCAAATAAGAATAAACTCAGCCGTACATCTTCATCCTTCTTTCTTAACCCTCTCTCACACGCCCGAGCGCGCGCACACACACACACACACAGAAGACACAATTCCTTAGCAGGATGTAGTGAGATATTGGATCATTCATCACAAGGGAAAGTTTTCAGCAGGCTCAGTGTTGGAGGAGGTGAAAATCTGTTTTACAGTCTGGACTCTGAGAATGAGTGTTTAGGTCTGAATATTTGCAAGGCCATGGATCTAATCTTGACTTCATTTAGTTGTCATAACAGGACATTCTCATTTCACAATTTAAGAACACAATCAAAGTTTGCACTATAGGGTTAATATTACCTTGTTATTAGAAAACCCAGCAGAGAATTCATGAAATGGATCCCTGGAGATATTCCTTATTGTGACATACTTCCACTTTGTTTAATTTTTACTGTTTATTCACTGAAACAGAAATCTGAAAGGACATACAATAAAACTGTACCACAGAAAACAAAACTGTCATCCAATCTGCACTGAAAAATTGTAATACCACAAAGTCTCCTGTGTTAGACTGTACACCTCTCTTTGTGTAAGTCTCACAGTATGAAAAATAAATGTTTACTTGGCAATATGGGATTTTCTTTCCAGTGTATATACAATGTATTGGTTGGCTGACTTATCCAGTGGGTGGAGCAAGAGAGCTAAAATAATGTGCCTCATGACAACATGCTATCAATAACTGAGTTTTCTCTCTCAGGGTGATTACGATGTGGTAATCAATGACTATGAGAAGGCCAAATCCCTTTTTGGGAATACCGAGGTTCCTGTTTTTAAGAAAGGTAAATATTTTTATTTCCCAGAAGCTAGGTTAGTAAAAATATGGCAGTTTACCATATGTTAAATATTGTCTTTGTTTCTTTGCTTTAGTGTATGCTGAGGTTGAGACCAGGATTCAAGCCCTGAGGCATCTCTTGTTGGAGAAGCTGCTGCAGACACCATCCACACTGCATGACCAGAAGCGATACATCAGGTTTCTTTGCAATTTTTGTTGCTTTGTGACAACCATATTGTCTCATATGTATTTCGTGTCGTCCGTACTGCTTTAACAAACCTTTCTGGGATTTTACCCATCATCATTGGGGGGACTTTTGCATTGCTTGGTGGTCCCTGAGCTTCCTGTTGTACACTTTCGTATTGTTTCTTTTTCACTCTTTCTTCCCTTTCTTTCTTTTCTTTCGCACCCCCTTTTGTTCTGTCCATTCTTACATGCAGTCTTGATTTATTATTGCTCAGACCAACCTGTCATGATCACAGAGACCAGCTCTTAACCACATGGCAGCATCTTTCATCCTGCTGCATTAGGCAGGGCTCTGAACACCCACTCAACTCCTGTTTACTCTGTCGTGGATGGTGGGAGTTGTGTGTGTGAGTGAGTGTGCTGTGACATTTACTCTGGCTTTTGAAAGATAGTCACCGTAATGAGAAACAAATGAGCCTCAATTTCATTGGATGACAGCAAAGAGGGCCAGGTCAGAGTAGAGTGAGTCATGCTACAGGTCACTAAGTGATGCTCATGGAAGAAACTGTAAATTGGGTGACTAGTGGAAGTAAACTGCAGATAACAGGATGTTATCAAGTCTTTGTCAAGTTCAGTGTAAGTAAATACAAACATATGGTTTTAATAATGTAACAGGTTTTTATTTGATTTTAATATCATATGCATTTAATTTCTGTCATGAAGGAGAAAAAGTTACTGAAATGTTGCTCCTTAGAACATTCTCTCTACTTTCATGTGATGGTCTCTGACCTAACTTCTTCCCGCAGTTGATTTTTGTTTGTTTTTTGCTGCATACGTAGGTACCTGTCTGACCTGCACGCTCCAGGTGATCCAGCATGGCAGTGCATCTATGCTCAGCATAAATGGATCCTGCAACTGATGCAGAACTGCAGAGATGAGTTCCTCAGTGGCCAGAGAGGTGACAAAACTCAATCACTCACTTGCTCACTCACTTGCTCACTCACTCACTCACTCACTCACTAGCTTATTCACTTACTCATGAGAGAGAGAGAGAGAGAGAAAGAGAAGAGAGGCAGAGAGAGACCATGGACCAGCTGTGTCTCATAATAGTACCAGCCCTCTGCTTGCATCCCTCCCTCCCTCCATCAGCACCCTCCCCTGCCAAAGACCAGAGTGTTTATTTTTTCACGAATGTATGAATAAGATGAAAGTGAAGGAGCATTGGCTGTGGATTTGGGTTTCAGGACTTGACATGTTACTCCACATGCACGCACACTAACTCTCTTTCTCACCCATATGCAACTTCACAGATGGATTGGAACAATTAACCCCAATTAAGCTGTTCCAGTGTTAAATCAGCCAGCAGAAAAATGTGAACGTGAAACCGTCCTCTTCGGAAGAACAGCGAGTCCACGCTCAGACACACACAAGGCACAAGGCACACAAGGCACCCATACAAAGATATTGTCAGTGGGTGGTTCCTTCACATGCTACAGCTGGAACATAAACATGTCTAATACTAAGGCTAACAGTGGTTTCCGGGGCTCAGACTTGATGGATATGGGGTGGCTTTGCTATTTTCCTCTCCCCACTTAAAGATCATGTTGATTATCATGTCAGGGATGGCCTCTTTGTAACCCACTGCATGCATTCCACAGAAGGGAAATATTTGGCCAGGAATGAATCCTACAATTGCTCGCATTTACATTCTCTGACATTTTAAAGACATGTCCACATACTGCGACTTTACATCCAGAGTCGCATTCAGTCGTCCGTAGTTCATTTGCACAAACTCAAACTTGAATTTCCTAAAACAGACCAACCCTCTCACGTTTGGGTGCACACCTGGTAACTCTTTACCACTCTACGTCTTAGCCGCTCACCTCTCACCCGTGTACGAAACCGACACTTTCTGAAACCTCCACCCCGGAACAGCCACCGTCTTAAAACCACATCCACTTCGTTCTCCCTCCACGCAGGTCTTCCTCCCATCCTCCCTATGTAATTACCTCGACTTCCCCTTTCCTGTACCTCACAGCCCCTGTTTCTGCTGGTGGCCTCCTCATCCTACTTTGCACGAATTTCTTAGCTCATTGTTTTTCTGAGCCATCTTTTATCTTCTATTGTCAACTTCATGTGTGGCAGATAATCATCCCTCTGTGATAGATTGGTCATGTTTGCACTATCCGAGATCATTATCTCTGTCTCTTTTACCAGCTGGTCGGAAATTCGAGGCCAGGGGCCGTTCTGGTGCTGCTATGATTCTATTAATTACCAGATAAATTGCCTTAAACATGAAATAGAGCCATCCATCATGAAATAAAAGCCAGTTTTCTTCTAAGGAAGCAAAGCAGTGCAAGTTGCTTCCGTATGTCTAAACACTTGCACCGTGTCCCTGGAGCTGCAATCTGACTCTGCCCAATTCAATTATAAACTGCAGCCTTCTTACTTCCTGAATAGCACTTCATCTGCCAATGTCAATACAATTAGCAGGACATTTTATTCATAGGAAAAAGGTTCCTCAGTGAGTAATTAGTGGGATTTTAATGTTGATACATTTGACTGAGACTCATGCGGTTGTGATTTTAGGACTTTATCTGGACCACTTGAAAAGAACGTGTTAATTGTAACAATTAGTACAGTTACAGGGGGTGTTATTAATGTGTTCTAATGTGTACCGTTGGTTATTTATTTTATTTTTCAACTTTCCCGCAGTTCAGGAATTTACATTTGAAGCACGGAAATTTTGAGGTGCATTAGAGCCCGAGTATTTGATATCATATGTTGTATAATTTACCAGTTCAGCATATTTCCCTGGATGGCTTTCTCAGCATCCATGCTTCAGAAGGTCTGGGCACCTGTCGGATTGTCCTTGAATGTTAACATAATGTAAAGTAATTCACTTTTTAATTCACACATATTACTTTGGGATTAAATTTATCTGTGTAGATTGTGGGGTTTTTTTTACTTGTTATCAGAACCAGTATGCATCCTCACAAAGATACATCTTACCTTTGACCAACATACACTTGTGGTTAGGTAACCTCTCACGGAACAGGAACTTCTTGCCTGAGCTGCAGAGAAGGTTCAAACCTGATGAGGAAGTGAGCAGGTGACACACATTCTCAATGTATCAGACACACACACACACATGCATGCACAAACACACAAAGAGTTCCACAGACACACACATTTATAAAAACCGTGCAGTTAACTTCTTCTTAATCTACAAGTTCTTACAAGAAAAAAGAAAGTCCTATTATGGAATAGAACTTGATACTTTTCTTGTAATATACATGCACGTCTATACCTAAATTGTTTCACATATCTGAATACATTTTTGCATTGTAAGGACAATGTGGGTTCAGCTGACACCTGGATCAACAGCATTTTTCATCTCTGAGAACAAAAACATTGTCCACGCAGGCCTCTGTGTGTTGTCAGTGTAATATGAGTGAGCTTTGCATGTTTACAGGTACAGATGATTTAAAAAAAAAAAAAAAGGTTCCTTCTATTTTCTAGCCTGGATTGCTGCATATAATGCACGGCCAGCTCGACCGCAATTGCTTCTTTATTTGGGGATTTCTCAATACTTCCTAACGCACTACAGTAGAGACGATGACTCACTGGCACTTTTCTCTGCATGTGTCAGACACATGTTTTGGAAATTGTGGCTATCCATTTCTCTTCGTTTAGACAAATTCCATGTGGGCGTGCAGAAGTGTTTTCACGAACTACTCGTTTTTGAATTTCGTTTTCACTTTAGTAACATTGGCTGTCCTCTTCTCTTCAGACTTTTCACTTTCATTCCTGTGTTTCCACTTTCACCCCATCTTGTGTAATCTTAAATGTTGAGCTTATCTCTGCCTGGGATAAGCAGCCTATGAGTGCGCAAGCACTTTCCGAAACGTCCCTGCTGCTGCAAAGCTCCCTGTTGCCATCTAGTGGAGCTGTGTTATTTGTCTTTGAGGGGATGATTAAGCTCAGTGCGATGGACCTAAACTCACTTCACCCTAATGTCCTCAGCTCCAGTGCTTCTCCCTGGAAACAATGGGACATTCTCTCAGCAGAAGGCCGTGGCAGTAAGGGATCAGAACATAAATAAAGCAAAGTGGAGAGCACTGAGGGAGGGTTGTTTGGTGTGAAAGCCTACTGAGCTTATTGAGGAATGTGGAATTATGAAAATGGCTTATTTGATTATTTGATATCTGAAGTATGTTTCTTTTTCATTTCTCATCTCCGTCTGGCCTCTTCCTCCATTCTCCTACGTTGGTTTTTGTCTGTCAGTGAATATGGGAGCTTTGGACATGGAGGGGGATACTCGCCCCTCAGCCCTTGGTAGGCTCAGCCACACCACATCTCTGAAGAGAGGGGGCAGCTTGCGAATGCCACGCTCTAACAGTGAGTGTTACCACCATACACACATTCTGTGCTTTGGAGGGCAGCTTCTCTGTCCATGCATTACTTTGTCTTTATTTGTTGATCTTGTCTTTATTTACCACACACAGTACTTCAGCAATCACTAAACTACCACTATAGTTACAGTACATGCGCTCTTCCGGGAAGTTAAACACTTTCTACTGTGATCCTTCAAATTAACAACATCTTTTATTTTACTTCAGTTGTGTTTTTTCTGATTGAAAGCTCCCCTGTGACTCTGTTGCAGCATGGCGCTATGAAACCCCACAGCAAGTGCAGTTTGTGGAGAAGTTGTCAGATGTGGTCATTGGCCAGTTACCCAACTTCTGGAAACTTTGGATATCTTATGTTAATGGAAGTCTTTTCAGCGAGGTAAATACTTGAGAGGCCTTTACACTAACAAGATCTAGAAGTAGATACAGTGCATTATATTAGATATTCACATATGACAGTAGTGGAAAGAATTATTAGTTGCACCCTTATAGGTGAAATGAAGCCCATAGCTTTCACAGCTTTCAAGACAAAGTCATAAAACATAGTAACCAAATAAAAGAATTTAACCATTTGAATTATTCAGTGCTATGTGCTTTCCTGGTAAATTGCAAACATTTTCTTTTTTGCCTCTGCAGACTGGAGAAAAGTCTGGGCAAGTGGAAAAATCCAAGAAGAATGCAAGACAGAGACAAAATGACTTCAAAGTATGATTCAGGATGACCACCGTCCTCACCAGAGAATTTTACTGCACCTTTACTTGTATACCCTGCATTTGACAGAAAATGATTGAGGAGATGACTCATCGCCTGGTGAAGCTCGTTCGAGGGGCTCTTCTTCCCACCACGTTGCCAAAGCCAGAGCAGAACCTTTATGGAGGCTGGGACAACAAGACAGACCTCAGTGGAGACTGGCTGACTCAAATCATGCACACCGTTCGGTTGTTGGCTGCCCCCATTCTGATGATTTTTATGGGTTTCTTGTGTGTGCATGTTATATAATGAGTCTTCTCCGTCTCCATCCTGCTCAGGGCTTGTCATGAGGCTCTGTCTGCTTTGGAGATTCCAAATGATTTATTGCAAGTGATCCAGGATTTGCTGCTGGACTTAAGAGTTCACTGTCTCATGGTGACTCTACTGCACACTACTGAAGGTGAGCAGGCAGGGACAATGTGCAGTTCTTTTAGGATATTAGATGATAAATCTTTTTATACATATATATAGTTGCAGTTTCTGCATCATAACCTGCACACTGGCTGAATGAAATGATGCCATCACTTTTTTCCATGCAGTGACAGAGGAGGTTTCATATGATTTAATTGAGTTAAAGAACATCTAAGCACACATCTAATTTATTTTCTTCAGCTGTCAACATAAACTGTTGAGTGGTTTTAAAGGGTTTGGTTGTGTGTGTTTTAACCTGTTTAGATGTCAAGAGGCTTGCAGAGAAAGAGGACTGGGTTGTAGATAATGAGGGAATCACCAGCATGGTAAGTGTGCGGGTTCATTAATAATGGCAACTTTCACAACAGATTACATAAAAACAAAAAAAAATAAAACAAATTTAAGAATATGACATATCTCTGGTGTGTTCCTCATCCATGTCTGTGTTCCGCATGTGATGCTGTTTACAGTAAATATATACTTTCAGGAACCACGTACATGTTTCCTTCCTTATGTGTTTCGCAGCCTTCACAGTTTGAACAGTGCCTGGTCCAAATGTTGCAGTCTCTCAAAGAGCCTCTTGAGGTCAAACCAGGAGAAATAAATGTGAGATGACCAGTTGCAGACAAATACACACACACACAAACGCACACACACACGCATAAAAAAACGTTTTTAGGAATGTTGAAAGCAGAAGATGACAACTTTTCGTCCATCTGAACTATTACAGTAATCTTCTGTGGTGGTGTCGCTCAGTTGACTCTAACTTTAAAGCAGTGTTTTTAAGCATTTGTTTAGGACTTTACACAACATGAGCCTTGTAACAGAAAATTCAACAACCAGAAGACCACAGTCTCTAATAAAGAGGATTTTTTTTAATTATGGTATTGCTTTCTTTTTATAAGGTGCTGCAGTTGGAACAGGTCCAGGATCAGGCCACAGAACTTAGTGTGAACATCATGAAGGTAAGATCAGTTGGTGGCCACACAACAAGCTTGTAAAGATACTGTTGAATAAACTAACAGACTATCAAGGATACCTTATGTGAAAATGCAGTGAACTTTTATCGAAGTTTATCTTGCAAAGAAAGTTTTATAACTAGGCATAGCCAATATAAGAACACACAATACATGTTTTAAAATAGGTTCCTAAATCTGCAGATTTGGATATATGTTAGTGATATGTGATTAGTACATTTTAATGATTAGAGGAATAATCTTTAAAATGTCATCATTATTCTTTCTAGAGTATACATTACCATATTTAATTTGAATAAGTCTCCTTCCTTTTAAGATGCAGGCAAGAAATTTAAGTTTTCATATATACAGTATATTTATGTTCAGCCTCACATTTGAAATTGGTTCAATTGATTGGACATGACTCGGGGTCAATAAGAAAGTCAGCAATATTAAGGATCTCTTTACAGAGAGCTCATTTTTTTCATCCCTCTTTTAGGTTTTCATAAATTGCTTGGAGCAGCTGAGCATGAATAGAGACATTGATTCATCTCAGTGAGTGTTTGACTGGCTTCTGAATTTTTCTGAATTTTAATTACTTGTGTCTGAAATTCTTAAAAACTCTAAATGTATTTTTCCTTTGACAGCAACATTACAGTTGACCTCTCCTCTCCAGACCGGTTCCCTGGCATTCAGGAGGGCTTTAGTCCAACATCTGTAAGTTTTTTTAACTCTGAATTAATTTATTTATTCATTTTATTGTTTTGATATATTATTCATTTTAATATATGTATTTTTGGGAACACTGCCCAAGAGTGGGGTCTCTGTCCGTTACTCCACAACACATCAACAAATATCATCGGGCTGTTTTGGTGTTGTGGACTAGAAGCACAAACCTCCTCATTTCCAGTAACTTGATTGATATGTTGCTGAAGGTGTAAAAGTAGAGACGTGGAGAACAAGGAGGAGGAAGAGCAATGGTTAAAGTGCTTCTGGTAAAGGGAAATGGAGCAAGGCGCTGACAGGATTTCCCCTACCCAAAAATGTGCAGCAGGGCAAGGCAGCCAACCAGAGATGAGGCAGAGTGCTATCACTGAAAATGTGAAATATAGGGTGACCCAGTTGAAGGGCATTATCTTTCATCAGTCAACAGTCACTGATAATATCATCTCTGCTTTACATAATGATGACCAACTATTCTGTCCCCTTTTTGTAAATGTTTATTCACAATCATTGTTCATAAATCCTTGGTTTTATGAAAGTTACATTTTGAACAATGGAATAATATTATTTTGGAATGAATAATGTGCATATGTTAAAGTATAAAAGAAAAATGTTCTATTTCATTAGAATTTTAAGATGGGAGTGTTTAGGGTAGTGAGGCTGTTTTGTATTAGATCCAGTATTTTTGCAAATGGCACTATTTTAGAAACTGAGAACCTTTTAGTAAAGAAAATATATAAAGTGTTCTATAATTATAGCACATGCCATTTGTAACTAGATGTTGATGTAAGAAGGCTTGGGAAGTCTTGTTTGTTCCAAATCTCTTGGAAACCAGTCTTAGGATGGAGGGTAGGAAGGAAAACTTTGATCCACATTCGACCATTTTGACTTGTGTGTAGGAGCAGCGTCTCCTGATCATCCTTAGTAACTGCCAGTACCTGGAGAGACGCACCTTCTTGAACCTGGCCGATCACTTTGAGAAACACGGCTTCACTGGAACAGAGAAGATCACTCAGGTCAGTATCGCAGTACCGTTGCTGCTGTTTAAAAGAAGAAAGCTGTCAAAGAGCAAATACTTTGACTCTTCCTGTATTCACGATGTCTGCTTTTAATACATATGAAGCTAGTGACACATTTCTCGGACTCTTGGTGCAAATATGACTCTTAAAAAAAAAAAAGATCAACGCTCTGCTCCACTTTTTCATCTTTTCTCTGTCACTGACACTGACACATAACTGCACACAGTTACTCATAGTTGACTCATGCAGCAAAATAACAAAAAATGTATATGGCTGCGTTATCACTTTTATTCATCTATTTATTTTTATTTGAATGTGTGAGGGTTTGGACTCATAGAGTCATAGAGTGCACTTCAGTCTCATTATATGTTCTTTTTCTTTTGGTTACTTGGTTAGTTTCAGTTATCTGCTTTGCAAAGACTCAAACCTAACCAAAAAAAACCCCACAAAAACTGTAAAAACGTCATTTTCATTCTCCTCCCAAGTTAAAATGACCTCCTGTCTCCATGGTAACATCTACATGCCTGATACTGCAGGTGAGTGTGGACGCTGTGCGACAACTGGATAGGAATCTCTTTGAGGCCTACGTCGAGAGAAAGGCTGACCCGATTGCCGGCTCATTGGAGCCTGGCATCTATGCCGGGTACTTTGACTGGAGGGACTGCCAAACCCCTACAGGTACAAGCACACCCTGCCTTGTGTATCATCGCTGACATTGTAAACAGGCTGTTCGTAGCCACTGCAGACCCCAATAAACCTGCTCTTTGACAACCCACGTCTCTTCTGATCAGCATTGTTGTGGTTGTCATGTGTAAAGTACAGCTCTCTCATGGCTTACTGTCAACACTACACATTTTTTTCAGTCCCATCTGAGAATTTTGTGGCCTTTGTGTCTTGCTCTGCGTGTGCAGTTGCTTTTCGTTTGGCCTTTTACTCATCAAATGCACTCCAACCACTGCTGAATTTTTGAGAACCGTTTGTGGTTTACCTGAGCATAAGATGTCAAGTAACATGTATTGTTTGTGAGAGCTGACAGCAGTTTTAAATTCACCATTGATCGAAAGTTGGACCTTGCTTCTTGTTTGTTCCTGAGTTTGGGATGTGAAAGAGGAACGTTTTGTGCAGTAAACCACAAATCCGGGATATGATACTTTCAGTTGTTGTGTGGGACTGCTGCCGCTTAGGTGCAGCACAGAATACAAACTCCAGTTTCAGTACTGCTGCAGGCTGTTGTTTTGTAAAGATATTTTAATCCTCTCAATGCAAGGAAATCATCAACGTTCAAGACACCCACCAACTGCAGAACTTACTCATAGTTCAGTTAATATCAGGTTCATTTTTACCATAAATCATCAAATAAAGATGAGTCAGTTAAGTGTGTGTTAATTAATGGTAATTGTTGGACTGGCTGATAATAGAAGTATTGAAAATTCTGGAAATGCTGTATTATCCACTTTAAATGTTTGACTTGGTACTTTTTTCTGCAACAGGTGTAAGAAACTACTTAAAGGAAGCTCTGGTAAACACCATCACAGTTCACGCAGAGGTAAAAGCACACTTGTCTTGTGTCTTTTTTTTTGTCAATACCCAATACCCAACATTTACCTGCTGATTTCTGTTTCCCTTCAGGTCTTCACTGTTTCTAAAGACCTTGTTCCTCGCGTGCTCTCTAAGATCATTGAATCTGTAGCAGACGAGATGTGTCGTCTCATGCAGTGTGTTTCATCTTTCAGTAAAAATGGAGCCTTGCAGGTACAGTGTAACACACACACAAAAATAGTTTTGCACTCATACTAACACCCTGACTCAGAAGTAGACCCTCAGCCTTGTGAGGGGATTTACATCTGACAGTTTGTCTGCCCCCCCCCTCCATAAACCACCACCACCATCTCCCATCATCCCTCTTAGGCTCGACTCGAAATCTGCGCTCTGAGAGATGCCATAGCTACATACCTGAACCCAGAGAGCAAGTAAGTGCCACTCCCAGCCGAATGTGTTCATGCACAGGGCAGTTAGAAAATCTTCAGATCCTTTCACCTTTTTTCACGTTTCATGTTTTATTATGCTGAACTTATTATGCAGTCTAAACTCAACACCCCAGAATGACAAAGTGAAGACAGAGTAATTTTTTTGCAAATTCCTTACAAAATAAACCCCTCAAATATTGCATTCAGAGCCTTTTCTACATCACTTGGACATGAGTTCTGAGTTTCTTCCAATTTTCTGAGATATTTTTACCATATGATTGGAGGCCATTTGTTATAAATTCAATTGATTGGCCAGAAAAACATATCTACCCTCAACAAAAATATAAATACAGCACTTTAAGCCCTGGCTCACCTGTGCGATAACCATGCTGTATAATCAGTATTTCGATATGCCACACCAGTGAGGTGGATATAAAAGTGCTCACTAACACAGATTTGTGAACAACATTTGAGAGAAACACACCGTTTGTGTACATAGAAAGAGTCTTGGATCTTTGAGTTCAGCTCATGAAAAATGGGAGCAAAAACAAAAGTGCTGCATTTATATTTTTTTTTCAGTGTATATAAGCAACGAAAATGCACTGAAGCTTCACAAGAGCACAGTGCCCTCCATCATGCTGAAATAGATGAGATTAGGAACAAACAAGACTTCCCAAGAGTTGGTTGTCTACCAGCAATCTGGGGATAATGGGCTTGGAACCCTCCGGGTGAACTCCAATGTACAGATGGGGAAAAGTACCGTTCCTCCAACGCACACAGGACTTTGTCGTCCAGACAGAAGCTTCTCTCCACCTGGAGGTGATCTTTTAGGTGGTGTTTCCAGAAGGAGTCTTGAATGTGCTGATCTGATCTGGTCTGATGAAACCAGAGCCTTAATTCTAAGCATCAAGTACCATCCCTATGGTGAAGCAGATAAAAAGGGCCAACCACCAATGGTCCACAACTGTGCTTGAGAGGATCCACAGAGTGGAGGCTGCTGCTTAAGGTGCTTTAAGACAGAGGAAAGGATCTGAATATTTTAGTTTTTTGGGTTTTTTTTATAAAAATAGCAAACATTTGTAAGATATTGTATTCACTGTCATTCAGGGGTACTGAGTGGAAATGATATGAGATGGTAAGATATATATATATATATATATATATATATATATATATATATATATATATGGATTTTTAATCATTATTCTGCCATAAAACTGCAACATTAGAAAATGCAAAAAACGTGAAATGTTCTGATCATAGAAGCACAGACAGGAACTTGCATGTGCGTCCAGTGATTTATGACAGAAAATGTCACAAACATAAATCTTAGCAGTCACACATCCCTCACTACAATCCCTATTTATGTTACTTGGTGGTTTAGGGAAAGGAAGTGAAAGCAATCTGGTTCTCCTGTGTGCATGTACTGCTCAGTGTGTCGGGGTGTGGGTGTGTGTACCTTCAGATTTCTTTCCTTTTCTAAATGCCATAGTTTTAACCGAGCACTTTGTCCGCAGTGGCAGCTTTAAGCTGGCCCTGGACGCCCTCCCTCAGCTGCACAGTGGAGCTGATAAAAAGTGAGTCTCGCACTGAGCACTTTCACTCAAGTGTTGTTATTTTGATTCTAAAATTGGGTGGGGGGGGTACAGTATTTGCTCTGGTCATGTCCAACTATTGTGAAAATCGAATAGTTAATACACGTCACTTGAGGTCTGCAGCCTCCGTTTCACCTCATTCACACACTTTTTAACCTTCTCTGGCAGGTTGTTGGAGGAGCTGTTGAACAAGTTTAAAAGCAGCATGCAGCTCCAGCTCACCTGCTTCCATCCCGCCTGTGTCCAGCCTGTAAAGAGATAAACTTTCCCTCCACCCTCACACTAGATAAATGTACGTGCATTTATCTAGTCTATCATAGTTCAACTCTGTCTTTTCAGTTATCACTTGGTTTCATTATTGTTTTTAGTCTGACTTTCAATTTGTGCTTAAGTAAATCATACATTTCTGATCTCATCTTTGAGAGATCGTAGAAATGAGACATATATTGATTTCACTGTTACTGTGCAAGGCAGTCCCAACGCTGCTGGTTATGTTAGTCATGGGAGGTCAATCTAAAGTAACAATGCTCCATTTGATGGGACTTCAGGCCTGCAGGAGGACTAAAAGGTGTTATTAAGCTGAAACCATCTGTCCTGTCATGACTCAATAAAGAGAACCAACACTGAAGTGTGTGTGGGTTGTTTTTTTTTTTTGGTTCTTTAACCTGTCATTTGTGAGATTTCCTGTGCAAATATTCTTTTATTCTGTCTCCAGAACCCAGATCACCCCAGGTTATGATGCTGGTGTCAGCTTTCCATCTTGCGCACACAGTAACATCTGAGTTTTACATTTGTGTCCAACATTTCCAGGTCATTTCAGGTGTGTCAGGTTTGGTGGTTTTCACATCTTCCATCGAATTGCCTCCAAATGTCATACTGGCTTTAGTGGCTCCCAGTCTCTGTCTGTATGTGGAGACTGGATTTGCTTCGTGATGTTTTAAAAATCTGAAACTGCGAGCGACATTTCAGCATGTCATTTAGTGATATAAGTCAGTCATTACTGCTTGAACATGGAAGGTCTGTAATGACATGCACTCTATTTGAGATATCTATTTATGTCCCAAAATACTTTGTTTATGTCAATTTACAGATTTTGAGGCCGCCATTACATTTTCATTCATAAGTTTGTTTTAATTGAAGAACTTAAAAGTCTCCACATTACGATTCTTTGGAAGTAGCCACACACTTTGGGGGTTTCCAGTTTCCAGACTTTTTTCACAGAAGTCATGCGTTCTGCCGACAACGCTCTGCACTTCAAACGGTCACTTCTTCGCCCATTCATCTCAGGAGCTCCTCCTAACTTTGTCACCCACACCGTCTGGTTGTCTGGTTTGCGAGGATGAGAAGGGTGTGTGCAGGGCGGTGACACCACTTTCTGTTAACCCGGGGCCGCAAGCCCAACGGGATCCCTGGAGGACATGGCAGCTATGAGTGTGATCATGGTTGAAGGCGTGCGCCACATGTGCGCTCGGAGGGACACGCCCGCGGCTTGCGTACACATTTGACGGGTTACCTGAGGGCAACTCTCTTTTCTCTTTGCACCTCAAAGTCTTCCCCATCTTGATTTCGGGGAAGGACATGGAGGTCAGGCAGATGTTTTGTAGTCTGTGTTCTAAACTTAGATTTCTCCCCTCCCACAGATTCATTCACAAATAAAGTTCAAAGCCTGAAACGCTCTCTGTTCTGCACTGAAGCTGTGTTTACAGTAAAAGGTGAAATTTTGGGGGTTTGCTTGCATGTGATGTGTTCCAGACAGGAAATGAGTGATGTCATCTGGTGAGAGTGGAGATCATCTTGGAGACTTTATAGAAGTGTACAAATATTTATGTACCAAAGAACATTATTTATTATTTAGTATATTTAAGATTCATTTTAATACACTGGATGATCCAGTTAATGACAAAAACATGTTAAAGTCAAACTGAACGTTGTGCTGGTAAAGTCTGTGACATGGTGTTAACTAATCTGAGTAACTGACTCACTTTTTTTTTTATATAAAGACAATTAAAATGTCCTGAAATAAAAGAGGTTTGATTCTGTTCAGAGATGTTCCTCAATCTCTGGGCAGGTGTAGTACAAGGTTATTTGTGAGTGCTCAGCATCACCAACCTTGAAGCGGGTGGGCCACAGCAGCAGAAGACCACACCAGGTGATACAAACAGGAAACCGAAGCCAAAGTTTGTTCGAGTAGTATATTGTTTAAGTAGACCTCCCCCCTGAGCACCGCTGACCACAGTTCTGCATCTTCTGAACGCTGCTCCCGGTAAGATACCTCACCATGTCACAAAGCTCAGATCTTCTCATTGACCTTGAGTTCTCTATATAAATTTGTCTCCACAGTCACGAGATCTCAGCCTAATAGAGGACCTTTCAACTGGGGATCGCACCGTGGATGTGACATCTGCAGCAGCTGTGTGATGGAAATCTCTGAAGGTTTCAACCCATTACGAGCAAGGAACAAGGTACCTAATGAAGAGACCAGTGAGTATGCTCCAGTACCCCCAGTGCTCTAATGAGGAAGATGGTTGTTAATGGATGGATGATATTGTTGTATTCCTCCAACTCCTTTACATTATAGTATGGTAATGATTTTTAAACTGTATTAGTTTTTGGTTGAATGAAGATCAATATTTCCAAAAAAACTATCCCTTAACGTTGGCATCTCCACATGAATAACTAGCACTCCAGAAAGGAGCAACATTTTATATGATTCGAATGATTCCCTTGGCAAACCAGTGTAATCTCAATAATGGGATGTTGTTGTTTTTTTTATCTCATCAGTCGACGTAAAATTTCTGTTTCTTGTAACTTAATCACGCACCTATGACGAACAGATTTGTGGGTATTTTGTGTCGGCTTTCCATAGAGATGGAAACTGCTTCTGAAGCTGTTAGCAGAGGCCAGGAAACCTGGTGCGGAAAGAGGGGCTGTCCTCTTCCTCTCAACACACTACACCCTTCGTGATGTCATCGTGATAATAAAGTGTTTGATTAACCAACAGTGAACCACGCTTCCTGTTCAGAAACGTCGCATTGACTGCAGGCTCCCCCGCAGCAACGGAGAGGCATCGTCACTGTTTGCATCAAAACAAGTTGTTTTGAAGAGACGTGCACAAATTCCTGAACACGTTCATTTCAGCTCTTCCCACTTCAGTGCACACTGCTTCAGTTTCTGCTCATACTACATGGGTTTTGTTTTACATGACTCCTGCTTCTTCTACAGAAGTATAAACACAAAGAAGACTACTTGAAACACGTAATTATGATTCGAACTTTCAAAAAGAAAATAGACTAGATTATTATTTGAAAACACTTTTTTTTTATTAAAACAACAGAATGTTCCACAAACAGAATGTACAAAACTAGAAGTCAATCACTAGAATATCTTTAAAGGTTCACCAGGGAAAACGTGCCGCAAGAATGAATCTCGCAGCGGATTACTAATCTGGGATTGAGGAATATCACAGTAGAAATTACTCGACTCAATCTTCTCCCTAAAATAATCTGAAAATGGCTGGAATGCTCATGAATGTACTTGCATGTTGATGTATGTGGATGATGTGTGTGTCTATTCTCTCCTCCGCCTTTACCCAGCCAGCCGTCAGCAGGAGACCCCCCCCTTACGAGCCTGGTCCTGCTCAAGGATTCTTCCTGTTAAAGGGGAGAGGTTTTTTTTGTTTGTTTTTTTGTTTGTTTTTTTGCTTGCCACTGTGGCTTGCTGGGGGTCAGGCCCTGGGTGTCTCTAAGGCGCCTCGAGACAATTTGGATTGCAACAGACGCTGCATAAATAAAGATGAATTGAACTGAATTCAACTTCCTGTTCCCCGTCCACACTTCAAAACCAAACCGGTGACGGTGAGTGAGCACTTTCCCCCCCGTTTCCTCTGTAAATCAACACTTTTTCTGCACGATACCCGCACCTAAGCTGCCACTTTTGTTTGCATAGTCAGTCATAAAAATCTGCATGAGGCCCTAAAAAGAAGTACAAAAACACGCGCTGGCGACGAATGTGCGACGCGACGTTCGGCCATCGGTCCACGTTTGCCTTGCTCTCCCCTCCGAAACGTCACCTCTGCTTCTCCGGGTCTTTCGACAGTCTCTGGTTGCCTGCTGAGGTCACTCCTGCAGGCTGCTGCTGTGGTGGTGTGCGACGGCCCTCTGGTAGTCCTCGGAGGGGCTGACGTGCTCCGCGACTGCCGCGGGCTCGTAGTTGCGGTAGTAGTGGCCGCCCATCTGCTGGGCGTAGTACAGGAGCTGCCTGGAAAACAGCGGCTCCACCTGCAAGACACGGAGGTCCGGGGGTTCAAACGCCGGAGTCGTTCAGATGGGCACGAAGCAAACACGAGGGGGCGGTGGGGGGGGGGGGGGGAGCTCCTGAGTACGTGTAAAGACGAGTTCATTTTTACTTCCACCAGGATCACTCAGCAAGGAGACTGCGGATCTTTTATTACAGGTCCTCTCGGGGGTCATCGGGAGGTCAAAGATCTAGGATGCTCGGACAGTCACCTGGACAGTGAGGGTCCGCCGGTGCCTTTGCAGGTCCAGACACTCGTCCCCGAAGCTCAGCAGGATCTGGAAGCGCGGCAGCGGTCGACCGTGGAGCCCGTAGCTCTGAATCTCTGTATCGGGAGGGAGAAGGGATTCGACACAGGAGGGAGGCGTCAGCTGACGAAGTGACAGGAGGATTTCATTTGAAGCGCTGTGACCTTTGGGGCGATTCGAGTGGAAAGTCCTCGTCACACATGTATGCAAATGCAGTTGTCATAGATGGCTAGTGCCTGAGGCTGATGTAGGTGGTGATGATGTGGCTTCACAAAAGACTGAAAACTAAGATGACTCTCAAGGGGGAGTTTTCTCCTCACATGGCGGAGGTAAGACCGTGTATTTACAGTAAATACTGACTCAGAGCGAGGTGTCAGGCAACCAAGCAACCAAAACACAGGCGCCCTCTTTGGCGCTGACAATCAACAGAGACACCCAGCCCTGTCTGAGCCCGGAGACCGAAGCGAAGGCGTCCCGATTTTTGTGGCCGCAAGCTCTTTTGCGGCCAGTTTTTATGATCAGCTGGTTCAGCTGGAGTGCTAGTTGTTCGAGACCCTCGCCACCCACCAAGTGCGATGGCACGCCAACGGAGGAGGGGTGCATTCTACTGTCACGACATCCAAACTTACAGTGCGTCGCGTATGAGCGGATGTTCTCGATGGTTTTGTTTTTTTTTGTGTGTGTGTGTGTGTTTCTTAACGCATTTTAATCAATATTTGGGCGAGTTGATTGGATGTTCTGTTTAAGAGAGATAAGAGAGAATCTAACTTGCTTCTCGAAACATTGGAAAAATGTAGATTTCTACAATTTCTTTTGACAAAATCTACATTTTATGCATTATGCGCGGTTTCTGTGACATCTACATTTTGGTTTGTGCAAAATGAGATCTACCAAGAGGCCGTTCCATCCGGATCTCAGAGGTGTGTTTGGTGACTTGCAGTTAGTGTGAGCCTGAAGATCAACAGGTGGTCATCTCACCTGCCAAGCAGTCCTGCATGTGCAGGAGTTTGTAGTTGACCTCCCTCTCCAGCTTGTTGGGTTTGTCGGCGTACTGGGACGAGCCCCTCTGCCAGTACACTCGGCTCTGGCACAGCCTGCGGGCGTAAAGGCCGTCGGGGCCCATCCACAGGAGCACGCCTCTCTCCAGCGCGGACGGCGGGCTCGGGGGGCCGTCGTCGCTCCTCCTCGGGGACGAGAGGCTGTCCACGGGCAGGGGCACCACCTCCGGACTCCCGGGCTGCTGGTAGTGCTTCTCATCCGGGGAGCACGGGGTCAGGTGGCAGCCCTCTGGACTGGAGGTGGTCACCTCCCTCACCAGACTGTCCCGGTAGAACACGACCACGTGCAGGCGGAAATCTGCCGAGGAAAGGGGGCAGACGGACGCGTTTTCTTCTGCTTTGACGGGAGTAGACGCACTTTGATTTGCTACAAACGGATTTGTTGATGAAATGATATCGTTCAATATAACCTCATTAGGCTCCTGATGTCTGATAACCCCGCCCCCCCCCTCCTCCTCCCAAATACCCCTCACTTATCACCTGTTCATGACAGGAAACACTGTTTCACCTGAGAGCGTGTCTGCAGGCCTTAAGCTGGCGTCCAGGGCAAACGGCGACGGCTGGCTGTCGGCGGGACTGTACGAGTAAATGGAGGCTCTGAGCTGGTATCCTGCACGCACACACACACACACACACACACACGCACACGCACGAACGGGTGAGGAACGCTCACAGGCGAGACCGAAAGACGCCGGCACTGTTCATGCGCGAAGGGGCGTACCATTCTCCACGGCGGGGTTCTGCCACGGCAGGCTGCGGGGGGGACAGGGGCACTGAGAGAAGGGCATCTCCGGGAGGGAGGCCGTCTCCTGACAGTAATCCCTCCAATCACATTCCGGCGTGGGCATGAACTGTGGCATCTGCAGTGTGGTCATACAAATACTCCACATCAGGCAACACGGACAAGTTTGTGTTTTAAATTACTGACAAATATGTAAATCAGAACTAATATATACTGTATGAGCCTTGTATTTTTTTATTTTTTTTTAGTAGAGCAGCAACAGTTAGTTTCAGTTCCAGGGAAGCAGAGGCTGCACGAGCCTCAGTCCTGATTGTTCTCTGAAATTAGCTTTAAAGCTCGGAACTGTGGTAATTACTGTGCAGGCCATTGTGTTGGAAACATGAACGATTTAACTAACATCTCCTCTGCTGATAAGTGCACTTTCTCTCACACGTGGGAGTCACCTGAGTTTGCAGGGCAGGATAAGACGGGTGCATTGGATAGCTGACTGGACTCTGGGGACTGTCCTCCTGTCGGGATCCTACACACAGAAATATGATGAAGGCCCGCTGAAGGAGGAGGTTAGGTTCACACACCTCTTCGCTCAGCATGACTTTCAGCACCGGCTTGTCGGTGAAGGTACTCTGACTTTCAATAAAGGCCAAATTCGAATTCAAATGATTTCTTTGAGCACATCAAACAAGCACAAAACTTGAATTCAGCAGAGCTGTCGAGCCCCTCGGGTCTCATGCGTGCACTGACTTTTCTTGGCACCCTCCGGGACGATGCGGTAGACTTTGTAGGGGTCGGAGATGTCCAGCTGGCTCCTCTCCACCATCTCCTCGAAGTCGTTGCTCTTGTTGAGGGCGCAGCGCAGCCGCGTCTTCCAGGTCGGGGGGTCAGGCTTGTCGATCCCCTCCCGAAACTTGCCCTTAAACAGCGCCCAGGCCTGCGCACAGACATCACTGAGACTCTACCATCGCGTTTCAATCTGCAGAAGTCAACTGTTGCTGAAGTTTTCTTTCTATTTTTTTTTTAAATATCTTCAAAAGAAAAAAAAGGAAAATGGACTGAAACGTGTTTCAAAGAGCGCTCGAAGAAAAGGGCAGCAAAGACCACACGAAGTACAAATATCCCTTCAAGTTTTCAAATGCGACGATTATATCTTTCTTTTAACTGAACTTTCCTTTAAGGGTGCATTTTACATTACATCTGATTTCTCTTTCAATCGAATTTCGCTTGTCGTACGACAATAAAGTGTGGGGGGGGGAACTTTTCACATGTCGCTAAAATGTACGGGAGGTTGTAAACGTTTGGATAAAACGAGCTTTCATTCATTCAACACATTATGACTGTCAAACGGCGCATCTTTGTGCTGCAGGATCATATCTCCATGAGTCTGGAGCGCACCTGAAGTCCCTTATCCAACCCTAGAAGACCCCTCTCAGGGATCGGGGGTGGTGGGATGGTGTGTGTGTGCGTGTGTGTGTGTGGGGGGGTTACCTTGAAAAGCGCGGCATCCTCGTCCCGGTTGTAGTCCTGTTTGCCTGCGTGCTTCCACGGTATCCTGAAGATGGACTTCTCGTCGTTCTCCCACACCAGGCCGGGGTATTTGCCGCAGTCCACCTGGTCGATGAGCCACTGGCGCAGTTTGCCGTTGCCGCTACTGCCGGAGCCTCCGTAATCCAGCTCCGCGCTCATCATTGCGCAGGTCCCGTGTTGCGCTGCACTGACACAAGTGAGTCCATGTTCAATAAAACCTTTCAAAGTTCGGTCCTCCCCAGTTCCACCCCCCCCAAACACTTCCCTACTCAGACCCGAGATTGTTTCAGAAATTCTGTGATTCTCTCCGGTCCTTACCTGTGAAACTCGAAACCCGTCACGTTTTGAAATCAATCAGCCCCAGAAAGTCCTCATCATTACTGCCGGCCCGCTTAAATCCTGCAGCCTATCGCGCCCAGAGGGCGGAGACAAGAAGCCGGTGATGCTCAGACAGAAAGCACCTGCTGCCGCAGCCTCTTGGTGCGCGGAGCGCGTCTTTGCGCAGCAGCGGCTGATCTCCAGTAAGACACCGGGGAAACCCTGTCGGCGTCAGCCCGAAGTGTCACACACCCGCACACGTGGAAAGCATGGCGTGGAGACAAAAACACTTCTCTGAAACGATTCACCTTTACGAAAAGTTGCTGCGCCCAGCGGCCCAGCCTCGACAAGATCAGCGGAAGAAAAGAGAGAAGAGAGGGAAGCCTGACATCTATTAAAGGCATTACTGAAAAACAAGCGCTGGGGGCTAAACAGTGTATCAATTACAGAATTCAATCATTTCATTCATTATTTTACAATAGCTCAGTAATGGGCTTCAAAACATTACGCGTGCGCAAGCGTGAGTGTGTGTGTGTGTGTGTGTGTGTGTGTGTGTGTGTGTGTGATGCTCCTTTAACAGGAGGCACTTTAGCAATTAAAAAAAAAACATAAAATGCTGTCACACATGTGTGTATCGTGCTGAATCTGCCATCAGAAATGACTTGAAGGGGCCTTTGGTACTTCTTTTATTTATCATTTAAGCGGTTCAAGAGGGACACAAAGCCTCACAATTTAAACAAACGTAAACAATTTAAACACAAATCAGGGAAATAACTTAAAGGAAGAATGTTTAATGACAGTTAGTCAGTCACGTGTTTGCAGAGTCCTTTTAAAAAACAGCCAGGCATAAACTACAGAACTCAACACTTCTTATATTTCTAATTGAGCATTACTTATTTTTAAAAATGTATTTCGAATATTTTTCAAATCTAACGATGTAAAGATGATGGGATAATTAACCGTAACTTGGTTTGAGCTTTCTCGTTCTGAGTTTCTGGGACCTTCTGCGGCTGTAATTCCCACAGTAATATGCATAGTTAAAGAGTCTCAGCATCTTATTTCTGAGAGGTTTGATCATCTGAGTGCATGTTGAGAGTGACACCGCATGTATGTATTTCCTTATTGTCATGCTTGACCACTCTTGCGTGTTATTCTGACAGTTAGAGGTGAGGATACTATTTCTTTTCAAATGGCATTTTAAAAAAAAGAAAGAAAAAAGAAAAGAAAACCCCATTTGTCCCGTTGCTGCACCTGCTCAGACCCGACTCACGTTTGAGCTGCAGCTTTTCTGTGCATCCACCAGTGTCTGAGAGAAAGGACGTCCTCTTTCAGGTCGTGCTGCTGCTGCTGAGGGATTTCTGAGTCAAAAGCGCTTCCACCTCCTCTTCGTCGTTGAACGAGTCGTTCCCGTATCGATCCTTCCACCAGGCCTGGTACTGGAGAAGGGGCAAGAAGGGGAGGACTCGTGTTCACAGCATCATCGGACACTTTTCAAATGTCTGGTTGTCTCAAAATGAGAATAACTGTCTCAAACTGAGAATAATAACTGCCCAACATGCGCCCAATCCCCGCTTCATCGGGACTAAGACGGAGAGGAGAGGAAAAGATGAAAGGAAGAAGCAATGGACAAGAAAGGGAGGTGGAGAGGAGAGAAGGGAAGAAGAAGACAAGAGGAGAGGAGAGGGGAGGGAAAGAAAAAGATTTGAAAAAGAATGGACCAGTCCTAGGTCACATGACCCAAAGGTCAGATGTCCTGAGTGAGGCACCCATGACACAATGCCCTCGAAGGTCCTCAGTTATGGCCCTTTTTTTTAAACACGATCCCACCCCTCGGCCTTGATGGACCGTCACCCTGGAGATGAACTGCAGGTATGAAGGGAGACCTGGGGGAAAAAGTCCCCACCATCTTGAAGTTCCTGTCTGGAGGACAGCAGAGATGTTTGGGAACTTCCTGCGAAGCTGAAGCTTATGGAGTGGTGCACAGAGGTCAGCATGGAGAGGTCTCATGATGTTCACACTCGGAGATGGTGAGCCTAACCCCCCCCCCGCCCCCCCAATTGTGATGACTGGAGGTGTAATCTGACTTTAGACAAATAACAACTTTGATGCTATCTTCTTATCTCATAATTTCTAAACATTGTTTCTTCCGAAATTCTAATGAACAAAGTAAATTCATAGGTTAAATTAAAGGTCAGATAATAGTTTCCCACACGTGGCAGGTTTTTTCTGACTTATCCACTTCGCATTCACACAGGAAATAACCTTTAAGGCAGAAGTGAATACCAGATACGCTGTAGTGTTGATGTCGGTGAGTTCACATGTGCACCTTCATTGAAGCATTTCCATTTTTGTGTCTAAGGATTCTGCCACTCACTTCTGACAGTTCTGCGTTTTCAAACTCCTCCAGTTGCCGCAGGAATCCCAGGTTGGGGCTGGCGCACGGGCGGGCCGACCTCACCGCTGCCAGAGACTCCACCCACCCTCGGCCCGTTACCGTCATGATGTACGCCACCACCAAGGTGACACTGCGGGACACTCCTGCAACACTGACACCGAATCCCAGCAGGAATAAGTCGCAGTGGCCAGTTATTCATCTCCTCTAGTCTAATGTCCCACAAACTGTGCTCCCCTCCACACACACACACACACACACACACACACACACAAACACACACACACACCACCTCCACCGCCACCACCTACCCCCACCACCGCCCTTTCCTCCCTGAAGTTGTGGTTAAGTGTTGTTTGATATGAGGAGAGATGAAAGGAGATGAAATTTACAATGAAAGTAATTAGCAGTGTTTTGTGTTGGGTGACTGTGATGTGGCTGAAAATGAAAATAAAACAGGAGGATGTCCAATAATAAAAGCATTCTCATAAATATATATATTTTTTTTTAAATATATAGTAACATAATTCAAAAGAAAGTAGAGTTTTGTACATATTCAGGTGAGTAAACAGTAAAATATGCTGCACAATATAGTTCTCTAACCTCTAAAATAACCTGCTCACGTTAGCATTTACCACATGGAGATCAAGATTAAATCATTTTCACCCACCAGTGGACGAGGCAGCCTTCCCCCTTCAGTCGGGACTCATGAATAAACATGATGCTGTCTCTGAAGTACTGAGTCCTGCAAAAGTCATAAACATACAACATAAACTTGATGCCATACGATTCATGTGCGGAAATCTCTTCCTCTAGTCTGACATGAACCCACCGTTAAACCTGCTGAAATGTGACTTTTATGTGATGTTCTACTCCTTTTTGCTCTGATTAGACTTTTTCTCTTTTTTTGCGTGTACTCACAGGTTTTGCCTGGAGTGATCTGCGGCCGATATGCAAAGGTACGTCATGTCCTAAAGGAAGCAGAATTTATACATCATACAGAGGAGATTGTGCACCTTAAAATGATTGTAGAACAAAAAAAATTGATGTACTTCATGTACAGTGAGAAGAATCAGATCACCTGCTTGAACACGCTTCCTGTTTCGAAAGAGGGGGAAAGACCACTGCATTTTGCCCCTCTGACCCTGCGGTGCTGTGTGTGTGTGTGTCTGTGTGTATGCATACGTGTAAGTGTGTGTGCGTGTGTGCTGCACCTGGCAGCTGATGATACAGTACATCATGTCATGACAGAAACTATTCTGTCCTGCTATGACTGCACCATTGCAAAAAAAAAACCAAAAAAAACAAAAAGCCCAAACCCCCAGGGGCTTATCAAGCTTGGAAATATTTCAGCCAGGTTAATACACATGCACGCATACACACACACACACGCACACATACACACACACACACTGGCTGCAGCATAGATCCCACATAGCCTTGATTTTAAGACAAAGATTGAACAACTTTACCAACAAAGCTGATGCTTCACAACCTTGTTCATACTACTATATTGAACCTCTGACCACTGAGACCCACCAATTGCAAATTTCTACCCTTCCTGTCATCGGGCAGTCAAGCTGTCTTCCAAGAAATCTACCAGAACCACCAGTTTGACAGTTTGGTATGCAAATAAACCCATCCCATCTGGCCTTTTGGCCGGTAAATCTAAACCTGAGTCATCAACGAAAAAAAAAAAAAAAAAAAAGCATTGTCATCCTGGCGCAGACGGCCCTGCCACGATCAGACCGTACGAGCGGCTGAGCGGGGCTCGGAGCTGGAAACCATTTTGGTTCTAACCGTTTTCTAATGTTTTGGTGGTTGACCAGTTTTGGTAGCGATTCTGTCATGCGACTTTCTCTTCAGCGCGAAATGGACAGAGAAAGGCTACTGAAATATCCGAGCGCTCCGCTTTCAATGAGAAAAGATGAAAGTTGTGAAAGTCACCGTTGGAAATCAAGAATTTCAGTGAACGCTCGGGCCTGCGGCCGAAGGAATCGATGACTCAAGGTCGCTCCGGAAGGTTAATGACAAATCAAAACTGCTGGCTTAGCTGCTTCTATGTCACATGGTCTACATCTGGAATGGAAGGAAATTTGTGGACTTCCCCCAGCCAGGTTCCCACACTCACTCCATCCATCCCCTCCCCATCTCACACACAGACGACTGTGTCTAGAATCAGTTGCAAGAAGCCCGAACGTCTTTTTTTAATTTTTTTTTTCTCGATGATGCTCTTTGAAGCCAGCGTTCTCCCCGACTGGGAAAATCAGAGCGTGTGAAAGGTATGGCCGCGTGTGCTGGTTCCCATCGGTCGCCTCTCCGCGCCGCATCCTGCGCCGCAGACTACCTGAGCTCTGGTGAGCTCACGGCAGAAGGACTTTCCAAGCAAAACAGAAAATAAGAACATCTGACTTTCACACCTATTGAAGTGGTCTCTTTGAAAAGCCTTTGATGACAACTGAGAATTTTGGGCTACAAATCCTTTAATATGCTACCACAAGCTTATGTAACAAATACGTGAGCAGAGAACACATATACGTGTGTGTGTGTGTGTGTGTGTGTGTGTGTGCAGTGATAATCTGGCTCCTCTGTCAGTCAGCTGAGAGGCCCTGCTCAGTAAATTCTCACCATTTTTTGAGTCCTCAAATGTGCGACAACACGTTGGATGTTGGGATACAGGACCCATCCATACGTAAAAGACAACAAAAATGTACCAAGATGTGAATGTTAATTGAGCGGGATGAATCCAAAAGGACCTTCCTGTTCAGCACCATGGTGGCGTGTGATTGGACGAATTATGGCTGCGACAACGGGCGCGCGTGGGGGGGGGAGTTGCAGAGGTCACTGCGGGGTGTCGTCTCACCTCCAGGACGGGCACAGCTGTGTCATGGATGGACAGAATGTGGCTGATGTTGTGCCGCGCCAACAGCTTCTCATCTCGTGCGTCTGCCAATCAGAGGAGACGTTTGAGGCCTCTTGCACATTTGCGCCAACCAATTTACATTTGATGCTCGCAAACGACCGACGCTAAATAAAGACTCTTCTGCCCAACGACAGCCCCCCTTCTCTAAGCTGTCCCAAGCCATTGTGGCCTTCTGGCTAAGAGGTGTTGCTTTTGGTTTGAACTGAAAGAAAAACCGGAAAACCAATGTTTCTAAAACAGTGCAGCAGCTTGGACCAAAAGCAAGAAACTGTAATTGTTCTAATCAAATTTTGTTCTTTAAAAGGAAGCCATTTTTTTCCACTTCAAACAGATGCACTTTTGGCTTTTTTTTTTTTTCTCGTGTTTTGCAAGTTTCCAGGATGCTCGTACGGTTTAATTCTGATAAAACTGCAGCGGCGCTCCTACGAGTGCCGCAGTTGATGCTAAACTCTAATTTTGGTCTTTTATTTGTGAGTGAATGTGAAGGAAAAAGCTCATTTCTCGTCAACGTGTCGGTTTTTATCAGGCACACCGGGCCTACACAGTCTTTGGCCTGGACATGAGAGGTCATAAAATCAGTCATGAAAAAAGTGTGTGAAAAAAGTGTGTGTGTGTGTGCGTGTGTGTGTGTGTGTGTGTGTGCGTGTATGGTGTCACATCACTGATAACATTAAAGCTAGGAAAGTTTAAATAATCAACACAACGAAAGTGCTGACTGTGCCGAATGCTATCACTACATAATTGATCAGCTGGTTAACAAGTGGGGAAAGAAAGAAAACCCGCTCGCTTTCTACCGCTTGTTCCTCCACTGAGGGTAGAAAGAAAACTAACTAGCTAAATGAATAAATGAATGAATGAATGAATGAATAAATAAATAAATTTAAATTGATTTATTTACTTAAATTGTAAAGCAGAACGAGAAGATAGAAGCAGAACAAATGAACACACATTAAGGAGCACGGAAATATTTCCATATAGAGAACTGTTATATGAATGAATCAGTTATCAAGGACGGATGAAGGGCAGGACAGTTTAGAACGCTGAAGGATCAGGAGAACGAGGTGGCCCTCCTCCATCACTAAAACATGGGGTTGGTTTATTTTAGATGTGCGCAAAGGGCTTTTTTTTTTTTTTGTTTGTTTCCCAAAAGGGTTTGGCTTTAATGTACCCAACTGTTGCCAGTCTGATAACCTTTATCCGTTTTCTGCTGCATCTGAAACCCCATGATTTGTTTTACAGTTTAATTTTCACCACTTCCTGTTGTTCAGAGAAGAACGTCTGAAATATCGAACTGTGACAGATTGCTGGGTTGAAAGTGATTATCTTCTAATGAAATTGATCGCCTCCGTTTGATTTGGAACAACAGGGACAACCCCCACACCGTGGAGCGTCCCCTCCCACATCCACCCATCGAATGACTTCCTCCACCACCACGCACTCATAGTGAAAGAAAACACAGCAAACTACATGTGTGTACGTGCGTGTGTGTGTGCGGGGGGGGGGAGGAGGGGGGGTGCGCGCATGTGTGCATGTGTGCCTGCCGTACATCATAATTCACTCTGACTTCATCATTCTGCCGAGCTCAGCATAGCATCTCACCGCATGCCCCCCCCGTATGAGGAAGTGAAACATTCTGTAATATTTAATCCTGGAAATATTCTTTACTCACACCACCGGGCAGGCAATCTTACCTTTGATATTTCCAAGATAGAGATCAGGCAGGATCTGATAAAATAATTGCACATTAATTCCAGGAACAGATGGAGAGTTTGTAAAAAGTGCAGATACGTGATGATGTACCTTATTTATTCCATTACCCATCTCAACCTGAATGCCTCAGAATCAAAATTTTAAAAAAAGGTAGAGTTTGGCTGCACTGACTGCTCTGTCTACCCCTGACCTGTTTGCCGTGACCCAGAGTATCATGGAGCCTTTCCAGAGCCTTTCTGGGAGCCGCTGGACCGAGTGGGGGCTGCTGGGATGAGGTAATGGGAGCTAAGCTGTGGAGAGTGCTGCGTGGATATTTATATTTAGCCCAGGAGAGGGTCATGAGACTGTGGACAGGCACATGTCAAACACACAAATATGGGTGATGGCAGCAGGACAGAGGGTCCAGGGATCCATATCTGCTGAGCTCTTTTACTATAAGAGGCAAGGTTTGGCAATCAGTCTATAATCAAACTAGAAAAAAAGATGAGTTATCAAGTTATTAAGATGAGAGCAGATCTCCACTAAGAGGCTCATTTCCCTACATAGTGTGACTCACACCTGTAGCATAGTATTACAGGCAGTAGTAACACACTGTTACATAACATAGGTTGCTTTATGCTTTACTTTGAAAGGTCAAAGGTGAAAAACCATCTGGGACTCGGAACTTCGGCAAAATATATTCGTAATTTCTTTGGCCCATTATCAGAAAATCCTGAAAAGTTAATTAGAATCTGTTCATAACTCATAACATCTGACAGAAAAATGCTGGCTGTCACAGAAGCTCAGGCCCTGACTTTCCTTCACTGGTGGGAACCTGATCCTCTGATGGATGGAGGAACCCTCCTGACTTATTTGAAAATGTTTGTGATGTCTGTTCCTGTAAACTCTGCTGAATCTTTGACGCATCGCCTTGAGGTGGCAGGGTTATTTTTAGCTGGTGCTCTATTGTTGCCTGTTCCTGCCTGTGTTTTGTTGTCTGGCATGGTGCACTCTAACACACAGAGCAGAGTAGGAGGGTTAAAAAAGAAAAAGTTCTGTCCCCTAGAACTGACAAGTGGTGGTAAGTCAAGAGTCGAATTTGATTTAAAAAAAAAAAAAAGCAAAAGCTGTAATTTAAAATAATAAATAAAAAATAAAATTATGTAAATCATTTTAAAATCATATGGTCATATTATTTATTCATATTATTTATTTAATCTTCAAAATGCTTTGTCAGATTGGATTTATTGATTAAGAAACAGTGATTATCAGTTATTTTATCAGAGAAAAACAAAGAAGTTGCTCATTTTAGACACTAGAGGGCAATGCACGTCCATGTAACGGAAAAAAATGAAGAGCCGAAAAATGAAGTACCTTCAATATCTTCATTTCTACAAACACAAGAGGATTTCATGTTTTCCTTTTCCATATTTCCCTTGTGATGGCGACTGGATAGATGTTTTTTCTTAGTTGCTTCACTGTCACGTTGTCTTTGATATCATGTCACAATGATTGTGGAGGCTTTGGTCAAAGAACCCCTTACACTCTTTGAACACTCGTCACCGTGGCTATGAAGGTGGTTCCCTTCAGCTGATCTTTCAAAAACTAAAACACAAGGAAAGAAAACACAAAGGAAAAAACACATCAGAAAACGACGATTCCCTTCCCACCGCTTTGTCCTGTCATCCTGTCATCAGCTGACAGGATGACAGGTGGCATGCCTCAGGTCTACCTGTTGCACCAGTTCGTTGATGACCTCAGTAGAAAGTCCCCCAACAGAAGACATCTTCACCTGGAAAAATGCTCGCGACACAAAGCCTGTCAGGATGACACAAATGGTTTTACTGAAGATAAAAGGCTGGAAGATGCAAGTGCAGTCAATCAGTGCAGAATACAGAAACACAGACTATTATTGTAAATTATTTAAAATCCTCTAAAAATGTATTCAAAACAAACATTCAACTATTTATCTATTCAATACCAAGAGATAGAAATCATGATTTTATGATGAAGAACTAAATAGAGTCTATACTAAATGAGTCTGTAATTCTCCACGGACCTGGTGGGCTGTGTGTGTCTGGATCTGTAATGGCCGATGATGGAGATGTGCTGGCTGAGCTTGGCTGGGTGATCAGCGTACTTGTGCTTGGAGTCAAGCTGGTTGCTGTAGTTGTAGATTGTTGAGTGGTCAGCGTACTTGTGCTTGGAATCATGCCGGTTGTTGTGGTGGTAGTTGGCTGAGTGGTCAGGGTAGTTGCGCTTGGAGTCAAGCTGGTTCCAGTGGTGATAGTTGGCTGAGTGGTCGGGGTAATCGTGCTTGGAGTCAAGCTGGTTGCTGTGGTGGTAGTTTGCTGACTAGTAGGCGTACTTGTGATTGGAGTCGAGCTGGTTGCTGAGGTGGTAGTTGGCTGAGTGGTCAGCGTACTTGTGCTTGGAGTCAAGCCAGTTGTGGTGGTAGTTGGCTGACTGGTCAGGGTAGTTGCGCTTGGAGTCAAGCTGGTTCCAGTGGTGATAGTTGGCTGAGTGGTCAGGGTAATCGTGCTTGGAGTCAAGCTGGTTGCTATGGTGGTAGTTTGCTGACTAGTAGGCGTACTTGTGATTGGAGTCGAGCTGGTTGCTGAGGTGGTAGTTGGCTGACTGGTCAGCGTACTTGTGCTTGGAGTCAAGCCAGTTGTTGTGGTGGTAGTTGGCTGACTGGTCAGCGTACTTGTGCTTGGAGTCAAGCCAGTTGTTGTGGTGGTAGTTGGCTGACTGGTCAGGGTAGTTGCGCTTGGAGTCAAGCTGGTTCCAGTGGTGATAGTTGGCTGAGTGGTCAGGGTAATCGTGCTTGGAGTCAAGCTGGTTGCTGTGGTGGTAGTTTGCTGACTAGTAGGCGTACTTGTGATTGGAGTCGAGCTGGTTGCTGAGGTGGTAGTTGGCTGACTGGTCAGCGTACTTGTGCTTGGAGTCAAGCCAGTTGTTGTGGTGGTAGTTGGCTGACTGGTCAGGGTAGTTGCGCTTGGGGTCAAGCTGGTTCCAGTGGTGATAGTTGGCTGAGTGGTCAGGGTAATCGTGCTTGGAGTCAAGCTGGTTGCTGAGGTGGTAGTTTGCTGACTAGTAGGCGTACTTGTGATTGGAGTCGAGCTGGTTGCTGAGGTGGTAGTTGGCTGACTGGTCAGCGTACTTGTGCTTGGAGTCAAGCCAGTTGTTGTGGTGGTAGTTGGCTGAGTGGTCAGGGTAGTTGCGCTTGGAGTCAAGCTGGTTCCAGTGGTGATAGTTGGCTGAGTGGTCGGGGTAATCGTGCTTGGAGTCAAGCTGGTTGCTGTGGTGGTAGTTTGCTGACTAGTAGGCGTACTTGTGATTGGAGTCGAGCTGGTTCCTGAGGTGGTAGTTGGCTGAGTGGTCAGCGTACTTGTGCTTGGAGTCAAGCCAGTTGTGGTGGTAGTTGGCTGAATGGTCAGGGTAGTTGCGCTTGGAGTCAAGCTGGTTCCAGTGGTGATAGTTGGCTGAGTGGTCAGGGTAATCGTGCTTGGAGTCAAGCTGGTTGCTATGGTGGTAGTTTGCTGACTAGTAGGCGTACTTGTGATTGGAGTCGAGCTGGTTGCTGAGGTGGTAGTTGGCTGACTGGTCAGCGTACTTGTGCTTGGAGTCAAGCCAGTTGTTGTGGTGGTAGTTGGCTGACTGGTCAGGGTAGTTGCGCTTGGAGTCAAGCTGGTTCCAGTGGTGATAGTTGGCTGAGTGGTCAGGGTAATCGTGCTTGGAGTCAAGCTGGTTGCTGTGGTGGTAGTTTGCTGACTAGTAGGCGTACTTGTGATTGGAGTCGAGCTGGTTGCTGAGGTGGTAGTTGGCTGACTGGTCAGCGTACTTGTGCTTGGAGTCAAGCCAGTTGTTGTGGTGGTAGTTGGCTGACTGGTCAGGGTAGTTGCGCTTGGGGTCAAGCTGGTTCCAGTGGTGATAGTTGGCTGAGTGGTCAGGGTAATCGTGCTTGGAGTCAAGCTGGTTGCTGAGGTGGTAGTTTGCTGACTAGTAGGCGTACTTGTGATTGGAGTCGAGCTGGTTGCTGAGGTGGTAGTTGGCTGACTGGTCAGCGTACTTGTGCTTGGAGTCAAGCCAGTTGTTGTGGTGGTAGTTGGCTGACTGGTCAGGGTAGTTGCGCTTGGAGTCAAGCTGGTTCCAGTGGTGATAGTTGGCTGAGTGGTCAGGGTAATCGTGCTTGGGGTCAATCTGGTTGCTGTGGTGGTAGTTGGCTGACTGGTCAGCGTACTTGTGCTTGGAGTCAAGCCAGTTGTTGTGGTGGTAGATTGCTGACTAGTCAGTGTACTTGTGGTTGGAGTGCTAGTGGTTCCAGTGTTAGTAGTTTGCTGAGTGGTCAGAGTATTTGTGCTTGGGCTCAAGCTGATTCCTGTGGTGGGAACTGGTGGGTCATGTGTGTCTGGATCTGTAATGGCCGATGATGGAGATGTGCTGGCTGAGCTTGGCTGGGTGGTCAGCGTACTTGTGCTTGGAGTCAAGATGGTTGCTGAGGTGGTAGTTGGCTGAGTGGTCAGGGTAATTGTGCTTGGAGTCAATCTGGTTGCTGTGGTGGTAGTTGGCTGACTGGTCAGCATACTTGTGCTTGGAGTCAAGCCAGTTGTTGTGGTGGTAGATTGCTGACTGGTCAGTGTACTTGTGGTTGGAGTGCTAGTGGTTCCAGTGTTAGTAGTTTGCTGAGTGGTCAGAGTATTTGTGCTTGGGGTCAAGCTGATTCCTGTGGTGGTAGTTGGCTGAGTGGTCAGGGTAATTGTGCTTGGAGTCAAGCTGGTTGCTGTGGTGGTAGTTTGCTGACTAGTAGGCGTACTTATGATTGGAGTCGAGCTGGTTGCTGAGGTGGTAGTTGGCTGATTGGTCAGCGTACTTGTGCTTGGAGTCAAGCCAGTTGTTGTGGTGGTAGTTGGCTGAGTGGTCAGGGTAGTTGCGCTTGGAGTCAAGCTGGTTCCAGTGGTGATAGTTGGCTGAGTGGTCAGGGTATTTGTGCTTGGAGTCAAGCTGGTTGCTGTGGTGGTAGTTGGCTGAGTGGTCAGGGTAATTGTGCTTGGAGTCAATCTGGTTGCTGTGGTGGTAGTTGGCTGAGTGGTCAGCGTACTTGTGCTTGGAGTCAAGCCAGTTGTTGTGGTGGTAGATTGCTGACTGGTCAGTATACTTGTGGTTGGAGTGCTAGTGGATTCAGTGTTAGTAGTTTGCTGAGTGGTCAGAGTATTTGTGCTTGGGGTCAAGCTGATTCCTGTGGTGGGAAATGGTGGGTCGTGTGTGTGTAGATCTGTAATGGCCGATGATGGAGATGTGCTGGCTGAGCTTGGCTGGGTGGTCAGCGTACTTGTGCTTGGAGTCAAGCTGGTTGCTGTAGTTGTAGATTGTTGAGTGGTCAGCGTACTTGTGCTTGGAATCATGCCGGTTGTTGTGGTGGTAGTTGGCTGAGTGGTCAGGGTAGTTGCGCTTGGAGCCAAACTGGTTCCAGTGGTGATAGTTGGCTGAGTGGTCAGGGTAATTGTGCTTGGAGTCAAGCTGGTTGCTGTGGTGGTAGTTTGCTGACTAGTAGGCGTACTTGTGATTGGAGTCGAGCTGGTTGCTGAGGTGGTAGTTGGCTGACTGGTCAGCGTGCTTGTGCTTTGAGTCAAGCCAGTTGCTGTGGTGGTTGTTGGCTGAGTGGTCAGGGTAATTGTGCTTGGAGTTACACTGGTTGCTGTGGTAGTTTGTTGACTGGTCACGGTAGTTGTGCTTGGAGTCAAGCCAGTTGCTGTGGTGGTAGATTGCTGACTGGTCAGCGTACTTGAGGTTGGAGTGCTAGTGGTTCCAGTGTTAGTAGTTTGCTGAGTGGTCAGAGTATTTGTGCTTGGGGTCAAGCTGGTTGCTGTGGTGGTAGTTTGCTGACTGGTCAGCGTACTTGTGCTTGGAGTCAAGCCAGTTGCTGTGGTGGTTGTTGGCTGAGTGGTCAGGGTAGTTGCGCTTGGAGTCAAGCTGGTTCCAGTGGTGATAGTTGGCTGACTGGTCAGCGTACTTGTGCTTGGACTGTTAGTGGTTCCAGTGGTGGTAGTTTGCAGAGTGGTCAGGGCAGTTGTGCTTGGAGTCAAGCCAGTTGCTGTGGTGGTTGTTGGCTGAGTAGTCAGGGTAATTGTGCTTGGAGTTACACTGGTTGCTGTGGTGGTAGTTGGCTGAGTGGTCAGCGTACTTGTGGTTGGAGTGCTAGTGGTTCCAGTGTTAGTAGTTTGCTGAGTGGTCAGAATATTTGTGCTTGGGGTCAAGCTGGTTCCTGTGGTGATAGTTGGCTGAGGGGTCAGGGTAATTGTGCTTGGAGTCAAGCCAGTTGCTGTGGTGGTAGTTGGCTGAGTGGTCAGGGTAGTTGCGCTTGGAGTCAAGCTGGTTCCAGTGGTGGTAGTTGGCTGACTGGTCAGCGTAGTTGTGCTTGGAGTCGACCTGGTTGCTGTGGTGGTAGTTTCTTGACTAGTCACGGTACTTGTGCTTGGAGTCAAGCCATTTGTTGTGGTGGTAGATTGCTGACTGGTCATTGTACTTGTGGTTGGAGTGCTAGTGGTTCCAGTGTTAGTAGTTTGCTGAGTGGTCAGAGTATTTGTGCTTGGGGTCAAGCTGATCACTGTGGTGATAGTTGGCTGAGTGGTCAGGGTAATTGTACTTGGAGTCAAGCCAGTTGCTGTGGTGGTAGTTGGCTGAGGGGTCAGGGTAGTTGCGCTTGGAGTCAAGCTGGTTCCAGTGGTGATAGTTGGCTGAGTGGTCAGGGTAATTGTGCTTGGAGTCAAACTGGTTGCTGTGGTTGTACTTTGCTGACTGCTAAGCGTACTTATGCTTGGAGTCAAGCCAGTTGCTGTGGTGGTAGTTGGCTGACTGGTCAGCGTAGTTGTGCTTGGAGTCAATCTGGTTGCTGTGGTGGTAGTTTGTTGACTGGTCATGGTAGTTGTGCTTGGAGTCAAGCTGGTTCCAGTGAGGGTAGATTGCTGACTGGTCAGCGTACTTGTGCTTAGAGTGTTAGTGGTTCCAGTGGTGGTAGTTTGCAGAGTGGTCAGGGCAGTTGTGCTTGGAGTGCTAATGGTACCACTAGTGGTCGTTGGCTGAGTGGTCAGGGTTGTTGTGCTTGGAGTCAAGCTGATTGCTGTAGTGGTTGTTGGCTGAGCGGTCAGAGTAGTTGTGCTTGGAATCATGCTGGTTTCAGTGGTGGTAGATTCTTGACTGGTCAGCATACTTGTGCTTGGAATCATACTGGTTGCCGATGTGGTAGTTTTCTGGGTGGTCAAAGTAATTGTGCTTGGGGTGCTAATCGTACCACTAGTGGTAGTTGGCTGAGTGGTCAGGGTAGTTGTGCTTTGAGTCAAGCTGGCTGCTGTGGTGGTAGTTTTCTGGGTGGTCAGGGTAGTCGTGCTTGGAGTGCTAATGGTCCCACTAGTGGTAGTTGGCTGAGTGGTCAGGGTAATTGTGCTTGTAGTGCTAATGGCACCACTATTGGTAGTTGGCTGAGTGGTCAGGGTACTTGTGCTTGGAGTCAAGCTGGTTGCTGTGGTGGTAGTTTGGTCAGAGGTGTAGCTAGGAATGCTTGTTGTCATGGTGGTTGTTTGATCTTGAAATACAAGAGCATTTTGAACAGTGAATGCTTAACAATATTATTTGAATTGTAGTTTTGCTGTTTGGATAATTGGATAAGTGGATAAGTGCATAATAAAAGGATTCAATCCTTACCTGATGGTGAATATAACCATCCCAGCAAAAATATCCAATAAATGCTCTTTCTGTTCATCTTGAGTGCTGCAGCTTCTTCTCAGTCCGTAGTGCAACAGAACATTTTTTATTATGACTTCTCTTTGTTTTTAGAAACCACTCCTCTTCTGTCACATGGTTCACAAATGATGAATAAGAGATAAAATAGCGTGAAGACAAAAATCCGTCACTAAATTTCCACAGAACAGGGTGGGAATTACTTTTTCCTCTCTCTTTGTTTGGTTTTAAAAAATGGAGGCGTTCATCTATATACTTTCTCTCATATTGAATCTCAGTATGGTATGTTTAAACCATGTTCAGTTAAGGTGTGTAGTTCACAATGCAGTCATAATTACACTTTGTGTGACTAAAGGAACGGAATTTCAAGTTTGAGGAAATAGCATATAATAAAAGCAGGTGCCAATGGCTTATGCAACAAATGTCCCCATTTGCAGTGCCAAGTCACAAGGGAACACTGCTGAATGATGCAGGACAGCAAAAGTCCTGGGAATTCATAAATACCATTCATGCGCATTTTCAGGTTCAGGAGCTGCACGTGGACTCAAAGGCACTTGATTTAACAGATCACCTAATAAAACTAGTTAACTAGCCACTAAGTTAAATAAATAAATTAAGCTGGAATCAAATTGAACTGGAATAGCAACAATTGCATGCTCTTTTAGTTGACCTCATCCTCTTCACTTTGGTTCCTAGAAGAACATTGTTTCGTCGGTCCGTTTGAGTGTAACACATGTCGCGCATGCGCACTCGATCCGTGGTCATGCGTCGTGACATAGTTTAGTTTTTCTTCTGTGAGAAACGTCTCTGCAAAAAAGATCGGTACTTTTGTTGCGTCTGAGGAGACTGGACGAGGTTTGGCGGTGTAAGGCTGAAGCAGCGTTGCCAATTCAGGGTGTTGTTTTCAGATTTTTTTAAATTTTTTGCCTGTTAGCTATCCGTTATTGCTGTTCCAACTTAGCTGCGTTACTTCTCACGCTGCTCCCTTAAAGATTAAAATATAAATAAGAAAAATAGTTTGATTTACTTGGTCGGGTTAGAAACCAGCCTCTCCTGCAGCACACCTGCGACTTTTGATTTCTCGTTTTAAGGAGCGGTGCTCTTGCAAACGAAACATGTAAAACTCTGTCTGGTCAAAGGGGAGATGGACAGAGAATTGTTAAAACACTGTTTGGTTTATCACGGCGAGTCTCTGCTCAACAGACTCAAGTGTGAGCAGAAAGAAAACCCTGACTTCCAGGCGGTCATATCTGATCTCTGCAAGGCTTCATATGAGAGGTACAGATTTACTGAATCAGATTAGCACCAAAGGCCAACAGATGTTAAAAAAAACACCTAATGTTGTTCATAAAAGAGCATCTGGGGGCATAATTGTGATTAATTTTCTTTTTGAACAGAAGGGATGATGGAAAGAGCAACCCACTTGTTGAGCAGTTTGTTGCCCGGAAGGCTGACATCCTTTTCTGTCCCTCCTGGAGGACCACGTCTCACCAACAGGAAGACCATGAAGAGGAGGACACATCCGCAGGTGTTTGTCTCCTTACAGGTTAAGATGGTGGTAAAAAACAGTATAGAGTGGTGATAATAAAAGTGCGATTGTCACGGCCAACCAATTAAATATAAACCCATTCAGGTAAAGAGGAAAAAATTGGCTTCTACCAAAGAACAATACATGTGATGAATAGGTCAAGATAAGTATATTCTTCGAACGTGGTCTTGGTAAATTAAAAAAAAAAGAACGTGTTGCTATGGGTTTTAATGATGTCATCCGATTTGCTCTGCCTGTGTTGGTCCTCAGAGCCGTGTGCCGTCATGCCGCCGTTGGAGATGTTCATGGAGGTGCCGTATGAGGAAAGAAGGGCCATGCTGTACAGGGACCTGGAGCGAGGAGACGTGGTGATCGGACGGATCAACAACATCAGGGAATATGGCTTTTTCCTCACTCTGCTTTGCACAGCTGTGGGACTGAAGAGGGACGTGGAGGATCTGGAGTTGTCGGTTGGTCTAACGAGAATCTGCTGAACGTGCCTTCACTGTGTGATTAAAAAAAGTACAGATACAAGGAGTTAGTTGGTCGGGACTCATCGCCTCTATCGTCCTTCCTTCCACCCCCTTGTATGTATTGTGCTCACGTATTTACTTTCCCTTTGACCACCAGGCTCTGTGTCACATTAGAGAAATCCCGTCCACTGGCAGCCATGACGACCCTCTGTCCTACTACCAGACTGGGGACATAATCAGAGGTGGGGTCTTGTTGCATTTTTTCAATGTTGAGGTTTTAATTTATGTCATTTGTAATAGCAGCACTGGAATTCTGAGTACTTTTTTTGTGAGGTCATGGGTGACTGCAGCAATAAGCTCGATGGACCAGCTCTATTTTGTGCCTTTGTCAGTGTAATAAAAGGTTATCCAGTGCCATCGGCGTCCATTCCTCCTCCCAGTTGTTCCCGTGGTTTATATTTTTCCTTTCTTTGAGACAAACTGTCACGTTGCCTCAAGTAATTTCTTTTTCTTTTCAATATGTAGCTGCAGTTAAGGATATCGACCGCTACCAGGAGAAAATCACCGTATCCCTCCATCAAGCCTCGCTGTCTCCCAGCACGGCGCACATCAAACTCGGTGTTGTTGCCAGTGACGAGCTGCCAAAACACTACAGGTAACCGAACCCTTCAAAATAAAACGCCACTTAATTGGCTCACAGAATTTCTTCACTTCTCAGTGAAATATGTAATTCGTGTAACGACTCTGTGCCCCCCCCACACACACACACACACACACATACACACACACACACTCCTCACACCAACACCCTCCTGTCGTCAGTCTTAGCCTTCGTGCTGCAACAGATGGGAGTCAGACGTATGAGTCGATACTGAGGAGTTGCCATGGTTACCACAACCCCTCTGTGGTGGACTACCTGCTCGAGAAAGTGGGGATCAGCGACACACAGCCACCGTCAATGATGAGGGGGCTGCAAAGGTCAGTGAGCAGGAAAGCTGAATTTAAGGATTCTTTTTAGATATTGCCAAATCTTTACAGCGGATACCCAGAGATCTTTACACATCAAGATTTCATATCCTTTCCTTGTGTCTTGACTTTGCAGCAAATTCTTCAAAGAGGAGGATTTTGCTTCGGCAATTCGGAAGAAACAGTCTGCATCGTGGGCCCTGAAGTGGTAAACACGAATGATCATACCTTTATTAGTCATTAATATGCACGTCCATCTGCATCTATGCAGGACACTGATCCCTGAACAGCTCCTGAAGCTGCATCATGTATCTATGTATGTGTGAGTGGTTAGTCAGAATGCCAGTGTGAATGGATGAATGCAGTATAAATGGAAGTATTTCAGTAGTAGTGCAGCCACACAGTACCTGAAGTGGAACAGCATCAGTCATGGCGTTAGTCTGCCGATGTTAGTTATATGCACGCAGCTGCGATCACGCCTCCTCTCCTCTTTTGTGTTTGTACCTTCAGCGTGCGCTCAGGTGTGGACCACTTCAAACACGGGCGACACGTGGAAGCCATGAACGAGTACAACAAGGCCTTGGACATTGACACTAACAATGTGGAAGCACTGGTGGCGCGGGGGGCTCTGTGAGTTCCTTCTTATTGAACCGGTGCACAACAATGTCCGTTTTCGATTTGATTTGATCGATGGGATTGAGGATCTGTGTAACACTCCGCAGGTATGCCAACAAAGGCAGCATCGTGAAGGCCATCACAGACTTTGAGTTGGCTCTGGAGAACTGCCCCGATCATCGCAATGCCAAGAAGTACCTCTGTCAAACCCTGGTGGAGCGCGGAAGACAGTGAGCAGCACTCGGCAACAAACTCCAGATTAGCTCCTAGATTAGGCTGCTGAGGGTGAAACTAGACTTTATCACTATTGGAAAAAAAAAAAAAAGAGTTCCCACATTGATTCTTAAGAAAATCAAATGAATTATGGGTGTGTCTGTTGTTTCAAGTCATATTTCTATTCAAGTAATTCAAGCTGGGTTGATCTTCCTGTTAAGACGGGAGAGGTGATGAGGGTATTGTTATGATTGCAGAATTCTTGACACGCTAACACTGTTCGATATTTGTGTAAAGGCTTGAAGAACAGGAAAAACTGGTCACGGCAGAGGGACTGTACCGGAGAGCTCTGGCCTTGGATGATGCCAACGCGGAGGCTCAGGAGGCCCTGCGCAAGATCACAGAAACCATACAGGTGAGCCATTACACCCCAGCAGTCCCTCGCTCCGGGTTTCCACCGTCGCGCGGTGTCAGAATCCCCCAAAAGTACCTAGAGCCGGCCGCGGGACACACCAGGAGGCCTCCTTGTGAATATGTGAAGGGTGTAAAGTGAACCCTGAGTCACGCTGCAGTTATTGAAAGCATCACAAACATGCAGCCGGTGGCTCCGGAGCTCTTAGACAGTGTTTGCTTTTAAGTTTGTTGGTTTCTGCAGGAAGAGGGATTTATGTAATACTGATGAGATGTTCTGGTCTTTGTCTCTGTGATGCCGGGGATTGTGACCATCCAACCCTTTTTTTCGGGGCATCTTCTCACCTGCCTTGCGGGGGCGGAATACAAACCCGACGCCTCCTGTGTCCTCTGCTGACGGCCGCGTCCCCCTGGTTCCCAATACGGTAACGTCAACACCGTCTTTGTCTCGCTGGGAAACAACTCTGCTTTTTTTTTTTTTTTTTTTCCCTCCTCCTCCTCCTCCCGCTCCTCTCCACAAATCCGGTTCCGGCGCTGCATCTCCACCCTGTGGTAACGAAACCCCTCCATACCTTTTCGCGCCTTTGGCCGCGTTCTTCTGGGGCGTGCCTCTAATTCTCCTCCTCATGAAATGAACTATTAAAACACACGAACGCCTCGGGCGGGGGTGGGGGGTGGGGGGGTGTGACCTCTGCGCCTGTGTCGTTGGTTGCTGGAAACTGTGAAGAAATCGATTCGCCTACGAGAAGAGGCGCTGCAGAAGGATCAGGGGACGGCTAAGGGCGGCCAGACCAGCGCCGACAAATTGCGTAAGATCTTGAAAGAGGAGAAGAGGTGAGTTGGGTCCGATGCGTCGAATGTTCGGGTGGTGAGGCGCCTTGGGATTAGATCAGGTCGCCCGCGGCGAATCAGGATGAGAGCATTTCATTGAAAGCCATCTGCAGATGTCAGAAACTTTTGTTTTAATTCGTCCCCCCCCCATAATTTCTTTAAAACAAACGGAGGCGGGCACGTTTGAAAGAAATCAGCACGTGTCGTTTGCACAGGTTGAAGAGAAAGCAGAAGAGGTCCGCCTCCTCCTCGCCGTCAGGTTCCTCGAGGAGCCCCTCCTCCTCCTCCCCCTCCTCCTCTTCGTCGTCTTCCTCTCGCCGGAGGTCCAAGAAGAAAAAAAAGAAGAAGCACAAGTCCGAGCACGGGAGCAGGCGCCGCCGCCGCGTCTCCTCGCGGGAGAGCAGGAGGAGCGAGGAGGAGAAGAGCAAGAAGGGGGAGGAGGAGGAGGAGGAGGAGTGGTACCCCGCGCCCCCCAACACCTCGGCCACCTTCCTCTACCAGAGGGGAGGTCTGGGCTTCCTGGAGGAGGTGGAGGAGAGGAGGACGGGCCAGCCGTGTCCTCCGTCAGCGGCTTCAGACGAAGACGGAGCCGAGTCTTTTTACAAGGGGGGGGGGTGGAGGAGGAGGGACAAAGGGCAGGACGCGAGGAAGAGCAGCAGCAGTAGCCTGAGCAGAAGCCCAGAGAAGGGAGAGCGGTCCCACAGAGGGAGAGAAGAGGTCAGGAGGAGCAGCCTCGACGAGGTCGCCAGGAGGAGGGCGTCCTGCTCCTCCGCCGAGGGCGCCGAGCAACCCCAGCGGAAGGGGGGCGCCGAGCAGGCGGAGGGCCGGACGCAGCAGAGGAGGAACTCCGAAGGTGGTAGGTTCAAGAGCAGGGGCTGGCAGGAGGGCCAGGACAGGGCGGGGCCGGGGGAGGGCGGGGGGGAGAGGGCCGGGGGAGAGAGCGGCAGGTCGGAAGGCGCGGCGGCGGCGGCGACGGGACGCCCCAGGAAAGAGCTCCCCTCCAACCTGCTCGACATCTTCAGCCAGATCGCTCAGTTCGAGAAGGAAAAGGGAATCAAACCAAAATGATCACAGGGAAGCCCCAGAGACGAGCGACCCCCCCCCCCCCCCATCCAAAAGCATCACTTTGCTCCTGCACGTCGCCGCTGCTGATGTCAACGTCCCGCCGTGTGAACGCGTGTTGCCTTCAGTGTTCAAGGGAATCGGACTCGTTTTAATGAAACACGAGGCTGCTGTGAAGTTTGCCGCAGACTGTCCTGATTTTCTGCCTTGTGCCACACCCCACCCCCACCCCACCCCCACCCCCTTCCCCCACAGCCCCATCCCCGATCTCAAAGCTTCCCCTCAACGATTGCGCCTGTTAGCAGATGTGCAGCCGCACCTCTTCCTCTTCTACTGAAACTGTTGAGCCAATAAAAGTGTCAGCTGTCCAGCCGCAGTGGTGGTGGTGAGTTCATCTGTTTGCGCCCGTCTTCCGGTTGTCAACGGTTGTCGTGCAGACCCGCCGGACGTCCCGGGACGAGCCGGTTGCGCCCCTGGAGGGTGGAGACGGGGGGGCCTTAAAAGCAGCAGCATTCCCACTTTAAATGCTGAGAGACACACACACTCAGGATATTAGACCCAAAGTCGAATTTACAGCTCATCGGATGCTTTAAGCTACTTGGAGTCACAGTTTTGATTGAATAACCGGACACACACACACATACACACACTCTCAGAGGCTCCATGAGCAGCCGTGCGTTGCCCAGCGCCAAAGTAGCTTAGTCCAGGCTTAAATGCCAACCTCTGGTTTTCCTCCACCGTCATTACTGGTCCCATCATCAGGGATGCAGCCAAGAGTCTATCTTGTTAGGGCAGATTAAGCGCTAATACAGAGGCAGCCTGCTCATCTCAGACTGTAAAGCGCGGCTTCCTGATCCCGGCCTGCCTGTCTGACGGCTGACGTCTTCATCGCTCTGACTGCAGCCGTTCAGGAGACCCTCGCGGTGCCCCTGCCCCTCACTGAGCGCTCGTAGGGCCCGTGGTCACGTTATCCTGCTGCTGCTGCTGCTGCAGCCTCAAAAACACAATCCATACACTGGCTTCAGATGATGGGTAAGGAAAATGAGAGCAATCTTGTCAAAGGATCTACACAGTTATCAATGTATTTCAGCAAGGGTATTTATACTGGGGAAAAATTATTTATTATTATTGGATATGTCCTGTAGTGATATCTATAAGCTATGGGCAAAAACCCTGATGTCAGAATTGGAAGAAATAATATATATTATGAAATATTAAGAAAATAAAACCCCTTAAACAATAAGAAAAAAAAGATGACATGCTTAAGGAAGATGTCATAAAGTAGTTATTATTGCAATATTAGTAATGTATTTTGATTTACAACAAAAAACGTTTTTGAAGTCCACAATGTAAAAAAAAAGCAATAGAATTTCTGGTTGTAGTTCTAATAATGTCCACTGGAGGGCAGTAGTACATCGTCGACTTCAGCAAGGACTCAAAATCATCAAATTAGATATATTAGTTAAAAATTCGAATTAATGTAACTAAAGCTAAACAAACCCCTGATGTTTACTTGTTTCTTGTCCGTCTGTAATCTTACTAATAATTGTAAAGTGCTGCACTGCATGCTTCTTGTTTCTATTGTGTGAATATTTTATATTTTTTGAAAATGTTCCTGCCGATTCAATTCTGTATAACTATTGACTCTCCAAATTTTTCCTTTATTGCTATACTATTGTAACTTTCGTTTGGGTAACATGTTTTGGTGCTCCTTTTTTCCCCAGGACAATAACATGCTGAATTGTGTTTTAAAGTGTATCATCAAATAACATTGAGCTGTCACAAGTGTGTGTAATTAATTGTTGTTAATCTGTTTTTTCTTTTTCTTCTTTTCAATCAATGGAATGCAAGATCATTGTAAAAAATGTACCCTCCATCTTCCCAGGGGTTAAGGAGTGAGTTAGTTATTTGATTCCTTAGAAGTGTTGTATCACGACCCCATTAAAAACAGCAGGAGGGACAAGCACACAATTTAGAACGTTTAGTATTAAAATATGAGATATTTGTGCAGAAGCCGTAGAGCTACATGCGTGTTTGTGCACCGGCAAACGCATTAGTGTCCTGTGTGCCTCTGACTTGCACGAAAACTCCAGATGTTTACACATCTGGAGTTGTTGGTTAGTGTTCCTAAAGCAAACCCCTCTCTTACTCCGTATGCAGCGGTTCTTCTCTGCAGGCCTGAAGGATTTCGCTGCCGGAGGTTAAGTCCCGAACCTGCACTGTAAAGCAGAAGTGTGTCAGATGGAGGACAGGAAGGATTGGGAAGAGGAGAGAGGAAGAGCGCTGTGATTGCCGGAGAGGGAAAAGGCCGTTCATCCGTGGAGGAGCGGTCCATCAGGGTGGTTCAGGGGGTCGGCAGAGTGACTCTGATGAAGCAGCAGATTCTCACCTTCGCCCACCCACCCCCCCCGCCCCTACCCACCCCCTTCCTCCTCTGCTCCCTCCTGGACTCCCTCTCACAAAGAGAGGGGATTCCTCCCGTTAGGCTTCTTTCTTCTGTGCTGAAGCAATCAGACTGTTGAACATGCAGAAGGAGATGAGACATTTTAAATTAATGTTGGAGAGAGAGAGACAAGGAGGGAAATGGCATTTTTCATTTTCCGCAATAAAAGGTACTAGAGCGACCTCTGCGAGCTTGACAATACGGATGAGTGAGTAATGGAAGGGGAGCAGCCGCCGCTCCTGTGTGTTAGTGGATAATGAGGAATTTAAAGATGTAGCGCCTCTGTCCCGGCCTTCGCCTCGGCACGGCCCGCGACGCCTCCGGCGCAGCCTCAGTGCACCTCCCCGAGGTCATCCAGAACCACGGAGGAGGGGTGGGCTCCCCCACCCCAGCAACACGTTCAACAAGCGGCCCAAGTTTCCCACCGTGAATGAAAACTCCGAATGCCTCCCGTCTGCAGCTGGGGCTTTACCTCTTGGTGAGAATGTGGAAGTTGTGTTTGCACCGAAACTAGCGCAGCAAATTCAGAGTGTCAGCGCATTCATATACTTCTTTCACACCATTTTTCTGCACTTTTAACAAACACATCCGAGCCCCTTCAGACGCTGACACTTTGCCGCTGTGAATTCCGCAGGGACGCAGCAGCCACCGACGGTGGGAGGAATCCAGGGACGCGTCCCTCAAACCTGGAACCACCGACCACCGTCATCATCATCCCGTGAGCTCTGCGCCTTTACCATATCTGTGTGTATCTGTTGCTCCGCCCTAAACGACACCGCAGCCATCAATTAAGTGATGCACGTCAACACGATCCTGAGCCTTATCGCTTTTTGTTCTCCCCCTCGGGATAATCACCGCAGCATTTGTAAGCTATAGTGTATCATTTAGCAGCATTATAGTGACATCATCACAAAGCGACACAGTAATTTCAACCTCGTATATAAAGAGAACCTGTCGAACGCAGGAGGGCAGAAATATTCTTTACTGCCTCAGCCGTAAACACTGTTTTGATATAATTGCTGCCCTGAGAGTGCCTGAAGTGGAGAGCGAACCCTTACTTATTGGTCTTAACGTCCCCCGTGGCGCCGTTTTCCTCCCAGCGAGCAGTCATTAGAAAACACACGCGCAGCAGGAGGCCCCAGGATTAAATGCAAACATCATTGTTCTGGGAGTTACTCCTCGCAGCCTAATGGCATAATGGCGCTGATATTTGCATTTCCCAAAGAGGCGTTTAGGCTTCCGCGTACTGTATGGACATCTCTGTCAAATCAAAGGCGCGCTCGCCTCTCCTCAAACGTCACCTGCGAGTGTTGGGGCCATGTTAATAACCCCCCCCCATGACTGATAGGTTGCATGCACCAGTTCTCTTGCCCAAGCATGTAGAAAAAGAAAACAAAAAAAAAAAAACCAACCTGGATGAATGCTGTAAAGTATTCAAGGCCAGAGGAGCAGTGAGAGGAATCTGGTGATTTGCTAATGGAGAAGCTCTTGTGCACAACACCACAAATGCTCCGAATGGTTCCTTCCCTCCTCTCCCAGTTTGGCTCCTTTAGTCTATATGTGGATAAATATTCTGGTCACCACTCATGAATGACATTTTCCAAGCCTCCATCGCTCCATTGTTCCACCCAGGGCTGCTCTGAAGATGTGGGGACACTTTGAATGCTCAAAGAGATGCACCCCCCCACCGACATCGAAATTACACTCAGATACAAAACAAGAGCACACGCACGCACACACACACACCACACACACTCCCTCTGGTACACAAATGCATATCAGCATACACGCTGACAGACACACACGCAAATAGATGTTCACACAAAGCTTGTAAATTCCATTACAGTTCAAAAACTCCCCCCTTAAAAAGGGATTTGGGTTAATTTAGTAAACACAGGGTCAGAGCTGCCACCGGAGCTGTGAGGAGGTGAAGCCTGAGTGTGTGTGTGTGTGTGTGAGGGAGAAACGCTGACTGTGTGAAGCAGAGCCCTGGCAGCAGCAGCAGCCGCAGCGGCGGCGGCGGCGGCCCCAGCAGCAGCGGCGGTGGCGGTCTAAAGCAGCCTCTCTCCAGAGATAGCGCTCCTTTCTCATTTGCTCTGGTCCTATTTTAATAATAGCTGTGCATAAGTAATTTCTAAAAGGCCAGGCAGGCACGCGGGCGCGGGCGGGGGGGGGGAAATTAAACTCATTTTATCTGCGAGCAGGTGGATTCCTATTTATCATTAACATGCATAGAATTTGCACAGTGTTATTCCTCGCCGCCACCACTGATGGAACGTCATCCAAATAATGTCGGAGGAGGGTCTGCTTCTTCACCAACCCCCCCCCCCTCCTTTTTTTTTCTGCTTATGCTGGGGTGAAATTCATAGATAAAAGTACCAGGTTTTTTTTTTTTTTTTTTTTTTTTTTTTCCTCCTTGCAATTTTCTGCGAAGGGAAACTAATTCTGGGAAGCTTCTTATTACAGTGCCGCCTCATTTGGTTTGCATTAAAAGGGGGGGACAGGAGCGACATTAGGATTTCTGCCAGATTTCCAGGAGATGCTCCAACATTTACTCTTATATCATTAGTAACGCCCCCCCTCTCCCACCCCCACCCCAGCCTCAGAAGCCCGCCCCCCTTTTCCTCTTTTAACTTGTATTAAACAATCTCTGCTCATTACTGGTCCAATAATAAAACTGGAATATATTTGACTTCCTGATTTAGATCCTATCAAAATATTGGAATGTAAATGTGTCATTTTGAATGTGTGATATAGAGCTTAATAATTGCTGGATAAGCTCTGTGTTATTTTAAATCAGCAGCTGGATTATTCATCTGTGAGTCTTTTTTTTTTTTTTGATTTTAATTTTTTTGAGGAAAACATGGATTGTGCTTTTTTTTTTTTTTTGTTTTGCATTGCCAACCTTTTGTTGCAGCATCTGGCCCATATATTTGTCCCCCCCCGCAGCCAATTCGCCCGTTTCATTTCTCTAATTGGGCTGCAAATGAAATGCACTTTTTGAATTTCCCGGTCTTGCTTTCGGGACCGCGAAAATTCGGTCGGATGTGGGGGGGAGGGGGGTTTGGGGCAGATCGGCAGTCAACAGCCGTCTCCGGGAGCAGGAGCAGGTTCGACGGTTGGCGCGCCCCCTGGGTGCGACACCGGCGTCCCCTTGTCCATCGTGGCGTCTCTGCTGAGAGGAGAACCTCCATCGGGATTAGAGCTGGCCTATAAGGGGGGTTTGGGGGGGGATGACGAGGACGCGTGTCTCCGTTTTCCTCTCCCCTCCGCAAACGCCAGCTGACGGCAGCCGTCCAGGCGGGCGGCCATTGTTTTCTAATGTGTTTCCCCGTGCCAGCGTTGATCCCTGCTAAGGTACTTACCACGCCATTGTTGTCTAAGTACGCTATTTTCTGGCTGGGCACCTCCACTATGGAGCGGGCCGCTTCCCCCTTTCTTTAGTCATTTCTTTCTTCTTTTTTCAAAGGGAGCGGTGTGTTACAGTCGCCGCCATGCTAATCCCGCCGTGTGATATGTATATGTGTCAACAGCGGCGAGGCGGAGAGGCAAGAGCGGAGAGTCTTAACCCCCGCCGACAGCCGCGGTGAGGCGGCGGCGGCGAGGCTGACAGACGGACGAGCGCCCCCCCCCCCCCACATTCACGCTCCGGCTGTCCCCCCGTGACACCAAATTACTGTTTATCAAAATAAGAGCGTCGCTCGAGGAGACGCTCGAGGGCTGCGCTCTCCGCCGAGCGCCGGGGGCCCTCGCGCGCACACGAACAGGTCAGGGGCCCCCAGCTGCTAGCCAGGATTCATTACTCACACAGAAACCCTGATGTCAGAATTATGATGAAGGGAAAGTGTGGATTGATCTCATACCCCCCCCACACCCCACCCCCCAAAGACATCTGTGGTCGTCTACACAATCAAGGGGACACCGGTGGTCATTCAGGTTGACTCTGGGGCTGACAGGCTTCAGTACAGGAAGCCCCTTCCCCTTTACGCATCTGATAATAGTTTCTCACTTTTGGTTCTGTTTTTACGAACTTCTGACTGCCGGGATGTGTAATTCTAAGAAACGGGTTGATGGTGCGAGCTGATCAGCGTCATGCTTGGTCATGGGATGATGAGGCGGGGGGGCGTCTGTCGCAAACTGTTCAACTCCGAGGTTGATTGGGAGAAGAAAGGCGTTGATGTTGGCGAGTGTGTCTATGAAAGCGTGACTTTCCCAGCTGGATCCCCGGAGCTACCTTTGTTGAAAAAGGAAAAACGGTGCTCCATCACCCAGTATCACTGGCTGATGGCTGGAGGAGATCGGAGAGGAGCCGGGCAATAGCGGAGCTCGAGTCTGCAGACACACTGCAGGGTGTGTCATCGCTGACATCAGATATCAATAAATAGTTTAAAACGCTCCGCAGCAGCACTAAAGTCCCGCAAAAGCTTCCTTTTGTCCACATGTTTGGACAATATCTGCTCTCCACCATGACGCGTTTATGGAATTTAACAGAAAATAGAACAGACGCTGTCAGTAACATCAGCTGTAACTCAAAACAACTGATCAAAGTGGCGATTTCAGCAAAACTGTCCATGTGCGCGCGCGTGTGTGTGGGTGTGTGAGCGTGTGTGTGTGTGTGTGGGTGTGGGTGTGTGTGGGTGCCCAAAGAAGGGGATGATGAGCACTGGGTCTACGGAGGGAGTTGTGCCGGTGGATGCTGCTGACAAAGTGAGTCAAAGAAATGTAGAAGGCGTTAAAAGAAACAACAAAACCAGCCCAACGCTGACGAGCTCGCCGTCGTATGTGCGTTCAGGTGAAGTAACCAGGACAACACGGACGCGCGGCCCGTTTAATCTCGCGCTCCCCGCCGTTACGTGACAGTATCGCCACGTGTTTAACCAACCCCACTAATCTCTTCTAGTCCGGTTTTGGAAAGTCTGCATGTTTCACTTGCAAACACTGATGCGTTTGTTAACCAGCCTAATATAGAAACCTATTTGAACCTTGCTCCTCTCCTAAGTAGATTATAAACATTTATTACAGCCTGTTATGATGATACTCTTCGCAGCATATTGCAGAACTTCTGCAGGCCAGTTTTCCTCCCAGTGCAGTGGAAGATCATAGTTAATTCAGCAGCGTTATGGTAATGTAGAGGTCCCTATCAGGCCCAGCATCACACATACTAACAAGCTTAGGATAAGCCCAGCCTGGGATGGTATGAGGTTTGAATTTCTGGAACCACTGCGGTCTCTGCAGCCAAATCTCACTTCAGCAGAAACCGGTGGGGTGATTCCTCCGCTTAAAAATTAGTGCAAGTGCATATATATTTTTTTGCAAGGATAGGTGGTTTGGTACCCGGCAAGGAGAAAAATGCACTGTATGTAGAAAAAAAAAAATTTAAGGATGGCAAAAATCGCCTTGAGAGAGCTAATCAGCCGGGAACTCTGAAAAGCCTGTAATGTGCATTAAGAGATTTATACGGAGCGCAGAGGTAAAGCCTCGCAACATTGTTGACTCATTTAAAGATGCCAACATCTCAACTTTGTGCACTGTTAACAAATGCACACATGTTAAGTTGGTGTACTCTGCACTTCTCCTGTCTCTGTAAATCGCAGCGGATCTGCCATAAGCATGTTACGCCCCAGGGCTCATCAGCACCATGTGATCCCAGGCAGGGCTGCCTCTGTGAGACAACATGCTAAATCCTGTTTGTGAGACTTGGCTGCTCTCAGCTCTTAGACTAATCTAGCCACCGTCAACCTGGAGCACCGGGGAGAGGAGCCTCTGTCGATCCGAGCAGACAGGATGGAAGCCGCGCGCGCGGAGTAAAGGAAACAAGACGAACAAGACGGCAAACAAGCAGCGCGCAACATGGCTGGGGAAAAAAAAAAAAAAAAAAGCTGGATTTGAATATAATTAAGATGAAGTACATTTCATAAATTGGGGGTTTCCAGATGAATGCAGAAAAGTGTCATGAATGGGCGTTTTGAAGGGTCCGATTGGATCGTTAACTTTGCAAATCGTTCAAAACAAAATGTGGATTTTGGTTTTCCCCTCAGGAATGGAAGTGGACTCAAAGCGATCGATACCCTCCTGATGACCTTCTACGTGCTTGTGCAGGCCACAGTTTCTCCAATCATCATGGACATTCACAGCATTTCACACGGAAAGCAGAGACGGGAAGATAAGGTTCCTGTTCTTCTTCTAAGGTTTTGGAATGAGCAAAAGCAGAAGAGGACCACTTTAGGTCTCATTTCTATTTGAAACATATGAAAAAAAAACTTGTGAGTGTAGACAGAAACTTCCTGGTTAAAATGGTTGGGTTTCCAATACTTTCAAAGTCCTCTTATAACGTGCAAAAGTAAAACAGATTAAGCCAGAATCTCTCTGCAATGTCCCCCACAAATCTCACTGGATTATGGTTAACACTATTTTTTTATCTAATCCATATATCATTTGCGAAACAACATCGCTAACAGGCGGAGGTGCTGCGGCAGCCCCGTGTTAGAGCACAGCCTGCTCTCCCGTCAGTTTTTGTTGTCCTCCTGCGCCATCGCTGCAGCTGTCCGTCTTTTCTTCCCCTCTAAATGATAATTCGGAGTGTCACAGATTTGGCTCCTGTAGCAGTCCTTGCAGAAATATTAATTAATGCAAACTCCAAGTGCCATCAAAATTAGACATTTGGAGCTCGGTGCAGATAGACCCAGAGAGGGAGGAAGATGTGAGGACGTGCTAGTCTCATTAAGAGAGCAGGCAGAGTGGAATTAGTCTGAATATAATGACAGGCCACACTATCTCATGTAAAAACAGCCCTGTTTTCCTCTCTCATTCACTGGCACTAGTAATTAGTTTTGGCCCTAAAACTGTCACCCTTTACTCTAGAAAAGGCAGATGTGATTTGAGGTGCAATTTAATCTTGCTTTAATGAAGAACTAATGGACGCATTGCAAATTACTTTTCACCCCCTCCCCGTCCCCTCCACACCCCCTTCCCCCCTCCCCGAGCCCACTGTGTGATTGAACAGAGGCTTTAGAATTAAAAAAAAAAAAAAATCTATTTCCTGCTTTTGAAAAGATCAAGAGTATCTTTGATAATGGCGAGAGCATCACTGGCAGCTTCAGCCAACAAGCTCTTTTACCCAAATCACGATTCAGTGGAGAGGCGGCCACAATTAGCGACAAAGCGGAGAGAGCGCCGTGGGGCCTGGGCGAGCAGAAAGCCTCCTGGTGCTCCAGGCTCCTTGTTAGGAACAGGCCCTGGAGGTGTCATGCAGGAACAATGAAGGCTGATAAATTACCCTCCCCTGAAAAAAAAAAGAGAGATGTACTTCTAATTTTCAATTACACCCATAATGCAGCCCTGACCTGGAGAGAGAAATTAGCCGTGTGTGGAGGAGAACAAACACATTCAACAGCTCTCTGTTTGGAAGAGCCCGCCGTGTATTAGCGGCGAATTTCGTGCTGTTTAATGTCGCGGCGCACTGGTGATCTTACTCCAAAGACGGGAAAGGCGGAAAATGAGAACCTGAGTGAGGAATAATGTTTTGTCATTACGTGTTATTTCTGTTGGAGGACAATAATAAAAAGAGCAAAGATTTCATTTTTATAAAAAAAATCTAATTTAGCCTATTTTTAAAAATTATATTTAGGAACATCTATTTTTTTTGGTCATTTTCTAAAGGAGAGAAGAAAGTTTAACATGTTTAGCGTGTGTGCGTGTGTGTGCGTGTGTGTGCGTGTCCTTGTAAACCATTTAAGAGCGTCTGTGTTTCAAACTGGCATCGCTAATGGATGATGTTGTAGAGAATATATCAAGGCCAAATAATGGTCCTTGAAATGAGTGAAAGAGGATGTAAGAACTGTGGAGGGTCAGACATGTGGAACGTGTGTGTGTGTGTGTGTGTGTGTCTGTGTGTGTGTGTGTGTGTTTGACTACAGCAGAGCCAAAGCAGAAAGCCTAATGGGAGTGGGCTTAACTCTTGCACACAGCCTCACTACATATCTGATTACTGGGACCAGTAATTTTCTTTCCTTAAATAAGGAAGAAATTGGATAGGATGAATGAAATTTGGCTGTCATATTGCTGTGATGGTGCAGCAGGGAGATTATGTGTTTCACATAATCGTTCATCATTTCCCAACCAGTGTTCAGGCTTAGCATAATGGAATTGGTAAACTGGTTTAAATCAGAACGTGAGAACAGACTATCAGGCCGGCTGCGAGGGTCTGTGGTAATGTCTTCAGACCGAGCAGAATATTTTCAGCAGAGAACCGCAGACACGGATTCAGCCTCTGTAAACACCTCAGCAAGGCACCGGCTTCCCTCTTCAGCTCAAATAAATAAGTTCTATCTAAAAAAGGATTCTTTGATGAGCTATCATGTAATATTTATGCCATAAAAGTCGTAATTTAATATGTTGGAGATTTCCCTTCATGTAATTGCTGTTAATGTGGTTCGTTATTAGAAACCTGAAACTGAAACCAACGTGGACTAAACGCGGAATTGCAGATCTTCACTGGATCCAGCATGAGCGTAAACAGATCCTTGAATCTTTTCTATGACAGAAGCGGACTTACCCAGGGCTGTGTGCTCGGTCCTGGAAAGCAAGTGTGTGAAACATCAAGACCCCATTTAAGAATGAATGTGCAAATAGCTCATTTTATTATTATTAATTATTGAATATGAATTATGGGATATCAGAACTGGAATATGTTTAGAATCTATTCAGGAGTATAAATATCACATTGTGTAAACATTTAAGTGATTGCAGTTATCGTAAAAGAATAGAGCATGTGAAGCTTCTTCCATTCACTCAGCGTATCTTCTGAGGCTGGCAGTGGGTCTGCTCCCCAGGAGGTGGGCTGGTGGCCACTAGGTGTCACAGTGGTGTTTTTAACAGGCAAGCCGCCTCCTGGTTCCTGTCTGAGGTCTCTGCTGGGCCTCAAGCCAGCAGCTGCACCAAACTATATAAGAATCGCAGCTCATCAGCTGGAAATAAACGCTTTAACATGATAGATTTTGTAGGACATAAAATAACAAAGCATACACACACAAAAAATAAATGTCGTACAGGTTTACAAGTAGAAAATTGTTTGCAGGTTTGCTCTTGTGGAGTCCATAAATGCTGTAGCCTATATGTGATCCGCTGTTTACAGCTGTATGAAAATGGAAAAATGAATGTAACGGCATTAAAAAGAGTTTCTAAAGTGAAAATGTTGACTGAGGAAACGAGGTTCCAAAATGTCATTGCGGCATCTGTGGTTTTTTAATGTAGCCGTAACCACGAGTCTGACATTTGAACACATGGTATGAGCTGGAAGAAACATCTGAGCATCATATTATCACTGAACTGGAGCAAGATGAGTATGATAAAGGAAACATCATAATCCTGAATGAGTAACCTCAGCCAGCCCACGGGTCCACTGGGTCTCCAGATTATCCACTTGTGTTCCCTGGACCTTACAGCAACAAGAAGAGTCGGAGAAGGAAAAGAGGGAAATGATGATGATGATGATACGGATTAGAAGCCATTTTCAAAGGCTTCAGAAACATTTGTGGGTTCTGTCAGGATGAGCCGGTCTTAACAGACTTTTAACTACGAGTTCAGCTTCCTGTTTGTGAAGTGCTCATTACGTGAAGCATAGAACCTAAAAAGCAATGCTGGAAGTTTCCATTTCACAAAGTGGTGCTGGAATAAATGCAGTAAATAGTCTGTCACCTATTTCATTACTGAAAAACAAAATGAGAAAAGTAATTATTTAAAACTGGCAAATGATCTCATGACAGCGACAGTACCTGAAATAACCTCTGTTGTTCAAACTGGTCCATCATTAAAGGTATATCATAATATTTGCTTAATGAGTTGGTCCATATGGACAAATATAATATTAGATCTATGGTGTATATTATTTCTGGACACAGGTTCACCGAGCCTCAACACAAGATAGTATTTTCAGTGGTGGTGGTGGGGGGGAGGGGGGGTCTGCTGGCAGACTTCAGAGACTTCAGAGGTGTGTGAGCTGAGTTGCAGTCCACATTCCAAATTTTACTGAGCTGATTAACTTGGGATGGTAGATTACTGCAATGAATAGTGGCGTAAACACCATCCTACTCTCTGGAATGAAGTACATGCAAATGGTAGTTTGGGGGGAGGGGACCTCTGATGCAAAGACGCAAACTATATTTCTTAACCATTTCTTTTAATTAACTGTTTTTGGGGGGGATATTCTTTGTGATTAGCGGACCGCAGTCACCCGTGCTCCCGTGCCAGGCCGCAGGTGCTGGTGGGGGAGGCGCCGGCCGCCTTCCTTCTTACATCCGCCCCTGGAGCTCCAGCGAACACCTGTCGACCAGCGACCATGATCCTTTGCGCGTCCAATATGGAAGAACTGGCGGTGGAGGTCCGCGGCTCCTACGGGGCTTATTACAAGGTAAATCCCCCCCGCTTGGACGCCTTTCGGCACGCAAGATTGCGTGTTACAGGGCGGCGAACGCGGAGCTCGGAGGCGGGCGCCCTCGATCTCGGTCCTTTCGCCTCGAAAGAGCTCCGATCTCGCCTTTAGCTCCTGCTAGCCAGGCTAACCTAGCCGCGGCTAAGCTAACGTCGCTAAACTGTCTTCGCCGACAGTTTCTCCATTTTGGGGGTTTTTGTTGTTTTTTGGAGGGCTTTTTTTTGGTGAGAGGGAGTTGGTTTTATTCACCAACCGGGAAAAACGCGCCCCCACGCTTATATTTGTAGCCGACATTGGTCTTTATTTAGAATTATTGTCGCCTATTTGCAGCATCCCCGAGCTAAAAGTTAGCCTGCTGGCTAGTTTCCTTTCTGTTGACGTCAAAAGTTGCAGCTCAAGTAAAAAGGTGGTTCAACGACATTGTTGCAGCTAAGTCGATCCCCCGGAAGCGTGGCTCGCTTCTGCGTGTTTCCGAAGCCCTTTCTTGTTTCCAGGCGGAGATTCTCAGAAGCATGTGCCAGTCCCCAGATCGGTGGACTCAGCGTCCATCTGGCCTCGCTCGATCTTTGTGTGTGTGTGTGCGTGTGCGAGCCAGCTGTTCTTGTCAATTCTCCCCGGCTGGCATGTCCAGCAGCCGTGGTCACTGATACCAGAGATCACCGAGCTATTCCTGGACCGTTCTCCCTCCCGTCCCTGTGGTTTTTTTACTCTCGTTTCCTCTCCCACGTTGACTCCTTGTGCAGAGATGATGATGATGATCGCCACAGCAGGGCTGTGGTTCACTTTCGTTTCTGCGTAAACTTTCGTCATGCAACCAGGAAGGCCTTTGTGAAGGAGGCGGTGTTTGGTTCACACTTCTGTCTGTTTCCTTGCAGGGCTTTGTAAAAGACATCCATAATGACTCTGTCACCATTGCCTTTGAGAACAAGTGAGTGTTTCTTCTGACGTCCAGCTGCTGTGCCGGAACGTTTCTTTGATAATAAGGACCTTGTAGGGATGTGCGCTTTTAACATGCTTAATATGATTTTAATTCCAGGTGGCAGCCAGATCGCCAGGTGCCCTTCAGTGATGTCAGGTTGCCTCCTCCCTCTGATGAAAAGAAGGATATTGGAGAGGGCGATGAAGTGGAGGTGAGTATCTTATGAGGAACACCCCCCCCCCATGTTTTCGAATTACACATCTTGCTTAATCAATGCTTGACTCTCCTCATTTTTCAAGATCTTTTCAAGATCCAATGAGCAGGAACCTTATGGATGGTGGATGGGAAAGGTCCGCATGATGAAGGGAGATGTACGTATTGTTCAAAATATCCCCCCCTCCTGCTAAATTATGCCAATTGCCAATTAAATTTAACACACATTTTCTGTCTTTGCAGTTCTATGTGATAGAATATGCAGCTTGGAATGCCTCTTACAACGAGATAGTAACCTTTGAGCGCCTGCGTCCAGTCAACCCTAACAAGCCCATCACCAAGGACTCCTTCTTCAAGTGTACTGTCCCCATTCCTCAGGATCTGCAAGAAGCGTATGTGCAACATTACATTTAAATTTGTCCTGTAATATATAGAAGCGAATGTGTTTAGAGGAACAGAAGGCTAAAATAAAACACCCTCATCCTGAAACGCAGGTGCCAGAATGAGAATGCACACAAGGACTTTAAGAAGGCCGTGGGAGCCATCCATGTGTCCTATTCTCCTGAGACCAGCGAACTTGTGATTGTGGTAACTGTCTTTCTGATGTCGAATAACTCCCAATACTCCCCTCAGTTGTGTTCTTGATGTGGGATCAGCCCAGTCTTCTGTATATTAACCACTGAATTCTTGTTAAAGTCCACCAGTGAGACAACAGTGAAGCGCGTGTCTTTGCTCAGCGACATGCACCTGCGCAACATCAGGACCAAACTGCTGCTGATGTCCCGCAACCATGAAGCAACGAAGCATCTCGAGGTTGGTTTGTGACACCTGCACAGTACAGACAAGCCCTCAGTTTACCAAATTGCGTAAGATAAGCTGTTTTACATCTAATTTTAAGTGAAATTAAAAATAGTTTAGATCCATTAGTTTACATGTTTTACATTTACCGAGAAGAGCAGGCTGTAGACATTACAATAATGTACACTTTGACATTTAAATGACACGGACCAGATGCTTAATTGTTAATTAATTAATATATTGAGTCAAACTTCGATGTTCTGTCTGCACAGAGCTCCAGGCAGCTGGTGTCATCTTTCCAGGAAGAGTTTGTGGTGAGACCAGATCTGATGGGCCTGGCCATCGGCAGCCATGGCAGCAACATCCAGCAGGCTCGGAAGGTGGCGGGTGTCACTGCCATTGAGCTGAATGAGGAAACTGGCACTTTTAAGATTTATGGGCAGGTAGGGTGTTTCCTGAAACCATTGAGCGGGGAAAACATTGATGAAAAGCGTTTGTGGGTGTGTTTCAGCTTCTGGAATCATGTGGTCTTTTTTTTTTTTTTTTTTCTGCAGGTTGTTACTTTTTTTTTTTTTTTTTTAAACATGTTCAAAGGTTTCATAGACGCCCATCTGTGTGTTTCAGACGGCGGAGGCAGTGAAAAAGGCTAGGAGCTTCCTGGAGTTTGTGGAGGACTCTGTCCAGGTTCCCAGAAACCTTGTTGGTATGTGGCCTCAGTCTAAAAAGGGAAATGACCAACTTGAAATGAAAAAGTGCCCTCCATTAAAACCACAGCAAAGCCAACATTTGTCTTTCAACGGCAGTTTAATGCTAATCCTTCTCATCTTCTGTCTGTAGGAAAAGTGATTGGCAAGAATGGCAAAGTCATCCAGGAAATTGTGGACAAATCTGGAGTAGTAAGAGTCAGGATAGAGGGAGATAATGACACAAAGCAGCCTCGACAGGAAGTGAGTCTACTAATGCTGCCTCTTCACTGCTAATGAAGGAGCTGTGTTTCCTTCAGTCTGCTATAATAATCCCTGGTGTGTGTTTGTGATTTGTTGACACAGGGAATGGTCCCGTTCACCTTTGTTGGTACCAAGGAGAGCATTGACAACGTCCAGGCCCTACTGGACTATCACATCTCTTACCTCAACGTAAGTCTGCGTTTTCACAGTTTTATATTTATTTACCCAAAGTTAAATTAAGTCTCGTGGTTACTATTATTTAATCTAATGAATGAAAATCTACATTCCAATTTTTCCCACTCACAGTTTCTGTGGCTGGTATTTACTGATGTCACACATGGCATGCTGGTAATCATTACTGGAGATCATGAGATGGAGATATTCAAGTAACCTGAAGAGTCTGTGACTTTATTCTGATGAATTTCCCCTTTCTTGCCTCAAGCCAAGACCCTTCAGTCTTCATAATCTACAGTCATTAGATGCAGCCAACCAACTGTGAGGATGGTGCACATTTAAAATAATTTCATCAAAAAAAAAAAATCCAATGAAGACGATAAAGTTGTAGATTCAAGTTGCATTTTGATCATATTTAGGAATATTACCCAAGTTCTGGTGTTTTTGTTGGCCTGATAAGTGCCTATTTTTACTCAGATTGCAGCGCACAACACTTTTACTGTTGATTCCCCATTTAAACCTTCCTGCTAAAAGGGGAACTTCTACCTTCCACACATTGTCAACATTAGTGCTTTTTGAGTAGCACTCAGTTTACAAATCATGGGTCTGATTGTTAGTTTGCATATATTAGTGTTGTACAGTAGAAGAGGAGGAACACCTCTGCTGAGGTACAGGATGACACATTTGAGGTCAATCAAATGTTGACTCTGCATGGAGGTGTGTGATGCACGCATTGCTTGTTTTGCCACGGGTGTGTAGTGGAGCTTCTCACGGATGTTCAGTGGGTAGAGGAAGAGCTGGGATACTCGGGCCCTACCTAGACTCGGAGTAAACAAGACAACACTCCCCAGCTGTGGTGTGGATGGATGATGATGATGACAATGAGCTACCAGACTCGAAAACACAATTTTGATTTCCCCGTTGCCTCATTTTCTTGTCATGGTCCGTTTCCCTGCAGGAGGTTGAGCAGCTTCGTCTGGAAAGGCTGCAGATTGATGAACAGCTACGCCAGCTCACTCAGGGTCACCGACCAGTCGACAGAGAGCGAGATGAGAGGGGGGAAAGGGAAGGCTACAACACGGACAGCAGCGCCAACGCTTCCTCATCCTCTCTACACGTCAGTCGCACTTACAACGGGCGTGGCCGTGGGCGCAGAGGCCACAACCCCGGCTATGGTACGCATGTATATGTCACGTGATATCAAGAATCTGAGGGAGGTGTACTTTGACCTGTCCTGACCCCTCTGTTTGCACACTCAGGAACAAACTTTGATCAAACGAACGCATCTGAGACTGATTCAGAGCGCAGGGATGAACTGAGCGACTGGTCCCTGGCTGGAGAGGACCAGGATGGGTGGGTTTTGTTTCTCTCTTGATCCCACCACTAGAAACACACACCACGCGCACATTGACTTGATTTCAGCACAGAGAGGTGTTATGAAAGACGCATGTTATCAAAGACCCTTAATTAGACTGTTTATGATAAATCAGGTGATTAGTTTTCTGCTCATTAACAAGTTGGAAAGCTGAGGCTGCCGTCCTCAGAGAGGATGTCTCACATTCAGTGTGTGCTGTTGTTGTTGTTGTTAGCCCAATTTTGCCTGCAAGTCTGAAAGTAAAGCCTTCTGGATCAGGGTTGGTATTCAGAAAGTTGCCATGGTGATTTTTGCAACATAACAGAGAACATTCGCGATGCGGGATTTGAGCTCGTGCTTTATTGAAAGCCTGTGATGTTGCTTCTGAGAACATCCCTCTGTTAAAACTGTGACTGCCTCACCCCAGGGACAGGGAGCGAGACCCTCGCCCCCTGAGAGACGGTCGCAGGAGGCCCGGACCCGGCAGAGGCCGAGGGGCAGGACGGGGCGGGCGAGGAAGAGGACGAGGAGGATACAGCAACAGCTTTGGTAAAAAATTAAAGTTACGTGACACGTACAGACCGTGATAAATCTGAAGTTTAACCCTCCGCCTGCGATCCTGCAGCGGGACCTCGGAACAGCGAGGACAACCGTACTTACGGATCCTTGGAGACCAACACGGAGACGGACCAGACCGCCGACACCGACGCCAGCGAGTCCAACCTGTCCACAAACCGCCGCAGAAGGTCGCGGCGACGCCGGACGGACAACGACGCCACGCTGATCGACGGCGAGTCCGACAACGCCTCAGTGAGCGAGAACGGAGTAGGTAAGGAAACGTCACCTCCGCTTTCAGATTTCATTGTCTGCACGCGAGCTCTGTTGTCGGAATACACAAAGAAAAAGCCTAGTGGGATTTCAGACACCTGGTTCACAGACAGGTACAAAAAAAACAAAAAACAAAAAAAAAAACCCCTGCAGGAAGGAAATGACTGTTTTTGACGACCGAACTCCCCTAGATGAATCTGAGAGTAAGCCTCAGCGTCGTAACCGTAGTCGACGTCGACGCATCCGCCCCCCTGAGGAGAGGCAGCCAGGTAACCGCAGCACCTGCTGGCACCCCCACCCCCCTCCCACCAATTCCTCAGCTTGACTTGACCTGACCAGGCCTGTTGTTTGTGTGCCCCAACAACATTGTGTTCTTAACCAAACTCGCTAATGGTCGGACGCGTGTGTTTGACTGACGTGCCGGCGGCTGGCCGCGACCACCGCGGTGTGGTGTGCCAATAAAGAAAAAAATGTGTTATTTTGACAGGCATGAAATCTGTACTAACAGCTGAGGTACTGTCTGTTTACAAGCATCCAGTAATACCAGTGCGGGATTATATGCTGCGTGTTGTGAGCACGACCTTTAACATTTATTACAGCACCATTGTTGTGTAACAGCGTGACGCAAAGGAGTCTGAAAGACCTGCAAAGTTGCTTTCAGGTTGCTTACTGGGTCCAGAAATGTGACATGACCGTAATTATTCGTGTTTTTTTTTTTTTTTGTGTGTTTGTATTTTTTTTTTTTTTTTTTTAAATTGCACAGTGACTGTGGCTGACTACATATCCAGGGCTGAATCACAGAGCAGGCAGATCACAAAGGACGGCAAGAAAAACAAGGATGTGGTCAGTACTTAGGGGGGGCACTCACACCAGGCCGTCCAGACCCTGGCCAAGCACGCTGCTCTTTGGCGAGGTCAGACTAGGCGGTCTCGGGGACGTTCCCGCCGGGGAGGCGCGAGTGGCCGTCTCCGGACGGACGGACGACGAGACGGGAGCTCTGCCGTCTTGAAATTTTGCGCGGCTGCAAGTAGAAAATGAAAACGAAGCCAACGTGGGCTTATTGTGACGTCAACAGGCGGTTTCTTCTCTGGTGAGTGGAAGGCTGGTGGTGTTGGGAGGTTCCGATGTTGTGTCAGGTTGTTGTTGGGTCAGAGGTACTGAGGAGAGGCCGGCGCAGAAGCGGGAGAAAGAGCCGTGCTTTGACAATATACGGGCAACTGGGCCTAGTGTGAGTGCCCCTTTAGTTGTCTGTGTTGGTTTTATTCACGTTTTAATGCATTCAGTTTAAATACGCGGAAAAATAACACCCCGATAATTAACGCCGTGTTTATCCGTCTGATTCTCGCTCAGGCTCCCGTCGATACCATCACTGAAAACAGCCCAACGTCTGTCCCAGCAAGCAGCAACGGTTCCAACAACAAGGGGAGCAATGGTGCCAGAGCTTCCACAGAGAGACCCCCAAAAGTTTCCCACCAGGGGGACGCAACCTCGCAACCTGTTGTTAACGGACTCTCGTAGTCAGGCCTAATCAAAGGAAAACGGTTTCAAATATTGTAAATTCTTTTGGCTGCACTAGATCTCCAGGGCAACCGTCAAACACTGAATTCAAAAAGCACCATTTTTCTTCTGTTCAAGTATTTGCAACCTGCTTCACTGTACAAGATTTACAGCTCCGAATCATGCTCCGAATCATACATACATACACGTTCTCTCTTCTTTTAACTACAGTTTTTTAAACAATAGTTCTTCCTGTATGAGCTTGCCAAAGATAGCCAACACTCGTCAACAGATGTGCGTCATCTTCAGCCCCGTCTTCGGAGCTGAAAGGTCTGACAGCAGAACACGACTCCAGCCCATCCTGTGGTATGAATGCAGCAGTTCTTTGCTTATTAGTCAAATATATATATCTTAGCAGGGTTTTAGAAAAAGTCTGCCTTTACCAGGGCGGACCGATGCATCCACAAACTTTTACACAATGCTTCAATGCATCTAAACTACTTTGTAAAATAATCTTCTGCATGAGCAGTACCACAGTGCAGATAAGAAACCCCAAGTATGTTCAACATAAATGTGATCAGCTGTTGTGCCTTGTAGATTCAACATGTCGTTGCCTGGCTCCGCACACCGTCTGAAGTCTTTTCACTTATTTCCGTGTTATTCGGTGACCATCGTCTACCATAGATGCACCACATGAGTCGCCTCCTTGGACTCCATGTACCATAAATGGCACCCACTGGCACTGAAATACCCTGAAAAGAGTTCACTGTTTTAAATATCAGTTGTGTTTATTTAATTTTGTGTTTGCTTGCGGGAAAATTAGTCCAATTATCCTTTAAATATATATGTTGAGAGGTTTGACATTAGATGCTTTGTTTTTCTTTTTTTCCAATATGCAACCACTTCAGTCATAGACCTTATTACAGCACATCTGGAAATTTTTTTTTTTTGCACTGAAACATTTTTGTTAAACTGATTGTAGTTTAGTCTGGAAACTGGCCTGTTGCTGGTAATTGCTGGACAGACATGTAGCCATCAGTGCTGGGTTTCCTGGAAACATCGCCAATTATTATGGCAGTCGTGTCATTTCATAGTTTCCCCTTTATCGTCTGTTAATATCTTAAAGTTCACTATTGCAAAAGTCCTGTTTGAGCATTAAAATTAAGAAAATGCTGTTGATGTTTCTGGCAAACCGAGCCCAGGTGACAAGCTGTCATTTTTCGTGGTTCTTTCAGGCTGGCTGGAACACTGGTCATGACTGTTTGGAGGAAGGAGATTTATCGGGTTTATTTATTTAAAAAATGTACAGTATTAAAAAATAAAAACAGAAGAAACACTTTTGACACTAAAACTATGGCGATGGTTTCTTTAAAGACAAATTTGGACTACTGAGAGTTGTAACATCTCAAGTGCTTTGTTGGGTCAACTTTTTCTTTTTTAAGGATTGTTTGGTTGGTTGATGTGCAATATGTTTTGTATGCCAGTAGTTCTTAAATAAACTTGATCTTCTGTGTAGATCTAAAACATTTCTGTCTCAAAGTTGTGTTTGTGATGGTGTCAAATCATTTTGCTTTTCTTAAACTAATAGCAAAGCAAACTCACCTACTTCTATCAGACCAAATTCACATTTCTCCCAAAATAAAATTTCACCTTAGTCTTTAATATCATGATGGAGCGCCTCAAAGACAATGGAAACCATTGATGTACAACAGTAGAAATGCTCAGCACAGAATCACACAATATTTATTACCAGCTTCTCCAGTTCTTATTTCTTTGACTGACTGTCCATCAAATCCTTAGCTTCATTTATTTTGGCTGCGATGTAAGGAGATCCTCCTGTGAGACACAACCAGCACAGATTACAGGCAAGGTTCAACTTCAGCGTGGACATTATGGAAACACTCTGGACTAATAGTTATTTACTTGGACTCAAGATTTGGACGGTCAGATTGTGTTTCTGTATAGGATGTCAGCAGCGCGACTGCACTTCCTACCCAGGTGGAGTTCATCATTTTTGTTTTAGCTAATTGCTACTCATGTATTTTGAATTTAGTCCCCGAATAAACAAAGAGAGGCAACATTCCTTGATAATGCAAACTGCCAATCACTTTGATAATGTAGATTCATGTGTGATTATTGAACATGTACCTCTGTCTGGATGGTTCAGGATCATCAGTTTTCTGTGGGCTTCTCTAATCTTATTCTTGTTGGCTGTAGGACTGAAACACAGGGCAGTTAGCGACTTGGATCAACGGTCTCTGTATTGGTCACTGTACAGGCAGATCACCAGTAACAAGAAACTCAGGCATGGGAAATGATACCTGACATACCTGACTCCTAAAATAAGAGCAGCTTCTCTCTTATTCATCTTTGGATCAAATCCCCCTCTATAGTATCCACTTCCAAAAGCCTGAAAAGCACATTGAGGTATTAGTCCAAAACACCTCATCACTTTACTGAGCTAGTCCAAGTTCAGACCGTCTTAGGGAAGCTCTGAAGTGCTTGTTTCATCTGAGGCTCCATTTGCTTCATGGCCTGCATAGCATAACGTCCTATTGGGTTAAACAAAAAAGTAAACATGGATACGTCTGTTTTTTATTTAAGAAAATGGCTGAATCTATAAAAATCACAATACTACTATAAAACACTTTTTTCCATTATATCTGCATGCTAGGGCGTTTCAAATGAATAGTAATGAGACTGCTTTCCTTTTCATCGTGTGGAGACTAGAGCAAACCCTTATATTGGTGAAAATAAAGCAGATAGAAGAGATTTTACCTGCGAATCCAGCAGCGGCCAGAGCCAGCCCCGCCGCCACCACCGAGCTGGCCTGACGGGACACGAACACATTTACCGGCCGGTCTAACACACACACACACCCTGACCCAGACAAGCCGTCATAATGAAGAAACGCGAAACGAGGTGAAAAGGTTTCCCAAGCAATCATTTAAAGGACAGAAGCGTGACGTAAACCGAGCTAACGTTAGCTTAGCCGTCTTAAATGAGCCATTGCTGACTTATCGGATAAATACTGAGCACGAAATCGTTTCACATTGTCATTCCCTGATGTGTACAATTAAAATCGACATACCATGTTTATGCGTTATATCCCGTTTAAAGGAAAAGTGAACAAAGTCACAACTTCAACTTCTGACCTCTCATGTTGCCTTCACCACTGCATTTTGCGGTAGTACCGGAAACGAAGCGGAAGTGTCGTAAATGCCGTGAACGCCAGTCGGCCCTTCTCTCCAAGCTGAATATTGTCAAAGGACAGTTTTATTCTAATTAAACGTGTTTGTTCATCACCACATTCCTAAGATCAATAAAGTGTCCGTAAATGCCAGACTTTGACTCTTTGGTGCACTTTATCTTATATAAAGATGGTGCAAGTTTTATCTTTATCTGACTTTTAACGATCCCGGGCAGTTATTATTTTCTAAATGTTCAACCACTTATATATAAGATTCAAAACTTTCCTTTACACTCATGTCAACTAATTCAGAGAACGTCTAACTTTTACAGGCTACGGTCTTTTTCAAAAATAACGTTCATCTTGCCCAGTAATGTGCAATGAAAGGAATAAAATACAAAACTTAGGACAATAAAATGAGAGCTGTGGCCATGTGCACGGTCTCAAGAGTTTTGTACATCGTTGTGTAAATATACGCAGGGGTCACGACACAAAGTTTCTTTACATCTGGATAGGTGATATATGTAAATATCCCTATTGTGGAACAAACAAAGGATTATCTGATCATCATGATGCTCATTTATGATCATATAAATTATGTAATGTTATTATGTTACCTCCTGGGAAAAACAGGAATACACTTTAACTCCATGGTGGTGATGTTTGTTATGTTGTCCTGTCCGTGATGCCGCCCCCTGGCTGTGAACGCATGTCTGGAATATGGTTGCAGAGACAGTCTCTTGGTCAGTAGTATGTCTCTGCAGAACCGGGGGCAGCAGCTTCAGGCCTGCAGCTCCAGAACCCTCTGGTTTTCACCGCAGCACCACCTTGCAAGTTGGAAGAAAGCCTGCTTCCAGCTCTGCAGACTTCAAATTGACTCAAAGACTTCTGATTCATTATATTATCTCAATATCATCAAAATATGCAGATCCACACCCGCATTTCTGGGACCACGGTTCTTGGCCCATTTTACTGGGAATTGATGGACTTCTAATTCACACAATCAACCGAATGGTTTTCCTTCTTTTCCTCAGTTATTTTTCTTTAAAACTCCCCCACTTCACTGAAATAGTAAATGGACAACACAATAAGGCTGAGATTTACAGAAAAATTGGAAAAGGGTGAAAAGGGTACATTTATTAACATACCTACTTTTCAGTGTTAAGTATTAACTTATTAGCAAATAAGTTAAAACATTTGTGCTGAAAAAAAAAAAAAAAGTGCTCCTACTTCTGATGATGAAGTGGACCAGTGAGGAAGACCTGCTCAGCCTCCTGCAAGGACAAATTCTGCAGCACAGACAGACAAGAGAGAGTATTTGATATCTGGGCCTTCACTGGGGATTTTTTCTATTAAATTCTATCTGATATTTCTATAACTGCAGGTGATCGAGGAGGGAGAGAAACATTAATTGTCCATGATCTTGAAATATATATTCTGTATCCGGCAAAGATTGTTGTCCAGGTTGTCCTTACAGACCACAGTAGCCAAACTGGATTAAACAATCTCCAAAGAAAGAATGAATTATGATCCTTTCAAACATCTTTAATGTTCTTAACCATGAAGCAGATAGCACCAAACCCTCTCTCAGTCAGTGGTCTCAGAAAACTCCTTCACCTCCCACCACACAGAAGTGTATCTCCAGTGATTTGTTCTGTGGGAAGCAAAGAAAAAAGAAGCGCATAAGGGTAGAAAAGAAAATGAACACCAATGGCATGAAAACATGAGCGACAACTCATACAAAGTACCAAATGAACACCTCCCAATGGAATGTTTCCACTAGTCAAGGTGGATCCAGTGAGATTAAACAGCCATAGAGTGTTTCGGGTCACTCAAGCTCATACTTACTCCCCCGCATCACCCAGCTGGGGCTGATCGAGAAGCAGCTTGTGACCAGACACCTTGCTGCTGTGCCCCCCCCCCCATCTCTCTGCTCTGTTCAGCCACAGTCATCTCTGTTATCACATCACAGTGGCTGTACTCCTCTTCCCTCTTTCAATACTCAAGATGCTGAAGGCCCTGTTTGGAGATCAGGCTGCAAAACTGCTGCATCCAACCTCTATTGGGAGATACTTAGCTCTCCATCCAGCTTTCTGAAAGCTGCTCGCCGTTCTGCCGTACTTGACGAGCTTGCTCTCACAGGCCTCTTCCAAGCAATCTTCCCATTCCCAAGGAACGGTATAACAGAAGCCCTTGTCTGGTTAACTCAGGATGAAGGACTATACCTGGTCTCAGGGTCGTGTTAACAACTTGTGTTGGGATAAATAGTTCTCCAGGAGGTTTTTAAGTGCTCCTCTCCACTCCTGCAGCGATTGGCTTCAACATCATCTCGCCGTCACGTCGATGACGCACCAACCGCTGACCCTAACTGGCGCCTAAGCAAGCCGAAGGAGCATCGTGTAACGTAAAGGATACGGTGGAGCACATCACATCCCAGCAGGTCTGCCGCTGATGGCAGCAGCTGTGCGCTGCAGAGAGGATCTCGTCAAATGCGGAGGGTACCCCGGCTCTGGGAGAACGCTTGTTACAGACCCAAAAGACACTGGGACCATCTGCAAGCTGTCTTTCAGGAACAATTTAAAAACCCGTGCTGCGCCTTTCCCATTGGACAGAAACGGCACAGCAGCTAACACAAAGGCACAGAGAAGGGACTAATTATTGCCCATATAATTTGCAAAATTACAATGTTTTTCCAATGCATGTGCAGTATAAAAATTGTAAATTGTAGTGGACCTGCTGCCTCCTCTCAGTCCTATTTGAATAGAAAGAGCCTGTTCTCTCCGCTGGCCATGCAGCCAGGCTCATGCAAGAGGTCCCAATCAGCCAGCCTCACAGCTCATTCAAAAGGATTTAAAAAGCCAACTGTGTGGAGAAATGAGAGTTTTTGCCCCCCTAAATCATATGGAATTACAGTGCTAGTTGCATATGGGGAGAGCCAGTGGCAGTCACAAAAGCCCACAGGAAGCAGCTATTTCTGTGTGTTTTATTAACCCAACCAAGCAATTTAATTCTTTTGTTCAGGGGAGTTCTACTTCATTGATTAACAAAAGCGGGGATATAATTTTTTCAGCCCCTTTTGAAAAGCCTGAAATGTCAAGCCTTTTAAAGGAGATTATTCTGCCTGTGTGCAATGAATAGAGCCCAGAGTAACCTTTTGTCTACAATTAAATATTCCAGCATAAATATAAAAGAAAATCAGAGATGGGGAAGATTGAGTCAGGAGAGATTGGAGAGGTAGATCCTCTGCCCGATAGTGGCAACAGCCTGGCTCTAATTAGATATGCCAAGCGGGCTGCGAGCAGTCACTCTCCACAGCACGCCGAGAGAGAAGGCAGCCTGAGAGAGGAGGACAGAGGAAACCTATCGGCTCATCTGTCTGTCCAGCGCCTTCCTCTGGGCATCCGAAAGGTATTTCAGGAGACTCTGTTTTGTTTTCTGCGCTTATTTGTTTTCCTGACATATTTGCCGCCAGAGGTAAACCGTCTAAAGGCAATGCCTTCTGGGATCTGCATAAACAGAGGGACGGGTGAATTTCCAGAAAAAAGTTGTAACTGTTTATGATTCGGGGGAGTGATTAGGAATAACAATACGGTTCTTCGGGGACCGAGGCTGCCAGGAAGGAGAGGAGGAGATGGAGCTTCGTGCAGAGCTGCATGTGAGCTGCATTCGGATGCGAGGAGAGGCTGTTTGTGTGGGAGCATTTTTTTTTTTCTTCTGAGGATGAAACTTTGCTCCAGAGTTTTGCAGCCTCCTCATGGAGGAGATGATTGTTGGTGACAGGCTGACGAGGCTGCTTTTGCTCTGATCTGCTGCTTCAGTTTGAGGGGGGAGCTGCTGTGACCTCTGAATGAGTAATTATTTTCCTCATTTTCACCACTAACTTTATAAGACTGACTTGTTTCTGCCAGTAGGTGTGAAGCTCCTGTTGTTATTTATGCATTTGTTGTTTTCTTTGTTTTTTTTTTTTCCTTAAAGAGTTACCAGTTTTTACAATATATAAAAGAGCAGCTTTATTCTGGAGGAAATTTATATTTTAGTTTTCAAATACTTTCATTTATTTATTTTATTTTACTGTGACAGACTTCATGAAAGTAATCAAATCAGGCCTCGCAATCAAATTACGTCTTACATTTTATATTGATATTATTTTCTGCTGAGTTACAATTACACACTGGTGACAAATGATGAAGCAATTTAGCAGGGCCACAAACTATAATCATTACATTTATTCATTCATGGTTCATTTCAACATGGTTCAACTCTACGGAACAATTGTGAGTTTAGAAACTGACTTCAAGTATTTTCAAGGGTGAAAACAAGACAGTATTAAAGATGTTGACATCAGGAAAGTTGGACTGATTATCAAAGATAATTGATGAACTGTTGAAACAAAGGAAATTAAACCCTTCTGTCAGAAATTCTGAATTCCTACAGAAAGTGATGTGAAAGATGAAAACTTGAGGAAAAAGCAGAAGGTGAATTAACGATAATGAATCATGATTAGATTAGAACAAAAGGAAGGTCTGTCAGTATAAAAAGAGAAAATATCTCTTATTACAGCTCAGATTTAAACCTGTCCTGTTCAGCTTCTCTTTTGTTTTTTGCTCTGTGTTTCCTAATTAACTTTTTTCCTGGTCTTAGTGGAAACCGTGCGGACCATCCAAGTGTCTTACTCAACAATTAAGCATATAAAATGCTCCAAAAAAAGTAAAGTGTTTGCATCTATAGGATTTGAACCAGCTAAAGTCCAGTAATGGACTGGTCACTTGTCCAGGCTCAGCTGGTGTAGATCCCAGCCAACCTGCAGGAGACACGATAATGACGCAAAGTTCTGAAAAGTTTCTGTCACAAAGTTCATTCCATCAGTGTTAGTGATGGAGGCTGGTGTTTCAAATGAGCTCTAGATGCAGCTGGGACATATACACGCCACAGCAGGCTCCACCAGCATCACTGCAGAAAGGAACTGAGCAGAAAGAAATAAAGCTCTGAATTTACAACCACAATAAGAATTAGACTTTATCAAAGTGCAACTTTTGTCTCTTTGCGATTTTAACCGTCTTCAAAAGAGTTTTAGAAGTTGGTGATGGGGGGGGGCTGACATTTTCCAGATCTGAGGTTTAAGGGAAGTAAATCCTTTAGAAATAAGGGAATAAATCTGATATGAATTCAACTGAAGTACAATATTTTCTACTCATTTAACTACAACTGGGATCCAACAACAGACAGTGAAATCATTTTAACCCCCTTCTGTACCTCTACTCCATCTTAATTCTTATCTCAACCCTAAAGTGCTAATCCCACCGGCTTTCAGGAGGCGGGCTGCGTCAGAAATATCCTCATTGTGATAGTCTTTACATCACACGTGACATCGTGTCGGCCCCCATAAGTTCAGGACTGGGCACACACTCGCATAAACACACGTGCCCACGTAGATGTAACGTCACCTCGATCCCAACAGCCTGTGTCTCTTCCCGGAAGGTTTTTTTAATCACAGCTGATTGAAGGAGGCAGCAGCAGTGACTGAAGGTCAAGAGGTCACAGCCTCCTCACGACAACTAAACTGAGGTCAAACAGCCAAAGAGCAGCAGCTCTACCTGCTGATCAGGCCAGATAAAAGGAGATAAATGTTATCATTTCAAAGATTTAGTGAACACAAAACTAGATTTTCACACAGAGTGTAAAAAGTGTTTTCCAAGTTACGTGCACAAAGGAAAAGGTCCAATTATACATAGAAATAAGATTATTTAAAAGCAATCCTAGTTATTTTCCAGTTAAGTGTATTTTTTATGGTCTGAACTAAACCATGGGAAGCCTGCATAAGTGCCGAGGTAAAAAATAACCCTTATACTCATGAAGATGTAGATATTTTAATGTTTCCACGTGTGGAAACAGGAGAAACGTGCAGACAGACAGGTGGGCTGTGTGTCAGATAGACAGTCGTCCTTCTACAGACATATGTTTAAATCTGGAATAATGCTGATTTTTTACTTTTCCTGCTAGCCTGGCAGAAGGGAAACAAGAATTTTTCAATCAAACAGCTCTCCCTCCATATCCAGATTTGACTCCAGCAGCATAAAGCCTCCTGCATAATCCTTTTATCAACCCTCCGATGGAATACTCTTACTGCAAACACCAGAGACAGAAATTTTATTAAGGTCATTTCTATCGCTGGTTTACTTCCTCCTTTAAAAAAAAAAAAAAAAAAAAAATCCTGCTTTCCAGTTTTATCTTTAGACAACAATTAATTCATGGTAGGAGAACAAACCTTCTCCTGACCGCTAAAGGAATCTTTGTTCTCACCGCCAAGACCGAAAGAAATCATCTTAAAATAGTCAACATCGCTGGTAATGGGTCTGTTGCACGTCTCAGGCAGGTTGGAGGGAAGCTGTAAGTGGGTCAGGTGGTGCTGATGGACAGTGGCGCTAATATCTCTGGGAGATATGGAAGCTGGGCGAGCCGTCCTGCAGTCCTGTCAGCATTTTACAGCTTTAAACTGGATTTCTGCCGCCCCGAAGGCGTCTGTGACTGCCTGCGAGGGTTTAGGTGTGGACGTCCATGATCAAACAGTATTCCCCGGTTAAATTTAAACAACTATGCAATGTGTTATGGAGATATCTGCTGGAATTACCATGGTAACCAAGTAGCTGCAGCCCACAAGTATGATGCCTTTGCACCTACAAGATGGCTAAAGTGTGTGGTCAAAGAGCCCTCTGAAGGCAAAATATCCTAATTCTGTCAGTAAAATGCACATTTTAGTACTCATATTTTGGTTATAGCATATATACACACACACGCAGGTACACACACGCACACATCAGAGAAAATCCAGGCTGGATTTCTGCTTGCTGAGGGCTTCTGGGTAGTTGGATCACTCGGGCTCTCTGAAGGCAATGGCGTTTATCTCAGTAGTAGGTCGGCACCAAAACCCACTGGACTCTGATTGGCTCGGTGGATCGGAGAATTAAGTGAAATCTCACCTCGCCATCCGTGCCTCTGACCCCGGGAGACCCCGCCAGCTCTCGCACCCTCCACGTTACGCGTGATGGCGCGACCGTCCGATAACAGTTGAACAAGTCAGACGCTCACCCCCGTGTCAGCGAGAAAGCAAGCGTGCCTTGAAGATATGGGTACTTGTGTTTGTGTGTGTGTGTGTGTGTGTGTGTGTGTGTGTGTGTGTGTAGATGTACAATTATCCGCCTAAGAAAACAAGCGCTGAGTGAGTGGTCCATTGTGGAAATGGGATTACAGCCTTTGAGTGAACAGAACACTTTGTGTTGGCTGGAGTTCAGTCAGAGTGGTGTTATTTGAGTCTGGTGTGTGTGTGTGTGTGTGTGTGCGCGCGCACAGGTGTGCATGTTCACTCCTTTTTTAACAAGTAAGGGGCCATGTGAAACCATACTGTAATTTGTGATCTACTCGTTGACGTTAGGGATACACAAGGAACCTTAGGTTCATCCTGATAAAGATAATAAGAGTGAAGAACTGCCATGGTCGATGACGCAGCTCCATGACAACGGTGTCCAACAGTGCAGTGTCCATGCAGATGTGCATCAACCTCTAGTCAAAATGATTTCTCTATTGAGTAGGTGATTCATTTATCCTGGAATGTGCTCTATTCAAGAACAAACCCAGGTGTACACACACACACGCACACACACCACACACACACACACACACACACACACACACACACACACACACACACACACACACACACACACACACACACACACAGCAGGAGAGACACCTTAAGTTTGTTTTGATTCAGCTGCGAGACCCAGAGAGGAGCAGAGACAAGGGGAGATGAATAAAGAGGAGAAAAGAGGAGGCAGGCTTTTCTTTTGCAGAGTTCCTCGTGTCACTTCTGTAAAACAGCAGCCAAACCAATAATTTTGTCAAGTTCTTTTTTTAGCGGCGCGGCTGAAGCATCTCTGGATTGCCACGCGTATAAAGGCAGCCCGCATAAAGCCATTCACAGCGCTGAATAAACGCGCCATCTGTGGGGCTTTCTTATTTCCTCTCCTCTTTTCTTCTCCTCCTTTTTCAAGCCTTGTAATCAAATTTGAGCAAAATCAAATGGCGGGAGGATACAGAGGGAGCAGTGGGGGGGAGGGAGGTTTCAATGAAAGTACCTTTTGTTGGTCTGAAACGAGCAAGTAATTTACAAAATGCCCTCCCTTTGTACAGGGGGCTAAAGGAAGAAAGAAATCAGTAGCTTTTAGAAGCTAGGCCTTGTGCTGCGACGGGCAAGATAATGAAAGCCGTCTTGTGTTTGTGGGCTAGAGAGCATCTCAAAGGCAGGCCGGGCCCCGGCTCAGGGTTAGCTCTGCTGCTGGAAAGAAAAAAAAAAAAAACCTAAGAAGAAAAAAAAAAAAAAAAAAAAAAAAAAAAAAAGAAAGAAACAACACTCTCCTCTGTGCATGTGTGTGTATGTGTGTTTGGCAAAGAGCGGCAAAACAGGACGGCTAGTCTTGGCAGAGACACTCCGAGGATCAGGCGCAGTCGTGGATGCCGAGGAGAGACGAGCGAACAGCTTCACCTCCTCCTTACCTGCGGTCCCCCCCCCTGCGGCGGCAGGTGCGCCCCCTCCCCCCCCCCTTTCCGGGCAGGTACGGGCGGCCGGAGAGGAGCTGGGGGGGTAGACGCGGAAAAGGAGAGGCGTCCCTGCGGGGATCAGCGAGGAGGGATTTCACGTCGGGATTTTCTTCCTGTCTTCCTCCGTGTGGGTCTGAGAGCGGAGCACCTGACCGCTGGAGTTTACCTGCAGCCACCCCCCCCCCACCACCATCATCAACACCACCCACCACCCACCGCTGGATTATTACCTGGGCGACACCTGAGCGGACCGCCGCCGCCGAGAAGGAGGAGGAGAAGGAGGAGGAGGAGGAGTGCAGGTCAGAGCCTCGGGGTCGACTCAAGCTTCAATATCTACATTTAGAGAAAAGGTCGGACATGAGAAACAGTTGCTGGGTGCAGTTTGGGGTTTTTAACTGGGCTCACCTGAGACAGCCGCCATCATCATCATCATCATCAGCATCAGCATCATCATCATCATCACCACCACCTGACACAGCTCTGGCCTGAATCAGTCGCACCTTGTATCAAATTTAATTATTTAAAAAAGAGCTCCAGAAAAGTTCCTGTTGCGTCAGTATATTATAATAACAGTTGCTTCATTTCCTTCTTTCTGTGTATTTGCCTGGTGCAAACCATTTAACAATTTTATTTTATTCTGATTATGTGAAGATCTGTTTGCTTTGAATGGAAAATCTCTTCACAATGTTTCTATTTTTATTTATTGCCTTAATCATCTAAAATTTAATTGCAACTATTTGTAGGGCAGAATATCAAAAAAAAAACACCGCAGTTCAGACTAAATCATAATTTAATGAAAAGTGTTATTTCAAAGGTTATAAACTAGAAGATTAAATGCTTTAACACAAACTTCTTTGAATCAGATTTTTCCTAGTTAAATATCAGTGACAAGGACTTACCTAGGTTATTTAAACGCTGGCTTTTCCTAGACAACTTTGGCTTTCTGGGAAATGATGTACAAGTAAAGCCAAACTAGTGCTGAAACAGGTGGGCGTGTAGAGAATGTAGGGTCACCGGCGGACTGTGATTGGCTGTTGAAACCAGTAGATAAGGCAGAGCTCCAGTCATCACCATCAGAGTCCAGTTAGACGGACCAGTCGGGACATAAGTGGCTGTTTTAGCTGTTGAGCTGTCAGAGGGGGCCCAGTGTGGTTCAGCCAAGGCTGAAAAACATGACGTTGACAAGGCTTCGCAGAAATATACGATGAAGGGGCAGCATCACGGGGGGTAAAGAATGAGCGAGCTGCTCAGCTCTGCCACACTAAACAGCCATGACACTGGGCAGTGAGCTCAGGTGGAGGTAACGGACCAAGAGAGAGAAAAACCCCCATTTTTACACCCCTAGTATTCACAGAGGCTTCACTTTTTTTTTTCTTTTTACCTGCAACCGTCTTCAGACACCACCTCGATGAAGTTTTCCCACTTTTTGGCCTCCGACTCCATTTTTCCGAGCAGCAGCAGCGGCGGCGGCGGCACGAGCGAGCTCCGCTGGAATGAGCTGATTTCTCTGTGGGCAGATTGAAATGTCAGAATTAGCACTGGAACAAAACCGCTGGCGGAGATCCAAGCGGAGCGGAAAGGCTAATGAGCTATCTGAGCGCCGCCACACACGGTGACAGACAGCCCCAGACGGTCTGGAGGGCTTCAGCCTCCGTCACACCTCAGCCCTCACTGCACCCACTCTTCCCAGCTCAAACCCAAATTCCAGCACCTATCTGAGCCCGATATTAACCCACCTAAAGTTTGGTTCAGCTATTTTGGCTTTAAGACGTTCACTCAATATTAACTTTTTTATATTGATTGACTATTTTTCTATATTTATGTTCACTCCACATTTTGGGAATGCCCACATTGAACCTAAATCCTTCTATATTAAATAGAATTGGTGCAATTGGAGCACAGAAAGTGGAGTAACCACATTAAAAGGCACAACACCGAGTATTCTTGAGACAAATATGACCATTTTAGCTGTTTCCTCTCATCTTAAATGTGCACATTATTTGGAATTTAATTCTGAGTGTATCTTCTCTATTAAATCTCACAGGCCATTAATCTCTGCTAGTTTAGCAAAGTGCTGAGACCCTAGAACCCCCTGAGGACCTTCTAATAACCGACCATGGAGCGTTGCAGCCAGAGAGGGGCCATCGACACTCAGGATGAGATTGTCGGGTCTCATCACAAATTACAGCTCATTGAGCAGGAGAGGCTTGTAATCTGTGTGTGTGTGTGCGCGCGCGCGTGTGCGTGTCACACACCTGTCAGCGAGGCACACCGCAGTTAGCCAAGCATAGGCCGTCATTAGCAGCAGCAGTCAGTCATTAAGCCCGTCATCTCCCATCTCTCAGCTGACCTACTGAGTTGGACAGAATCTGTATTTAACCTATGAACTCCCATGATTCCACCGTCATTACACGTGGCTGTGTGAAAGTGCCGGATGGATCCATGCATGTTTTTTGGAATAGTCCACTATATTTTTCAGAGGTGCCTGTGTATGTGTGTGTGTGTTTGTGTGTGTGTGTGTGATGAGGGACAGTTGATACACCACTGGAGTGCAGAGACGACGTGATCTGGATTTCTAGTCTGCAGCCGTTCACACAAAATCTTCCTCCACCAATACTTTCCTACAAAAATCCACACAGAACACAACAGCAGGAGGTGTTGTCAGAGTTGATGCGCTGTGAACATTAATAAAAGAGCACCTTGTATTACAAAAAACCAAGAGACCCATAGAATAAAAACTAGTCATTAATAACAGATTGACATCAGTCTTATTTATAATGAATGTAGAATCAGCAGATTGTTAAATATTGATTCCAAATTAACCTGTTTGTACTCACGGTCTCGTCTTTATGCAACTGAGGAGAAAGTTTTTCCTGATAAAAGTTAAATCTGACCAAAAAATTGTTTGCTTGGTGACTGGTGTCCGCATGGATCGAAGACCCGCCCTACTCAGCTTGTGATTGGCCAGATTGGTTACAGCGTCAACCGGAAACGTGACAGAGCGCCTCCTCCTCTTTTGGTGCTGCATTCAAAGACCAGTGAAGCGTGTGAAAATGACCTTTTTCTAGCAGTTCTGGCAAATCTTCATTTTAACTCACAACCTTGATAAAAGAAAGGTCAAAATAGCGAACTAAGCTCCATATGGTTGGTTTGGATGTTTTTGTAGAATTGTAGGACTAACTTAGAATAAGAATTTAGTGTACAAATATGAGTAATCCTTTTTCGTCTTTCACTTTCAGTTCAAGTTAAACATTTTTTGCTGAGAAATGAGAATCAGGCATTTCTTCTGAAATCTGCGGCTCTTTAAGAGTCATGACAGAAGTGTCTGTGGGGATGAGGAGATCTTTGAGGATGGTCTCTTACCACAACCTCCACATCATCATGACAGATTTGATAGTTTTGCTGTGATGTTGACTGCATTTAAACATATAAATTAAGGTTAATGATCCCATTGGGGAACAAAAATAAGCATAAAATACACAGTTACTGTAGTACAAAGGCAGAAAGCACAAAAATACACATTTTCTTTCCACTTTCCTTCAATAATATATTTTAGGTTTATTCTCATTTTCATATCTGCACTCAATTTCATGTCTGCTAGCAGTTTTCAGACATATACCATCAAAAAATAGCATGCTGTATCTTCAGCAGCTTTAGGACTTTAAACAGGTGTGTTCCATCCTTTTATTTGAATATCCAATAATTCCTCCTGACTCCCCCGTTGCTGGGATTAACCTCGCACTACTTTGTCTTAGCTGCTCCTCGCTGTGCCTCTCAGAAAGCCCCCCGGAAGCCCTGCGAGTGGTGATAGAAGCTGAAATTAGGCAGCTTTCTGGCCCAAAGCTGCTACATTAAGACAGCCCTAACCTTGGCCCGGGCCAGCTGTGTTAGCTGCACGGCTGATCTGAAACTACCAAAGTCACTCAGTGAGACCTTAAGCTAAGTAAAGCTACCATGTGCTCTGCCTTAGATAAGCTAATGAGGATACAGAGGGGTTAAACTCAAGTTTGCTGCCTTGTATTTGACTCTCAGGTGCCATGTGTGCTGGACGGCCAGCGAATATCCCACTAAAAACTCAGGTGAAGGTTGGGAATCAAACCAGTATTGTCTTACAATGATAAGGTAATGAGAGGCTTATGGAGTTGTATCTGAGGATGAGGATGGAGAAACTGGCAAAGTAATACCTGCTATCTTGATGTGACACCACAATTTGGCCCCAGAGCAGGTCGGGGGCTGCTAATATTGCCTTTTGTCTTGTCCCGATAAGGTAATGAGGGTTATAGTGAGGGCCGATGAGTGTTAAGTGCTGCATTAGTGGACAGAGAGGAGACATTTGAGCAGTTAAAGCTCCTCAGGGAAGCGCTCAACTTCAGATGACGATCATAAATCCAGAGTTGTGTCTGCATATTAAGGTGTTTTAAACTGGTCTAAAATAAGAAATGGAGTTTTGGGTACTTTTTAAATGTCGTAAATTTTATACAGTACAATCAAGGGTGTAGACCGCATAAGCTTTATATTTCCCTCCCGGTGTTTCAAGGAGTGTAGGCAAGAAAGGGAGAGGGAGAGAGAGAGAGAGTATCTATAACTAATTGTTTAGACAATGAGCCAGAAGCTGAAGCTTTGAGTAATTTTCTGCCATCCATCAACCCTCAAACTGACAGCATCACAATACCTATAGCACTGGGGAGGGAAACTCTCTCTCTCTCTCTCTCTCTCTCTCTCTCCTCTCTCAGACACACACACGCACACACACATACATAGATTCATAATGCAGAGATAGGATTTAAATTTCATAAGGCTAATGAAGACCTTTAACTTTCAGCATTAACGAGCTTAAACAGGTTTTTAGACTTTTTACTTCTCTTTTCTGCTAAAACCTGCATCAATGCGCCAGCTCAGACTTTTAATCGAGCTGCATCCAATATTGATTCAAACATGCACATGTGTGTTTTGAGTCCAGGTTTATGCATGTTTGCGTGCATAAACCCTCCGTTTTGGTTGATGGTGGTGTGTGCAAACCTCTTCAATTCTCAAGGCCTCTCAGTGATCTGAGACAGACAGACAGACACACACACAGACACGTGCGCACTCTCTCTCTCTCCCTCTCACACACACACACACACACACACACACACACACACACACATCGACTGGCACCCTGCTTTGCTTTTAGAGCCATTACTGTCAAACAGTTGTTAGCGCGTCAAGAGAAGTGGTGTTGATGGGATGGAGGGAAGGAGGGAGCGAGGCTGAGGGTGGAGAGGAAATGTGGGGGCGGCGGTTGAAGTGGTGGCTGGATGAATGGTCGGGGGGAGGGAGGGGCTTCTCTAAGTGAAGACAGATTGATGTGGGTGTCAGA